>CM053771.1:231951043-232016399 GCA_028658325.1 Potorous gilbertii
GGGCAGGGCTGTTATTCAATGTGAGATTAAGTTCAGCTGCTCAGGTGGGGCAGAGCCACCACACAGGGCTCAGTTCCCTCAGGGGGTTTACGTGGAGACCTTCAACAATGGATCTGAGCTCCTGCCTGCTTTGGGAGCCCCTGTTGGCTGCTGCCTCTGCTGCTGCCTCCCGAGGGGGCCTGAGTTATGGAGACACCCTGCTCCCCTCTCCACTGGCCAAATAGGCTCTGTCACTGACCTTTGCACCTGTGGGTGAAGGGAACTGTGTGGCTGATGGAGATTTTTACCCTGAAGCCTGCTCGGATTTGCTCCTCTTGGGTCTGCTCGGCCAGGGCAGGGCTGGGCTCTGCTCCAGGTCCAATGTGAGACAGACTTTTGGTGTTGGTTTTCTGGTCTCTCTGGAACAGAAATCTCCTCCACTCTGTTGTTCTGTGACTTCTGCTGCTCTAGAATTTGTTGGGATTTCTTCTTTACAGGAATTTTATAGGCTGTGGTTTCGGAGCTAGCATATGTGGGTCTTTCTACTCCACCATCTTGGCCCCTCCCCCCTATTTTCATTCTTTCTTTTGGAAACTGTTCATATAGATTGAAAAGCTCTTGGTCACATATATATATTTCTTGCATATTTTGGAAACCAAACTTTTATTAGAGACATCTGGTGCAAAAGTTTTGCTTTTTCTATTCTGTTCCATTCAGTCTTTTTCTATTCCATTGTCTTGATTTTGGTCATGCAAAAGCTCTTAAATTTTATATAATTAAAATTTGCCAGTCTTTCACTATCTTTCATATTCATTTTTTGGCTATAAATTATTTCCCAACCTTACACTTAGAGTACTGCTTTCTATACTTCAATTTTAGAATGATGTGACCTTTTCATATAGGCAACTTATTCACTACCAGCTTATTGTAGAATATAGTAAAAAAATTGGTCTGAATTTTTCTGACAAATTTCTAGTTTTCCCAGCCATTTTTGTTTAATATGGAGTATTTCCATGATCTCCCCCACCTCAAACAGTAGTTTGTGTTCTTGATTGATTGGATGATGCTGGATATTTGCATTTGACTGATTCTGGGTCTTATTTATCTAGACTGTTCAACTGATCTACTTAAAGTTTTCTTAATAGTTTGGGTTGCTTCTGTTTTATAATATAATTTGAAATGTGGTCATTCTAAGCTCCTTTATCCCTTTTTAAATATTTGATTAATTTTTCTTTGGGCCTTTTGTTCCTTAAGACAAATTGTGTTATTAACTCATTTAGTTCAAGAAAGTAATCCCTTAGTAACTTAATTCATATAGCATTCAATCTATACTTAATTAAAGTAGTATCATCATTTTTATGATGTTGGTACAGATCAACCAAGTACAATGAATATCTCCCCAATCATTTCTTTTATTTTTTATAAAGTGTTTATAAACCTAAAATGAAATGAAAGACAAATCTCTTTCAATATTCAAGTACAAAATGAAGAAAATATTTGAGATTTAATCCACCAAGATACAAAGGATTTATATAAATACAACTATGAAATACTCTTTGCAAATTATTTTTGTGGATTTAGTTTGTATCCTACTACTTTATTAAAGTTATGAGTCACCTCAATTAGTTTCTTTCCAGAATTTCTGGGACTTTTTAAATATTATCTACAAGCAGGGAAGGGTTTCCCTACTCTTTACTGATGTATATACATTTATTTTCTCTCTCGTTATATTATCATAGATAGCATTTCTCAAATTATATGAAATAATAGTGAGAAGGGGCATCTTTACTTCTGTACTTCTTGGAGGGAACTTTCATTGTTCCCCCATTATAAATGTTGCTAGCTCTTGGTTTTAGCAACAGACTTTTAGTAATATTGATGAAAGACTCTTTCATGACTATACTTTTAGAGCATAACAGCATAAGTTGGTGTGTTATTTTGTCAAATTTTTTTCATGCACCTATTGATATAATTAAGAGGCAGGTAGTTATAGTAGATTGTCATCTTGACATTAGGAAGTGCTGGTTTTCAGTTCTAAGTCTAATACCTACTAGCTCTATGACCATTTGCAAATTGTTTTTTTTTTCGTTTGTGTGTTTTTTTTCCCCTCTCAATGCCCCAGACACCTCTCGAGAGTTTAAGTAACATATAGTTGAATCAGTGGAGGGAGTTTCCATCACCCAAGTATATAATGTATATAATGTATATTTATGCTTTTGTTATTTATGTGATTGAATGCACTATTTCCCTGGTGTTGAACTAGGCTTTTATCACTGATCTAAACCTAAGTTGGTGGCAGCAAGTAATTTTCTAAGTAGAATTTAAAGGAGCAGACCATTGCTTGTGTTAACTTGCATAGAGTGGGTTTCCCAGCCATAGGTTGGCCAGAAGTTTGAAATGAATTCCAAAATCGGCATGATCTGTCATTCTTTCTGGAGCCTGTCAGGCTATGAGATGAAAATTTAAATAGACAAGAGCAAGAACTTCTCTTCACAACAACAGAATCTCACAGCTGGAAGCGCCCTCAGAGGTCCTAGGATCATAGATTTAGAGCTAGCCGAGACCTCCGAGATCATCTAATGCAATCCTCTCCTTTTACAGATGAAGAAACTGATGCCAAGTGAGGTTAAGTGATTGACCCAAAGCTTCATAGGTAGTAAGTGGTAGAGCTTAGTTTCAACTTCTTTTCCCCTGCATCATAGTGCAAGATTCCTTCAAAAGTAGCCCCAACAAATGGGCATCCAATCTGCTCTTAAAGTTTGCCAGCAGCTCATTCTACTTATGTAAAACTCTAAATGTTAGGGTTTGTCTTCATGTCAATTTGAAATCTGATTCTCAGTAACTGTGTAGGATCATAAAATATTAGATTTAAAGTTGTAAAGAATGTTCAAGGTCATCTAGTCCAATGCTTTCATTTTATAGATTGACTTCTGGGGAGACCCAGACAGGTTGAGCAACTTACATAGGTGGAAGAGGTGAAATTGGGACCCAGTTCCAGAAACTGTAAGTTCATTGTTTTTCCCCATGGCACCATGTTGTTTCACACTTCCTTGTTCTCCAACTTGGGGCCAATCAAAAAAAGCTTAACCCTTCTTCCATGTTCCAGACCTTTAAATACTTGAAGTCAGCTATCAGTTTTCTTTTCTCTTGACTGTACATGCCAAGGCCCTTTTAATGAATTGTTTCTTTTTTCAGTTTGGGAGGAAAATGCTATTTCTCTTCAGTCTGAGAGGTTTAAAAGTTCTCTGAAGGTAGATATGAGGACACTGTCTCAACATGACATCTCCATTGACACTCCAGCTGATGCCCAGGGGATCCAGGTCAATTCAATTGGTTTCACTGATGTATACATCAAATAGTCCTCTTAAATGAGAAATCCAGAGGTCACCTTCTCCATCCCTCTACCCATAAACCAGCAGGGTCTATAGTTCAGCCTAGGTATATAAAGGATTACTTATCCTTTAAAAAAAAATCCACAGGAAACAAGATTTCACCATTTCCCCACTATCACTTGTTCTAGTATCTTAAGCTGTGTTTACACTGTATGAAGTGAAATGGAAACTTGTTAATTACCCAGCTAATTTGATACTGACAGTCAGACTAGATAACACAAGCCCCACAGGGAAATCTCTGGAATTACCTAGTTTAGTTGGCTACATCAATCATCTCAACAAAATGACTGCTGTATTCACTTAGTGCTACCTAGGTGGAAAAGTTTATCTCATAGAATTAATTCCTTAATCTAAAAGGGTCATGTTATCCATCCCCCTGTCTTTAGGTAAGATCACACTGAGCCCATCTCAAAGAGATTAGCATCTCCCAGGTGCTACACATTGTATAAAACAAAAGAAGGTTCTTCCTCTGGTCATCTATTTTAATGTTTGACAATCCACAATGGGAGTCCGGATGCAGCTGGAGAAAGCTTCCTAGACCTGTCAGGAGAGAGAGAAGGAAGGAAGGAAGAAAAAAATGAGAGCTGGAATAGTTGCAAAACCTTCCCTTCTCCCCCTCTCATGCTGCAAAGCTCAGCAGCAGTGACCTTTTCCAACTTCCCTGTGTAGTAGCTGATTTCCATCCTTTCCATGTCTAACAGAGGAGAGAAGAGTGCAGTTGGGTTCAACTCTTCTCTGCGAGCAGGGTCCTGGTCATAATCACCTAAGAAGGAGTTTATGATTCTGTCTCTGGCATTTAAAATTAATATACTTATTAAGGGAGCGAGAGAGCACTTTGGGACTTAATGGTTTTTTTATTTTTTCCCAAGGTGAAGGCCACTCAGCTCAAATTCAAAGGCAGCTGACTTCAGGGAGCTTTGGGGTATTTCATGCTAAGCATTTACACGATGAGGATGTTATACACAAAGTCCGGTTGCATTATCTCACACCTGTTCAGCTTCCTCCTGCTGAAAGCCTTGGGGAAAGAGAATTTCACGCAGCACATTGTCCTGGTAAATAGATCCTGTTCCTGGCACTCTCAGGCTTCCCTAGCGATCTGGCAGGGACATGTGGCTCCTAAGCTACATGTCCATGCAGCTCCACTAAGGTGGGCTAAGCTAATAGACCTAGATGAAGATGGGATTGTTGCTGGAGGGCTTTGGGTTTGTGTTTGCCAGCCCACAAAGCAGATGGTGCTTATCTAGTGGTTGGGGAAGGGCCAGAGCAATAGACTATTTTACTACATTTAGAGGAAGGAAGACCCAGACTCAAGGCTTGCTTCACATATTTACTAATTATCTAACCCTAAGCAAGTCACTTGTCTCAGTTTCCTCATCTGCAAAATGGGGAATTGGACTCAATGGCTTCAGAGGCCTCTTTTGGCTCTAAATCTATGATCCTAAGAGCCACTTCCCACCCTCACATTCCCAATACCACGTGTTGTCCATTGGTTGTTGACCTTCCTTCTTGAAGAGGATCAAAATGGCATCACTATGTTAGAGTCAAGCTACAGTGAGTGCATCCAGCTGTGGCAGATCAAACCAATACAAGTTTGGAATGCTCTCTCACAGGTCAGGCATAAATAGTCCATGGGAACATTTGGGGTAGATTCTCTGAATTTGGGCATCGTGCATTTCTTTTGAACTGTTTCAATTCTGCTTTGCTCATAGAGCACAGAACTTCTCTGATGTGGGCACACCATGCTGAGTGGTCCTGTGCCAGTGTCTTCCATGTCACACAATCAGTTCCAAAATTCTTCAGAGAGATTTTGAGAATGTCCTTGTATTGCTTCTTCAGACCATCATGCGAATGCTTGTCTCAAGTGAGTTCTCCATAAAATAGTCTTTTTTGGCAAGTGTATATTTGCATTCGAATATAACATATGAATGGTATCATCAATTCCCTACAATTCCCTATGGTCTGGCATCATGGGAATTTATATCTTTTAAGCAGAATTAGTGCAATTCTGACCTGGATTTTCCAACTTTTTAGAGTTGTAATACCTTTCGCTATTTGATGTTTTGAGAACTTGCCCTCCTTCAGAGGATAGTGGTTATTGGAGCTCTAAGTAGCCATTCTGGTGCCTGTGGAAACCAACACTAGTGCTCAAATCTACCATAGAGGGGACAGACCAATCTCAGTCCCAAGGGGATAGACCCCGCCAGGTGAAGAATCACAGAATTTGAGAGTTGGAAGAGTGCTCAACAACCCTCTTGTCCAACCTTTATATCAAAAGAATCCCTGCTAGGAAATACCTGATGAATAGTCATTCAGCCTCTGCTGGAAGGTCTTCAGGTTGTGAGTTCCTACTCCTTCCTGAGGCATCCCACTCCACTTGGGGACAACTTGAAAACTTAGGAAGTTTTCCCCATCAGGGAGCCTCCAAGAGCCTCCACTCCTTTTCTACCACACCTTCTGCTACCATCCTCTATTATTAAACTTTTCTTTATCTTAGAACACTCATGATCCTTTAATCCTTCCATTTTCTGGAAACTGAAATCTTGTGAACACACTCACCTTTTAGCAACCCCTCCAGACTGACATGAGCTGCCCTTGCCCCCCTGATCAAAGGGCCAGAAACCAAGTGAGCAGATTCTGTGTTTTCCGATGCCATTTTCATACTCCATCTCACTATCATTTTCTAGCAATTACTTAGCTTCTTTTAAAACTCTTTCCATCTTGTCCAGATCCTTACTGGTATTCTTTGTGCACCTCCAGGTCACTCAACCATCCTAATCAATAAGTTCAGTCCCTGACTTTCTTCTTCTTATCACAGAACAATAGATGTAGAGCTGGAAGGGAACTTAGCTGTTACCAAGTCCACCCCCTCATTTTAGTTAAGAAAATGAGGCACAGAGGTGTTAAATAACGTTTCTAGAACCACATAGATAATAAGTATCTGGGGCTCAATTTGAACTGATGCCTTCCTGACTCCAAACCCAGTGCCCTAGCCACTCCTCCACACTACCTCTCTCTTCTCTACCCTAATCCCATGTCCTCTTTGAAAATCCTGACTTCCCAAGGCCCTTCTCCTCCTCCACTCTCATGACCTTTGTTTCTAGTCTACTTCACCTATCCAAAGGATAGGCACAGATCTCTATGTCTAAATTCCCTTCCTTCCCAACCCACCCAATGACTTTATCCTGAGTGTCAGAAATATTGGTTCAACTCAGAAGACAACTCTTTTCAATATTCCTCTGACCACCAATATCAAGCATGGTATCATGGAATGTCATGGAAGATGTATGTTGGCTAAAAGTGTCCTCCATTGTTGTGGAGTACAAATAAAAGGGAATTTTCTGTAGATGATGAAGTCCCCCATATGGTCTTATTTGTGGATGACATTCTGCAGATTGCAACAAACCCCAGAATACCACATGGCCTTCTCAATGACATCCATCCACAGCTCCTCAAAAGAGATTATATAGTTATTCATACAGGAAGAAGCAAATAGATAAAGAATACATATTGCCCAGACTATGACATGCAGTTGGATGGGTATCCCATAAATATCTTGGACAGGCCTCCCAAAACTGTAATGTGAAAAATGTTCAATCACTCAATAAATATTTATCAACTCCCTGCCATGTGCAATGCACCATGTTCAGATCCAAGGGAAGTAGAGAGATAAATAAGACCTGGTGCCTACCTGTGAGGAGTTTACAATACAGGAGATGGAAATAAGGCACATATGTGAATTAATACTTAAACATTTCAGGGATCTGTAGTTTTGTTGGGTCTGTCCCTCCTCTATTAAAACAGATCACAATCCATCTATGACTTAGTAGATAGTCTTTGAACGTTCCTCTGGCTTGCCAAATTTGTCATTTGATGACAAGTTTTTCTGAGCTTAGCTATGCCAGTCCATCCATAATGTGAATCCAGTGCATCATCAGTCCTGTTTTTGAAGTCTTTCCAGCTTGATAGGATCTGCTGTGGCATTCAGTCCACTGTTGGTGTCGCCAGCCTTCCATGAGGAGGCATTGGATGAAGCAGCATGCTGCAATGGAAAGGATATCCAAGCACTTGGATTCAAGTAAGTAGCTCTGCTACTTACTGCCTCTATTACCTTGGGCAAGTCAGTTAACACCTCTAGGCCTCAGTTTCATCACCTATAAATTGAAGGAGTTGGAGTACATTATCCTTGTGGTCCCTCCCAACTCTAAATCTGGGACCTATGATTCTATAAGTGTAGACAACATGATTTGGTGGAAAAGATACTGGATTTGAATTTCAAGGATATGAATTCACATTCTAACTCTATTCCTTATGCCCATTTCACAAGGCATTCAACCGCTAAGAGGCTCAATTGCCTCCCTTGTAAAAGGAGGGGGTTCACCTAGATGAGTAGTGTCAGATCTCAAATAGAAATAGATCTCTGCAAGGGCATGTTGACCAGGAAAATCACAAATTACCATTGTCTGTGTTGTATTGTATTTTTATTTATTTTACTAAACATTTCCCAATTTTATTTAATCTTGTTCAGAGGCACTTGAGAGTTTTGCTAGATGGTCTAGTCTAGGACATCTAAAGTGTCTTCCAGCTCTAAACCTATGACGCTATGCTTTCAGTGAAGGACATGGAGAAAGAGGAGTGCTTTATATCTATCTAACAAAAATTGAAGCTATTAAGTGCTCTGTTCAAAATCAGAGTGTGTGGATGGACCTGGCTCAGCAATCTTCACACCCATCATCAACAGCCATCCACTCCTTGCCATCCACCATATCGGCTATAATGTGAATTAAATAAAATGTGAATTAGAATATGATCAATGCATAAGACACTCTAGAGTTATAAAACCAGAAATGGTAATCATTAATAAGCATACTGACCATGTGTGTCTTTCAGTCCATATCTATAAATTGGCCCATTTGTAGATAAGCATAATTAAATATGGAAAAACACTTAAGGCCATTCAAAACCATTAAGATTGCTGGTTCTGAATTCAGATAAGCAGGATAAACAAACCCTTATCCAAAAGAAAGATCACTTCTGCTGTCTTTCTCTAACTTTCTAACTTACTGAAGCCAAATTTCAAAGCTGCAATGTCTGGCAAGTATTTTCAAATGGAACTCTTTGTTTTGGTTGCAGTTCTTATCACAAATGCAGCCGACTTCCTATTTGTTTCATTGGGAAAACTCATTCTGCAGATTCTGATATTTCAGGCTGTTTGTAAATATTTTCTTTGCTTTAGATAGGGCTTATTGGCCATATCAGAGTTTCCAGTGCTGTGAGGAAAGAACTTTATAAATCTTAAAATGCTATTTATCTCAATGTAAATTATCATTTTCTTTCCTCAAATGAGCCAGACCTCCACCAAAATGTGGAACTAACTTTGTTGGTTTTTTTAAATGTGTTGAAAATAATTTGTTGTAAATATGCATGTAAAGTAGAGTCCTTGGATTTCAACATCATTTTTCATTTCAAATATAACCATTGTATTTATTTTGAAAATTCTATAGATGCCTTTTGTTTCATTGTTGACTTTTGTCAATGGGGTTTTCTTGGCAAAGATATTGGAGTAGTTTGCCATTTTCTTCTACAGTGTGCCCCTGTTTTACAGATGAGGAACTGAGGCAAGTAGGGTGTTAAGTGACTTGCCCAAGGTCACATATCTAATAAGTATCTGAGTCCAAGTTTGAACTTAGATCTTCCTGACTCCAAGCCAAGTGCTCTATCCATTACACCACCTAGCTGACCTTTTGTTTTCATGTCATTGTAACTTACGGTTATGTTTCCCTTATGCACCCGTTATGCCTTCCCTTGTAAAAAAAACAAACAAACAAAAAGACCAGTTCAGGTAACCAATGAACATGGTGACCACACTGGATAGTGCATGCAGTATTTCACACTCCTGCTTCATCTCTCCATTGATAGGAGTGAGATTCATTTACTCATCCCTTTTCCAGGGATAAGATTGGTTTTTACACTTACATGATGTTCAATTCCCCAGTTTTCTTTCTGTTTACATTGTTGTAGTCTTTGTGTATGTTGTTTTCTTTGCTTTCTTATGTAAAAGGGGACTGTCTGATGAGCCCAATCCCAACCAGCAATCATAGAATACCATTGATACAGTTCCCCATGTAGAAGAGGTTAGGGAGCGTGATTATCAGAGAATAGTGCTGATGTGTAATCAAAATCCCTTGGAGAGATTTTGGAGTATGTGTAAACATTCTGTAACTGGTTTGGCTCTGTTAGCCATGTGTTGAATAACAGACTCTTTGATTTGCTGCAGTTGTAGAATTGGAGCTGGTGGTGTCTTCAAAAGTGATTAGCCAGTAGATTGAGCATCAACTCCGGAGTCAGGAGGATCTGAGTTCAAATCCCACCTCAGATAATTACTATCTGTGTGACCCTGGTCTTAACACTCAGCCTCAACTGCCTCAAAAAAAAAGTCATCAGTAAACCTTCGTCTCTGTTTCTTGGTTTTTATTGCTTTTCTTTATATTAACGTCTTTGCTGACAGCATCCATTGAGAGACAATGGTATAAGGATAAAGACCTTAAATTTTGTCTTCATAAGAAACTGACATGTGGCCCTATGAATACAGACCTCCATTCTTAGTTTGTCTTGGAGTTTGTCCACTTGTTTCCATATAAAGAAGTTGGACACTGTGACTTTGTGAGTTTTGAAAAGTTGGGAAAGCAAGCTGTCCAAGAATCCCAGGAGTCTAAGAGAGTAGTAAGGGAGTCTGGAAGTGGATTCAAGCCAAATTTTGCCACTGTCCTAGCATCTATACCCCAAGGTTCAAGGAGTGACCCTCAAGACTAAGCCCAACTGAGACAAGGATTCATCTGGCTGCATTTGGACATGAATTTGATGGGACCAATATTGTGCAGAAACTATGATAAGTTTGAGCAGCGTTTCCCAGAGATTGATGTGGTATAGAGGAGAATAAGAGCCTGAAGTGCTAGGGGCTAGGATGGGGTAAGATTGTCTATTCTCCTGTTCTTTTTATATCTTTGATGTAAATTACCCTTTGTAAAAACTTACTGACTTTAATTGGTTGTGGTAAAACTCAAGTGCTGGTCATTGGCATTTAATAGTGTAGGGATACAAGAGGTGGTGCTCTAGTCAGTGGCATTAAAGAAGAGATACTACAATTCCTCGGGGGTCATTCCTAGATCAGCCTGGTTCTGGGATAGTACACCCATAGAAGTATTTGTACACTTACATCATTGTACCTCACTGTATATGTCTTCTATGTTTTTCTGAATTCCTCACATTAGTCATCCCCTTTTGGGGGGGTGTAGATTGATGTAAGGAATTCCTCATTCAGAAACTCCCCCTTTTGTGTCAGGAACATTAAGGAAGCCAATAGCACTAGATCTTATAGTATATGATGGTAAGATGTAGGAAGACTGGAGGGATGTGGGGGAGAGGGGAGAAATGAGGCTTGTAGGTTATGAAGGATTTTAATGTCAAACAGAGGATTTTATATTCAGTCCTGGAGGTGACAGGGAGCCATTGGAGTTCCTTGAGTAGGGAGGAAGATGGTAGCATAGTTAGATCCAGGGAGCCACTGGAGTTCCTTGACTAGGGAGGAAGATAGCATGGTTAGATCTTCAGGAAGATCACTGTTGACAGCTGAGTGTAGGATAGAATGCAATTGGGACAAATCTCTAGCAAGGTGACCAGTGGGCAGGCCATTGTATTAATCAGGCATGAGATGATAAAGGCCTGCATCAGGGTGATGGAAGTGTGAGAAGAGGGATGGGACATATACAAGAGATGCTACAAAAGTAGAAACCATAGGACTTGACAACTGACTGAAGATGAGAGTTAGAGGGGGAGGAGTTGAGAATGCCATCTAGGCTGTAAGTTGGGGTCAGGAAGATGATGGTGGTACTCTCATCAGTAAGAGGAAAGTCAGAAAGAGAGCCCAGGAGTAGTTTTGTTACATTCTGTTGTGTCTGTTATGATCTTACAAGAATGGAAGGGGGAGAGAAGAGAAATACAGTAAGTGAGGGGAAGGGAAAAGAATATTAGGGGAAATTATCTCACATAATCAGAGTGCAAACGTAGAGGTCTCTATTTATAAGTAGGAAGGGGTGAGGGAAGCTGGTGACACTGACTCTGAACTGGTTAAAGGAGGTAACACACACAGAGAAGCAGGTAAAGGAGAAGGGAGGGGTGGCTGGCTGGAACTAGCTCTAAATGGCTTACAAATCCATTGTTGAATTTTTGGTATGCGCATTTATACTTCAGAAATCAACAATTGCTGCAAATCAGATCTCAATTCATTTTGTGGAATTTCTAGACTTAAAGCAGTGTTAATTATACAAATTAAATTTAAAAGTATGTGTATATACATTTCCTCCTCACAAATCTTTGCCATTAAACCTTTATCAGCACACCCCCATCTTACTGTGCAAACACTGCTTGAAATCAACCAAAGTGCAGTAAAAAGTTCAGGGAATGAAGTCATCACTATAGTGGAGGTTAACAATATTAATAATAACTGACATTTCTATAACACTACAATTTACAATGTGCTTTATATCCATTATCTCACGGAGCCTAACAACACCCTGGGCACAGAAATTTGTTGTGGCTGTTGTTGAATCATTTCAGTTGTGTCCGACTCTTCACAACCCCATTTGAGGTTTTCTTGGCAAAAATACCAGAGTGGTTTGTCACTTCCTTCTCCAGCTCATTTTACAGAAGAATAAACTGAAGCAAACAGGGTAAAGTGACTCGCCCAGGGTCACACAGCTAGGAAGTGTCTGAGGCAGATCTGAATTCAGGAAGATGAAATTTCCCAACTCCAAACCTGGCATTCCATCCTCTGCACCACCAAGCTGCTTCACTTTACTAAACAGGAAAAGAGGAAGAAAGAAGAGAATAGATAGAAAAGAGTGACGTAGATAAAGGAAGGGATTAGTCCTAAGCAAAACAGGTTCTAACTAAGATATATAAAAATACTTATAGCACCTCTTTTATAAGAATTAGAAACTGAGGGTGCCTATCAATTGGAGAATGGATGAAAAAGGATGATGTATAAACGTGATGGAATACTACTGTGCTGTATGAAATGGTGATAAGGATGGTTTCAGAATAGAATTGGGAGAAAAATTTACCAAAATATAGTAAAGACTAACAACTTTGAAAAATTTAGGAACTCTGATCAGTATAATAAACAACCATGGCTCCAGAGGGATGCCTGTTGAAACATTCTGAGCAGCCCTTGATAAAGACGTGATAGATGAAGACTGCTGGTTTTTGGTTTGTTTTTTTTTTTTTTTGACATGACCAATACAGAAATCTGTTTTACTTGATTATACATGTTTGTAATAGGAGTTTTGTTTTTCTTTCTCAGTCATTGGGTGGTAAAGGAAGAATAAAAGGCAGCTTTTTGCTTAATGAAAATAGTAATTAAAAAAAGAAACTCCCTTATCAATTTAGAGCAGCAAGTGTTTTGCAATTTGTAGAAGTCTTAGGGAGTTGTCAGGGGTAGTGAGCTGTTAGGTGACCTTCCTAATGTCAATCAGTTGGTCAATAAGCATTTATTGGGCACTTACTACATACTAAGCACTAAACTAAGTGCTGGACAAAGGGAAAACCAGTTCCTCTCCTCCAGGAACCCATTATTCTAATGATGGAGACAATATATAAATAACTATGTATGTGTGAACTTTTGTTGTTGTTCAGTTGTTTTCATTCACATCTGACTCTTCATTACCCCATTTAGGGTTTTCTTGGCAAAGATACTAGAGTAGTTTACCATGTCCTTCTCCAACTCATTTTACAGATAAGGGAACTGAGATAAACAGGGTTAAGTGACTTGCCCAGGGTTACTATTCATCAAGGCTGGAATTGAACTCAGAGAGATGAGTCTTCCTAACTCCAGGCCTGGCACGCTATCTATTCAGCCACCTAGTTGCCTTCAGTACATGTAAGATACATACTTAATCTCAAAGAAAAAGACACTGGTCTTCAAATCAGACCATAAAAAAGCCTCCTACACAAAGTAGGAGGGGAACTGAATCTTGAAGAAAGCCAGGGAAGCTAAAAGGCAGGGATGAGAAGGAAGAACTTTCTAGGCATGGGGGCAATCAGTGCAGAGATGGGGAATGAGTACTGGGTTCAAGGACTAGCAAGTAGCTAGTTTATAGAATTCATGGAGACCCAAGTAGCTAGTTCACAGGATACATATATAGGAAGATGAGAAAGACAGATAGGTTTGCAGGTTCCCCACCCCTGTTTAGGCTATGAAGAGCTTTAAATAAGAGAGTTAATTCAAATGAAAGAAAGTCAACAAGCATTTATAAAATGCTAACTATGTGCCAAGATGGTAAACACTGGAAATACAAATAGAAACAAAAAGACAGCCCCTACTCTTGAGGAATGGGGGTAAACAACATATAAGAAGGAATTAGAAAATGGGGGTGAAAGGGTGGAGCCAATCACTCAAGGCACAGTATAAGAAGTCCAGAGAGCTAAGGGCAGAACCCTGAGAGGAATAGAGGAGTAAATATGACTGGTCTGGCATCTCTTCCTTAACACGGAAGTTCTGGGAAGAAATGACCAATTACAGACTACAGAGCGGGGAGTTCTCCAAGCATGAAGGGTCAACGGTGAGAAGGCTGCTGGGAACTGGTGGAGAAAGAGGTCTGAAGAGTCAGCAGTAGGGCCCAGGGAGGCCTTTATTTCTTACACTAGACCTAACAAGGACCTAAGTGAGAAGGGGCAGCTTACACCATCAGACGTGCTGCACCTTAGAAAATCACCTTTGTAGCTACATAGAGGGTATATTTGGAGAGGGGAGAAACAAGATAGGGAGACTGAAGGTCACTTTCTAATCCCTTTAGGCTTAGTGAATTCCCTCAAGAGAGCTCTGCCTATGACACTTGTGAAACCAAATGAGGCCTACCCAAGTTCATCAGGCTTAGTTACCGGCTGAATTCCTGCTGTACTTTATCTTATAATGAGTTTTTGTCTACCAGGACTCACCTGAGGGAAACTCATCATTTAGGAGTCCCAAAGCCTCAGGTTTGCCTTCCTCATCTCCTTCTCCATCCAAGCCCAGAAGGCCTGTTTGAGACTCAGAGATTCCACTGTAGCAGGGCTGCTCAGAGACACAAAGCCCACTCAGGGAGGAGGCCGCCACATTGATTTTAATGGGCTGAACTTTATGGCCCCATTTAACAACAAGATGAATTTTTTATGGATGTGCTTGGTGAACCAGAGAGTAGAAAGACAGCACATTTTCCAGCCTAGTGTCTGGCTCGATTGGGCTCTTTGGCTCTTGAATGCTTCTCCCTAGGATCTAAATGACTGGCTTCTGCACTGAGCATTTTTATGATGGCACTCAGGGTCTCCTACCCAGGTTATGCCCCTTGGGGACACAACTAGCTTATGAATCTCTACATTCTTCTTTCTGGAGGATGGTGCCCAGTTTCAGAATTGCATCTTGGGTGCCACATTTTTTAAGAAGTATATTAACTAACTGGAGAACATCTAGCAAAGGGCATCAGACTAGGGAAGAACCCTGCTACTATAAAGATGGGGCCCTTGAAATCACTAAAAACCCTCACTTCGTAGACAATCTCAAATATCTTAGGTTCAGTATGACTATTTTGCATAACAAATTATGTAAACCATAGCCCATGACCCCATCCAGTATACCCATTAGATGTGGCCAGATAATGTACAATACTAATCTAAATGCAAGAATATTTCATTAAAATATTTTTTCAAAGTAAGAGGGAATCCAGTGGTAGAGTCATTCTGCATCCCTCATACATAAAGAGTTACAACCATTTCAGTGCCCTGAGGAGGTTGATATAATAGAAATTCCACATGAAAACTTTCGAGGGTTCCCCTCTGTTTCCTCCAAAGTTGGCTTTCAGTCACCTGCACTGAGATCTTCCAATCTCTCAGAGCAATCCAGAATATACTGGAGCCTTTCAGTTTGGCTCCGAGGCAGTCAGAGTTCCCCTGGGTTCATGGATGCAGGGTCTATACCTCTCCATGGTTCTCCTTCCTTCTCTCTGCTTTGACTACAGCCCAGGGGTCTCCCTCTTGGAGTAGCTCAAGTACATCTCAGGACACCTCAGACATTGCACCCAACTGGCTCACTCTGACTTTCCTCATCTCTTATTTCCTGTTTTTCTAGCTATAAATTGTCCCTCCCTCCATTTATTTCTCCAAGTTTTCAAGTACTGAAACAATTCTTTGTCTTCAGATAAGTCTGCTGACATTCCAATGACCTGAAATCTCTGCAAATGGAAGTCAACGCCCCTCCTCACCTTGTCTCTGTAGTTATATGATGCTGCGCTATAGTGTTACTAAAATTAGCTGTCCATGTTGAGTTCAGCTGAAGGAAAGAGAAGAGTAGAATGGGGTGGGGGGAGTAGAAGAAAGGAACATGATGTCTGTTTTCTAGCAATGGAAGAATGTCATGTGTAAGAGTGGTTAAAGTGATTCTGTTTGGTTTGAAAGGGAAAAAGCCAACAGCAAAAGAAGCTGTGGACAGATAGGTGGCTAAGTGAATAGTATGTTAGGCCTGGAGTCAGGAAGACTCATCTTGGTGAGTTCAAATATGGTCTCAGATATTTACTAGCTGAGTGACACTGGGCAAGTCACTTAATCCTATTTGCCTTAGTTTTCTCATCTATAGAATGAGCTGGAGTATTCAGTTCTGGTATCTCTGCCAAGAAAATCCCAAATGGGTTCATGAAGAGTCAGACTCAACTGAAAAATGATTTAACAGCAACAAAAACAGAAGCTGCAGAGGGCTGGTTTTAAGCTTGCTGAAAAAAAAATCCTTAATATTTGGAATTAACCAAGAGTGGGATGAGCTACCTGAGCAGCAGTGGTTTCTACCTCACTAGGGGCCTTCAGTAAAGGCTGGATTATCACTAGCTAGCAGCACTGAACAAGGAAATCTCATTCAGGCTGAAGAGTCTCTGAGGTCCATTTCAGTTCTGAGGCTGTGATTTTTTCAGGTATTTCTTAACAACATTCTTTAGACAATGCTCTGGTCACAAGATCAGAGGGATGTGCGACAGGAGGATGATGGCTAGAATGTTCCTCCAGTACCTTTTGATGGCCAGAGAAAGTGAGGAAGGTGGGCACCCTCTGGAAAGATGGGATGCCACAAAAGATGTTCAGGTGTGAGTGGCTTGTGATCTGAATGACTAGAGTGGACACTCCAGTTGATGAGATAATGAACCTTTTGGAACATTTGAATATCAACTAGCTGAAAGAGCACCAGGAAACTCCTAGGAAAACTTCTTTGAGCCTTCTAATTCATAAGTATAATACCTCTGGAGTACTGACAGCATATATACAGCATCAAGGGAAGAGTATTGGCATGGATAGCTTGTTTGATCAAAAAAATAGCAGTAAAGCACTTAGCAAAGTGCCTGACACATAGTAGGTGCTTAAGAAATGTTCGTTCCCTCCCCTTTGAGGACAGTGGGCAATATAATCCATTGAAAAAATCCCTGAGTTAGAGATCTATCTCTTCCCTAGCTCCCTGATTTAAGAACAAATATCTGCAGAGAAACATTGATATGGGTCTAAGGTTGCTATGTAGGAATATCTTTATTCTGTTTGAACCCAGACTAAAGAGATGTGGGGAAAACATCCAATTCTTCAGATCAAATACTTAATGAAGCCTATGTGCCCCAATTCAATAAACATTCATTAAGTCACAATCATGTGTAAATCAATATGTTAGGTATGAAGGGATACCAAGAGGAAATAGGAAATAGTTCCTGCTTTCAAAAAAATTTGTACTAAAGCATGTAAATGTAATATAAGCAAGTAAGTATGATATAAATAATGATGTGGTAAGAGAAAAGAAGAGAGTGAAAGTGGCTTTAAGAAAAGTTGAGACATGGAAGGTCATTTTCAGCTGGGGAATCAGAGAAGATTCTATGGCAGAAATGGAGCCTGAGGTGAGCCTAGAAGAAGGGAAGGTGCAAAAGGCAAGGATGTTGAGAGAATATATTTCAGACACAACAGGGACCAATAGAAACATATGTGAGAGGGGGAGGGATTACATTAGGACACCTTCTAAATTATCCTTTGGGAGCAGGAATATACATGTAGAGTGTGTGGGAAGATGATATATGAAGTGGATGGGAACTAGATTATGCAGAACCCTAAGTGCCGGGCTAAGAATTCATTTCACCCATTATAACATCTGACTGGTAGAATGGTGGTACCATCAATAGGAATAAGAAAACTGGGAGGAAGTTTAGGAGAAAGATGATAAGCTCATTTGCTTATTTTTTTTAAAACATATATTCAGAATTTGAGATGCTAGAAAGGGCATCTAGAGAGAGGTGTCTAACAGGCAAATAGAGCTTGGTTGAGGGATCAGAGTGAAATATATACATTTTGGAATCATTTATGATAATTGAGACCCACTGAGATAAAGAGATTGCTAAGGAAGTTAGCATGAAAGAGAGAAGGACCAGGGACAGAAACTTGAGGAAACTCCTCCTATACAGAGATAGGAGAAGCAAGATGAACCAGTGAAGACCAGTGAAGGAGAGCAGTGAAGAACAGTCAGAGAGATTATTTTAGAAGAGAGATACATGTTTTAGAAGAACTAGGTGTAAGCAGGACAGAAGACAGTCGGCAGAAGAAGGGGGTAGTCAGCAGCATCAAATGCTATAGAAAGGTTTAGAAAACTAAGGACTGAACTAAAAAATAATGATATTGAGTGTTCCTTAGGCATGTTTTTATTCCCTCTGTACTACCTGTCATTCATCTCTGGGGATGAATAAGAATAAGAATAAATGAGCAAAGACATAATAGAAATGGGCAGCCAAGGTTCTGTCCAACATACCAGAATTTAAGGCACCCTGAGAGCACTTTCATTCCATTAGAAGAGAGAAACAATTGAGTTTAGCACCTATTTTAAGAAAATAATTGGTTAAGCACTTTCTGTGGTAGCAAAGATTTAGAAACAAAATGGATGCTCATTGATTGGTGAATAATTAAACAAATTATGGGCAGCTAGGTGGTGCAATGGATAGAGTGCAGGGTCTGGAGTCAGGGAAACTTATCTTCCTGAATTCAAATCTTGCCTCAAACACTAACTAGTGGTGTGACTCTGGAGCAAGTCACTTAACCTTGTTTGACTTAGTTTCCTCATCTATAAAATGAGCTGGAGAAGGAAATGGCAAATCACCCCAGTATCTTTTCAAGAAAGTCCCAAATGGGGGTCACAAAGAGTTGAATATAACTGAAATTACTGGGTTGTAAGAAACGATGAAACTGATGAATATAGAGAAGAATGTAAAGAGCTAAGTGAACTGATGGAAAGTGAGTGAGCAGAGTCAAGAAAGCAACATACACAATGACTACAGAAATGTAAATGCTAAGAACAACAACTAAAACCAATCAAATGTGACTATTACATCATTACAAGGCCCCAAAAAGCAATGAGAAGAAACCCCTACTTCACTCCATTGCAGAGGTGTAAGATCCATGGCAATGCTACATTGGACATAATTTCATATGATTTTTCTACTGTTTTCCTCTTCTTCCTGTTTTTTCCTTAAAAATGTTATCTGTTACATGAGATGGCTTTCTGGGGAGAAAAGAGGAAGAGGGAGACTAGGAGAAATCCTAGTGATATGAAAAACCAAAAGATATAATAAAATGTATTTAAATTTTAAAGAAATTTTTAAAAGAATAAATCAGGAGAAGCAAGAAATTGGATGCAGGGAGATCAGCAAGGAAACTACTACCAAAAGATTAGCCAGATATGAGGAGGGTCTGAATCAAGGAATGAGAATATATAAGCTTAGCACCTATATGAAGAGAATAATCAGTTAAACTAGAAAGTTATGGATAACTTACTTAGCACCACCATGTTACTACCTCCCACCAAGGAGCTTCTGCAACACTCAACAACATTCTACTTTGTCCCCCAGTCCTTCACTCTTCTTCACTCCCTCCCTACTCTTTCCCATCAACTGAATTTCTCTTTAAAAGTCAATTAGAAGATATTTTCCATGCTACTATACTTGCCTTGTGACACATTTTATGCTACTGGCCCTAGGCATCAGAATATGTAGTAAATACTTTCTACAGGAGAGACTGTGGTTAAATTATAAGAAGAAACTTCTTTGCAGACTCACATGTGCAAGACAGATTACATAGGAAAATGGCAGCAGCATCTTCCTGACACAGCAGTTACACACTGGAGGTACATCATAAATGCTTGCTTAATTGAATTATGACTTGTCATGACAGGGGAGACCTCCACTGGTCTTGGTTAACCCAAGTTTAGGCTATGTGGAGAGAGGCAACATGATTTTCAGAATATCCTTCCAAACCAAAGAATTTTTGACTCTGGCATGCTCAGATGGACAATGAAATAAATATCTGAAAGTCTTCATGCTCATTCTAAAGTATGTTTCTACCTTGATCAAAAATGTCACCAGAAAGGGTACAGGTGAGGACGAAGGGCTGATTGACTCAACTGGAGCCATGGTAAAATGGGATGCCATCAGAGATGGATGAGAGAATCCATAACTGCTGAATTCCCCTTAGGAGAACATAGGATCTGGGAATTCTTTTGATTCATACTTTGTAGATTGGTTTCATTCTTGGCCTATCAATGGTGATCTGGCTAGATAATAGAATTTTCCAAAATAGTTCTTTCTTCTTTTCTCCAGCAGCCTGATTCCCTTTGGTAAGAGCAAGGAGTAGCAAAGATAGGATTTGCTTGATGGAACGAGACTTGGTCAGACTCCCTTACTGTCCCTAGGATTGGGTGATGCATATCTAGGGAATATGGATCAGGCCTCAGAAGGGGTCTTCATGCTTGATTAAGAGGATTAGTGGACAGTTAAGGTACTTTATTATAGATTGGCCACTGAATACTCTTGAAAGAAAAGCAAGAGAAGATGGTAGAGTAAAGGAAGCAACCCAACACTCCCCTCCAAGCAATTTTAAAGTAACAAGTCAAATCAAATTCTGGAGCCAATGAAAGGTCATGTAACGCAAGACAACTTAGAAGGTTGGCAGGAGAGGTCTGTGACACTGGGTTGGGGATGGCCTAGAGCACTCACAGAAGCAACAGTGTTGGTAGGGCTTGGAGGCAGATGTGGCAGCAGGAGCAGCAGCAGCTACAGGAGTTCTCAACCCAGAGACAGTAAGACAACTGATCAGAAAGAGATGACAGAGTCTCTGAGATGATACTAGATGCAGGACCAGGTGCCCATATGCAGTTCTGGATTGCATTTTGAAGGTGGAAAGGAGTGCTTATCGTTGGTCACAAAGGAACAGGGGCCTTGGTCATTGTTCCAGGGCAGAGAGGAGCACTACTGTTTGCTATTGCAGGGGAGCAGGGGACCTTGTCACAGTTTTATGAAAGAAAGGAGTGCTAGTGCTTGTGACTGCAGGGGAGCAGGGGCCCTTCCTGAATAAAGACCAGAGTGCAGACCAGGAGGGCAGCAACTCCTCCTTGGAAGCGCCAAAAACTTGCAGACCCCCAGACCTGGCTCTGGAAACAGCAGGACAAAAAACTAGGAAGCTTGGGATGATGCCTCCTCACCCCAAGGTGAGCAGAACTCAACTCTAACACAGAGTTCAAAGTTAAGAAATAGATTGGAAAATGAGCAAATGACCCGAAAAAGAACCTGACCAAAGTTACTATGGTGGTAGGGAGGAGCAAGACAAACTCAGAAGACAACAACATGAAAACAGCTACAAGCAAAACTTCAAATTAAAAATGCAAATTGGACACAATCCCAAAAAGAATTCCTGGAAAAGTTATAGAAAATATGAGTGGCAGAGGAAAAATTAGAAAAAGAGAGCGATGCAAAAAATTATGTGAAGACATTTAACAACATGATAAAAGAGATACAAAAAAACTGAAGAAAATAACACCTTACAAAAAAACAGAATTAGCAAAATTGTAAAAGAGACACAAAAATTCACTGAAAAAAAGAACATCTTATGAAGCAGAATTAACCAAATGGGAAGAGAGGTACAAAAGCCCACTGAAGAAAATAATTTCTTAAAAATTAGAATTGGGCAAGTGGAACCTAACGAATGTCCCATGAGACATCAAGAAATCATAAAACACTGTCAAAAGAATGGGAAAATAGAAGAAATGTGAATTATCTCATCAGAAAAACAACTGACCTGGAAAATAGATGGAGAGAAAATTTAAGAATTATTGGACTGCCTTATAGCAATGATTTTTTTTTAAAAAAAGAGCCTAACCATCATATTTCAAAAAAATTATCAAAGAAAAGTGTCTCAGTATCTTATATCTAGAGGGTAAAGTGTTCACTGAAAGAAATCTCAAAATAAATACTCCCAGGAATGTTACAATCAAATTCTTGAGCTCTCGGGTTGAGGAGAAAATACTGCAAATAGCCAAGAAGAAACTATTTAAATACTGTGGAAGCACAGTCAGGATCACACAAGATTTAGCAGTGTTCACATTAAAGAATTGAGGGCTTGGAATATGATATTCCAGAAAGCAAAGGAAAGAGGATTACTAGCTCCCCAGCAAAATTGAGTATAATCATTTAGGGAAGAAAATGAAAATTCAGTGAAATAGAAGACTTTCAAGACTTCCTGACAAAAAGAGAAGAGCTAAATAGAAAATGTGATATTCAAAAATGAGACTGAAGAGAAGAATAGAAAGGTATACATGAAAGAGAAATCATAAGGGACTTCATAAGGTTAAACTGTTTATATTCATATATGAGGAGATGATGCATGTAACGCCTAAGAACTTTTTCATTATTACAGTTGTAAGAAGGAGTTTACATAGACCAAGGACAATGGTGTGACTCTATGTTGTGACAATCTCAAAAAGAGAAGAGATAAGAAAGGGGTGAACTAGGAGAAGGCAGAAGGGAGAAAAAGTATGAGGAAATTATCTCACATAAATGAAGTATACAAGAAAGAGTTATTATAGTGGATATTATTATATAGGAAATTAGGGGACAGGCAATGCTTGAACTTCAATCTCATATGAACTAGTTCAAAGAGTACTGAACTAGTTCAAAGAGTAAGAATATATGTATATTTATACCAATATATATACCTACATATATATATATATATATATACTTAATTGGGTGTAGAAATCTATCTTACCCAACATGGAAGTAGGAGCTTAAAGAGGATAAAAGAAAGAGGGGTGATAAAAGGGAGAGTGGATTAAGGGAAGCAATCATCAGAAGCAAACAGATTTTTAAAGAAAGATAGGGTAAAAAGAGAGAGAAAGATAAACAAAAGAAAACAAATAGGAGGAAATACACAATAATCATAACTGTGAATGTGAATGGAATAAAGTCACTGATAAAATGAAAGCAGATAGCAAAATGGATTAGAAATTGAACAATATGTTGTTTATAAGAAACACACTTGAAACAAAAAGAGACACACAGAGTTAAAATAAGGGTCAGGAAAAGAATCTATTATGCTTCAGCTGAGGTAAAAAACATGAAGTAGTATTCATGATCTCAGAAAAAGCAAGGATCCTAGGGAGAATCAGCTCAAACTTCAATTGCCATTCTAGTGGACAGCATGCCCCTCCACCTTGCAGTGCTCAACACCAAACTTCCTGACTGGGAAGCTACAGGGATGAGAATGAGAAATCATACACTTGAAATTATTGTTATTTAAACTCCTTTCCAGCTCCTCAGACAACCATAAAACTCATTATCATCCTCTTCAGTCATTCATGTCTAGGAGAAGACTCACTAAGCCTCAACAAATTATATTCAAACCAGTCAGGAAACATTGAACATACGCTGTATAACCTCCTGGGAAAGGCTAATATGAGTATGCTCCAAGAATTGGTCCCCTCCCATTGCACAAGAAGGACCAAGAAGAACCAAAGCTGAACTAGATATACTGGAGGAGATGTCACAACAAAGCCACGCAGAACGGTGCTTCTTCAGCTTCTGGAAGCCTAGGATAAAGAAACAAGGTGACCTTTCTTCACACATGCAAAGAAGAACAGTACTTGTAAAGTCTCTTGTGCCATGGTCTCATCTCCATCTCATTTTTTTTTTCTGAAACTACGACGACAAGCCAAAAAAAAATGGGGTAGTGGCTCACAGTTCCCATTATACTCCTTAACACTCTCACAAGCAGGGCCAATGGGTTACAACCCCATTGCCACAAGACCAAAGTCTAATAAAGACACTCTTCTTGACTTTAGAAGAGGAACCCAGCCATGGAAGCACACAGACAATAAATTTATGGGATTTTTATGTGACAATGCAAAGCCTCCCACCCCCCACCCTACCCTCAGAGTCTTTAATACAGGTTTGCTGCTGAAACACAAATATCCGCCTCTGATGCGGAAGAGAGATTAAATTAGGAACAATCTTAATTCTTTCTGGCAGAGAAAAGCGAGCGAGAACTGCCAGTTCCCCAATGATGTATTGTTAAGGAAATCCAGGTTTAAAGGTATTTCATAACTTTGCCTTCGCCTGCTAATAAAGAGAGTCAGCTAACGGAATCCGATCGCCAGGCAAGAGCATAATGAGATAATGCGGTGTACTCTGCTGAGGCACCAGCCAGCTCCTTGAAATTCCTTCGAGACTTTCTGAAGTGTCACGTTGTGATGAGGAAAGGAGAGGGAGAAGAAAAGAGATAGGCAAACCTTAAAGGGAAAACAGAAATAATTAGTTAAGTAGATTAAGTGGTTCAACAGAGATCAGGCCATCTTAGCAGGGCTGAAGAGCTACAGTATTTATCAGCCCACCTTGGGAATGCTTCCCTGCCTCCATTGCTTTCAATTGTTGGGGTTTTTTGTGGTAGTTTTTTTTTTTGATGGGAAATGACATCTCCCAGATGTTTTATGGAGAGAAGAAGAAAGTATGACTTCCTTCTAGAAAGGAGGTAGTTTCACTGGAATCAATGCCCAGGTGGTAGGCACTGGGTCTGAAGGGCATTTCCCTGTGCCTAAGAAAATCTGGGAAGGGATTTTAATTTTAGATACCTTCAAATCTGTTATGGGTACATGTATATAGTCATGGAGAAATGCTGTGGATTTAATGTTGGACTCAGAGTAGAAATTCTTGAATTCAAATCCTGCCTCTGATACTCCCTAGACTATGTGATCCAGGATAAGTCACTTAAAAAAAAAAACTTCTCTGTGCCTCAGTTTCCCCATCAGCCAAATGGGGATACTATAGCATTTACTTCCTAGAATTGTTGTGCAGATCAGTATGAAGCACTTTGGAAATCTGAAAGTGTTCTGTGAACATAAGCTGTCATTTTTGTCCCATTTTTCTCATCTTGTCTGATGAGGTTCAGATAGAGGTGTTCCTGGGACAAATCACTACCCTATTATTTTTTTTATTTTCAATGTTCTATGTACTATTACATAGACCAATAAAATAACTACTTTTCCTAATAGAATAAAAATAATGAGATGTAAGTTCATCTTCTTCAGGTTCATGGAAAGAACCCTGAGTTTAGACCCACAGAATACCTTGAATGTGGGCTAGTCATCTTTTGGGGCACTCAACCCATGAGTACACTAGATATATGTGCTAAGACCCCTATACAAAAATAGATCCATTCTCAAATAATCCTAAACAATGGCAAATTTCTCTGCTAAAATCCTGGTATGAAGACCACCATTGATTCTAACTGCTCAAGCTCTGGATTGATGTTGAAATTCAGTCATGTCCAACTCTTTGTGATTCCATGTGGCATTTTCTTGGCAAAGATACTGGAGTAGTTTACTATTTCCTTCTCCAGCTCATTTTGCAGGCAGACAGGGCTAAGTGACTTGCCCAGGTTTACATTGCTAGGAAGTATCTGAGGGTCAGATTTAAACTGAAGAAGATGAGACTTCCTGACTGCACCACCTAGCTGATCCTCAACACCTGGATGCCCCTGTAAGGGCCCTTCCAAACTAGAAAGGCTTTGGGTCAGGGCACAGTATTTAACTATGTTCCTAGCATATAAAACCAGCCTAGATAAGTTAGCAAAGATTCATCAGCAAAGGACGGGCCACTTTTAGTTGTGGAAACACGTGAACTTCAGCCGCTGAGTTTGGGGGGATTGCAATCTACTTAGTGGAGGGTCTTCCCCCAACATAGATGAAATCATGGATCTTCCAAGTGTTGAAACAAGTGTCCCCAAATTAGCAAAGACAGAGTACTCCAGTGCAGAGAAGAAAAACCACCAATTCCAGGCTTTAAAAATAATAATTAAAAAATTAAAATGTGTTTTCCGCATTCATCCTGCCTCTATCACATACTAGTTGTGTGACGCTAGACAATGCTTATCCTCTCCCTGCCCCAGCTAAATCTCTAAGACTATAATTGCAGAGAAGGCACTGGCCTGAATCACTAGAGGGAGTTTCTCCCTATGCCAATGAACTCACCAGTCCCTATTCCCCTTGTCCCATTTTTATGCATGGGTTTGGTAATCATACTCCTCTGCTTCAATAGGGCACCTTAAATGGGACTCTATTTTCTCCTGAATTAAATTTGAACCCCTGGAATTCAAGGCTTTCTACAATCCGATGCCATTCTAACTGGACTGCTGCTGAGTTGTCACATGCCTGGCACTTTTCTGCCTCTTCCATGCCTTTTTCCATGCTGTTTCCCATGACTAACCTCCCCAACCTCTCTCTGCCTGTTGAAATCTTACCCTCCCTTTAAATCCCATCTCAAATCCCATGTTCTGAAGAAAACCTATTCTGATTGTTTCAGTTCATTTCTTGGACCTCATATAATGCTCTGATTACATCATTTCCCCCTACTCATCACACATTATTTTACTTATTTATATTATTATTTGTGTATTATATATTAATATGTATGATTTATCTATATTATCCCCCTACTATACTGGAAGGTTCATGAGGTCAAAGACTATGTTTTATCTACATTTGCATCTTCCCCAACGCCTGTCAAATTGCTCTTCAGCCTAGTACTCATAAATATTTGTTGTGTTGAATTTAACTGTTTACACCACAGGAAGCTTATCCAATGATCATCCTTATCTAGTCATAAGGATGGCTCAGTTTTGTAATTTAACCAACCTCATTTCTATCTAACGAGTCTCTCATGGCCTGACCCTTGTTCAGCTGAATAGAAAAGAGTTCAAAAACAGTCCATCCAAAAGCAATTAAGTTAATAAAAATACATCTTTGTTGTGCTAATAGTAAGGTTTTTTAAAATAGAGATTGATTTTCAAATGTACTCATTGAGTTAAAAAATGAAACTGTTTTATTAACAGAATTGTCTTTGAACTCACTGTTTCAAAGCTCAACAAAGGTGATTTGAGATGAATGTTACTGGCTTCTTAGCCTTAAATTGAGTTCCAGTCACATGAACAATTTGTTTTGATTAAATAAACCTTTTCTTAAGAACCTACTAAGTGTAAGGCCCCATGAAATGTCAAATTCTCTGCCCTCTGAAAATTTATAGTTTAGGAGGAGAGGTATGAAACACGTATGCAAATAAAAATCATTCTAATTAGAATGAGAAAAAGGCCTTGGAAAGGGCATAAGTTCATGAGACTAAAGAGAATGACATCTCCTCTAGTCAAAAATCCCAAAGCCTGTTGGAATGGGACTCTCTCTTCATTGGTGGAAATCAGTAACTACACCTGTGTAAGGGATGGGGTGGAATTGGCCATAGGGAGGGGAGGAGTATCTTCTTCCAGCTCTGGAGTCTCTTCAAATCTGTGGACTTCCTTGAAGTCTCTTCAGGCTCTTCAGCTTCCAGCTTTGAGAGAAAAAAATGGAGGATGCCAACGCTCACTTAAGGTTACTGAAGGAAAAGATCTTGAGAAAAAGCTGGCACCAGAGGAGCTGGCAGTCTCTATCATATCTATGTCCTCAGCTTGCTACACTAGCGACTTCAGGGAATTTCCCTTTGGGTGGTAACTGGGACTCAGTCTATTTCTTCCTCCCCTCTCCCTCCTCCCCTTTTCCCTTTCCCCTCCTCTCCTCTCCTTTTTGTGTTGTTGGTATATATTTCCTTGTGTATACCTTCTCAGATTTCTGTTGGAAAAATGAATTTCTTTGCTAATTACTACGTGAGTTCATTGTGGAACTGATATTTGGTGGAAAGAGAGTCAATTTTGGATATAAAGCTTGGTGTCCCTTTTCTCCATTAAGAACCAGCTATCAGAAGTTTAGTTTTAAACTGAAATCCCTTAGACTAACAATATTTAAGGGAGCAGAAACTTCCAGGTTGCCCAAGCAACTAGATGGCACGCTAGCTATTTTCTCCAATCACCATAACCTTGAAACTTCTCCCAAAGAGAAATTATCCACTAAAGATAAAGGAATTTCAGCTGTCTCCATTACCTAGGACATGCAGAATCCTAAGAAGGTAAAAACATAAAAAAATAAACAAGAACTGATGTTCACTGACCCCAAGCTCACTCAGTAATCCTTTGCCACTTACAATGCTACCATGTAAAAAGTGTAATATAAATGTAATGTAAAGTTAATGTAAAAAAAAGCAACAAGAGTGTATAAATCAGTCATAGATTCCACAGTCAGAGTCACAGTGGAGGAGAGGCCCTACCATGGACTAGTGTTCTCTCTCATCTGCAATAATTGGCAGTGTTTGGGAAGTGAGGCACAATGGAAAGGGGGACTCCATGGGGAAAGTCTTACTGGGCACTGGCAGAAAGTAGGTAGAGGGGAGAGCCTAGAATGGATACCTTGAAAACTTTGATTGAAAGAAGAATACAGAGAAAAGAAAGAGACCAGATAACTACAGTAGTCATGAATCAGAGAAAGGCGGCATAACAAGTAAATAGAAAGACGAGAATGAGAAAAATCCTTTTTTGAAAAAGTTGTAAAAAAAAGAAATTTAAAAGCTAAGCAACAGGACTAGCTGAAAGGTAGAAAAGGAAGAGGGAATCTTTCTTGACTAATTGAGAGGAAGAGAGAGGAGGAAGAAATATATAACCAGATAATAGCAGAAGAGAGAAACTAATAAACAAAACCCTGAAGGAAAAGGGATAGCAAACAAGAAGGAATCAGAGTGAGGGGAAGAGAGCAAATGGGAACAAGAACACTTTAAAAAAAAGATTAAAGTACTGTAACTGAAGGAACATAATATTTATAGCAGAAGAAGAAACTTGAAACTGAAAGGCTTCTGCACAAACCATACTAATGCATGTAGGATAGGAAGGAATGGGAAAAGAAAATCTTTGTATTATATTTCTCTGATAAGGGTATATATAAACATTTATAAACAAGATGTATAAACTATCTGTATCTGTATGACTAATAGCCATTTCTAAGTAGATAAATTGTCAAAAGATATGAAAAAAATCTCAAAACAACTACAAAACATATCACAGCCACAAAAAAAATTCTCCAAATCACTAATAATAAGAGAAATGCAAATCAAAGTAACTTTGAAGTTTTCCTTCACATCCTGTAAACTGGCAAAAATGACAACAGTTAATATTGGAGGGGTTTTAGAAAGATACATACTAATACATTATTTGTGGAACTGTAAAATAGTATAACTGTTTTGGAAAGCAATTTGCAATTATTCAAGTAAAGTGACTAAAATATTCATACCTTATGAACTAGAGACTCCATTACTGAGTTTATACCCCAATGAAGCCATTGATAAGAAAAAAGTCCCCATGTACTACAAAATATTTATAGCAGCACTTTTTGAAAAAGCTGAGAATTAGAAACAAAGTAGATGACTATCAATCGGGGATAATTAAATTGTGGTGAATGAATGTCATGGAATATTACTATAAGAAATGATATGTGATGAATACAGAGAAGTATTCAAATATTTCATTAACTGATGCAGAGTGAAGTAAACAGGATCAAAAGTTACTGTTATACACACTAACTACAAAAATGCTAATGGAAAGAATGACACCAAAAAATAGAGAGTCAATGTAACAAAATCATAAAGATCAAACATGACTCAAATGAAGAGATTTGAAAAGGTACTCTTAACCTACCCCTTTTGTGGAGATGGAAAGTCCACGGGTATTTCACATTGTATATCTTTTCAGAGTTTTTCAGTTTACTTAGTTTATTTCAGTTTTATCAGTGTATTTAGTTAGTTGTGCTGGCTTTTTTTCCTCTTTAAAAATTATTTGTCTCATGAAATGGCTCTCTGGAAGATAGAAATCCGTACAACTGATCAACACATTGAAAAACTAAAAGCAGTGCAATGTGTAACAACTATGGACCTCCCCCTGGGCCATGACTCCAGGTTCCTTTACCACCACATCCCATTGTCTTTTTTAAGATCCATCAGGATAATTCTTCACATTCAACATTGCAAACATCCATTTAGTAGAGGGGAAGCCCTAAATCCTAGCCTTTTTCTAATAAATCCAATTCTTTGCTTGCCATTCTATTCTCCCTATAGTCTTGAGACTTCTGTGACAACCAAATGAGCAGAAGGAGGTGAAATATCTCTGGTTTCAGAGAGTCAGGACAAATACTTCTCCTGAGATGGGTAATATTTCTAATTATATTTCATATACTTTTCAGACACTCAGTGCAATTTGCTATCATTGATTATTAGGGAAGACAATGAGAATATCTCTTACAGATCACTTCAGTTTATCCTTCAAACAGCCCATTTTCCATGAAGCACCTGGACTCTTCATTATTGAGCCAATGTTGCCCTCCCTCCCTTTCCTAGCCCCCAGTACTTAAGAAAGCACCTCTCATCACCAATCTCTTCTAAAAGACCAATGGGAGAATCTTGCTCTGATGGACACTGGCCATGAAGAAGGAAATAGACAAGTTCTAGTCAGACCACAACCATAGCACTATAGATCAGACATTGGTTTTTGTGTCCAAATGGCATCTCTCTCACTTTGTGATCACTGATGTATTGTGTCCCTGTAATTGGGTATTGTATTTTGGCTGCAGTGCATCTAGAGGATATTGGAAATTCAGATCGAATTGTCTTTCCACATTACAGGGCATCCATCACAAGCTATAAGTGGTAGAATCAGGCAAAGAAAGGTGGTAGAATGTGAGGGAAGACTCAGACTTTTCAAGCGAAAAGGAATTAACCTGGAGAAGGAACATTAGTTTCGTATTCTTTTGATTCTCCTATAACCCAATTCTCCTATGGCACAGGGGACTGAAGCAGGATCTGGAGAGTCAGACCTCCCAAGTCCCCTTTCTAGTCTTGCACCCCCCTCATCCTTTGACACATCAATCACTGTCCTTCTATGGATTTTGCAGGTAACCTCATAGCCATGACTCATTCATGAACATAAGTTTCCTGGAGATCCTCAAATGAAGATATAGGGCTTTGAAGACAGAGTTGAATCTGAAGTTACTCTGTTCATTCATTTCCATATTTTTTCATTCCTTCAACAAGCATGTATTGAGTGACTAATGTAGGCTACATACTAATGATACAAAAAAAAAGAGAAATAGCTCCTGCCCTCAAGGAGCTTCTATTCAATAGGCAGAGGGGGACAGTACATACATAGAGAAATATATGCAAAATATACACTAAGTTATACACATTAGCAACCGTCCTTACAGCATTACTTGCTATATCTAGCTCTTTGAGTGGAGGATAGTATGACAAAGGCAGCTGGGTGGTGCAGTGAGTATAGCACTGCTCCTGGAGTCAGATATCCAGCCCCAGACACTTGCTGGTGTGTGATTCCGGGCAAGTCACTTCACCTCTGTTTTCCTCAGTTTCCTCAACTATAAAATGGGTATGATAATAGCACATACCTCTCAGACCAAATGAGATAATATATGTAAAGCGCTTGGCACGTTGTTTAGCACATAGCGGGTACTTAATACATGTCTCTTTCCTCCAGAAATCCTTCATTCTTGGCCAAAATTACACATTTTCATGAGCTATGTTCATATGCACTACCACTTCTGGTTTCCCCTCTAGTACTCTCCCCCCTGACTACCCAACACAGTAGGCTAAGAAGACATTCACACTCTAGCAACAAACACGATCCATTTATTCCTCTTCATTTCACTACTAGAGATTCTCTCTCCAAATCAAAGTTGCACAGAAGAGGCAGATTCCACTCACCGAAGTACTCATGGGCTTCTTTGTGACCCACTGCCTTATTTTGTTGCATCTACCACCTGATTTCTCCACAGTTCTGACGTTGTTGATTAGACCTTTTGAGGACTGGGCAAACACAGGCACAGGGCTGTTTTCCCTGTATCCCAAAGCTCCTAGTCCTCCCCTGAGGCCCCAGATCATCCAAATCCTCCAGGGGCTCAAGTCATAGCTTCCCAGTTCCACTAAGTAGATGGAAGCTGTTTATTGCTTTTTACATGGAGAGAGAGAGACTGGGAGTTATAGGCTAATTAAACCACAGACAGATTCCTCAGCAGTTGGCTGGGACCATAAGTGCTGTTTTAGCAGTAAAAGGCCAAAGATGACAGATGGAGCTTTCTCAAGATTATGTCACTGTAGCCCCCTGTACCAGCGCTGCCCCACCCCTCGATCTTTGAGGTGTCCTCAGCGCAGTGATTACTCTGCATCAGGGAAGCCCACAGATGACTGGGGGAAGAAAACAAATGGAAAGGGCAGGAAGGGAGCAATTCAGACCGAACATAATTGCAAGAGGTGAGGAAAGGGTCACGTTATAATCCCATTGAAAGAGCTAAATCCATCCAAGATAACACTTAGCTGAAGACTTAGGGAGTTTTTCCCAAAAGTTTGATTAAAATTCATTCTGCTACAATGGTACCAAAGAGGAAGAGAAAATATGGGGGAGAACCCTTGTGCCAAGGAAACAGATGACTGAGAGATCACTGAGCTGCAGCTCTGACAACCAGGATCCATTCATCAGTCAGAGACAGAAAGGGTGTCGCCATTCTTTCCACTCAAGCCTCCTTACAATCTGTCCTCCTCATCCTCCCACCTCTGTACCCTACTTCCTGGCATTCAAAGCAGCCTCTCATTTCCCATCTGTCCGGTCTTCTTCCTGCCCACCTCTTCCAAGAAGTTGGCCTAGATTAGGCAGCTCATTTAAATAATCTTCATTCTCCACAATGTCCATGTGCAAATAATCTAGAAAAAAGGAAAGAAGAAAAAGACAAAAAAAAGGAAGCTAAAACTCATCAAAAATAATATATGGCATTTAAGGTTTACAAAACTCTTTACATACATTTTCTCATTTGATCCTTGCAAAAACCTCGTGATGTGGATGTTCTTATCACCCCCATTTTACAAATGAGGAAACTGAGACTGAATGCGGTTACATGGCTTGTTTAGGGTTATACAGCAAGTTTCTGAGGTAGGATTCAAACTCAGGTCTTCCTCACATCAAGTCCAGTACTCTGTACCATCTGGCTAGTTCTCAGTTGGAGGACAATTAAGCATTTACTGTGTGCCAGATCTTATGCTACACACTAGGTATTTGTTGTGTCAAGTTGTGTCAAAGTCTTTGGGACCTCACTTGGGGTTTTCTTGACAAAGATACTAGAGTGGTTTGCCATTTCCTTCTCCAGCTCATTTTAAAGATGGGGAAACTGAGGCAAACCGAGCTAAAAGACTTGTCCTGGGTTACACAGCTAGTAAGTATCTGAGGCTGGATTTGATCAGGTCTTCCTGATTCTACTGCATCACCCAGCTGCCCAATTCAACTTTTAGATAGCTCTAACATTAGACAATATTACCTTAGAATGAGACAAAATTTGTATCTCAACAACTTTTGGACAACCCTCCTAATTCTGCCCTCTGGAGCCAGGCAAAACAATTTTAATTCCTCAGAATTCAACACATCACCAAAAATGAAGACCCTTAGCCATGAGTGACCACAGTCAACTATCTCATTCTCCAGACCAGAAGTCATATATATTCCTTTGGGGATACAATCTTCACAATCTTTAAGTCAGAAAGATTACCTTCATAGCTAATCTAACTCCCAGCTACAGCAATGGTATCCATTAGGAAGAGCAGAAGGGGAGGAGAAAGAAACAAACATTTATTAGGCACCAACTATATGTAGACACTGTGATACATGTGTATTTGTGTACGATCTGTGATATATGTTTATGTGTTTGTGTCGGCTTTACAAATACTATCTAATTTGATTTTCACAACTCTAGGAGGTAAGTGCGACTATTACCATCCTCCTCATTTTGCAATTGAGGAAAGATTCTCCAGTTGAGCTGTTGGCACTAATCTCCGTTTAGATGGGACTGCCAGCAGATCAGCTCCTTCTATCTAGAGGGCACAGTAGAACAATGAGCACTGTTTACCTACCAGCAGGTGCTGCAAAAAAATTCAGCAGATATCTCTCACCCATTGTTGGTTATCAGAGCCATAACTATAACCAGAGTAGGGTAAATTAGAAGTATAAAATAATACTTCCTTTCCTACCACCACTTCCCTCCCCTCCTTTACCACCCCCCTCTACCCTGACCATTGGCTGTATCTCGAGGGAGCTCCTCTCTGACCTGGCCTGCCTTGACCCTGCCCCAGCCAAAGACCTCTTCAGAAGTGGACATCAGAGTCTTGGTATCTCCCCATTGTCAACAACAGCTCCCTCCCTGCCCGACTCCACCAAAAGACTTTATCCTAAGGGACAAAGTCTCTCCCTGACATCTTCCTAAAGTTCCCTCACCTAAGGTGAATTTGTCTGAAAGAGTTGATTTGATTTAAAGGATCCTTTCATGCTGCTTTTTCCCAGTTGTGGAATGATTAGTCATGGTCCTGCTGTTAATGGCTTCCAGGGCCACAACTACCTCATTTGCTTATATCACTTAGAGTCCTGATATAACTCTGAGTTGTGTGTGCAGAGAAAGGGCTGAGCATCATGGAAGAATCCTGTCTTACTGCTATCTGACCAGCCCACTCGTGTGCTTTAAATGGCATTTACCCAGCTCCAGGCCATGGATTATGGTCAGTGATTTAGAGCAAAGTTGTTTTGCCACCTATGTCCCTGGGAAATTCTTTTGGGGGCCCCGAAAGCCTACCTATGTTGTTGAGATGTGGAGGCCCTTAGGGGATGCATGTATGTTAGTCAAAACACATATGTAGGTGATGTTGACAAGTCTTTTTTCAGTGAAGAAGAGCTTGGGTTCCCAGAATCTTACCTGAAACATCAAGATCTGAGAATTCCACCTTGACCCTAGTATACAGAAATTGAACACTAAAATGAGCCAACTGAGTCAGCAAGCAATTAAGTGCTTAGTAGTGGTAAGCACTGGGGAAACAAAGAAAGACAAAAATCCAGTCACTGCTCTCAAGAATTACTGTTCTAAAGGAAGAAATTATATATGTAATTAGAAACATGGAAGATATATATAAAATAGATTGATGGAAACCTAGGAAAGAAGGCTCTAGTAGAGGGGGAACCAGGAAAAGCCTCCCGCAATAAATGGTATTTGAGTCAAGTCTTGAATATACTCAGGGAAGCTCAGAGATGAGGAGTGAGAGCATCCTAGGCACAGGGGACAGTCAGGGAAAATGCATCGAGATGGGAAATGGAATAATATGTATGAGGAACAGCAAGGAGGCTGGTGTAGCTGAGTCCAATGGGGGTCACAGAGGCATGGAAGGGAATTAAGTGTAAAAAAATTGGAAGAGAAAAAATGAAGAGCTTCTGATGCCAGCAAAAGATTTTGCTTGAAATTGAAAGTACTAAGGAGCCAGTGTAGTATACTGAGAAAGGATGAGGTATGGTCTGTTGACTTACCAATGTTAGAAAAATTACTTTGATAACTCAGTGGAGTATGGATTAAAGTTGGGAGAGACTTGAGTCAAGGAGACCAACTAGAAAGCTATTATAATAGTCTGGTGAGAGGTGAGGAGGGTCTGCATAAGGGAGGGTGGTGGTAATATGAGTAAGAAGAAAGGGATATACAAATATATATGTATCATGTATGTATACATGTATAAATATAAATACATATGTATGATGTATGTATAAATGTAAATATATATACACAAATAAAAGAGAGGTGAAGGTAAAATATATACATATGTATGTGTATAAACATATATATATGCATACACAGCTGATTGGATATATGGAATGAGTAAGAATGAGGAATCAATGATAATACCAAGGCTTCAAGAGTGGACAGTGGGGAAGATGAGGTTGCCCTTGATAGGAGTATTGGGAAGAGGGGAAGGGAAGGTAAAGAGAATGAGTTCTGTTTGAGATATGTCAAATTTGAGCTGCCTATAGGCTATCCAATTCCAGGAAGTTGGTGATGTGAGACTGGAGCTGAGGAAAGAGTTTTGATCTGGATGTCTGCCTAAACATGACAACTGAGCTCATCAAAGTTGATGAGATCACCAAGTGAGATGGTATAGAAGAAGATCCAGGGCAGGACATCCCTGGCTAGTGAATGGATAAAGATCTAGAAAAGGAGATAGAAGGAGTAGTCGGACAGTTAAAATGAGAAGCAGGAAAGAGTCATGTCATGAAAACCTAGAGAGACAGAGAGAGAGAGGAGAAAAGAACCCAGAAGGAAAGGATCCATAGTGTCAAAGGCTGCTGTGGATTCAGAAAAGACCCTGAAAGCTGGGAATTACAAGATCATTGGTGATTATAGAGAGAGCAGTTTCAGTAGAATGTTGGGTTTGGAAACCAGATTGCAGAGGAGGATTTTTTTTTTTTTTTAAATGAGAGGAGAGCAAGCCGAGGCACTTACCTTTCTCAAGTTTGGCTGAGAAGTTGGGTGAAGGACTAGGGGAGACATAGGATGATAGCCACTAAAGATGGCTGGATGAAATGAGAGTTTTTAAGGATTGTGAAGAAATAGATTTGTTTGTAGGTAGTAGAGAAGAAGGCTGTAGTTAGGAAGATATTGAAGGTTAGAGAAAAGGGGAGGCAGTAATGATAAAGGGGTCACTCTGCTAGAGAAATCAGGAGGGAAGGGAACAAGGGTGAATGTAAAATAGGTTTGCTTTGTCAAAGAGAAAGGCCACTCCTTCATATGAGGCAGAGGTAAAGATGGAGATGATTGGGTAAGATTCATGAGTGATAGGGGAAGAGGCAGAACGGGAAAAAGGGAGCTCTCAGAAAATGACTTCAGGGTTTTCGGCAAAGTAAATGGGAGGTCCTCAGTTGAGACAGTTAGAAAAGAGATGTTGTGTATTGTGAGATAATAGGTGGTACTTGAAGAAGGATAAAAAGGTTTTGAATAACTTTTGTGTTCAGTAAATTAACAAATTGATGGTGGAGGCATAAAAAGATTGCCTGGCTACATCGAAGGCCTACATTACATAACATAAATTTATAGATGATCCTATTAGCATAATCTCATGATATTCTCCCACTCCATTCAGCAGCAAATGAAAAGAATCAATGGGAATAAATCAACATTGAGATTTATCAAAATATGATTGGCAACAGGACAAGGGATCAAGGGATTCCAATGTAGACCTGAACTGGTTCACCAAAGGGGTAGAGATAAGGGAAAGGAGGAGAATCACTGCAGGGATGATGACCTTTGGAGGAACTGGAGGTCACAATGAGAATATGGAGCAGAATTTAGAGTCATAAGATTTGGGGAAATGTAATGATAAAAGATTATGATGAGCAAAATTTTCAAGTTTGTGAACCTGGAAGTTGACCCCTTGTGGGTTATGACAGGACCAAGGATATGACCATCTTAGTGGGTAGCTAAAGTGAAATTGGTGAAGAAGAGGCCATGAGATTCGAGTAAATTGAGGCACTGAGGAGTTAGAGCCAGGTTGGAGAATATCCTGAGGGAGGGGGTGGGGTGACATCAATAGGTAACAGTCACTGAGATCTGGATTGAACGGTAAATTTGTATTTCATGAATCTCGCAGTAGGAGAGGCTGCAGAGTGATTGTGGTAGAAAATGATTCTGACAGTGGCAACGGGACCAAGGAGTGTTGTGAACCCCCCATACAAGTGAGGTAGAGTAGGTAAGTACAAGTGCAGCTCTTCCAAGGTACTCATGATTTCTCAATGACCACATCTGAAGGCTTCCCCCAGTCCTCATCTCTCCTGACCTCTCTGTGGTCTTTGACAAATGTCCATAGGCCTCTCCTCCTGCATGCACTCTTTAGGCCATGATTCATGAGGAAGCTAAGTATCACTGAGTGCCAGAAGATGGGGAGCAAGAAAGGAAGATGAAAGCACATTTCTTTGTTATGGAGCAAGCATTCCAGAGAGTACAATGGCAGGTGTCAGGAGAATTGAAATGGGGCATTGGATGGAGAGGGAAGAGTGTTGAAGGAGATGGAAGGGAGAGAGAAGGCAGCTGGGTATGGGGAACGGGGTTTGGAGATTGGCAGCCAGAGTTCAGAATCACTGAGATGGGGTGAATTTGAGAGGGTATACTAAGCACTGAGTAATGAGTCCAGGCAGAATATCAGTAGCTGGAAAGAGGTCTGTTGAAGGAGGGAGGTGATTAGTATGTTCAAGGTTCAACTTCAAAGTCAGTAGTGATGTTTCCTGTGAGGCCCCATGAGGCTCACCTCACATCAAGAAGGTGCAGGAAGAGATATGGCCCTATGGGAGTCATTTCAGCCAGCAGAAAGTAGCTATACAAGGCTGAAAAACTTGGGTCAGTCTGTAAAGGTTCAACCAGGCCGTGTTGTTTATTTCTTTCCCCTTCGGATGCCCCCTCCCAGCTCACAAGGTCATTTCACTAGGCTGGAACAGCCCCAAAGAAAGATGATGTGATTTGATCTGACAGCCTTGTCTCCAGATGCCAGTCACAGGCAAGGATGTGAGGCAGCTGTGGTTGCTGGCTAGACCGCTGGGGGGAAAGGGGAAGCAGTATCTCACCCCAGCCTTATCCTAAGGGACATGCATAGAGATGCAAAGAAATGGTGGGTGGGGAATGAAAAAGACACCAAGAGGGTTTTCAGGCAAATGCCTCCACTCTCTCATCCTCTTAGTCTAGTTATGGTGTCTAGAAATCAGTGTTGAGGTGACTCATTGAGCAGCCTCTCAAGATAGGTTCCCTACAAGAAATAGAATAATGCTAATCTTCTCTTGTTACAGCACATGAAAGTTTATAAAGCATTTTTCTCACAATCGCCGTGTGAAGCTAGGCAAGGCAAGTATTAACCCATTTTACAGATGAGGAAACTAAAACTCATAAAAAGAATGAGGCCTAGGGTCTCACAGCTAGTTACTGTCAGTGGCAGGATTTGAACAGTCTTCTGACTCTAATTCCACTAGTTTCACTGAATGAAAGAGAGGCCAATTGGTTTATCATAAAATGTCAAAACTGCACTACCCCTCTGCCACTAGGACATTGCAAAACATTTAACAAAATAAATAAAAATAGGGCACAGCACAGATAATGTTATTTTCTGGATTTCTAAGTCAACATATAGCCCCCAGATATCTGAGTTTGATATCCCTGGTTTAGACCACTTCTAGATTCAACGTGAGAGCAAACTGGGGAGGTATGACATCCCTCATGGTATATCTCCATATCCCTTTCTCAGTTCTCTCAAGTGATTACATATCTCCAGAAAAGTGGATGGGACATCATGGGTGAAAGCTCTTCAAGAAAGTTGTAGGGGAAAAAAAATAAGCCTTTAGAGTTTTCCCAGAAATTCCTTCCAGAATTCTTCCAACTCCTGAGCAGGATATGCTAAAGGCAACCAACTGGAGTGATTGTTAAATTTTCAGTATGAGCATTTATACCTCAGAAACTGGCAAAACTATACATCAAGGTTTGATTTATTATTTTGTTGATTGTAAAGACATAGTGATGGAGAAAATGTTAATAATGCAAATTAAACTTAAAAGTGTGCCCTGCTGTTTTCAGAGAGGTGGTTGTTAAGTATTTTGCTAGCATACCAAGGGGAATACCAGCCCTGAAACTTTAGCTTGCCTTAATTGTCCATATTTCCTTTATGAGCATTTGTTAAAAATAAAATAAATGTCTGTAAAAACATCTCAAAAGTAAAGACAGCATGTACGTTAATGGTGCAGGAATGCAATTAAGAATTTACTAATTGTATTCTACAGAAAAGAGGTGCTGTGTCCAGTGTTTATATTTACAGGATTAAGAACTGGAAGAGGCTTAGAGAATATCTAGGTCAATCCTTTCTTTTTTATAGAACAGGAAAGTAAGGTCTGAAAAAAATGAATTTATTTACCTAAGATCAAACAGGTAGTAAATCATATATCTGGAATTCGAACTGAGTTCTTCTGACTCCAAATTCAGTACTTTTGTCAGCACTCTTTGGATTTGGAAGAGAAGATGTCATGCTTCTCCCTTGATTCCAGGCTCTGTTCCCAGGAAAGGACAGCTTTCGAACATTTCCCAGTTTGGGGCTGTACACTGTGATATTATCATTTGGTCTGATGAGTTGTGAATTCCCAGAACATCAGGTAGACCCATTTTCAGATGCAAGTTCAAAATTAGAATCACCAAATTGAGATTGTTTTTGGATTGCCTGTTATTTCTTCTTCATTCTCTCTACTTCCTCCTTTAGCAATCTCAGCTCTGCCATGATTTTACTTGTCATGTCTATGTAGATTACTCCCCAGTCCCAACCTCTTTCCGAAGCACCAGACCTACCTTTTCAATGGTTTATTGGTTGCTGTCACCTGGTTGACCCTCTAGTGAGTCAAATTCAACTCAGACCCAGACTCAATGTCTTGAGACCATTTTGATGCCCCCTTTTCCCTCTGCTTTCAATAGTTGCCAACTCCTATTGCTTGTTCCCATGATGTCTTCACAGTATCTCCAAAAATCTAGCCTTTTCCTTATCTCCCAAATATACTACTTGGGTCAGGTCCTCATTACTTTACCCTTGCACTTTTATGATAATCTGTCTCTTAATTTGTCTCCTCATCTTTAGCTTTTTCTCCCTTTGGTTTATTTCTTATGCAGCATTGCCAGGATAATCTTCCTAATTCATAGCTCTAGTTATGTCATTTCCTTACTCAGTTATCTTCAGTGGTTCTCTAATGCTTACTAGGCAGGCAGCTAGGTAGTATAATGGGTAGGGCACAGGACCTGGAGTCAAGAAGATTGACCTTTCTGGCCTCAAATGTTTACCAGCTTTTTGACCCTGGGCAAGTCACTTAACCCTGTTTGCCTCAGTTCCTCATCTGTAAAATGAGTTGGAGAAAGAAATCGCAAACCACTCTAGTATCTCTGCCAAGAAAATCCTAGATGGGGTCACAAAGAGTGAGTTTTTCATGACTGAAAAGGACAAAACTGAATGCCTGCTACCACATTCCTTAGTGGGGCATACAAGGCTCTTTGTAATTTCACCCAAACCAATTTTTTTTCCCGCTATTTCTTGCCATTCATTTTCTTCTGCTCTTAACTGTACTTCTGGCCAAACTTTACCATCATGACTCAGTTGCCTCCTAAACCTGGATCATCCCTCTTCCATGCTAGTCCCTTTCTCCTGTTGGCAAGTCCCTTTTGGAGGCTTTCATTTTGGCAACACTTCTAAACAGTCATGCTACGTTCTGTGTTTCTACCTCTCTCAGGACTTTGTCAACATGACTCAGTTAACTTCTCACTCTAGAACATTCCTCCATGTCAACACCCTTTTCCCACTGGTGAGCTCCTTCCAAGGGCCTCCATTATGGGGACAGGTCCAGGTCAGCCATGCTTCATTCCCCTCCTGACTATGCCATTGTGGCTCTGAATGAACATACCTTTTGGCTCAACATGGCATGCCCACGTAAGAAAAGGTACTGTGCTCGGTGAACAAAGCAGATTTGAAACAGCTCAAAGGAAATGCAGGATGTGCAAGTTTAGACCATCCACCCCAAATATTCACACTGATGATTTGTGCCCAACTAGAGATAGAGCACTCTGAGCTCGTATTGGTCTGATTGGCCACAGTCAGACCCCTGAAACTTGATTCTAGACGAGTGATGTCATTTTGGTCCTCTTTGAGAATGAAGGACAATGGTCAACCAACCAATCAGCTGTTCAACCCCTTTTTAGTATCATCATCCCTTATTCAAATGTGAACTCCTTGATGACAGGGGCTGTCTTGTTGCTTGTATTTATGTCTCCAGTACTTAGCATGGTGCTTGGCATATAGTAATCACTTAATAAGTGCTTGCTACCTTGTTAATTTACATATAATCTTTGCTCTAACCAAACTGAAATATGCATCAGTCTCCAGGCACATTACTTCACCCGTCATTGTTCATGATCATCCTATTGCCTGGAATGAGCTCACCTCAGTCCATCAAAATCCTTGAAAATCCAGTATATCTGCCATCTCTTTTGGGTCTCTCCTATGCAGAAGGCATCTCACCCTGCTCTGAAACCCAGGACATTCAGTTCCATGGGATCAGTTTAGAGTTAAAAAGGCCATAGAAACCATATGGTCAATTCCTCATTTTACAAGTGAAATGACATTTATAGTCATATGACTAGTAGTATCAGATGTAAAAGAAACAATTCTCAATTAAGTTAGCATTGATTATCCTATTGATTCACCTTAGCTTATAAGACCTAATTAAGATAACTTGGATTAAGAATTATAGATGCTATAGTAAAGCATTAACTTTCCCATTTCTGCAGAGCTGAGTTCCTGCACAGCTGAGCTGAGCTTGTGCAAAGCTGACACACCCAGTTCCCTATGTTGTATGAGTAAAGGTCTCTGTTCTTTAAAATTAAATTCCACATTCTTTGTTAGTTCCTCTACTTTCCACTAGCTCTAATGACTCTCTAAAAGTTTAAAATTATTCCACCTGCCATCACTTTTACAATTCTATAACCAATCAGATAGAAAGAGTGTTTACAGCTTCCCATGATACACTCAACAACTAGATATTATGAATCATTCAAATTTCTCATTCCAATCTAATCTAACCCCTAGTCAATATCAGTCAAGACAGGTTACTCAAGCTTCTGTAACTTTTGGTTCCTCTTTATGACTATGAAAATGCTCTGTAAATCCCCCAGAGTCATCCTTGGCTACTGAGGAACCTTGGATCCTTTTTTATTGGCAATTGCTAGCTTTGCTAATATATTGATCATGCTTGGAACTCTGTGCCTCAGTTTCCTTTATTGCAGATATTTATCATGACAGAAGCAGGATTTGAAGCCAGGTCCCCTGATCCCAAATTAAATGCACCTTCTGCTATACCAGGTACTTCATAGATCACTTAGGATATTTGTTACAATCCCCCTCATTCTCTATTTGCTTGTATAATGCATCGATTCTGGAGCTGCTGAGCCAAGCCCCTCATTTAAGTCAGGGTCCTAGAGGGTTGCTGGTTACAATTCTCCTCAAAGCTCTATAGTAACCCTGAGGGACTGAGAGATATCTAATACTGTCACTTATGAGCTCCCATATCGTATGTTCTCCCCATTATCAATCACCAGTTACCATCTACTCAATATCAATTGACCAGTTAATATTAATTAGATATCTCTCAATATAAATTAATCAATTAGTATTGATTAGTTTTTACAAAGGGGTATTTATTGAAAAGGTATAGCAGGAACTGAAGTATTCCAGTCTCTCAAAACAAAAACATTTCTTCTCTACTACCTTGGTCCCTAGTATATTACAGAGCCTAGCTGCTGGATGTCTGGTGGCACTTCTGACATTTTGAAGGACACAAAATTGTAACCTTGTCTGTTTCATTTCTAAAACTCATCCACCTAAGATAAGGAAAGAATGAACATCACAAAGACAGAAAAACATTGGCACCATGCATTCACTGTCATATGGTAACCTGCTCCACCCAGCAGCTCACAGCAGTAGATCTTGCTTCATTTACCACCAGGGAGGAGAGAGATTTCATCTGTTTGAATCTTTTGTATACACACTCAATTCTGGTTCAGCATCCAATTAAAAGACTTTTTGTCACTATGTGGTAAGCCAACAAGAATCAGTCATAAGATACCTGAACATGTGCTGAAGTAGGGAAGAATAGGGACCTCCCATAATGCATTTATGGAAGTAGACTCACCAGACCTCCATGTGAACATGTAGATACCAAGTGTTAGGCATCTTCCAAGGAATGAACCCTACTTGGTCAGCAAACCCATTTTTGTATAAATTTTTGTATAAATTTGTATAAATTCTATACCCCATATTAGACTACAAGTGCCTTGAGGACAGGGACTATGTTTTATTCATCTATGCCTAATTGTTACTGAACCATTTCATTCATGTCCAACCCTTTGTGACCCCATTTGGGGTTTTCTTGGCAAAGATACTGGAGAGGCTTGCCATTTCCTCCTTCAGCTCATTTTACAGATGAGGAAACTGAGGCAAACAGGGTTAAGTGACTTGCCTAGGGTCACATAGCTAGGAAGAATCTGACCCTGGATTTGAACTCACATCTTCTTCCTGACTTCAGGCCAGAAGCTCTGTCCTACTTTTGCACCTAGCTACTCCAGTAGTAGCTAACAAAGGGTCTTATTCAAAGAGATATTCATGAGTAGCATGATGAATTGAATCCACTATAACCTACAAGAAATTTTTCAGACAGGATCTGGGATTTCACTGGTGTAGGGATCTGCACCTAAGGAAAGTCCTCCTATCTTCTACCGAGGCAGACTGGCACCTGCTTCACAACTTCCATTCTCACAAGTTACTTGGGGCACCGGAGTGCACCTTCTAGTTCCAGTGTCCCTGAGCATGTACATAATAATCACCATAGATAACAATGAGGGCCAAGTATGTAGCACTTTAAAACTAGTTTAAAAAATGTCATACAATTTCTCATTTAAGCCATACTGTTCTGTGAAGTAGGCATTACTATTCACATTTTGCAGGTGAGGAAACTGTTTCAGTGATTTGTCCTAAGGTAAGATTTAGCATTACAGGTAGGATTTGAACTCAGCTCTTGTGGACTTAAGGTCTACCGCCATGCCGCATTATCTGAATTGTTATAGAATCTTAACTTTTTTTTCCTTCCCATCAAAAGCTGACTTAACCCTTTGTGCTCCCCAGAGCTGCATTCTTTGGGGAGGGCTGCCCCCCTTGGTTAATCCCCCTGAGTTAATCCTTCCCAGGGTTGAGTCTTTTGTGTCAGCGAACTCATCTCCCCTATCTGCTTCAGACTGTACTCCTGTGAAGTACGAAACAAGCAGAGGCCTGGCCTACAACCCACCAGCTCCCCTGTGGGAGGACAGCCTTGAGGCTGTCTCACAACCTCCTTGAGCTAATTTCTGCCCTATCCACTTCCAAACCTGCAATGGCAACTCCCTAGAGAAGGTGAAATGTCATAGAGACCAAAAGCATATTCATCAGAAGCAATGTCCACATGTGCCAGGCCTGGCTCACTGGCCTTTGACCCCAACTGGCTCCTAAAGAACATATCAAACAGTCCTTCCTCTGCCTTCCCCTTCCCCCACCCCATCTGATTTTGAAGAACAGGTCAGGGTTGGAGGGAAGAGAGAGTGAAATCACTTCTGATCACTCCCAGTATATCAGCCAGGCAGGTCACTGTCCTCTTGCCACAGCTGTCTGTGGAGATGCTGCCACAGACAAGAAACAGGGAAGCAATATCCTGCCCAAATGGTCTCCCTGCTCTCACTACTCCATTTATTAGTCTGTCGCTCTCTTCGAAGAGACATGTCAATCATTGGAGACTGATATTTTTTTTCCCTTCTGTCTACCTATGACCCATGAGAATGGAAGAGCAGAGAATGCCATACAGCCCTCCTGTTCTGTACACAGCATCCCTCCACCAACATGTACAAACACAGAGAGAGATAGAGATACACACATTGCTATCAAAACAATAAGATCCGTGAAACAGAGAGCAGTACGATTACTCAGAGACTCTAAGGGCCATTCTAAATCCATCCTCTTTATTCTTCTGCCTCTAGGTCAGATTCTATCTAAGTCAAAACAGGTAAATGAAGGAATGAAAACAACCACTGGTGCTTTCAGTCACATTATCCAGCATGGTAGAGCACATTCGAGGCAGTTAGGTAGCGCAGTGAATGGAGAACCATGCCTGGAGCCATAAAGACTTGAGTTCAAATTTGAACTCAGACACTCACTAGTTGGGTGACCCTGGGCAAGTCACTTAACCCTGTTTGCCTCAGTTTCCTCATCTGTAAAGGAAGCTGGAGAAAGAAAAGGCAAACCACTCTGGTATCTCTATTAGGAAACTCTCAAGTGGAGTCACTAAAGGTCAGACTGAAAGGACTCAACCACAACCCTCTGAGTATTAGTTGTTTGCATACAATCTCTTTAAACTCCAGAGGACAGGGATTTTACTTTTCTTTGTATTCCAACCGCTTAATCCAGTTCCTAGAACACTGTAGGCACTTAATAAATGCTTGTTGAGTTCATTGACCGAAAAGTTATAGAAGCTAAATCAGGAATGATAGAGTTGTGCTGGAGAAGAGGCTGGGATCCCATCGTCAGGAGCCATGAATACTAGATGAAGGAATCTGAACTTTCCTTTCTAGATAGGAGAAAACCTCTAAAGATTTCTAAATAAAGGAGGCAGAATGACCGGTTCTGTGTGCTGTAAAGATTGTTCTATCATTGATATAAAGAGTAGATTAGAGGGGAAAGAGATTAGGGATGGTGGAGTGGAGGGAAGAGGGCCATTTTGGTACAGAAGAAGAGCCATCTGCCAGTAAAGGTCTGTTCAAACCCTGCCTCTTCTGATGGCTGAATGTTTTACCTTGGCCAAGTTAATGAATCCACCTTAGCCTTCATTTCCTCTTCAGTAAAAATGAAAGGTTGGATTTGATGGCCCCCAGCTGTCCATGATCCTATGACTTGGTTGGAGGCCACTTTGGAGTCCAAATGGGTGGCAATGATGTCTGTACTGTAGAAGTCACCAAGGCTACAGAGAGGATGGACCAAATGTAAGGGGTGCTTCAGAGGTGGAATTGACAAGACTTTGAGAGTCCTTCTTGCTGATTCCTCCAAACCCTTCTCTGGCTTCCTCTTCCCTTTATTTATAGATGTATTAAAGATAGTGATAAAACAGCTAACAGTTATATGGTACTTATTATGTGCCAGGCACTGTGCTAATTTCTTTATAGTTATTACCTCATTTGATCCTTACAACAGCCCAGGGGTGGGGGTGTACTCTGATTATCCCCCTTTTATGGATGAAGAAACTGAGGGAAATGGAGGTTAAGAGACTTGCCAGGATCAACCAGCTAGTAAGTGTCTTAGCCCAGATTGGAACTTAAATTTTCCTCACTCCAGCCCCAGGCTCTATCCATTTGACCACCAGCTAACTCAAATAGGAGACTGGTTACCTGACACCTTCCTTTGATCAACAATAAAAAGTCAATGCCTTTCCCCCATCTTGGATGCATCTAATGCTTAGAGAGGTAATGGGTTGAAGATCAGAACCACTTCATGGACACCAGGTTTTCTTGGGTGGAAGTGACCTAGAGGTAGATTTCTGCTTGGTTTGCAAAGTATTTTTTGTATATTATCTCATTTAAACTACACAATAACTCAAGTTGTCCTAACGTGACATAGGCTGTTTGAGAATATGGTAGTAAGATCCCTGTCACTGGAGGTCTTCAAACAGGCTAAGTATTGATTTAAGGATGCTATTAGTGGGATTCCTGCTTCAGCTATGGGTTGGGTAAATAATGTCAAGGTCCCTTCCATTCCTGTGATTATATGATTGAAGGTTATGGAAATCTCCTTTTTGATCATTTGACCCAAAATCTGGAGACTTGAGTTCTCTGTGTGACTCCAGGAAGGATACTTAACCTTTCTGGGTCTTGTTTTCATTATCTGTCAAACAAGGAGAGTCTCTAAATTCCCTTAAGTCCTAGCCTTCTATTTTTCTGTGAGATTAAGCTTCTCTGTCTCTAAAATTGGGGTCATGGTTGAAGGCACTTGGGCAATCTTAGAGGATGTTTCAAGAAGACCAAGTGTTGGTCCTCCAGTGGGGATGAGTTCACAGGATGATAGATTTAAAATTGGAAGATACCTTAAGGGTCATCTGGTCTAGTGGTATCATACTCAATTCTACCCTCAGACACTTACTACCTTCATGACCCTGTTTCCCTCAGTTTCCTCATCTGTTCAGGGGCATCAAACTCAACTACAAAGGGATCCCTGGTGATCACATGTTAGTGATTTGGAATACTATAAATTAACATTGTCTGTTTTGTCTATTTTTATTTATTCTATTAAATATTTCCCAGTTGCATCTTAATCTGGTTCTGGCTCACACTGGAGAGTTTGTGACTTGTGCTACAAATTTCACTCCTCTGATTCTAGTCTCAGAGAAGTATTCAAGTTAACAGAGGACAAGAGACTGAGCCTGAATTGAACCCCCAACTTCTAACTCTATTTCCATCATCCCTTGCTCCACACCACCTCCAAATTGTACCATATGGGACCCAAGGTCATTGCTTCAGATCTCTGCTTAAGGACCTGCTCTATTTGGCCAACAAGAGTAGCAGGACAGCAAAGCCAGCACTGAGCTTTCTCACCGGAAAGGATGGGATTTTAGCCAAATGAATGTGAGTGTTTGGAGTTTCATCAGCTGAACACATCTCCAGCACCTGCAGCCTGCAGCCCTGGAAAGCAGGCCTTAGCTCACCCTCCTTAGTGACAAAAAGCAATGAGGTTGAACTTTATATTTATTGATCATAGCTTCTCTAGACCTTTACTATCATTTAACTCTCACTCCTAACCAAATCCCCTTTATCTCTTTTTGCCAACTCCACTGCCCAGAATAATTTTTCTCACATTGTAAACACATTTCCATTTCAGAAAGCAGGAGGCCTGCTGGGACCTCCCTATATTCATTGTAAAATCTTGGGAAAGAATCAAAAAGAAGGATATGAGGGGTTAAACCAACCAGGCATCCCAGCAACTATCCATGACTAGAGTTAATCCCAGGGAGCATAGCACAGAGAAGCCTGAACTGGGGATAATCCAAAACTCATTTTCATTTGGCCACAGAATGTGTTTCTGTCCTTCCTTTTGAATATGGGTGTTCATAATACTTAGGAAGTTTATAATACTGTCTCCAGAGTTGTAACTTGGATGGGGTGAGTGGGGCTTTTTTCCAAGGGCAGGAAATTTAGTGGCCATCAATAGCACTATGTTAAGGATGCCTCCTCCTCTGGCCAGTGTCCCATCTCTCTGACAGCAGTTGCTTTGTGCCAGAGGTCCTGCCTCCACCACCAGCAGCTCTGAATCCTCAAAGTAGATAAATTTGCAGGGACTCATCACCACATTGTTGAGGCATAGCAATCCATGAACACCATCTCTTAAAATTTTTAAGGGTTTTCAACCCCTCACCCAGATACCCATCCTTATTCCATCCACCACCAACCCCACTTTCCCTAGGTGCAGAAATTGCTAGCTACTGTTGTGTTTGGGTCTTCTACTTATGATCTATGTTACTTGGATACATCAGCTACCCAATTTGAGCCTTCATTTTATTTGCAAAATGAGCAGCTTCGACTGGATTATCTCTAAGAATCATCTCTGCCCCTAAATCCGGATCCCTATGATTTAAGGTCTTTTTTGTTTGGTTTTTGGGGATTTTAGAAGCCAATTGGGGTTAAGTGACTTGCCTAGAGTCACCCATATCCCATGTCTGAGGTTGGTTTTGAACTTCCTGACTCTAAGGCCAGAAACCACCATGCAGATTTTATGTCTTCTGACAAAGTAACCAAAGTGCAGTGCAGAGATCCAACTCTGATGAGCCTTCCCTTTCCCCTCCTACCTCAGTTTGTCCTTCTTGCAAACTCCTTTTTGGAAACAATGCTTTAGTCAGTCAGTTAATAAACACTTATTAAGTGTACCAGCCACTATGCTAAGCATCAGAGATACAAAAAAAGGCAAAAGACTATCCTTGACCTTGAGGAACTTACAATCTGATGGGGAAGACAACATGCAAACAAACCATATACAGGATAAATAAGAAATAATCAGCAGTGGGAAACCACTAGAATTAAGGACCATTGGGAAAGGCTTTCCAGAGAAGGTGGGAGTTTAGGTGGAAATTGAAGGAAGCACATTCTAAGCATGGGGTATAGCCAGGGAAAATGCTGGAGCTGAGACTGGATATCTTGTTTGAGGAACAGCCAGGAGGCCAGTGTCACTGAATCCAAGAAAATGCGGGGAGGGAAGGGGGAAGTATAGGAAGACTATAAAAGTGTATATGGGGAGCAGGGGAGGGTATTAGATTATGAAGGTCTTTGAATACTGGACAAATTTATATTTGAATCTGGCAGTGATATGGATTCACTGGAGTTTATTGCAGGGTAGTGCATATGTGTGTGTATAGGTGTGTGTGTGTATATGTATGTGTATGCATGCATATAGGTGTATATGTATGTGTGTATGTGTATATTTATATGTGTATGTGTGGATTGTATGTGTATGCATGTGTGTATATGTGTAGGTATGTAGGCGTGTATGTGTATACATGTGTAGATATGTATTGTGTGTGTATGTATTGTGTAGGTATGTGTGTGCATGTGTATGTAGTAGATTTGTGTGTACATATGTATAGGCATTTTTGCATGTAGGTGTGTGTACTTATGTGTATGTGTGTAGGTATTGTGTGGGTGTGTAGGTATGTGTGTAAGTATGTATGTATATATGTGTGTCAGTGTGTGTGTGTGACACATATTTGGACCTGGGCTTTAGGAAATCACTCCATCAGCTGAATGGACCTTGCAGGCTGATAAATAGCACCAGCTGACACAGAGCTACTCATTTCTTTCCTCTTAACTCACTTGCTATCAGGTTCACATCTTCTTTGAAAACAAAATTACATTGCGTTCAGTATTAGGTCTTCTAATGTTTTCTACCTCTGAAGTAGATTTTTAAAAAATCAGTGGAAGACTCGCAGCATGTTGGGCAGATCCTCCACAGAGGATTTACAGAAACATGAACAAGTTTTGCCCAGGATGAAAAAAGGTGGTGGAATTACCATCTGCACAGTAGAGGGAGTACCCACCCAGATGAGATCATCGATCTAGCCTAGGATGGGAGTCTTCATTCAAACAAAGGGAGCCTCCTTCCTTTGCAACTCCTGCTGAACTGAAATGATGACAAGGCTGACAAAAGAGTGGGGCAGGAGAGGGAATAATGTCACAAGGAATTTTACATGGACACACATAAATCTGATGCCAGGGAGGGAGGGATGGCTAACCAGAAGAACTAGCAGTTATATAATGCCTTATGGTCTGCAAAGGGCTTTGCAGATATTCTCATTCAATCCTCACAACTTTGGGAGGCAGGTGCTATCCCTGTCATTCTACTTTGCAGATTAGGAAATTGAGGCTGAGAGGTTAAATAATTTGCCCAGGGTCAGAAACTAGTAGAAACCTGGGCAAGATTTGAATTCAGATCATGAATCCAAGACCAGCTCTCTATTCACTACATGATGCAACTGAGTGCTAGCTAAATTGGAGAGAACACCAGCCAGTGTGGGGCTTGAGCCAATGCAGAAAAGAAACAATTATATACTCCTCAGGGTCCTGGAGAATCCTGAGGGAGTTAAAATATAACAGGCTTGACCTTGAGTGAGTAGGGCCAGAGCCAAACCATGGCACATCCTTTACTTAGGAGGCTTTTCCCAATCCTCCTACTTCTTGTGCCTTCTCTGAGATCACCTTCCAACTGCATAAAGGACCAGTGAGAACAATCTACCTTTTAAAAGGTATATACTGCAGTTGATCAAGTGCTAAGTCTAAAGTCAGGAAGACTCATCTTCTCGAGTTCAAATCCAGCCTCAGACACTTACTATATGGTGACCCTGAGCAAGTAAGTAATTGAATTCTGTTTGCCTCCGTTTCCTCATCTGTAAAATGAGCTGAAAAAGGAAACAGCAAGCCACTCCAGTGTCTCTGCCAAGAAAATCTCAAATGGGGTCACAAAGAGTCAAATACCATTGAAATGACTGAACAACAACAGTTATTTACTTAATGTCTCCCTTACTAGAATGTAAGCTTTGAAGTGCAAAATTGTTTTATACCCCTTTCTTTGTGTCTCCAGTACATAGGACAATGCCTGACACATATCATGGGTTTAATGAGTGCTTGTGAGCTGACAGACTGACTGCCTCTAATATAGGGACCCAGACAAGAAGCCCAAGCAGTGCAAGTAAGAGTAGAAAACACTATCAGCCAGGGTTGAGGGAAGGCAGTACTGAGCCTTTGGCCTTTGCAAGGCCTTTGACTGATTGTCTCAAATGTGCTCATTATACGTACTTTAGTACTGAATTTCTTTGTGCAGATAGCCTATCATTACATCATAAATTTACAGCTGAAATGGACCTTAGAACTCACCTAGTCTAATTCTTTCATCTTAGGAATGATGAAATTGAGTCCCAGAGAACACAAGTGACCTGCCCATAATCCATAGGTGTTTGGCAAATGGAATTTCCCAGCTAGACTCAAATCTTCTGGAAGGCAAGGACTATGTAATATCTGATGTACCTTCCCTAAAGGCCTATGAGTTCTTTTCTCATCTTCTTCAATGATCTTCAAGAATCGTTCAAGAATAAATTCAAGCATCAAGAATCTAAGATCTGATTGATGAGGGTGGTTTTTCCTAACAACACAAATCCTAGCTCCTCCATGCTTTAGAGATGTTCTTCAGAGGTGTTGTGGCTAAACCCTCTGGGAATGAATCCAACCATAATCATCTAGATTGACAGTGGGAAGGAGCCTTAGAAGCCATCATGCATAATCTAGCTTTGTAGGTAGGTCCTGCTTACAGAGCTCATCCTCTACAGCCTTAGACTTTAGAAACCATGGCCATCCCATAGAAACCACAGTCATCCCAAGGTTTCTCCCAGATAGAGCCTCAGTTACCCTTCTTATGGAGTCTGTGTCCATAACTGGTACTTATGTATGGTGTTTGCTGTTGGTTTTGTTATTATTACAGTGGAGAGGCTGGAGAAAATACTTATGTGGCTGGTTTCTTGCCAGGTGTAAGAGTGGCCAATGCTTTTTATTTCCAACAACGTTTGGTGGAGAAGAAAATCCGCCATCATATTTTCAGGAGTGAACCATATTCCCAGGTGGACTGTATTTCCTAGAGAAATGCAGCTCCATCTGGAACAGAATTCATATTCTCCAAGAACTTAGAGAGGTAAGTCAGTGGCAAGATGGGATCTGGGTGTCCTTGGATTCAGCCTTCAGCTTCGGGTTTATACACTTCTGCTGGTCTCCTGTGGATAAAGGGCATGCCCTGGAAGAAAAATGTTTCCAAGGTTTTTCAGGAAATAGCTACTAATCACTACCCTTTCACTATAACTGGTGTGGCTGTCCAGGTGGGAGATTCTTCCACCTAAGAGGTACATTTTTAAGATATGCCTTAAAATCATTTTAATAAATCATTTAAAAAATAAAACCTCATTAGAGGAAGAGGAAGGTAACATGATGTAACAGGGAGAAAATGAACTAAAATTAGGAAGTTGAAGAAGTTGGAATTCTGACCCTGTGTTATGATGTTAATTATTTACATGACTTTAAAGATGGTCACTTAATCTTCCTTAGCCTCAGTTTCCTTATTTGAAAATGGATCATCAGAGCTGAAAGTCACCTTGGAGATCCTGTAATTAACTCTTTCATTTTATGGGTGAGGAAATAAGTCAAAAAATGAAGTGAACTACCTACATTCATAGATAGCTAGGAGCTATCTATGCATAGATAGGAAGACTCCTCTTTGTGAGTTCAAATCCAGCCTCAGACACTTGTCAGCTCTGTGACTCTGGGTAAGTCACTTAGCCCTGTTTGCCTCAGTTTCTGTAAAATGAGCTAGAGAAAGAAATAGCAAGAAAACCACAAATGAGGTCACAAAGACTCTGATATGATTGAATACGACTGAACAACCAAAACCTCATAGAGGTAGTAGGTAACAGAGCAAAGTTTGAAATTCAGATCTTCTGACTCCAAGTTCATGCCCTGGTATTCATTTATTTAGCTAATATTAAGCACTTACCTTGCAGGGCATTTTGCTAGCTGCTGGGAGATACAGAAAGTTTCGATAAGACCTAGATCAGTACCTACTATATACAGAGCATAGTGCTAGATGGTGGGAGAGATATAAAATCTAGATAAGACAGTATCTGCCCCTGTGGAGCTTACCATGTGGTTGGGGTGAGACAAGTGCATACAAAAAGCCCCAGTGGTGAAGCCAACCCTCTTCCCCTCCTGCTCAGTAGCTAATCAAAAGGGTTTTTCTTCATCCTGCAGTAAGGCCTGAGGAAGTCAGAGAATACCTATGCATGCTGTGAAGTAAAAAGCTGGGTGCTTCTGTTCTGCATCCTCTCAGAAGCAGGATCACCGTCCTCATACGTTCCCAGAATTGCGCCCTCATTGGCCGGTCTTGTGTCTCTCCCTACCCTTTGTTACTATCATACACAATCATACATGGAAAGTGTACTAAGGAGGTTCAGACAAAGTACTATGTTAGCCCTAAGGGGAAGGTCATTTCTGAGGATAATTGCTCATATTAACAGCTAGCATTTACATATTTCTTTAAGGTTTGCAAAACACTTTACAAATATTATCTTATTTTGCCCCTCCCTCCATGACAACCGTAATAAAGGCTGTTATTCCCATTTTACAAATGAGGAAACTGAGGCTGGGTGAGCGCAAGTGATCATTAGGCCAAGTTCTTGAGTGTTTGAAGTAGAAGCATTTGAACTCAAGTCTTCCAAAAGCCAAATTTAGCACTCTATCCACTGTTTTCTTGGCTATCAGAAAAGGCTTCTTGGAAGAGATGCATTTGAGTTGGATTTTAAAGAACGGGCTGGCATCAAACAGGTGAAGAGAGGGAGGGAGTATGGTTCAGGCACAGGGAGGATGTGAGCAAGAGCACAGTGGTGGAGAGAGGGCCGTCATACCTTCCCACAAGATTGGGTTGCCCCTGACAAACTTCCTTCCTATTACTGAGTCATTTTCAGTCATGTCCGACTCTTAGTGACCTTATTTGAGGTTTTCTTAAAAGATGTTGAAATGGTTTGCCATTTCCTTCTCCAACTCATTTTACATAGGAGGAAACTGAAGGAAACAGGGTGATTAAGTAACTTGCCCAGAGTCACACAGTTACTAAAATAAATGTCTTAGGCTGAATTTGAACTCAGGACCCCCTGACTCCAGGGCTGGCCCTATAGCCACTGCTAATAAACATCCTAACAGTAAACTATTTTCAAAAGGTAATAAAGTCCCCCTCCCTGGAACATCAATGTTTCCTAGTGAGAAATGTCATAGAAGGGGTTGCTGTTCAAGTACAGGCCAGACCCAATGACTTCTAAACACCCTAGTTTTACCTCTGAGGTGGTGTGGAAATGAGGCCGCTTTGCCCTATGGAGTTGGATTCTCAGGCAGAAGGTGAGATCAGGCCTGAAATATTGTCCCACCCCCTTCCTTAGTCTCTTCCTAGAAAAACAAACAAGGAAAGTTCCCCTATCTACAAGCTTTTTGTGTTTTGTTTAGAGACAGTGATAAAATGCCTTCATTATCCCATCTATAGCAGCCTCCAACGATGGAAAAAGTACTTCTGTATTAGTCAACGCAATCCACCCAAACCTTTTTATTTCTATTAAAAAAACATAAAGGTAATTTACCAGGAAGTGCCTGTCACCATTTGAAAAACAGTAAGCCCTCTCTTATCCCCCACTTTACTTACAGGTGTGGCCTCCAGACAGAGACAAGTGTTTTCCCAGCTCAGCCTGGAGAGACAAAGCCACAATCAGGCACTCACTCAGTGCCAGGGAGACGAACCAGCAGACATTTTGGCAGAGTTGACTCTGCTGCACTCACCAGCCTGTGCAGGAGAGACTACCAGGAGTCTCTTTCAGAATAAGAGAAATGAGCTAATGGAGCAGGCAGAATGGAGAGCAGACAATTAGCAGGACTTTCTGATATTTATTATCAGAATATATGGCTGTATTTGAAGGGCAGAAGTAGGCATTATGGAATCTTTCTGGGAATCTGAAATGATGAAGCACCAATTTTTTTCTCTTAATGACTCAGACTTATTAGTCTATATGTCAGGGATTACTGTATCTGAAATTTACATCTCCCTAGTACCCAGCACACAGTAGGTACTCAATATATGTTTACTTTGTTCTTACTTTTAGATAGGAAAATGAGCTCTACCACTTCTAGTCCAATGTTTTTATCTGTAAAATCTGTTTTCCAAAGGGGTGTTCTAGGCAGTAATTCATTCTTCTCCATTACAAGAGCAGAGAATGTCACATATGTTGAATTCTATCAGGGTAAGAACATAAATTAGCATCAGGAGTGGGTATAAATCTTGTCTTTGGCCCTAGGACAGAGATAGTATCAAGGACTCACGATATAACTTGGGTTGGAGGAACAATACCAGGTCTTACACGACTGTCCCCTCGGAATGGAAATGGAAGGAATGTCTTTCAGTGCCAACCTGAGAAGCGAGAAAACCTCCCAGGGACAACCAGAAACTTTGTTTATCTGGTCTTGGTATATGTTGAGAGAAACTTCTTAACTTGTCTCTCATTGTTATGCCACCAAAGTAGGTATACCAAGCTCCTCAAAAAGGCAGACTGACATGAAGAAAGGGTCCTCTCTACCACAATCTCTCCACAAAGCACTCAGACCACAATGCTGATCTCCAAACAATTAAGAAACGGAGAGCTCAAAAAATCATATCCAGTTAGAGCAAATATCAGAATTTCAATCTCAGGGTCACAGGCTAAAATCTAGACTAATATAGGGGCCAGATTGGAAGAAAGAGAATCAGAACTATATTGCTACCCTCTAACCTCCATGATTCTCTCTCTCCTACTTTCCTCCCACAGAGAAAAAAGATTTTGCCTCTTCCACCTTCAAATATCTTAAAAGTTATAGATATACAAATGTAACACATAAACTTCAGGGATGCTTTTCCAAATCCCACTCATACTGGCAGGCTATGTCCCCAGTGGGCAGCTATTATGTCCCCTCAGTGTTGTAGAGGCTCTAAGGGGCTGGGAATTTCCTTTCCAGTTCTAGTTTCTAGTTCATGAGCTTCCACCAGTGTGTTTTCCCCCATTGGTTATCAGTTTATATCAATTAGTTAGCGATTTAATTAGCTTTTAGAAAGGAGCGTTTACTAAGCTGGGATAGTAAGAAAAATTGGTATGAAACATCCCCTCAAAAGGCTATGACATTCTCCCTCACCAATAAATATGCATTCCATAGAATAATGGATTCAGAATTAGGACATGCGGCCAACACAGCTCCTGGTTGCTAAAAGTTCTTTCTTCTTCTTCATGGCATGAAGTTCTCCTTAGGTATGGTTTTAGCCTTGTGCTGGGTTCCTTGAGGCATCTTGAAGATGTCTTTTCTTAATGCATCTATTTATCCTCACCAGCCAATGTGAACAGTCTTCCAGATACTGCTAGGATTAGGACAATGATGGAAAAGTTCAAATCCTTCAGTCTTCTGGAATTCATGGGGTCCTTCTCTGGCCAAGAAAGGAGAAAGGAGAGAAAGACAAAGACCAAGCATTCCTCCTCCCTTCTCCCCCTAAAAATCCTTCTCAGAAAGTGCTTTCTATCCTCTTTACACCAGGCACTCTAGTTTTGGGTTCCAAACTCATCCACTGTTTTATAAACAACTGCAGGGTATGACAAAATTTCCTCAACCAAAACAAGTCTACTTTTTGTACAGTATCATTCTTGTTCAGCCAGTGGCTTTCAAGGACATCTAAACTAATTAAGAACTTCTTTTTTATTCTTAGTCTATATAGCTGATGATTGATTCATTCATTCAATAGTGTTTTCATCTGCCTTCCAAAGATACCAAAGTATAAGATTTTGCTGCTTATGTTAAGTGGGACGGAGTAGTGGAATCAAGTGGATCGTTTGACCCTCACCCTTATTAAAAAAAAAAAAGCTATAATCTAGCAACCACACCTACCCTTTCAAACCTCATGGAAGAGGGCTGTGGGGAGAGAGATAAATGAAATCCTGGGTAGTTGTACTACTACAGTTGGATAGTTGTACTAGGAGGAGGAGCTAGCATTTATATAGTGCCTTAAGGTTTGCAAAACACTTTACAAACATAATCTCATTTTGTCCCCACAGTGGCCCTGTGAAGAACATGCTATTATTAACTCCATTTTACAGATTAAAAAAAAAAAAGAACTGAGCTTACATGAAGCTGTGACTGGTCCAGAGTTACATGGCTAGTAAGTGTCTTGGCCAGATTTGAACTGAAATCTTTTTGATTCCAGGTCCAGGACTCTATCCACTGTATCATCTAGCTATCAAGGTAGAAAAAGGCTTTTGAGTTCTACAGAAAGCAAGGTATTAGAGAAAGTGGCATTGAGTCGAAATCCTGAACTGAGCCTTGGCTGGGATCAGACAGTAGCACTAAATGCTGAGGAGGGATAGAGGAAGGACATAACATGACATGGTCTCTGTGCTGAGGATTCTTTGTCTATGAGGGGAGATGAGATGTATGTACATCATGCATTTCATTCTTTGAGTCTCAGTTTTTTCATCCGTAAAATGAGAGAATTCGACTAAGTTGTCTCTATCTTGATCTTGATCTTAGACCCAGACAAAACAAAGGCATCATGGCATAGCAGAGACTGTGAATTTGGAACCAGGTTCAAAACCATCTTTGTCCCATTATTTTTGTGATCCTGGTCAAGTCACTTAGCCTCTATGAGCCTCAGTTTCCCCATCTGTAAAATGAGGAAATTAATCAATGTAATAAACTACCTTCCAAGATGATGTAATGGAAGTTAAAAATCTTCCCTGTCCATTAATAGGCCTCAGGTAGGATTATTAAGGGAAAATTGATTAGGAGAGAACTTGTTTTGTATGAAGGCCAACACCTTTTGCTGATTGCTAATGAGGCATTGAGTCAAGAGGGTCCTGCCCTCCAGCTCTGAAAAGTATATATATGTACTCCGAGGGCAGGTTCTGCTTTGGGGCTCAAGCCATTGGAAGAGTATTTGTGTGATGAGGCCAAAAGAGATGCTGGGTAGTCACAAAGGAGCCCTCCAGCTTTGAAAATCCAAGTGCTGGGGTTTGTCTCTGTGGTAACAATGTATGTATTGTGTATGGTCAGACAATTGGAAGCCCTATCTGTTGGCCTTTCTGTTTATAATTTCTGTCTGTATTTTCTCTGAAGTTCAGGGTATTGACTTTTATTCTTGAATTAAGTGAATGATACATGTGCTTGATTAAAGTAGATTGTTGATCCCTCAAAAGTTGCTTTCCTTTTAGGAAAGCAGCTCTAAGAGCCTATACAGCAGGCCCTCCTGGGTGCCACGGTGCTTGCTGTTACAGGTGGTTGTGAAGTTCAAAAGAGATAACATGTATAAATCATTTTGTGAACTTGAAAACTTTTTATAAACAAATAAATGGATAGATAGATGGATGAATAAATAACATAACAGCAACAGGTAGCAGCCAATCAGAGCTTGAGGGTCCCCTGGGACCCAGGATTTAGGGCTAAAAGGGATCTTGGGGCCTCTAGTCCAATCCTCTCACTTTACAGATGAGGAAACTGAAATCTAGAGAGAGTTTGGGAAGTAGCTTTGAACCTAAAGCCTCTGACTCTTAATCCAGCGCCCTTTTCACTGAACAATATCACCTTTAGTGGGTTGCTTGAGAAATTAAGTTCAGAGAAGAATGTTCAAAAAAATGAAATATAAAAACTAGAAAAAGACTTGAAAACATGAAAAAGAAATGCCAAGTATAGATTTTCCATACTACATAGACCTATACACATGTGTTACATATTTTATTAAAGAAGGAAGCTAGGTGGTATGGTGGATAGAGCACTGGTTTTGGAGTCAGAAAGACCTGAGTTCAAATTCCACTTCAGATACTTGCTAGCTCTGTGTCCCTGAGCAAGTCATTTAAGCCCTGTCAGCCTCAGTTTCCTCAACTGTAAAATTATAGTATCTACCTCCAAGGGTTGTGGTAAGGATCAAATGAGATAATGTTTGTAAAGCACTTTGCAAACTTTAAAGTGCTATGATATGATGATAATGGAGATACTATACACATGCATACACACACACACACACACACACACACACACACACACACACACACTGTGATTAGTCTCTTTCAACCCAACTTGCAGCATTCCATCCACTCAAGATGATACAATACACACAAGGACATGACAAAGTATCCTATGGCACCTCATAACCATTGTTCAGCTGATAAACCTCTCTGAAATTAGTTAGATTTCTCCACAGTGACCTAAACACACTGCCTGTCCCCAGACTCTGGCTATAGGCCTTCCAGCTTGAGAGGATCTGCCAGAGCTTCTGTGTCACTCATACGACCTTAGAGACCACAGGATGGTCTCCATACTACAATGTGGCATTAAGTAAGGACCTCAGTGGAAGGAAAGGAGAAAGATCAGAAGCTGAGCAAGCCGATTGACCTCTATGTGCCTAAGACAGTTCCCTAAGATTCAGTTCAGTGAGGGCATGGCAATCAGAACTTTGTCCCCAGGCCCAAACATTTTAGGTATTCTTTATTGCAGATAAAACCAGCTGAATTTGGCACTTATTCAGCCAAGGACAATTAGTTAAAATAGACAACTAGAAGATGTTGACTTCTTCCCTCTCTTCCTCCCACAACATACTCAATCTAGGTTATCTCCTCACCCTTGGAGCCCCAACCCCAACTTGCCCCCATTCCCTCCATAGCAATTTCCTCAACATCAGTTTCGTGATATGTCCAGTGTCTCTTGATAAAAGGGCCAGTATCCTGGGATCTCTGTCTTTCTTCTCTTGCCTCTCTCCCACCTTCTCCCTTTCCCCCAAAACTTGCCCCTGAAATGTTTGTGATGCATGCCCTAGATACCAGGATTGCTAGTCACATTTCTGCATGTCTAAGCCATAGATAGCATGTGAACTGTATTGATGAAAATCTCCCTGTGCTAATAAAGTCACAGAGCCTTCATGTATTTGCTTTCACACACATATGTATGTATGTATTTCCCTACATATATACATGAGTATACATTCATGTGTATATATATGCAGGACATATGTTGGGGGGAGAGACAGAGAGAAGAGAGAAACAGAGACAGAAAGAGAGAGAGATGGGGGGGTGCAGAGAGAGGGAGAGACAAAGAGCCAAGAAAGAAAGGGAGAGAAAGAGACAGAAAGAGAGAGACACACACACACACACACACACACACACACACACACACACACACCCTGAAGGAGAGAGAGAGAGAGAAACAGAAAAAAGGAAACAGCAGAGTGTGCTCAGGGTTCAAGTAGTCTAGGTACTGCTTCTGACCCAGACCAGCTGTGCAGCAGCACAGAAGTGTTCTAACAAACAGAAAGCTTGATATAGAATCGGAGCCGGTTTTGAGCTCTGACTTTGCCATTTACTACTTGTATGTCCCTGGGCAAGTCTCAGTTTGCTCATCTGTAAAATGACAGATTTTAACTAAATAACTTCTGAAAGTCCCTTTCAGCTTAAAATCAATAGCACTCCTGGAAAAACCTCTGAATGATCTCCCTTTTAGGAATTTCTCCAAGGTTATGAGCACTGGCTGGTAGGGTGAGTCTCCTTATCAAAGTTGCCTGCATCAGTGAAATCACAAGTCTGAGAAATGCCTGTGCACACACACATGTATATGCATGATTGTTTGTGTATGCTTATATAGATATATATTTAAGCATATATGTATATATAAGCTTCTCCCCAAATGTCTTAATGCAGGTTTAAATTTTAATAGCTTAAACCTGCACTAAGACTTCTGAGACAACCTGTACAACCAACCCCACCTAACATTTCTATATAGCACTCAGCAGTGTACCAAGCTCTTTCCTAACAACAATATTGTGAAGTAAGTGTTCTACATATTATCTCCATTTTAAAGGGAAAACAATCACTAAGAGTTTAAATTACTTGCTCACAATCTTCCCACTAAAACACTCCCTCTGTGTATGTGTGTATATGTGCATGTGGGTGTGCATGTGTGTGTGAGTGTGTGTGTGTGTGTGTGTGTGTGTGTGTGTGTGTGTAAGATTGCCCTATATTAGAGATTATACCATATTTATCTGGCTCATTCTTTCCTCTCCTCCAGGAGGGCAGATAAGGATACATTTTTAATCCAGAACCAGGACATCAGTAAGACACATATGTGATGCCTGTTCCATCCTTTCTCTAGTCCTGGGTCTGTTAAGTCACTGTCCAGAAAGTCATTCAGTTCCCTGTTCTCCATCCAGGTCGTAGATGAGGGGAGGCGGGCAGAGTTGATTTGACTGTGGGAATTAGAGCCTCTGAGAAAAGAGTCTTCTTGAAAACCAAATCCTCCTGTCATCATTGCTGTTATAAACCTTGAATTCAAGGCAAATCCTGAGACTAAAAGCCTAAACAAACCAGACAATGGTACAGGACAGCGAGAGTCACCAGCCTCCCAGCTTCCCATCTTCCAGCCCACCTCTATCTGCCCCTACTTTCTGCTTCCTAACTACCCTTCCTTCTGCCCCCCAGACAGCAGGAGCTCAAAGGCTACTTTCTGCTGCAATCTGTCTGGCCCTAATTTGGATCAGTGCACAGAGAGAGCCAGAGGCTGCTGCTGCTGCTACTGCTGAAGCTGCCACCACTGCCTTGGGCCCAAGGTTCCATCTGGCCAATGTGACTCAGGATGCTTCATAGGAAGGTCCTGAAATGACCAAACTACCTAGTAGGCACCGAATGACTGGCAGAGGGGAAGAGAGCTGTTGGGCACAGGGAACTGCCGTAGAACCCAGAGGCTTTTTAAAGGTGAGTCTAGGCAGAATATTGGAGAACAATGGGGAGATTTGTAGTCCTGGGATCATAGGAGTTAAATCCAAAGGGAAGGGAGTGATGATCTAACCCAATCTCCATATTTTATAGGTGAAAAAACTGAGCTCCATAGTGGGGAAGTGATTTGCCCAGTGTCACACAGCCAGTAAGTAAATGCCAGATCTGAGATTCATACCTAGCCCCAGACTTCACTTCTGATCCATAAAAGGTGGTCTCTTCCAGCTCTCAATGTTTATATTTCTATGTTCTTAACAGCACTTGGATAAATGCTGTCTTTACCTTACTCCTTCCATTTTGCTGGGGTTTGCTCCAAATTAGGAAGAGAGGCGAGAATGACCTGCTATCGATTTGTTCAGGATAGTATTAAAGCAAGTCCTGAGAATGAAAGACACAACCACAAGATAAAAAAACAAAGAAGGGATCTTCAGAGGTCATTTCATCCATCCGCCTGCTTTCTGATCCATTCAAAGCAGAAGAGGTTAACTTTCAGATTTAAACTTATTAAAGTATTTTTTAAAATGTACAGAAGAGAGAAGAAGGAAGGTGCAAAGGAAACCCAGGCAAGCAGGACAGATTTGAAAGTTCTATGTTGAATTTATACATACTTACAGGGAAAAACAAGCTTTCATAATAAAGATTCACACAGTTTCGCACACAATCTTTTTTTCTGTTCTTTTTTTGTATGTGAAAACACTCATTTTATTTGGCACTTAAGTTCAAAACAAAAAAAAATTTAATAAAAAATGAACATGTGATTAAAATGGGAAAAACTTTAACTGATTGTATTTCATCAAGCTAATGCCAAAATCTATTGCCTGACTATATAGGATTATTTTTATAATTCATTTTTTTATTTTTATAGGTTCAAATTGAGGGGAAAAAACACCTTAAATACAGGCAGGGATGGAGAAGCTCTAACTTCTCTCAGTAAGCTATGGTAGAACTAGACATCCCTCACTATCAGAGAGTTCTTTATGTTTCTATCTCCTATCCTTCCTGCTGAAGCAGATTTCATTTTATTCTGTTCAGGCCTCATTGGGTGGAGATGGGTTAAAACTATGCTACCTCTCCCCCTTCTCTCTCCAACCCACCAACTCTGATCATTTGCTCATTGGATCATGAGATTTAAGGATGTATTTTCATAGTCCAACTTCTTCATTTGGTAGCTGAGGAAACAGAGGTGCAAAGAAGTGATTTGTTGAAGGTTGCACTGCTAATGAATTGCAGCTCGGATTCTGACCCAGAACCTCAGTCTCTAACCTAACATTATTCACTATATCATAGATATGAACAAGGGGTTATTAAGCACCTACTATGTACATGGTGTCATACTAGGTACTGTAAGTGTATACAAAGATTGGTAAGACAGCCTCTGCCATTCAGGGATCTTCAGATGAGTTTAAAAAAATTAACAATACAAAGCAGTCTATCTCTTCCCTTTCCTCCTCCTCTTCCTCCTTCTCTTTCTCTCTCTCTGTCTGTCTTTCTGTCTCTGTCTGTCTGTCTGTCTGTCTCTCTCTCTCTCTCTCTCCTGTGTAATGTATTACATATATTATACAAAATTACTCAGATTGTCCATCTCTACTTCTTTGGCTTTTGGCATAGTCTTGCCTTTTGTAGGGTATAATTCCTGATTCTGTTCAGGCTACAAAGGCAATTCCTGTCTCCTGCCTCTTCCTTTCCCCCTCTTCCACGGATTTGGTTGTTCTTAGATTATAATTTAGACCCACCTCCTTTCCTTAAGGAGGTTCCTCCTCCTTTTGGGCCTTGTTTTTGCCCCCAAATCATGCATAGAATCCATTTGAACACCCCAGCTTCCATCTTCCAAGACACAAGGGAAAGCTGGATTTGATGCGAGAAGAGTTGGATTCAAATTCCAGCTGTGATATTTACTCTCTGTGGGACTTTGGTCAGATCAGTTTACCTCTCTGGGTCTCAGCTTCCTCATCTGTAAAAAAGGGGCTCTGTCTTAGAAGGTCTCCAGTCCTTGGGTTCCTTACCCTGCTCTCTGAGGTCTCTAGTCCTGATAACCCAGGGGCAAAGATGAGACAATTGACACTCCACGTATGAAGAGATATGGGAAAGGGAGAAAAGAAAAGGAAGGCATTTTAGGAGAGGGAGTGGGGTGGATGAACAAAGGGTGTTAGGAAGACCCTGAGCTGGCCAGTATGGCAGAATACGGGAAGATATTTTTCTCATTGCTATTATAGCTGTATGTGCTTTTAATTTATGTTTTTTGTTTTAATAATACATTGATTTCCTAATATATTCTTTTTCCCTCCCCTTACCTAGCAAGACTTCTTTTATAATGCATATTTTAAAAGAAGAATGAAAACAAACAGGTTGGCAGCACAGTGAGCATGTAGAGTTAGACTGGGCTTGGAATCAGGAAGACTCATCTTGAGTTCAAATCTGGCCTTAGACACCTGCTAGTTATATAACCCTGGGCGAATCACTTAAATCTATTTGCCTCAGTTTCCTCATCTGTAAAATGAGCTGGAGAAGAAAATGGCAAATTATTCCTGTATCTTTGCTAAGAAACCCCCAAACAGGATCATGAGGAGTTGGACGTGACTGAAAAACAACTGAACAGAAAAACAAACTGTTTTGGAAAAAAACCGATATCACATAGATCTTAATCTTACTGTGGGTGCAATATTCCCCATTCATAATCCTTCACCTTCAACCCTTCCCTGGGACCAAGCGCGTTCACTATAATGACATAGAGTCAAGTTCTGTTTTTATTGCTTTTTCCTTTCACATGGTTGCAGTCATTGTGGATAATGTTTTCCTGGTTCTGCTCACCGCTCTCTAGATCAGTTCATATGTCATCCCACATTTCCCTGAACCCTTCCCATTCATCATTGCTTATGGCGCTGTATTAGTCTATTACATTCATGTACCACTATTTTGTCTAGCCATACCTCAATCATCAGGCATTCCCTTTGATTTCAGCTCTTTGTTATTGAAAGGGTTAGGCTATGAATATTTCACACACACACACACACACACACACACACACACACACTCGGTATATGACAGGATATTTATATATGTGCATATTTATATATATATGCATACTTAAATACATAATATCTCAAAAGTCCTTGTTCAGCAATTTACCAGCTTACTAAGATTTTTGAAATACCTTTTATCTATATATTTGAAATCCAGGAGTATACTAGAACCAGATAGAATAGGCTGTTAAAAGCCAATTGTTAAATTTTAAAGTGTAAGCATTTACACTTTAGAAATGGGCAAACACTACAAATCAGGGTTTGATTTATTATTTTGTTGATGGTTTATACTTAAGTAGCAGATAAAATATTAATAATGCAGATTAAACT
>CM053771.1:232016499-232177524 GCA_028658325.1 Potorous gilbertii
CCTAGCCTTACAATCCTGGGTAAGTCACTTTACCCTATTTACCTCAGTTTCCTCATCTGTAAAATAAACTACAGAAGGAAATGGCAAAACCATTCCAGGAACTTTTCCAAGAAGAATGGAGTCCCAAAGAGTTAGACATGACTGAACAACAACACTGTGCCTAGCATTGGAATGTATGGGTCAAAGATTACAGACATTGTCACCTTTTTAGCTTCCTTTAAAATTGATTGCTAGAATATTTGAATCCATGCATGGCTTCCCTCACTGTGTAGTGGGGAGAGGGAGGCATCTGTCTTTTTACAGCCTTAGTGGAGAGACAAAGTAAGGGAGTAGCAAAAGAAGAGACTGGAAGGTTAGGTGGGTACCATGTTGTGGAGAACATTGAATGCCAGGCTACGAAGCCCATGGACAACATAGAGCCACTGAAACTTTTCTGGGCAAGGAATGAAAGTGTTTTGGAAAGATTCCTTTGGCAATTGTGTGCAGAGTGCACTGGAGATGAGGAGATACCTGAGGAAGAGAAAGCAGTTAGGAGGCTCCTGCAATGGAAGGGCTATGAAGAAAGTCACTGGATTTACGAGCTGAAGCCAGATTCCTTCCACAGTGAAGGCCAAAGTGACCCTGAAGCCAGGCACCATGAGAGAAAAATAATCAGACGTGCAACTGTCAGCCAGTAGGTAATCTCTTCTTTTTCCTTGGAACATGGTTTAGTGCAAAGCCTGAATATGTCTGCAAATTCAGATCTTGGCTCTTACTACCTGTATGACCCTGGTAAAGTCATTTCCAAACCCTTCACTGAAGTTTCCTCATCTAAACCATGTGTGCATGGTTTAGTTTCCATGAGCAGTGCTTCATGGAAACAGCTTAGAAGGAATGTTCTTCTTCCCAAGGGAAAGGGTGGTGGTGACTAGGATAGGAGGCATGTTGACTGGGGAGGTAGCAGCTGAGCTGGCCCCAGAAATCAGAGAATTGGGGTTCTAAAGTTCTGCTTGAAGTCCAAAACTATTTTAGTCTGGGATCAGGAAGGGAGACAGAGAATCTTGTCAAGAAAAAATAGTCTCACCAGTTTTCCTGAGGTCTCTCTATAAGTGACCTCTGCTCTGCCTCCAATTTCCTATTCACTGTTCCTATTTACAAAGCACAGGGCCTACCTAGATTATCCTTGATAGGATATGAGTTCTGGGGGCTGGGAGAGGGAAGGAAGCAAATGCAGAACAGGGTCTGAGAGCCACTGCAAAGAACTGCAGACCCATCCATCTCTGACAGCAGTAGGCACAGAAAGCACTACAGAGTTTGCTATGAGGTGTGTCTCCATCCCTCATCCCCCCCACCATGATTGATAGCATTTCCAGAGGGTTATTAGCTGTCCTGGACTGAGTCTCTTTGGGCTGATCTATGATCCAGGGACAGTTTTAAAGTAACTGGCTCTCCAGCCTTGGATTGGAGAAAAAAAAGTCAAAATTGAAGCCGTCACTCAGAGTGTTGCCATGTGTCAGGTCTAGCCATTGGTCAGTGTTTCTTGTGGTAAGGCAGGGACGTGGCAGTTGAGTCGAGTCACGTTTGATTTCAGGCTGCAGGAGATATGCTTCCTTTGGTTCTTCTCATGCCCCGGGACACAGGCAGCTGACTGAGAGGTATGAGGGCCGGGTGATGGAGGATGGCTAAGGTGTCCTCAAGTTCTTCAGGCCTCCAAGGCAAGGGCACTAATCTAGATTTGCAGCAGCAGCAAATTCCAAGGGAGGGAGTTTAGTGTATGGATAGAGCCCTAATTTGGAGTCACCAAGAATTGGATTCAAATTCTACTTCCGATCTTGTGTGACCTTGGGCAAGATACTTAATCTATCTTCCCCTTAATGTTCATGTCTATAAAAATTGAGATAACAGGACCACCCACCTCACCAGGTTATTATGAGGATCAAATGAAATGATATTTGTTAAATTCTTTGTTTACCTCAAAGTGCTTTGTACTTGTGAGCTATTATTAGTAGCAGACTAAAGTGCTTAAGAGCAGAGGCTATGGATCATCTCATGTTGGTGCCATCACCCCCAAACCTAAACCTAGCACGGTGTACTTCATAACTTGCCCCCAGACTAATTTCTCAACTTTATTATATATTTTTTAAAAATCTATACTGTAGCATTTTTACTATATTATTTATAAATAATATTATTTAGATTATATATTACACACTTTGTCATATATATTTATATATACACACAATATTATATTAATGGTCTGGCCAAAGTGGCTTTCTTACTATTACTGCTCTGTGACAGTCCATCTCCCATCTCCATCTCCCATCACCATACCTTTGCATTGGCTGTATTCTATGACTAGAATAAACTCTTCCCCATCATCTCTGCCAGTTAGAATCTAGTTTCCATCAAAGACTACTGTCTATATAAAGCTTTTTCTGAGTCTACCTCCCTAGTTACTAACATTCCCCCCCTTGGAATTATCTTGTATTTATTTTGTATATGTGTGTGTGTGTGTGTGTGTATGTACAGAGTTATATATATATATATATATATATATATATATATATATATATACATATATATATGTATATGTATATATATATATGCATGTATATGAATGTCTATCCTGAAGGTCTTAAAAAGTAAAAAATTGCACACTTTTATTTTTGCATCTCTGGCTTTAAAAGTGTCTGGAACATAATAGGTACTTAAATGTTTATTGGTTGATTGATTAATAAATATTTGTTGAATGCATGAATGGTAGAAATGTTGATTTCAAGGTGTCCCAGATATCTCTGGGCCCTAGAAGAAAACATAGAAGTATACCACCACCTCTTGTTTCTTTCTCCTTCTAGTCAAGCTAATCTGGTCCCCTACACATGACTTGCTCATTCCCACTTCTGTCCATAACTCTGTCCATCAAATTCCTATATTCTTAGAACTCAAAGGGACTTTGTAGTTGAACTAACCCAACCCTTTCCATTATAAATAAGGAATCTAGTACACAGAAAAGAGAAATCACTCACCTGAGTTCTACATAGCCAGTGGCAATATTAAAACTAAGATGAAGGGCTCCTTCCTCCCAGCTTGGTTCTTTGTCCCCTTCTCCATTGTTTGGGATATCTTCCCCTCCTCTCTACCAATCTATATCTTCTTATTCAAAGCCTGGAGTGATTTACCTGCTCTATGAAATCTTTTCTAATTAACTCCATCCCACTGTGACCATTTCTCCACTCAGTATCCTCCCAGAACATATGAATCTAATCTCTGCCCTAACATTTTACATTTGTTGATAAAATGCTTTCTAAAACTTCATTCCCCTTTCAGCTCTACTCTTGACTGCAGACTTTAAGACCAAGTCTCAGCTGGAATTTCCGCAAGAACCTGGGGTCCCTGCTTCCTTTATTATCCAACTATCCTTGCTACATTCTCACCCTGAGATAACTCTCTGCCAAGTCAGCCTTTTTCTCCCATTGGTGAATTCCTCCTGGTGCCACCATGTTTTTGGATGGTCTCAGGTTGACCAATTTTCATTCCCTTCCTGGCTCTGTTCCTATCTTTAAGATTGCACCCCATTCTGGGTACCTTCGTCTCCATGAGAACCCTCAACCCCATGCTTTCTAGCTCCCCTTTGTGTAGGCAGGGACTGTTTCTTTTTGCTTGCTTTTGCATTCCTAGTATTTAGCACAGTGCTGCATGTAGCACCTAATAAACCTAAAAAACATTTGTTTCCTTCCTTTCTTTCTAAATTCAGTTAGAATTCCCCCATAGCAACTAATGGACATTCAGCTTCCTGCTTTAAGATAAGTTAGGAGGAGAGGCAAGGGCTTTTTATTTGATAAGGATATTACCCTATCAAAGTTTTCTTCATCAAGTTAACTAGGTATGAAGAGAACTGAAATCTAGTTGTATTTGCAAAACAGAATTCATCTATGCATCACCATCCTGTGCAAACTTTGTCCATGATCTCCCAACAATCGTCCCCTAGAGGTCCATACAACATACTGAACATCTTTTTTTTATATAGTTGGCATTTCTGTTCAAGCTAAGGTTTGGAAATAATTTTACATGTTACCTCTTTTAATTCTCCCACTAGCCCTGTGAAGTAGGTGCTCTCATTATCTCCATTGTACACATGGGGAAACTGAGAGAAGTTAAGCAGCTGGTCCAGGATCATGGTAAATGTCTGAGGCAGGATTGGAACTCAGATTTTCCATGATAGTACATGGACACTAATGGAGTACATAGGCTAGCCAATGATTATCCTTCATGCTCCCTACATAACCACACCATCTTCTTTTCTGGTCACATTTTCCTTATGATATCCTTTATACCATGTGTGCTTCTGTTCAGTGGTTCACTGATGATACATTGAGCCCCACTTACATTCAACATGCTCTGCTCCACTCTACTGCTCTGTGGGTGACTTTCAGCTTTAATCCTTTGGAGACAGGTATTCCATGATTCGCAGTCATATAGCATCAGTAGTAGAATGTTGGCATAATCTTGTTGGTACTGATCCTCCTTCCCCAGAGATATTGTTATAGAAATGATGGGGCATCACAGGACTAGACTACATGAGTATACAGGAAATCCATGAGTTTCCAATGGTCTTCCATTGAAAGAAGCTTCCATCCAGGTATTAGGGGTAATGTGGCAGAAAGTAGAAAGAGTAAAACTCTAGGACTCTAGTTATAATATACAAATGGGAGAAGAGTAATGGTGTGAACCACCTTGCCCAGCAGCTACAAGCAAGGAAGAGAATAGCACACAGATGCAAGGTGTTGATCATAGAAGAAGAAGACATCCTAGGATCAAATCTGCATGAGCCAGGGATGGGTCATCGGTGACAGAGCTTGAGAGGCTGAGCCCCCACTCCTTTCTTCCCTTCATCCCCAGAAACAGAGTTGAGGAAATTTCTACCTAAGTTTTAGATCTCAATTCCTTTTCTTCAGTAGCTCCCTCAAACTTATTTGGGGGATGATTGAGAAGGAAATGAAGAATTAACTGTGGCTGAAATCTTGTTACACATTGTTTAATATATTTCTATGTTATTTGATAATGTATGGCCATTAACAATATTTTTCCTGATCTTATTAGTATGGGGATTTATGATGGATGGAACTAGTCCATGGGTATTCTGAATTAATGTGTATGTGTGTATGTGTGTGTGTGGGAGGGGGCGGTGAAAAAGAGAGAGAGATTTTTTTTAATTTTGCTAATTCCTGAGTATATTTCAGAGCACACCCTCTAGACTGCCTTGAACCCAGAGAGAAAGTTAACAGAAGCCAAGTCAATGCACAGTGGTGTGATTATCCCTGAGTACATCTTATGGTACATCTTCTAGTCTAGGATCCCTGCTTCAGATGTTTAAAAGATGGGCCTTTGTTTCTGGGAGAAGTGTGGGATCATTAAAAGTAATGAGCAATTTTCCAAATGCAATCAGCTGGTTCTTCTTCTCCTTTCCAATTCTGAGCCCATATCATTGCCCATCAGCAGTGTCTATGTAAGTTATACATACTTATGGTCTGATTCTCCATTAATCTGCTAATCATACTCTGTTCAACAGTTATTCTTTATCCTCTTAGATATGAATTTAAAGCCAAAAGACCAGGGTTCCGATGCTGTCTCTAAAATTTACTGACCATGTGACAAGCAGACTAAGTTTCCTCCTTTATAAAATGTGGATATAATACCTGCAGTATTATCTGTCTCATAAGATTATTGCACGATTCCAGTCAGAAAATGTATACAAAACAAGTTGCAGACATTAAAGGTCTATATAAATATCAGCTATTATGGTATTATTGTGTTATGTTTATCCCATACAGATAGGCCAAACTTTTTTTTGAGAGATTACAGATTTTATTTCCAAGGCTCCATAATGTTCCTGGGCTTGATGAAATCAGCATAATGTACTGCATTTTCTAACCTTTTTTTTCACCATCCTTTCCTATGCCCACCTTTGCAGTGAAATCACTGGATATAATTGAGCCTAGAGGGTCCTATCAAGGCTTTCCCTTAATTTCTCTGCCTCCTCATCCTCCGCAACAGATGTTGAAGCATAAGCCGCAATTATCTCTGTGATAGTCTTCTTTGCAAAGGCTCATCATCAGCACTGCCTTATAGAATGTTGTCATTGTTCATCCTTCATTCTCAAAGAGAACCAAAGACATCATGAGGGCAATGTCTTGGACTTTCGAGTAGATTCGATAGGAGTAGGGCAAAGCTACTCAATGTCATCAGCCTCACACTGCTCCAGAGTGATCCAAGTTATGACCCAGTCCTATAAAGGGATATTTCACGTCTCCACTGCACTCATAATAAAATCAGCACTACCTCCTCCTTTATTTTTCCTTCCAAAGAAAATCATAAGCCAGATTTCCATTGAGCTGGGACTTCCCTTTGTCTTCTGGATTCATTTATGGGGCAATGTCCAAATTGATGTGATTCCATCTTTCAGGTAATAAGATATCAGTGACTAGCCAAGGATCTCACATTTAGAAGGCCAGTAGGTAAGTTTTTGTTCGGAGAACTTGTATGATTCAGTTCCCTCTTCCTCTGCTTTGCCATCACTGCAAAAGGGGAGCAACAGAACTTCATAGGATAAAGGGCCATTTGGTAGTTTTTCTTTAGCAGCAATTTTCTTGGTCTTGTAGATTCCTATTACCAAATAATTCAACACCAGTCTACTGGGAATGAACTTTTGTATACTGAGATAGGCTGATCCTCTCAAAACACAGTCTGTTTATTGAAGCCTACTTGAAACCTTTTCAGCATGGTAAAGTCTGGCAGAGCTCATATAGCCTTCAAGGTTGACTTTGAGCAACGAGGAAGCACTGGAGAAGAATTTGTAAAAATCTTGTATGGTATTGTACTGTATGGTATGGTATGGTATGAGATGCTATGCTGTGTCGTGTTATACTATATTGCGTTGGGTTGGTTTGGGTTGTATTATATTGTGCCACATTGCATTACATTGTATTGCATTGAGTTGTATCACATTGTAGCCATGTTTAGAAGAAGGGAGAAGGAAATAAATTGAAATCCTTTCCAGATCTTTCTGAGACTATAATCTCCCCAGCTCTTCCATCTGGTCCCTTCCAACCACATCCAGAGAGAGCACATGGTGAAATGGCACAAACACTGGCAGAGGGTTAGGAAACCCTGTTTTCAATTCTGCCTCTATCATTTGTTAAGTGACTGTGCAACATGGGGAAAACCAATTAACCTCAATTGGTCTCAGCCTCAGTTTCCTCATCTTCGAACAGGCTGCAAGGAGTTACACTAGAAGATCTCTAGAGGCTCTTCCAGCTCTCTTAGGGTCTAGGAACAACCATTTCCTTGTTGCTGTTCAATCAGGTCCAATGCTATGTGACCCCATGGACAGTTTTCCTGGCAAAGATACTGAAGTGGTTTGCTAATTCTTTCTCCAGTGTGTTCTCATTTTGCATGCGAGGAACTGAGGCAAATTGGGGTTAAGTGATTTGCCCAGGGTCACACAGATAGTAAATGTCTGTGACCAGATTTGCACTCAGATCCTCCTGACTGCAGGCCTAATGCTTTGCCCAAAACTGTACCACCTAGCTGCCCCTAGAAGTACTCATAGAAAGTTAATTAGGGACAGCTAGTGGCATAGTAGGTAGAGCTCTGGCCCTATGGAACCACTGGAACCAGGAGACCTGAGTTCAAATTGAACTTCAGACATTTACTAGCTGTGTGACCCTGGACAAGTCACTTAACTCTGACTGCCTTCAAAAAAAGGAAGAAAGAAAGCTAATTGAGAGATACCTCAATTATAATGATAGCTGGAATTCATGCAACACATGATAGCTTACAAGACAGTTTACAGGCATTACTGTCTCACGTGATCCTCAAAACAACGATGTGAACAGCAGGGCTGGTATTTACAGATGAGGAAGTCGAGGTTTGTAGTCAAGAAGAGACTTGATTAAGCCCATGGATGTAGTAGGCCAGTACTGAAGTCAGGCTTCTGGCTTCCAATCCATTCCATTTTTCCCTGAAGTACAGCTGTCTCTGACTCTAGAGGTGCCCTTGGTTAGATTCTCAGGCTAATGAGATCAAGGTCCCGGATTCAATCACTCCAGAATGAAGCTAGTTAACTTTATCCTGGACAGAGACCACACCCTGGACCCAAGCAGCTTCCTGCTGTGTGTGCTGTTGGTCACAAGGATTCAGCAGGAGAGAATGCGGGCCCTCTCCTAGAAGTGGAGAGAGCATGAGAACAGGAGACCTGAGCTCAGGTCCTGGCTCTGACATGGATGGAGTACATGGTGACGGCTGAGTCACAACCCTCAGAGCCTCGGTTTCCATTTATAAGAGAATGAAGAGAACACTTGCATTGCCATACAGGGGACTGTGAGGAATGTCCTTTGCGATATTTAAGAGGCTGTATACATTTATCATTATTAATACAGCCCATCCTTCACCGCTCCTGGGAAAACATCTCAAAGCCCAGTCCCTACTATGTAAGGTTGTTTGTATTACTTGAAAGGCTCCTACTGGCTCTGTTTACTACCTGTGTGCCCATGTAGGTATGGCTAAAAAGAACCAGATGCAGAAAAGAAATAGTTCCTCCAACCCTGCAGAGATGGTAACAGAAAGAGAAATCTATCAAATATCTATTTTTGTCTATATCTGCTTTATGTCAATAACTATACCTATATAAATCAATCTATTTATTTGTGTGTGTGTGTGTGTGTGTGTGTGTGTGTGTGTGTGTGAGAGAGAGAGAGAGAGAGAGAGAGGCAGACAGACACAGACAGACAGACCAAGACCAAGAGTGGCCTGTGGAATTTTGGGATTTTGGCTGACACTCTGTGCCTCCTTAAAGTCAGTAGACATGTCTATTAACACAACATTTGAAACTTTAAGTTATCTCCATGATAGAGTGGAAACTCACGCTAAACACCCATTGTCCCATTGAAGATGCCTGATTAAGTCATGGCTACTGTTTGGCTAATATTTAAGTACACAACTGTCTGAGCTGCCTGTACCCTTGGTCTTGGCCTTTCAATATGAGCAGTAGCTCTCAGGAGACCAGAAAACCAAAACTGAGAAAGTTGAGCATAAACAGAAATGGAACTGAGAAAGGTGCAGTAAGAACCAGCACAAGTCTCCAGGGAGGGTTGAGAAGGCATGCTTTTCCCCACAGCTTTTGAAAGAAATCTTCAGGCCTCAGAAGTAGTAGCCATGGAGTTGTTCAGTTGTTTCAGTCATGTCTGACTCTTTGTGACCCCATTTGGAGTTTTCTTAGCAAAGATCTGGAGTGGTTTGTCATTTCCTTCTCCAGCTCATTTTACAAATGAGGAAACTGAGACAAACAGGATTAAATGACTTCCTTGGGGTCACACAACTAGCAAGTGTCTGAGGCTGGATTTGAACTTAGGAAATGAATCTTACCGACTTCAGCTCCAGCGCTCTCCACTGCACCACCTAGCTGCCCCCATGAAGAGCTGCCCCTATCCTACCATGGAGAGGAAGTAACAAGACAGTAGCCAAGAACAGCAATAACACAGCGAAGTCGTGCCTAGGCTCCATCTCCTGGAGAGAAGACAGGGCACACTGCTCAAATGCCTCTGCTTCTGGAGAAAAGTGGGTTAACAACATGATCCAGGATATGGTGTAACAGCATAGGACAGAGGCAGAGGGTGCAGCTCTAGACCTGACTCTCCACCACTCCAGTGAATTACAGGAGCCATGCAGGCACAGGAATAAGAAAGGCTGACTCTAGAACCTTTGAGTCATCCTCTTTTCAGAGGAGTCTCAACCGTACCATTTTGGACCCTGGGGTAGTAGCCTCTCTAAAAAGATGAGTTGCCCGGCATGTGTTTATGGACTAGAGAGAAAATCCTTCGTATTTTGCATTTCCTCTGAGGCAAAATGAAGGCTCTCCAAAATTGGATAAATATTTTTAGCCTAAGTGTTTGCACAGGAGACTGAAGGTCCTTTTGTCCATTTAGTGTGATAGTTCCAGAATTTGGAAACTCCCCTTCATTTCAGACTCCTTTCTTTCCGGTTCTTCCTAATTACTGGGACTCACTAAGCCTTAGCTACCTCTCCCCCATCCATAGCCTTTCCCCTCTCCCAGACTCTGTATCCCTGGGACAACCTCTCCAACATCAGACGCACCTTCACAATGCTCCTCACACGCTGAGCCAGGAGGAGAAACCAGCATCTTGTTCCTCACCGACATTTCCACATTCCCCTTCCCATCATTACTCAGAAATCTCTTTTCCTTTCAAGTTCACTCTATCTCATTTTTTTTATCCAATCCATAGTCTAGTAACAGTTATCTGTTAGCCACCAGGCCATTCTCCCTCCTTTCTCATGAGCTCAGTATCTAGCTCAGTTTTTTTTTTAATTTAATTTATTTCATTTTTAGTTTATGGAATAAAATTAGCATTTCCATAACACTCCCTCAAATACCCTCACTTGGCTTCCTTGACTTCCATGATCTATTTCTTGACTTCAACTTAGCCTCACACAACAATGGCTGATCCCCTGAGAGTTTCATTTCCATGATCAAAATTTCTAAAATTGCTTTACCTGATCATAACCTGTTCTCTTCCTATACCTGCTCCACTCAAACCTATTCTTCATCAATTAGTTATCTATACTCATACGAAAAAAATGCTCTAAAACACCATTGATTAGAGAAATGCAAATTAAAATAACTCTGAGGTACCACATCACACCTATCAGATTGACTAACATGACAAAACAAGAAAATGATGAATGGTGGAAATGATGTGGGAAAATTGGAACCCTAATTGTATTGTTGGTGAAGTTGTGAACTGATCCAGCCATTCTGGAAAGCAATTTGGAAGTATACTCAAAGAGCTATAAAACTGTATTCTCTTTGATTCAGCAATACCACGACTAGGTCTGTTTCCCAAAGAGATCATAAAAAAAGAGAAAGGACCCACCTATACAAAAAATAGCAGTTCTTTTTGTGGTGGCCAAGAATTGGAAACTGAGGGAATGCCCATCAATCAGGGAATGACTAAACAAGTTGTGGTATATGAATGTGATGGAATACTATTGCTCCATAAGAAATGGTGAGCAGGTGGACTTAAAGAAACAAAAAGAAAACAATTGGACTTACATGAACTGATGCTGAGTAAAGTGAGCAGAACCAGGAGAACATTGTACACAGGAACAACATTGTGCAATGACCGACTTTCTTAGACTTAGCTCTTCTGAACAACGCAATGATCTAAGACAATTCCAAAAGACTCACAATAGAAAATGCTACCCACATCTAGAAAAAGCTATGGAGTCTGAATGCAGATCAAAGCATGCTATTTTCTCTCTTTTTTTCTCTCATGGCTTTTCCCTTTTGTTGTGATTCTTCTTTTACAATTGACTAATGTGGATATATGTTTAATATGATTGTACATGTATAGCCTATATCATATTACCTGTCATCTTGAGAAGGGGGTAAATAGGGGTGAGGAAAAATTTAGAACTCATAATCCTATAAAAGTGAATGTTGAAAACTAAAAATAAATAAACAAACAATTAAAAAACTATTCTTCATCCTCACCATAGGCAGCACTTTTAAAATGCTTCATTCATTCATTCATCCACTGATTCTAATCTTCCATCTCTCCCTATCTAGTGGTTCCTTGCTTATTACCTACAAATATTCCTAAGCCTCCTAGATACTGCAAAAATATTCACCAAGTCACACCATCTACCCCCTCAACCTTCTCTCCTCCCATTCACAGCCAAACTCCCAAGGGGAAAAATTGCCTATACCTGATGCCTCCACTTCCTCTTCTCTTGGTTGATTCTAACCAGTGAAATTTGGCTTCCTTCCTCACCACTCAACCGAAACTGCTCTCTCCACAGTAGGCGATGATTTCTTGTTGCCATATTGAAGGACCTTGTCTCTATCTTCCCCCATCTTGACCTCTTTGCAGTACTAGATGCTACTGAGTACCTTCTGCACCAGGATACTTCCACCCCTCTAGGGTTTTGTGACACCATCTCTCTTAATTCTTCTCCTTGTCTCCTTCTTCTCCTTAGTCTCTTTTGTTGTATCTTCATCTATGTTACACCCACCAACAATGTCTGTCCCCCCACAGATGATTTCCAGATCTATATCTTCAATCCTAGTCTCTCTCCTGGACACCAATCCAGCACGACCAACTGCCTATTGAACATTTCAAACTGAAGGTCCTGAGGTAATTTCCAATCCAACATGTGCAAAACAATACTGATTTACTTTGCTCCAAACCACCCCTCTTTAACCCCACCATTTCTATTTTAAAACAGTATCATCCTTCTTGTCACCTGGAGCTTAACTTCAGTGTTATCCTCAGCCCATCTCTCTCCATCACCACACATCCAATTAATTGCCCATCTTGTTGTTTCTACCTTCACAGTATCTCTCATTTCTGTCCCTTTCTCTACTCCCAGAGCCATCCAAACTAATTCAGACCTTCATTACCTCTCATCTGGAACATTTTAAGAGCCTCCTAACTGATTTTCCTACCTCAAGTCTCTATCTCCAGTCTATCCTCCAGAGAGCTGCCAAAGTGATTTTCCTAAAGCGCAGGTCTGACTACATCATTTCCATAGTCAATAAATTCTACCAGTCACCTCTTGCTTCTAGCATCATATATAAACTCCTCCATTTGACATTTAAACTCCTTTTCTTCCTAACTCCGAACTATTTTTCTGGCCTTATTATATATTAGTCTAAACACTCTAAGGTCCATCTACACATTACTTGTCATCTCTGTGCCTTGGCAATGACTGTTCAACTCCTTATTTGGAATGCTCACTCTGCAAATTTCAAGCTTATTAAAATCCCTCTTTATCCACCTCCTTCAAGGCTCAGCTACTTTTTACATAAAGCCTTCCCTCCTCCCCTTATCTCAAACTTTCCCCAGTTGTTAAGGTCCTCCCTCCAATTACTTTGTATCTATGTGTATTTCTTATATACATATGCATAAGCATATATATATGCACACACATATCTATATTTAGATGTGTGTATGTTGTTACCCTAATAAAATGTGTATGTTTTGAGGACAGGGACATTATTGCCTTTGTGCCTCCAACTCCTAGTTCAGTATCCAACACGTAGTAAGAACTTAATAAATGCTAAAGAATTCTGTAAAGACATAGATAGGAACTACATAGAGAACTAAATAAATAAAAAAAAAACCTGATAAATGTATAGAATGGTTGTACATATGTGTGTGTCTAATGGTAGCAATGGGGAGGGGAGGCAGAAGAAAAAAGGAAAAAAAGTTTCATGATGACTTTATTATACATTTAAAGGGAATAGCCAGTTATATACATAATAGATTTGCAGTTTCAAGTACAATTATCTTTTTTTCAATTCTGCTATGTTATGGAAATGCTTGTTTTATTTCTAAGGTTCAGAATAAAATTAATGAAAAAATTTAAAACCTAGACATAAGCTAAATTCTAAAATTCCTAGGTGAGGCAATGAGTGGCAACCAAGATCTAGTCCAGTTCAAAGTAAAGGGTTGGGGCCATGGATATCCAGGACAAGACCTCTTTTTTTCTCCATATCCATTTCATGTAGCGTCATTGTGAACCTTCCTATTAGACGGAAGGGTCAGCCAGAACAGTCAGCCCAGAATAGTGGAAAGAACTGAATCCAAACCAACTGGCTTCAAGTTCAAACCTACCAATCAATCAACGTACATTTATTAAGTACTTACCATGTGCTAGCCACAGTTACAAGTTCTGGGGATACAAAAACAAGGAATGAAGCAATCACTTGGGAGCTTACATTCTAATGAAGGTCAAGCATATATGTAAGCATATATAGAATAAATAGAATAAATATAAAAACAATGCAAATAAATTCAAAGTAGTTAAATACAACGTAGTTTGGGAGGGAGGGAGTAGTGCTCTGGCAAATGTTCAATAATCAGCTCTCTGGGGGGGAAGTGTATGCAAGACAATTTTAAATTTAATCTTCATTATTAACATTTTCTCCATCTCTTCCTTAAATTGAAAAAAATCAATTAAACCATAAATCAAGTCCCAAAATGTAGCATTTCTGAGGTGTAAATGCACTCAGTGAAAATTAAACAATTGGCTCTCCAGCTGTGGTTCAAGCTGCCTTCAGCCAGGGGGAGGAGCAGGAGAGGCTTTAGGAAGAAGGAAATGCTGGAGATGCATCTTGAAGGAAGAGAGGGATATGGTATGAGCCAGAGGTGAGGAGGAAGTGTATTCCAAGCATGGGGACAGCCAAAGCAAAGGCATGTAGATGGGCGATGATCGTCACTTCTCAGGAACAGTGATAGATGGCCAGTTTGGTTGGGTAATAGATTATCGAGTTTAGGAATCAGACTGGATAGAGTAAATTTCTTTTTTTTCCTTCTGCCTCTCCTCCCCATTGCTACCATTAGACATGCAGACATGTACAATTCTCTTATACATACTTTCATTTATCAGTTCTTTTTTATTTATCTAGTTCTTTATGTAGTTCATATCTAGGTCTTTACAGAATTCTTCAGCATTTATTAACACTAAATTGACAAAAGAAATGAGCAAAATCAAGAGAACATTGTATACAGTAACAGCAATATTGTTTTAAGAACAACTTTGAGCAAATAAGTCATTTTGACTATTATAAATGTCTGAATTAACTAAAAATGACATTTGAAGGAGGATGCTATCTGCACCCAGAGAAAGAACTGATAAATAGAAGTATGTATAGAATGTTTTTTAAAGAATGTTAAATTTTTTGTTTACATATGATTGAGAAAAAATAAAATAAAAAGACAGTAAATGATGAAGGACCTTAAATGTCAACAGAGGAATTTATATGTTATCCTAGAAGTGAAAGAGAACCTCTGGAGGTGATTAAGGTGGAAATAACTTGGTATAATGGCAAGTACCCTAGCACACCCAGGATGACCTGCTAGCACAGGTGCTTTAATCTGCTTTTCTTAAAGGAAAGTCAACTTTTACAGGAGTCGACAATCTACTTTAATTGCATTCACTAGTTCAGGGGAAAGGTTAACACCCTGAACATGGAGAAAATACAAACAGTGAAAATACAAGCAGGGAAATTAGCACAAAGATCAACAGACAGGGCTCCAACTATCTGACAAAGTAATATAATCACCTACATACACCACCAGATGCGGGAGCACTAACAATACTTGAGTAGTGGGAGGGGTCTCAGAGTTCCATCCAGGGAATTAAAAGATCCTTCTCATAAGTGAACCCCCAAAGTAAAATACCATCCTCCCAGTATATATAGTTTTCAACTAACAGGCTCAGAGCTAGAAGACATCACAACTCGTGATTCAGCACAGCTGTGAATTATCCATCAGGTGTTTTCAATTCAGGAAACTGAACTCCAGAAAAGAAAGCAACAAAATCCCTCTTTGCTCTGGCTTACACTTGGTCCAATTGTGCTCAAGGGAAATTACTTTTGCAGCAGATAGAAGCCAGACTAGATTGGAGAGAGGCTTGAGGCTAGAGCACCATTTAAAAAACTGTTGTAATAATCTAGGCTGAACTAAGATGGTAGGATGAACTAAGATGTGAAGAGAATGGGTCGAAATAAGAGATGCTGGAGAGGCAAAAAGAGCACGATTGGGAAACTCATTGAATATGTGGAGTGACAAAGAATGAAGAGTTGAATATCACCCAAAGTTATGGACCTCAGAGCCTGGGAGGATGGTGGTACCTTGGACAAAAATAGGGAACTTTGGGACAAGGGAGGGTTTGAAGGGAAAGATAATGAATTCAGTGTGGTATATGTTAATTACTAGCTGTCATCTTATCTCTTGGAGACTCAGTTTCCTCCTCTGTGAAATGGTGACAATATTCACTGATGACTCTAAATGGTTATTGTGAGGAATAAATGAAATAATGGATAAGAGCACTGAGAGCTGGTGTCCTCCCTCAGATTTCCAATTGCCATTTCATAGGCAGATGTTTCTTTGGTTCTCAGCTCATCCACTGCCACTCAGCTTCATCTATAGCCATCTTTGTCCTTAAAGACTTTCTTAAATATCTCTCCCATCAACCAGGTCTACTCCCCCTTCTCCAATCATTTCTGTGTATTTCCCAAGCTGCTTGGGGATCTCTGGCATGGCAGCTGCTAGTGGTTTGTTTTTTGTTTTTATTGGCAGGGGGTGGGGGTTGTTGGGGAAGTGTTTGGATTTCTTTTGTGGGGAGGAGGTTGAGAATGAACCTCTAATTTTTCCCAGACTAAAAGTGTAGCAGCCACTCATGGGCCCAGTCCCACTATTGATTTACAGGGAAGCTTTGGTGTGCTCTGCTTCCTATCTGGACCACATTGCTCCTTCTTAAGCAGCTTGCTGCCTGCACCCACCTTCTTCTCTCCAGTACTTCCATCACTATATTGGTACAAAACAGTATAGATACCTGAGGGACTTAGCCCACTTCAGCTCGATATTCTGCATTCAAGCTATTCACCAGCCTCAGTTTCTCTGGGGAGTATAGGCATGAACCAATATACTCACCAGCTAGTGTTCCTTCATCCATTCCCCCATATTGCCCATTCTCTGCTGGTTTTCTCTTTCATACATGACTATTCTCCCTGCACATTCATCCCCCCCCTTCCCCACCCCCACACAATTCATTCTGTGTATACATCTACTCTCCACACCCAGTTACATTCATATACTTGCCCATTCTTTTAAGTCAACCAGTATTTGTTAAGAACATAGTATATGCCAGCAATGTGCTAAGCCTTAGAGATATAAGGAAAGGTAAAAACATGACTCTTGCCTTCAAAAAACTTACACTAAGAGAAAGATAACATGAAAACAAAACAACTATGACTATTTGAGACATGTACTAGTAAATATATATAGGTAATCTCACTGGGAGGGCACGAGCAGGGCTGGGGACTAAGGAAGCTCTACAGAAATCTCAATTTGAGCTGAGTCCAAATGGAAGCTAGGAGGAGAAGGAAGAGTATTCCAGGCAGAGAGGACAGACAGTAGAAAAACTACAGTCACTCTATGGAGTATTGTATTTGAAGAAGAGCAGGAAAGACAGTCTCATTGGATTGTGCAGGGGAGTAAAGTGTAAGAAAGACTGGAAAAGTCATAAAAGACCAGTTTATAAAAGGCTTTGAATGCCATGAAGAGGATTTGATAGTTGATCCTGGAGATAATAGGGAGCCACTGGAGTTTACTGAGTAGGAGAGTGATATGGTCCAATTTGTGCTTTAGGAAGAACATTCCAGCTGCTGAATAGAAGGTAATGATGAGATACTTAAGGCAGGGAGATCAAGCCCAGGTTGTTGCAGTAATATAGTTTCATATGTACCCCCTCATAACTCTTCCCTCATACATAACCATTCTCCATGCACAGCTATTTCCCTTCCAATGCTCATTCTCCATACATGTCTCTCCCCCACCATATTCATTGCCTACATTAGAGCTGTGACAGATGCCTCATCTGCTGTTTCTCTCTGACTGCAAATAACTGGTCGGAAAAAATCTCATTTTGGTTAGAGGAATATGTAAATGTGTCAGAGCTCCCCTCCCCCAAAGTTCCAGACAATACTCCATCTTAAGTGACAGTGAATTACTGAGAAGTACTGAACTTTTTACAACCCTTCCACGAAACCATAGAAACTCTCCTATCAAGTCTCTCTATGGTCCTGTGCAGCTGGCATAGAATAATTCCGCTGAGTCAGATGAAACTGGTGGGTTAGGACCTTTGAATTTGTCTCTGGGGTCCAGGATTGGCCTATGAAGGAAAGGATGGAATAAACTGCACCACCATCATCATCAAATATTCATTGAGCATCCCCTATGGACTTGGCTCCATCCTAATTCCCCTTCTGACCTCTTTCTGATCACCCCTTGACTTAGCCATATCTCACCAGCATTCTTGTCCTGTGCCACCTAGCACCCTCCCTTGACACTTAATCAGAACCATGAAATACTTAATCAAGGATTAGCCACTGAAGGTTGCTGCAGGCTCCTCATCCTCTAAAAGAGAAGGAATGCTCAGAAAATGTAATTAGGGCGTTAGGGATGGAGAGCCTAGAGGAGTATATATGAAAAGAAAGGCCTAGTTAGAATCTTCGGAAATTGTCAAATCATGCACATGAAAGGAGTTCATTTCACCCATGACCCAGATGGAGAGTGGGCTAGCATCTGACCCAACTTGGACAGCTGGGATTAAATTTTAGTGGGGCACTCACACCCTAGAATCACAGAATGTTAGGGAAGGAAACAGAGCTCACCTAGTCCAAACCCTTTATTTTACATATGTGGAAACTGAGATAAATAAAGGATAAAGTATCTTGCCTAAGGACATATAGCTAGTAGATGGTGGAGTTGCGATTCAAACTCAGATCTTCTGACTCAAATCAAGGGTTCTTTCCGCTGTATCAGACTATGAGAGAGAGGGAGAGAGATACAGAGAGACCCAGAGACAGACATGTAGAAAGAGACATATATAGAGATCCAGACACATATATAGAGACAAAGAAAAAGAGTAAGAGAGAGAAAAGACCAAAGACAGAGAGAGAAACAGAGAGAGAGAGAGAGAGAGAGAGCGCAAAAGAGAGCTCATTTATTGAAAGTCAAGCATTGAACTAAGCATTTTTCATACAAATTCAGGTAAGACCATTCAGGCTTTCAGGGTGTTTGCAATCTAATGAGGTAAAACAATGCATATGATATGCTGAGGGATAGGGGTCGGGGTTACATAGGAACAAGATCTGTAGATAGCTTGGAAATGTGATAAAGACCTGAATCCTGGAAAGATAAAGCAAAAATTCACCTACCAGACCCCAGAGTAGTTCCAGGATTGAACTTCTAGTAGGGAAGAATGTACTTCTAGTAGAAAAGTACAAGTTTATAGAGGCAGGAATGAAGGAATGAAACAGATGCCTGGGGAGCGCCATTCTACAGATGAAGAAATTGAGGTAAACAGAGTCACATCTGCCCATTGAGAAATGCCATTACTTCTATATAACAAGGAGAGCCTTGATCACAAACCATGAGCTCTTCCTACCACAAGACAGAGAATGCTCTTTCCACTGGTCTCTTTGGTGAATGTAAACCATGATAAAAGGAGATCATGTGCTCTGTCTTTCTTTATATTTCTATTTTGTGTCATCTGTTGCTCTGAACCTAAGTTTTCCACATAAAATGTTAGGGTTTGAATAGATAATCTCTAAGGAACCTAGCAGCTTTAACATTCTGTGACTCTCCATATTTTTCTTTCTCTCGATCTCTGATTTAACTTTCCATATCTGTTTCTTTATCTCACTCTGTCTCTGCCTCAGTTGCTAATTCTTTGCCATCTGTGTATGTGTCTTTCTCCCTCCCTCTCTGCAATTGTCTATCTGTCTCTGTCCCTCTCTCTCTCTCTTTCCCTATGACTCTTTGTGTGTGTTTTGTCTTTATCCTATTCTTTCATTCCATACTTAAATCTAGGGAAGAAAGAAACTATTTCCATCCTGGCTATGTGTGAAATAAACCCCTGACACATCAATTCCTATGACAACTCTTCTGATTATTTCTGAGCTACTAATCCTTCCCTTTGTCCACCAAGATTTTGCTTGGACTTGGACCAGGAGAGAGGAAAAAATAGTCATTAGGCAGTGAGGACTAGACCTGGTAAATACAGTTTGGCTATTTAGATTCATGAGGGTAGCTAGATGTCACAATGGATAGAGCACTATGCCTGGAGTTAGAAAGACTCATCTTCCTGAGTTCAAATCTGGCCTCAGATGCTAACTAGTTGCGTGACCCTGGGCAAGTTACTCAACCCTCTTTGCCTTAATTCCCTTTTCTGTAAAACAAACTGGAGAAGGAAATGGCAAACCACTTCAGTATCTTTGCCAAGAAAACCCCAAATGGGGTCCTGAAGAGTCAGATATAACTGAAAAGTGACTGAACAATATTTAACTCATAGAATACTGGAGTTCAAAGGGACTTTCTGGGAGGTTTGTATACTATAAAGTCTTCTTATACTGCCAGGAAGGAAAAACCTCATCATCTGAATTTTACACTGTTTCTGATAATTCAGAGAGGTATACAGAGAAAGAGACAAAGATGTATAAAGACAGGAAGAAAAAAAAGAAAGAGACACAGAGAGAGACAATGAGATAGAGAGATAGAGACATACAGAAATAGACAAAGAAAAGGCTAAAGACAGAGATGGAAATAGAGACAGAAAACGAGAGAAAAGTGATGGAAGGTGCAGAGATACATGAAGGACACAGAGAAACAGAAAATAAGAAAGAAAGAAAAGAAAACCAAAGTTTCAAATAAAGACTCATTCATCTTTTGACCAGAAGATTCCCTGATCCTCCACGGAAATATTCAGCAACATAATTGTGCCATGTAAGCTGGGATATAACACAGGAGGAACTCAAAAGAGATCTAAGGGGAGATTGAATCACAATTTTTAAGCCAGAAGACCTGGATTCAGATCCTGCTTCTGACATTTAATGCATATGAGACTTCTGGCAATTCATTTAATCCCCCTGGTCTTAGATTCCTCATCTACAAAATGAGAGTGCTGGAGTAGATAGCCCCTAAAATCCTTTCCAGCTCTAAATCTCAATCTACAAGTCCAATATTCTTTCTGTTACATCCATACCACATGGAAAGGCTATCTCCAGTCATCCTAATGTATATCTTGCCACTGGACCCAGATGACTCCGGAGGAGATAATGAGGTTGGTGATCTTGCACAGCCCTCCCTCACTTAAACCCAACTCATTTGCATGTCATGGCATCACCTTCCTGATGTTATGTCCTGTTTAAGAAGGAAGAACAAACAAGAATGGTAATAATGCCACACAGAAATCTGTTAAATTCTCCATCTTCATTAAAAACCAAAGGCTTACGGGGGAGCAAGAAGTCAGGTGACACATGTAGAAGAAGTTCAGAGTTCAAGACTGGATGAACAAGTTCAGTAGCAGTTCTCTGTCAAGTCAGGGAGGATATGAAATTCTCCTGAGGGAAGGAACCCAATGCTGAAACTGGAAATCTCATAGCCTGGAGAGCTCCCTTCTCCTTTGTTAAAGCAGACACCATGGGATCCGAGCATTAAGAAGACTGTATGTTAATTTCCCTGGTCCTACTGGTGCCTCACACACCAGACTGGCCATGACAGGTACATAGTTTAAATACCCATGAAAAGTGCTGCTCTCAGAACACTCCAGGCAAGTTCAGCTAAAGCAATGACCTCTCAGGGCTTTTGTACTGTTGTCCCTTGTGTTTTGGAGACCTTGCGATCAACTTCCTTCCACTGTTTTGTTTGTTTGTTTGTTTCTTTTGTCACCAGTATCCAACAAAATGAATTCCCCATATCCTAATAGAACATGAGTTAACTCTCATGCTTTTCTTTGTCTCCAGTACCTAGGATAGGGCCTGTTTGATAGTAAGTGGTTAATAAATGTTGGTTGATTGACTAATACTTTAATTTTATGATCCTAACCACCTTTGTTAGATGATCCCCAAGCACTAACCAACAGTCCAGCCAATAGTGTGAATGAAGATAAAGGACTCAGAGAAAAAGTATTGAACTAAAAGTCAAGGTCATAAGAACATGTTTACTCCCAAATATTTAGAGTTCGGAGGGTCCTTTGAGGTCATTGAGTCCAACATTCTCATTTTATCGATGAGAATAATTAGATCCCCAGAGAGATTAAACAACTTCCCTAAAAATTACAGAGACTGAGAGACTATTATTTGAACCCAGGACTTATGAATTCCAAAAATAGACCTCTTTCTTCCTCACCACAGGCTACGTTCATATTTTTAGCATTGAATCATTGCATCTCCTATAACCAAGTCACTCAACACCTGTGTACCCCAATCTCCCTATTTGTCAAATAAGAATAGTTATCTCCACCCTGCCTATCTCCCAGGGATAAATGCAACAGAAAATAAAGGAGGTTCCCAGAAGGAATAAGTGACCCTCTTACCCTTCATTCTATATTTGCAGGAGTCCTGTCCCTTATCTGTGGGCTGGGTAAGTTGGCCTGAACACTAGGCCTCCACAAGCCAACATTGTTGTCTCAGCAGATCAAGGGCTATCCCCCAAGAAGACGCAAATTCTTTTCCAAAGACTCTCTCTGACGAGTGGGACTTTGCCATGTTGTCAAGTATTTCCATTGTCAGCACTTGCCAGAGTTGAAAGTTTCTCCACCTCTGCAGCAAGCATCTTCGGCAGGCTGGGGAATGTCTGTTTTACCCTCCCTCTAATGAATCCCATCTTCTTCGCCCAGGCACTGATGGTTATTGATTCCATTTTGACACCTTGGTTTGTTTTCGGCGGGTTTCTGCCTTCCCTTCATCTTGCTGGAGCTGTTTCTCCTCTCTTATCTGTAATTTCCTCTCTTGTTACTGCTGTCTCCTTCTCTATGCCCTGTGCTGCAGTGATGCAAGGTTTTGTATTAACTCAGCAGGGCCATTTCATCAACCCTTCCCTGATGGGGTTAGTTTGGGTAGTGACTGTGTCCAGGCAGGCAATGATGGAATGAGGAGGAGGAGGAAAGGAGAGTGGAGAGGGGAGAGGAGGGGAGGGAGTCAGGCTCTCTTCCAGGCTGAGAAGTCTGGCTCTTTGCAGCCCCTGGGATCTTCTGCACATCCTTTCAGTGAACTCAGATGATGGAAAAAAGGAGGGGGATAACAGAGGATAAAGAGTCAGCAAAGAATCATGGCTTGGGTTCTAAAATACACCAGTTCTGTTGGGTTCTAGGTTGCTGACTGGTAGGTACATTAGGTCTTCTGGAGTTCTACAGTGCGGGACCATTCATGTCAATATGAATTAATTAAGCATTTGCTATGCGCCAGGCAGGGCAGATGGGTGGTGCAATGAATAAAGCACCAGACCTGGAGCCAGAAAGATCGAAGTTCAGATCCAACCTCAGACACTTACTAGCTGTGTAACCCTGGGCAAGTCACTTAATATTGCCTCAGTTGCTTCTCTGTAAAAGGGGGACACACTAGAGAAAGAAATGGCAAACCACTCCAGTGTCTGTGCCAAGAAAATCCCATGTACAAAAAAGCCCATGAGGTCACATAGAGTTGGACGTAACTGAATGACTGACCAAACAGCAGCAGCAACATGGTGTCTCCCAAATCTAAATCAATTTCCTTAGAAAGAGTGCAAGATTTAGAATCAAACCATCTGAATTCAAATTCCAGTTCCACTAGTTACTTCTGTGGACTCTTCCAGTCTATGCATATTTTCAATGGTGCAAGCTCTCAGGTAACAACCCATCCACAATTTATTGATAGGCATCATAGTGTACAGAAGACTAGACTCAAACTCAGGAAAACCTGGGTTCAAATCCTGTCTTAGACTTTTATATTTAGTTTGACCTTAGTCAAGGCTCTTATTTACTCTGGGACTCAGTTTCCTCATTTGTAAAATGAAGGACATGGACTTAACCCCTAAAGTCCCTTCAAGCTCTAAACCCATGACCCTGTGGTCATGCCTCCTCATACTATGCCGCTCTTGTCTTCTTTTAAATCCTCCATGTGATTTCTATGACTTTCTCTTGGCATTTTAGTATTTATATGTTGTGGCATTCAGACTGTCCTTCAGAAAGAGTGGCAGATTTGGAGACAAAGGGTTCTAGATTTAGGTACCAACTCTGTCACTTACTGACCTTTGGGCAAGGCATTTAACTTCTTTGGTCAAATCTGGGAATCAAAGTATCCAGACTAGGTGACTTCTGACCCTTCCAACTTTAATTCTGTGACCCAATGAGTTCCCTGTTATTCCCCATCTCTGATACCCCCACCCTCCATACAGATTACTATAAAGTCTAAAAGGTAAGGTGAGGGAGGGATATAACAAGACCAATCACATGAGCCAAGGAACTCACAATGGAAGTAAAAGAAGCCAATATGAGATAATGAGAAGGGAGAGGTCAAGGAAAGTTTCTTCCCAAGATTCCTTTCCCTGAGGAAATTCTAAGAGCTAGACCTTCAGGGTGTCCTTTTTCCTTTCTTTCTCACTCACTGCATTTCTATCTGTAAGCAACAAAACATCAGGAAGATGAGCAGAGGAAATCTAAAGTTAAGAGAACTTCTGGAATCTTAAGACTGTTCTTTCCACATTCTAAGACCCCACTACTTCCAGGTTTCTCCGACACTAATATACCTCTCTCAAATGCCCTGCAGCCACGTAGGTAGCTACCACCTGACTCCAGTGCCCCTCACAACTAGGTCCACAGCACAAATATGGTGGGCTAGGTATTAAGGAGCAGAAAGATAGATGATCTCTTTCTTGAACTGGATATATTTCAGGCCTTAGATTGTTTGTAACTACTCAGTTGAAAGTAGATTAAAAGACCCAGTGATCCCCTGGGGTTAAGGGTTAGTCCTTGGGAGGGTTGGTAAGGGTTGGTAAGGGGATAGCTCCTAGGAATGGACTAGAGAACATAGTCCTAGCATGTGCTCTGGAACCCATAGCTCTGCCCTGCCTGTTCCCCCACACTACTCTCACCCACTAAGCTCCCCTCCCACTGGCTTTGAGCCCAACTGCCCTCCAGAAGACTGGTATAACCAGGGTCAGCAAAGAAGTGATTCAGCAGTTCTTTCCCACTGCTATTTAAGTTCATATTTCTGCTGAAGCATTAATATTCCATACATTAACAAATGCAGTATCACAGAAACCAGGGCCCTGTGCGATCCCCAGTGCAGCCTGAGTGATCAAGCTTGAGCCTGGAGGAGACAAAGGAAACCATTCCCTGTGACCAGAATAAGGGACCAGAAGGGATCAGCATCACTTGACTTCAAAAGCAAGGCTAAGTCCTTCCACCATCTCAGTCTTATATCCTAGAGAGCAAGGGAAGAAATAAGCATTGATTAAGCAACTATTATAGGCCAGGCACTGTGCTAAGAGTTTTACAGATATTATCTCATCTCAATCCTGAAGTAGGTAGGCACTTTTTTATTATCCTCTTTGTATAGTTGAGGAAACTGGGGCAGAAAGAAGTGAAATGATTTGTCCGGGGTCACACAGCTAGTAAGCATCTGAGGCTGGATTTGAACTGAGTTCTTGATTCTAGCTCAAGTACGCTGTCCACTGCACCTCCTAGCTGCCCCAAGAGGGAGAGGCTGAGCAAAATTGTACAGTCACCTCCTCGCCTCAGAGGAAAAGGAATCTAATGGGTGGACCACCAAGTGTGGTGCCTCTCTTCTCTTTCCTACCCATAGCAGCTAATCCACCTCTTTTTTTGATCAGTTCGGAAGCAAAGTGTCTTGTAGGAGTCATCACCAGTCATCTTCACCTCTGTTTTGCACTGAACTCGCAAAGACTGGAAGACAGAGTGAGGCTAATGACTTTGCACAGCTCTGCCTCACTTAAATCCAATTCATTTTGAAGTCAAGACATCACCTTCCTGATATCGTTGGGCCTCTTCCAGAATGATGGACAAACAACAGACTCTGCCAACAAACAACAAGGAATGAAGGAAAGATGATTAGAAAGTTTAGAGAGCTCATTCCTCCCCTCCCCTCCCCTCTCCTCTCCTCCTCTCCTTTCCTTTCCCTTCCCTTTCCTTCTCTCCCCATACTTCTTTCTTTCTTGTCTTCCCTGAAGCCTTGGACCCTGTCCACTCTGAAGTCCATGGATTGAACAGCAAAGGGTCCCTGCCCAGCCTCCACTCAGTGGCTGGTTTTGGACCCTCCTGGCTTAGAGTGGATGTCAGTAGTAACAGTTTCTCTCCTAAACAGCAACCCTGAGGCTCCTGCCCCTTCCAGAGTGATTTATCTTTTTTTTTTATTTTCTATTAAAGGGGCCATCCCCCTGACTACCTTTTAAAGAGGCCTATTCACTGAATGGACATTACCTCACTTTAAGTGAGTACTTGAAAAGGCCTTAGCCTAAAAGGCCAAGATCTCCCATTGCATCCTGGGCCATCTCCAGTCATCCTGAGGAATATCTGGTCACTGGATCCAGATGGCTCAGAAGGAGAAACTGAGACTGGTGACCTGCCCAGCCCTCCCTCACTCAAAACAAAGTCAAGTGCAAGTCATGTCATCATTTCTCTGATGTCATGGTCCTCTTAGAGAATGAAGGATGAACACAACAACAACCTGTGAATAGGAACTAGGATTCCCAAAAAGCCTATTGCAAGGTAAAAATCCTCTGTCTGCCAGGAGGATAGCATTGGCTCAGGAGAGCAGAATGTAATACTCAAGAGCAAGGGCTGTCTCACTTTTCTGTTTGTATCTTTAGTGCCTAACACAACGCCTAGGACATATTAGACACTAAATAAATAGTTGTTGATCGACTGATTGACTGGAGACAGAGAACCTCTGTTAGAAATCAAAGATCAACTGTTTACTTACTAGCTAGATGACCTCAGACCAATCTCTTTATCTCTTTAAATTTCAGTTTTCTTATCTGCCAAATTCAGGGTTTAACTGGGTGGTCTCTCCCCCTAAGTTCTGACTCCTATGATTCCTCCCCAAGGTTAAGGGCTTTGAAAAATGTTTTCACCAAAGCAACTGAGGACTCATGAAACAGTTCACAATAGGTACAAGCCTCCCCACCCCCATGTACAAAGACCCAGCTGGGGCGGGGGGTGGGGGGGACAGGGTCTTCAGCTAAGCAGTGAGGGGCCAAGGGGACATGGCTTTCATTCTGCTTCCAATGTCATTAGTCACCCTTATTCACATATTACTCATAAAGACCCTGATCACACATCACTATTCAAGACCATTCCTCCAAGGGTTTTCCTCACCTTCTTCTACATACATGCCCTCTCCTCAACTTTCTTCTTTGGAAATATTACTTTTAATACTTAGTAAAAACCTCTGTGATATAAATAATATCTCCGTCACTTCCCCTACCCACAGTCTCACACACACACACACACACACACACACACACACACATACCATATTCTGCCTATAGCCTGGGCTGCCTGCTCTTTACCCACCCTGTTCCTCATGCCTTGGTCCTAAAAATAGTGAGCATGGAATGAGAAAAGGTAGGATGCAGGTGAAGGTGCCTGCACCCCAGAATACAAAATGTCTCTTTTCCTCCCTAATGAAGATAAAATCCAGCTTCCAAGAAGGATGCTGAATGGAAACGAATGAGCCAGCCAAGTTATCAGATGGATGTTTCTTTCCCAGATCTCAATTCAATGGGGCATGGATCACTGCCACTGGTGATCAAATCAGCAGTCCCTAGATAGGGCACAGAGAACCTTCCTTAACATCTTCTCAAGAGACTAACTGCTTCCTAAGTATCCATGCTCCCATAAGAATTGTATAAGTACATACGTTCATGTTGGACTGACCCTATAGTACATCCAGAATAGGGCTGTGTCTCTGATAGAGGTACATGTAAGTGGCATGTTGTACAAGAGAGAGTTGCCCTCCATGATGACAATGTCCCTAAATTTTCACTATGAACTTTAACCCTCAGATTTCCTGAAGTAATTTTAATTTCCTGTAAGAATGAGGGAAGTGATTACTCCTACTGAACATTTTGACAATCAGACCATATCTCAGATATTGTGTTTATTTAAAACCATATTTTAAGGAATAACAACCTATTGACAATAAGTCAATTGATGATATGGGGCTGAGGGCACAACTATTTGGTGAAGGGCCCTGAGACCATGACATATAAAAAAATTGGAGATAATTAGTCTAGAGAAAAAAAAGGCTTATGGAAAGGGAATCAAGATCTATTAAGCACACACCACATACCAAGCCCTATGCCAAACACTTTACAGATATCTCACTTGGTCTTCACAACATCCTTCAGAAGATGTTATTATCACAGTTCTCCAGAGGAAGAAACTGAGATAAACAGATCTGAAGTGACTTACCCAAGGACACATAGGTAGGAAGTGTCTAGGATCAGATTTGAACTGAGGTCTTGCTGTCTCCTCCTCAGTGCTCTATCCACAGAGGAACATAACTGCCTTAATAGCAAGAAATGAAAGCTAGATTGAAATCTTGACCCTCTAACTCTCAATTCAATGTTTTTTCCCTACAATCCATCTACCATCTTGTCCCCCTTCTTCACTCCCATCTCCACCCAGGGGAATGAGATCACTAGCTTATCTCATCATTTTCCATAAGCTTCACATCTTCCTGCTAGAGTGTAAGTTCCATGTATACAGGGATTGTTTCTCATGGATCTCTGTGTTTCCTCCAGTGTCCAGTACAGTGTATCACAATTGTAGCCACTTAATGAGTGTTTGTTGCATATTGAATGAGTTCTGTTAATTGCTATTCTGATGCATAGCCAAGTCTCCTTTCACGGCTTCCTCATGGGTGCATTCATTCCCCAAAGACCCCTTGCTCAGCATCTCTGTTATTTACTTTCTCTGGTTTCATTTCTTTTACTGATGTTTACCCCAGCATTTTATTTACCCTTTCTCAATCTGGTTCATTACTACAGTTTTCAGTCCACATTTCTTTTGCTAGCTCTTGTGCCCTTCCCAAGGAATTTACCACTGGTGGCATTGAAGTTTTTTAAAATTATTTTTATATATTTATCTTTTTTCTTTTGCACAACCTTTTTGCTTACACTACCTGCCCAGAATAAGTTCAGTTGACTGGGAAAAGATCCCTAAGGAATTCCTACTCTGGCAAAACATTCAGACATTAATGATCATGGTTTGAAAGGGCTGTTGAGATGGAGCAGGAGTACCAGTATCCTCTATACTGGGGGCACCAGTAAAGGGTTCTTACAGGGCATAGACAAGGGAACATTCTGTATCTGTGCATCAAACCTAGGGAGTTCAAGCTGAATGAATAGGGAGCATGAGGGGAGAGAGGCAGCAAGTTTGATTCAGGTCAAGATATGACAATAAGGCTTTTTAACAGGACCAAAGGGTGGAGCTGGGATGGGGAACAGATAGGGAGATAACTAGCAAAGTCCCAAGTAGAAACAAAATCTGTAACAACAGCCAAGAGCTTCCAAAAGAGGGCTGGGCTATCCTGACAGAGGCTCTCCAAGTTAGTTAGACATGGGATAGTTATGGGGTAGTTTGACCCTCGTTAGCCAGACTCGCCCCTACCCTAATTTTAAAAGGATTCTGTTACACATGTGACAACTTCTTTCTCATTCAACTTTCTCTACTCGTATAGGAGGGAAGATCTTCTAAACACTATATCTCAGACAGGAATCTAAGAAAGAGTAATCTGAGAACCCTTATTCATAAGAAGCCACCATCTCGCCAATGACTCAAACTAACCAGGACCAGGAGTAAGTTCCTTCTAGCCTTTTACTGATTGCTGTCATTTGGTTGTTTAGTTGTGTCTAACTCTTTGTGACCCCATTTGAGGTTTTCTTGGCACATTTCCTTGCCATTTCTGTCTCCACCTCATTTTACAGATGAGGAACTGAGACTTGCCCAGGGTCTCACAGCTAGTTAGTGGCTGAAACCAGATTTGAACTCAGGAAGATGAGTTTCCCTGACTTCAGGTCTAATGCTCTATCCCCTGTGCCAACCTAGTTGCACCACCCCTCACTATTGTACATATACTGTCCAGGCCCTTCAAGGGAATCTTGTCTCCTGAGAACAAAATAGGACAGGGCATGGTTACTAGCAAAGAGCAGACAGGATGTGTGACTCATACAAGGAAAGCAAAGGTTCATTCCTACAAAGCCATAGACACTATCAAGTTTCCTCTCTGAGGAAACCCTTTAACACTTATTCATCCAGCAGGCATTTATTAGGTGTTATTCTGTACCAGGAACTGTACTAGGCACTAGAGATGCAGACAAAAACAAAAAGTCACCCCCCAAAGAGCTTGTATTCTCCTGGTGGGAGAGCTGTACACAGATAAGCAAATACCAAATATCTCTATATAGTAAAGACTGTGGAGTGAAGAGGTTCCTAAGAAATGGGAGCATCAAGAAAGGCCTCAGGTAGGTGGTGACACTTGAGGTGAGGCTTGGGGAGAGGAGGACATAGAATAAGCAAAAATCAGAAGCATTATAAGTGTGCCTTAGTGGGGCTTATTGTTAGATAGACTTAGTGATGACTGCCCAGTGCCACTACTACCATAGCTCCATCCTTTTCTACAGACAAGATGTGTGAGTAGCATGGTGATATAATTCATATGGGCAATTCTGGACTGATCTGGATATCGTAGGCTCATTATCTTTGTTCCCCCATATTATATATTATTACATATTATATATTATAATTATTATTGTATATTATATATACACACATATGTGTGTACTTTGGGGTGGAGGTGGGGGAGTATGAACTGGACTGATATTCACATCTGTGGCTATGCACACACTTTCACAATGGGGACCCCAAATTAGGGCTTCTGTTGCTGATACTGCCCTCACCCAAAACTTGTTAACTTTTCCATTTCTTCTTTAGTATTCACTCTTAGTGCATCCCCCAAAAAAGAATCTACTCTATTCTCATGAGAATTACCATACGCTCTGCTCACCCCTCTGCACTTCCAATATGTTGGCCAGACTCCATGATTTGCAGGATCTAGGCACCAGCTTTTTTTTTTACTCTCTTACATCTCTAAATAATAGAGTGGGAGGACCTCGGCTTGCTGCTTCCACTCACCTCAGCTGCTTCTTTCCTATTGTGCATGGCAGAAGTTGTACTCCGTTTTCATCTCCCAGGCCCACAGTGTCCTAATTTCCTGATACTGCAGCATCAGGATAATTACAATTAATTATAGTGATAATTACAGTGACCACTGGATTGTATTGCTACCTAGACATGTGGAGCTTCCATCCTGCCTGAGTAGCAAGAATAGAGGGACTTCATTTCTTTGTAGGCTTCAGATAGCTATGCCTACATATATAGTTGGAGTTATAGTGGTATCTATATCTGTATTCATATATCCATATTTATATCCATATCTATATACATATCCATACCTGTATCCATATACATATTGGTATCTATATCTATACCTACATCTCCATTTAGATCATCTATACCTATATCTATCTATAGACTACGTATGTGTATATATGTATATGCACACACTTATCTATGTAGTGGCAAAATAAATATAGTGCTGGATTTGGAGTCAGGGAGTTGTTCAGTTGTGTACAACCCTTCATGACTCCATTTGGGTTTTCTTGGCACAGACACTGGAGTGGTTCACCATTTCCTTCTCCAGCTTATTTTACAGGTGAGGAGACTGAGGTAAACAGGAAACTGAGACAAATAGAAAACTGAGGCAAACAGGTATAATATTATATATACACATATATGTGTGTTTATATATGTTGTTGAGTCTGTATATGTGTATACACACACACATACATATATATATATATACATATATGAAGAGAGAGAGATACAGATGTTGTAGTCATTTCAGTTTTGTCTGACTCTTTGTGACCCCATTTGGGGTTTTCATGGCACAGTTACTGGAGTGGTTTATCATTTTTTTTCTCCATCTCATTTTACAGATTAGGAAATTGAGACAAACAGGGTTAAGTGACTTGCCCAGGGTCACACAGTTGGCAAGTGTCTGAAACCAGATTTCAAGTCAGAAAGATGAGTCTTCCTGACTCCAGGCTTGGTACTCTATCTGCCATGCCATCGAGCTGTCCCTCCATCCTGCACCCCCACCCCCCAAAAAAGGCAAAAGAGGCCAATGGCAACCCAGAGGCACAGTAGCTGGGTCAACATTCTGGGAAAGGCTGGAATCAGAGTGGGAGAGATACCTGGGATCATAAGGCAGTCTACAATAGTCCCATGGTATTCTCCAACCTTGTATCCCATTGCCACCAGTGGCCACAGAACTGCTCCACAAACAAACACACACACACACACACACACACACACACACACACACACACTATTTATTTACTTACTTACCTATAGATATGTATTCGCCTAACAGAATGTAATGCTTCTTGAAAGCAGGACCTGTTTCATTTTTGTATTTGTATTCTCAGTACCTAGAACAGTGGCTGTCTGTCACTTAATAAATACTTAATAAATACTTGATTGATTGATCAAGTGGTTGACATTGGAGGAGGTGGGATACCTGAATAATAACATTATCTGATAACAAAAATATAAGGAATTTCATTCCTATTAAATCTTCCTAGGATAGGCAAATGGAATCTATCCCATTTTTTAAAGTTCTTAGGGAAGGGAGAGTCCCCTAATGACTCCTAGCCACCTGTTCCAACTTTGGGTGATTTCCAAACTCAGTGGCATAATTTATATTAGCAATACCAGACTGGTTTTTATATTAGAAATTCATCAGCACTTGCTCATCCATACTGATACATGCTCTGTGAGGATTCACACAACATAACACCTTCTGCTTCCATTCTTTTGCAGAGGCTATCCCCACATGCCTAGAATGTCTTGCCCTGAGCCAGAAAGAGAAATGACATTACCTCATCAGAGGACCTCAACTGCACAAGGAAACCAAGTAGCACATACAGTTGATCAAGAGGTGTACAAACCATGTCTCCACTTTACAACTATACAAATAGAGGCCACCAAAGAAAAATGACACTTTTCCATTGGGGAAACAGGCTCACAATGCAGGAACCCTGACTCCCAACATCCTGCTTACCTTTCTACCCAGTTTTCTCCTGCTTATCTCCTGTGGCACTTGAATAAAGATGGATCCATTTAAGAAGAAATAATTAGAGTCTGGATATCCCCTTCTGACAGAAAACCCTTTCTGACCCTTTCGCCTTTGCGTTACCACAGATGTTGAGCTTCTGCAGTTTCATCACTCAAGACCTATCTCTGCAATTTGAAATCCATTCACTCTCGTAAATAGGAGAAGGAAGGCTAATGGGAGTTGTTGAGGTGAGGGAGGAGGGATTGGAGTGGTGGTTATGGAATGAAGAGGAAAAACACTTCAATACAGCTGGTTGAGCAGCATTCTTTTAAAATCTTTATTCAGAGTGCCTAAAAAAACTTTCTGTTGATGCCCAAGGAAAGAGCCATTCTCCCAAATCTTCCCCAGTTTTCCTCAGCAGGAATGTGACTTCTCTTCATATGGGGGAAGATAGAAGAGGGGAGATAAAAGAATATGGGAATTTCCTTTATCAATATCTATTATATTGGTTGAAGAGTCACAGATCACTTCCTGGATTAGCTTCAGGCCAATATCAGGTGCTTCAAGGGAATCACCTTGATCTTGGAAATGGCACGAGAATAGGATGTAGAGGAAGAAGGGGGTGGCCAAGGAGCTGCAAAACTGGTACAGGGGAAATAATTTGTCTGAGCTGTAATTCCTTTATCCTGCTTGGTTATAAAGTCCAAAATGAGGAGGTGATGCAACTGAAGTAGCAGCAGTTAATGTTCCCTAAAGAATCTGCTCCAAGCTTGGAAGTGACTGCCATTTCCCCTCTCTCCCTATGTCATTCCAAACAAATGCCCCTGAAGGGAGGCAGCCAAGTCCAGTGGAAAAGGCAATGGAATAATTGAACCTGGCTTTAAACCCCACCACTGCTTCCTACTACCTTTGTGGACTTAGGTAATTCACCTAACTTCCCTGAACCTGTTTCCTCATGTGAAAATGATGGGAGTTGGACTAGATGGCCTCTGAGGTCCCTTCCAGCCCGAGATTTATGATCCCACATTCTGAAGATCTAAGTATCCCCTCATTATTGATGGGTATATAGTATACACACACACACACACACACACACACACACACACACATATATATATATATATAGTTTTGGATGGGAAGAAAATGACCCTTCTCTTCCTTTAGTCTTTGACATGCTAAGGCTTGCATCCTTGAAGCTGAGGAATGTCAAACAGTGTCTCAGAATATCAACCTAGAGATCATAGATTTTAAAATGGAAAGCCCTTTGAAATCATCAAGTACAGGTGAGAAAAATGAGGGCCAGAGAATTGAGATCACTTGTGCAAGGTCAAGGAGGCAGGAGTGTTGTGCCCAGATCTTTGGACTTCAAATATGGTATGTTTCCTATTCACCATGGACAGCTCCCTATGAGAAGGGTAAGGATATTCTCATACAGTAAGATCAGAAAAGGCAAGAAAAAGGTGGCAAGAGGGGAGGGAGACCCTTAGAGACCACTGTACAACTCTGCTAAAGTCATAAAGTTATTTTCTCAGTACAGGAGTGAAGCTGAGATAGGTATGTTTTGACTGTTCATGTTTGTGTCTTCTGTCTCCCTCACTGAAGTAGAAGCTACCTTAGAATAGGAGCAATGTTTTTTTCTGCGAATTTCCATTGGTGCCCCCCAAAAAGATTCTTTAAAATGAAATGGGGAGGAAATCTGGAATTCAAAATCTTGTGAAAATGAATGCTGAAAATTAAAAACATATTAATTAATTAAAAATAAAATTAAAAAGAGAGGAAACTGAAGTGTAGTTAATGAGTGAATGAATAAATGAATAAGATGACTGAAGACCTAAAAAAACTAGAGTAAGAAACCTAGAGTCTCAGTTCCCAGACCTTTAGGCATGAAGCCAAATTACTCAGCATCATTGTCCAAGAGGACTTGAACTACCTCACTACCACCACATCCCCCCCTACAACCCACTCCAGCCTTCATCTTTCCACTGAACAGCAGGTACCATGATATACCAAATCAGAAGGCTAGGATATGAATGATAATTCATCCTCAACTTTGGTTGAAATTTTAGCAAATGAGATCATTTTGGGTTCCTGTTTCATGGAATTAGACTTAAAACACATGACTTTAGCAGGAAGGAGTAGGGAGCATAGGATTAAGGTTAGGTAAGAATTTTCTAAAAATAATGACCAACATATAACGCTTTAAAATTTACAAAGGACTTTATACATATTACCTCACTTGAATCTCACAATGATCCTGTGAAGCAGGTACAGCAGGTATTAAATTCCCTCCATTTTATAGGTGAGAAAGCTGAACCAGAGAGACTAAGTAATTTTTTTGTGGTATCACAAATCATGTCAAAAGCAAAATCTGAAAATCTGAACCCAGGTTTTCCTAACTTCTTTGAGCACTTTATCCACCATGATACACTAGGATTAGAATTGTCTGGGGAAAAAACTGGAATGAGTTATCTTTAAGGTGGTGAGCACTTATCATTAGAGGTGTTCAATCAAAGGATGAATGGGCATTTTCAGGGATATTTCAGAGTGCAAAGGGTGAGGAAAGGAATAGACTAGATAAGCCCAGAGGTGCCTTACAACTTGAGATTTATTTGACTCTGTGATTCTATACCTCCAGATGGGACTTCCAAAAGATCCTAGAAGGAAAGATTTTTGTTTTTGTTTTCTTAAAAGACTCACACCATTAACCCTCTGCTAACGATCAGAACATGTATCTGGATGAACCCTGCTCCAAAAAAGTAGCCAACCCATTCTAAGGTACAAGGTTTCAGGACCAAACTCCAAACCCTGATTTTCACCTTTCTGCAGCTAATGGAGACAATTCCCTCCCCCTTCAGAGCAGCAACCGATCTCCCGGCTCAACTGCATTTCCTCTGTAATGAAAATTAAAAGTGATGGTCAGAAGCAAAGCAGAGAAGAGGAGCTGACTTCCTCTGAGAGCATGTGTGTCTGCTCCTCATTCTCCATCTCTTCCTTTAGGATCATCCAGTCACCACATTTTAATCATACTAGTAATATACTTCCCCATAATATCCCCTCTGAGCCAACACAATAACCATCTAAACACAAGGTCAGTTTGCTCGTGACAATGCAGTCAGAGCTGCTACTCCAGGTTTCTTAGTCTTGCAGTGTGTTCTGTTGCAGATACCCAAAACCCTCCTCCCCTTCATTTCTTCCTTGTCTCCCCTTTCTCATCCCCCACCCCCACGGCCTGCTTCCCCACAGAGCTCCCAGGAGCACCACAGCAGAAACCAAATCAGCCGCTCTTTCCGCGGGGATAATCAAAGAAAAGCCTCTCCGGAGAGAGCTGGGCTCCGCCGAGCAAGTCTTTAATTTCAAGCTGACAAGGTTGGGAGCCTGTGATGCTGGCTCTCAGTTAGGCAAGATGGATGGATGGCTAGAGAGTCTCCAAGCTGAAGAACCTCAGGAGAACAACTACGAGAAAGAGAGAGGAGAGAGAGAGAGAGAGAGAGAGAGAGAGAGAGAGAGAGAGAGAGAGAGAGAGAGAGAGAAACAATGGAGGAAGGGATGGGATGGGAATAGATGCTCAAAGAATTGCTCTGGAGAATACCCAGCTTGCAATGGTTGCTCTATACCTGCAAAGTACCCTCTGCCTAGAACATGTTGGCATCTGCTCTCTTTTCTCTACCAAGATGACTGCAGCAGCTGCATTATCTCCTCAGCCTGAGCAGATAAACTGGAGAAATGGAAAGGTGAAGTGAGTGACTTGCCTCAAATCTCAGAGCACACAGCAGGTGGAAGGAGTCAAAACTATGGTGTGCTGGAATAGAAAGAGCCCTAGTTTTTGAGGCAGTCTGGGTTCAAATTCTAGTTCTGATGCTTATGAGCTGAGTGACTGGAGCAAATCTCAATCTCCCTCAGCCTCAGTATCCTCATCTGTAAAATGAGATAGTGATAATAACATCTGCATTGCCTACCGCACGGGGCTGTTGTGAGAAAAGTGCCTTATAAATCTCAAAGCCCTGTAGAAATGTGAGGTAATATAATCCAGAGCTGGGCAGCCACTCAGCTATTACTCAGTCTTCAGAGGGCTGATGACATGATTAACATAAGAATAATGCCTTACGTTTCTATTGCATTTTACACTTTTCCAAATGCTTTCTCATAGCGCGAGGACTGTTGGGTGAGTGTTTTCACCCATATTTTATTGGTAGGGGAAACTGAGGTTCTGTGAGCAAAGTATCTTGCTATATACCATATAGGTCACACAACTAATGAATGATAAAGCTGGGAATAGAACTCAGGACTCCTGAGTTCTACAATAATGTTCTTTCCATGAGTGCTTATCATTTTGCCTTTAGATGGGGCCAGGAATTGAGCATATTTATGGACAGAAGCAGATTTCCTAGGTGCAAAGTTGCAGCTTAGAGCCTATGGAGTTTGCCATGACCACTATTCTCCTCCTGCACTGTCTCTCTCCCACAAACCATTCACCAAAATACATGTACATAGCAGACAAAAGAACTTTTGCCCAGAACCATAGAATCTTATAGTTGAAAGGGACTTCAAAGGCTAACTAGTGTAAGCTGAACAGGAATCCCATCTACAACTTACCCAACAATCATCCATCCCATCATGAGGATCTCACTACCACCTGAAGAGAGCCTATTTCACTTCTAGACAGCTCTAATTAATATGGAATTTCTTTTCTGCAACTCCTTCCCATTACTGCTAGCTCCACCCTCTGAGGTCAAGCAAAACAAGTCTAATATCACCAAAAATTACCTCGGATTTATTTTATACATGTTCTCTACTCCCAGCAGAATAGAAGCTCTTTGAGGCAGGAACTATTTCATTTTCACCTCTGTATATCTAATACCTAGCATAATGCCTAACAAATAGAAGGTAGTTAATAAATTTTTGTTGATTTTCATCACCACCCTTCTATCCCACCATCCTTCACCTGCCTCAAGCCTTGTCTTCTCTAGATTAACTCTAAGCTAAACACTCCCAATTCCTTCAAGCCAGTTCTTATATAGTATGCTCCCCAGACCTCTCACCATCCTGACCGCCCTTTTCTAGGCAGACTCTAGTCTTTTCTAAAATGTTCTCCCCAAGATTGACAGTATCCCAGATGTAATCAGACCAGGACAGGATGTAAATGAACTCTTTCTTCCATCATTTGTAACACTACATAGATAATCTATCCTAAAACATAATAATAGGTAGCCTAAATGACGTGGCCTAAAACAGCATTATTCAATAAAACACACTACTATTCCACCTTGCTGGCTAGAATCAAGTCCTACATAATAATCCCTATCGTTGCTTCCTCTACCTTTTGAAGGATGAGCTCCTCATAAAGCAAGCCACAAATTTATCAGGTGCTCTGTTTTCAATGCTGAGAACTTCAGCAAATGTCTAGAGTTAAAATTCCCCCTCACTACGATGTAATGATTTCATACCAGGTTGGCAATCAGTTTCCCAGGTTTCTCATCCAATTCTTTCTTCCATTCAGGTGCTCTATAGTATAATCCTATAATAGTATGATTTTCCTTTCTCTACTAATAAATAAATAAATGCTCTCCATCATGTTTTTTCTCCACTTGAATCCCCAGATTTCTTTGCTTTCTATCTATGACACTTCACAGTATCATAGATTTAGAACTGGAATAGACCTCAGAAGTCATCTTAATGGACTCCCTCATTTTACAAAGGAGGAATGGCAACCCAGAAAGGTTAAGTGATTTGCCCTAATTCATACAAGCACCAAGTGTCAAGGCTGAGATTTGAACCCAATTTTCTAATTCCAAATCTAACAGTCTTTCCATCTTACCACAATGTCATTCTACCTCTTTTATTTAAAAAAAAATTTATTCTTACATTTTAAAATACATATGCACTTATAGAATCCTATTCTGTTCAAACCAATCCTGCAAAATCTCCATGAAACCTTCAAGACTTTGATGGATCTGTTAACTCATCCTCCAGTACAAATGGTTCAGGGCACCCAGACATTTCCCTTCTTTATGATTCTTGTCTATGTTCTTCCATATGTCTTACATGGGGACCAGCCCACTGTCCTGGAAGCCTTCCTCTAAATCTCAATATTTTGTGGGTTCCAGTGGAATGTGCGCACTGTGCATCAGTTGTCCCTTGCTCTTGCAAAATGACTGATGCACCTGCTTTTCTGGTCATATATCTCTCTGATGATGGCCTTTATACCACTTCTTCTAAAATCTTCACTAGTAATATGTTGCACACTCATGCCCACCATGGGCCCCTCCATTGCTTTTTGGGCTATGAGGTCAGATGTGCCTAGGTTTCCTTCTGTGTTCAAGCTATGCTACTAACTATATAACTTTTAACGGTTTGTTTAATTTCTGGGCCTCTATATCCTCCTCAGTAAAATGTAGGTTGTTATATTTGCCATACATACCTCATTGGGTCACCAGGAGTTAAGCATTTCATAAAGGTTAAAGTTTTATGTAAATGACAAATCTTGCTGTTTCTACTTTCATGACATTTCTCATACATGTCCCCTTCATTCCACACATATAAATACTACCCTAATTTAGGTCTTGACCACTGCACATCATCTCCCAGAACCTCTTCTCACTCTATTCAGCTGCCAAGGTGTTACTTCAAAAGCATGGGTCTGATCATGTCATCCCCCACTTCAAGAGTTCAGGGAGCTCTCCATCACCTCTAAGATCCAATATAGCTCTTTGAGGCAGGGATTGTATGTCAGGCACCTAGAACCTTCTCCTTTGTTCTCTGTTGGAACCTGATATCTTCCATGCTTTCCATTCTTCTTATACTTTATCATCCTCTATGCATTCTACAATCCAACCACACCGACTTGTTAGGAGTTTCTGGATCACCACACTCCATATTCCATTTCCATGCCTTCTCACCAGGCTCTCTGCCTAGAATTCTTGACTCTCTCATCCCTACCTCTTATACCCTCCATGATTTCCTTCTAAGCTCAGCTCAAATCCACCTTCTCTCTTTCCCAGTCCCCATATAAGAGCTTCCAATTACTTTCAAATACATTGTATGTGGTTTGTAGGCACCCAGGTATTTACATATTGGGGTTTTTTCTGTTAAAATCTGTGCTCCCTGAGAGCAAGAACTGGGGGTATGTGTTTATTTTTTTATCTCGTTTTACCTTTCTTTCTATCCCCAATGCTTAACTCAATGCTTGGTATATAGTAAGCACTTAATAAATGTTTATTGATTGACTGAGATACTATTCTTGTGAGATACTAAAGAATACAAACATGCATTGAAAAGTAAAAAGAGCATTTGATTTTCACACAGCACCCTATTAGATGCTAGAGGAGGTACAAAGATGAACTAAGACATAGCCCCTTTCCTCATGGGACTTATAGTCAAGCAGGGAGATGTAACACATATATAGACAATTATAATGGAAATGTACTAATGTAATGTATAATTGTTATAAATGTTTATTCTCAGAAGGGAGAAAATGGGAGAGGGACCAGTTTGGAAGGTTCTGTGTTGACAAAATGACGCCGACATCCAATCTTCTTCTTGGTTTCTTTCTAATGAAAGTAATACTTTCTTTGATATGTATTTCCCATATTTTGGAAAAGATATAGATAATGAGAGTGTGGCCAGAAGAAAGTGATCATGATGATCAAGGACCTCTAGATCATGACATATGAGAATTAGTTGGAGAAACCAGAGAGTTCATCTAGAGAAGAGAAGACTGATTAGGAGAGGAGAATCATGAAAACTCTTGAGGAGTTGGAAGGGCTGTCAAACCCAACCTTTCTCTTGTCATCAAGCAAGCTAGCTTCCAAGCAAAATCCTGGATTTACCATCTAACCTATCACTACTTCCATATTAGTCACTGGATCAAGATCAGAGACCTCCCTCCATCCCCAGAGTCCCTGCTTCCTTATCCTAAAGGGAGTTAAACAATTTAAGCATCTGATCCAAATGTATTCTTCTCTATTCAGCCATCTCTCCCTTCTCTCTCATTGATGGACTTTACTTCATTCTATACTTTTAAAACAATTGAAACCTTTCCCTTTCTGTAGTCTTCTTCTACCAAATTCCACAGATCAGATAATTTCAACATCATCCCTATCCTCTTCTCCATTGCTCTAGTCCAAGAGGACAAAGGGGCCCTTCTCCTTGCCACCAAAAACCCATTTATTCAAGCTCCTGATTCCATCCCCCATCCTGTCTCTTCCTAGAACTTTCTTTAGCAATAGTCCTCCCTTTTCCCCTAATTTTCAGTATCTCCTTATCTACAGACTTCTTTTCTGCTGCTATAAACATGACTGGATCCCCCCACACCTCATCTCTGTCTGCTGAAATTCTCCCCATCTGTCCTTTAAGGTTCAGGTCAGGGATCATCTCCTTTGTAAAAACTTCCTTGATTTCCCTTATCAGGGTTTACAAACCTTAGGAGTTAACTATATATAATCAAAAGAGCATTGTATGTCAAGTCAAGAGACGTAGGCTTGACCTTCAGCTCTGCTACTTACCTTGTATGACTTTAGACATGTAATTTCCTCTCTCTGGTCCTCAGTTTCCTCATCAATCAAATGAAGGTGGTCCTTTACAACTTAAATTGGTAGTATTAAATTGAAATATTAGGATCCTATGGGCCTAAGTATTCAAAACCCACATGAAATAATCCAGAATCAAAGCCCAAAGATTGAAGATTCTTAAGAAGCAGGTGGAAGAATTACATAAACCAGAATAGAAAGTCCAAAGGAATAATCTGGAATCAAAGCTAATGAAAGTAGTATGTCATCAGTAAGAACATTTCACAGTGGTTATGACTAGTCAAGGCTAACAAACGTAGTCATGGACTACAAACTAGTACAACATTTTCCAGTGTTGTGCAAATTCTTTTTAAAATGCAAATAGAAAAGACTGATCAAGCAGGAAGCTGGTCAGAAAACTGACTTTCCTAAAGGCAACATCATGGAGTTGTTAGAGTGCTAGCTAAACTTGGACCTCTGACACTTGCTATATGACCCTGAGTAAGTCACTTAAAGTCTGTGAGCCTCAGTTTCTGTCTCTATAGAATGGGTACAATTTTTTTAGTACCTATCTCACAAGGTTATTTTGAGGGTCGAATGAACTCATGTATGTGAAGCACTTTGCAATCTTTAAAGTAGTATATAAAATTAGGTTAAAGCCACATTTAATCTAAACCCATGATGGCATAAAGAACAAAGGCCAGCCCCAGGTGCTGATGAGCTTTGGTGGTGCTCCCTACTCCCAACTAACTATAAGCATGTCAGATCTATGTACCACTCCCATGAATGTCATATTCATGCCTCTATAGTCTCTGTTTCCTTCTCTTCTTTCCTCATTCATATTCTTCTTCATATCCCCACCCCAGCCCTTGTGTAGATGGTAGGAACTTAATCTGCTGAATTATTGATAAACGTTATCAGTGTATGGTATCTCTCCAATTATTCCTATAGAGCAAAGATTTTGTCGCAGAGGAAGCTTGGGAAAGAGGAAACTATATGAGGACCTTGACTGAGGAGACCCAGATTTTAATCCATAAGCATCACTTAGAGGATCGAGACCTCAGTTTCCTCATCTGTAACATGAGGGTATTAATATTCTCAATACTACCTCACAAATTTACTGCAAGAAAAGACATTGAAGCACTCCACAGGTGTGAGTTGTTAATGTTTTTTGTAGCTCCCATTATCCTTTATCCCATAGGAAATGCAAGCTGCATTGTTAATAAATCATTTCTTTGCTTCTGTATGGAAGGAAGTCACGACCCCTATGAAGAAATAACCCTCCCTTTGCTTACAGTTGGTGGGTGGAACCTTGTTCACATGTCAGACTGATGGGGACTAAAAATTTTTCCCTGGAAATTGGCAATAGGGGCTGACTTTGGAGCATGAAGGAGCTAGGAGTCATCTAGAAGAAGCTGAGAAAAAAAATATAAGAACTTGAACAAATCACTGCTCTTTGTGATTCAGTTTTTCTCTTGGAAAACAAGTTCTAAATGCTATGATGCATTCAATCTTTCTCCTGCTGTATCACACCAGCTGACAAAAGACCTGGGCTCAAACTGAAGCTTCGATGCAACATGCCTGAATGTGGACAGACTCTGGACCTGTATCTTCAAGTATGAAATGAGAGGATGTAGGGAGAGGAGGTTGTACGAGATAATAAATGAGGTCCCTTCATTTCTGAATCTTATGGTCCTACACACAACTGGGCCAGGCCACCTGGCTAGTTAGAAAGGAATAGGGCTAGGTGGCCTCCCCCTTCACTCACTTGCTGGTCTTCTCCACCTCCTCACCAACCACCTCACCCCTGCCCCAGACTTCTCCTTCCTAGCTATCTGTTATAAGTTGTCTTCTCAAATAGAGCATAAACTCATTGAGGGCAGAAACTGCCTTGTCTGCCTATTCCAAAATCTTCTCTTGAGAACCTGGCACATAGAAAGAATGCGATAAATACTGTGTTAGTCTCTTCCTTCTTCCCTTTCTCTTTTTCTTTCTCTTCATTTCTTTCATTCTCTTTCTTTCTTTCTTTCTTTCTTCTTTTCTTTCTCTTTCTTCTTCCTTTCTTTCTCTCTTATTTTCTTTCTCTTTCTCTCTCTTTCTTTTCCTCTGTTTCTAAACTAGTCTGTACTCCATGCTTTTCTTTTATATTCCCTTCCTCTCCCCCAACCCTTGCCCCGTGCTAGCAAAGTCTTTTTGAATAAAAGATATCTTCCATTTCTATGGAAACAAAGGAAAGACAAACTGAGGCAAAGAGAATGGGGGGGAGGGGGAGGTAGTCTTCTGGAAACCTGGGAAGGACTGGTTCCAGAGATATAAAAGAAACAATATCCCTGACAACTTTAGGGGAACCAGAATAAGCCAGGGAGTGCCAAAGGGAAAAAATTCTCATTGGAACTCAACTAGTTCAGATCCCAATTTGGGGCTGAGATCTGTCTCTCCATAGCCCCACCACTGCTATGGCAGAAATGAGATATGCAGAGAGATAGGGGGATTGCCTACACTGTTCACTGAAGCCCAGCTCCTTGGACCTGAAGGGAATGATGGCAAGAAGATAAATCAATCCCTTCCCAGTGACTGTTGGAGAAGCTGAAGGAAGGTGCTCATGACAAGGTTGCCTGGTGCCCTTTTCCACAGAGGGAGTGTGTCAGTCTCCCTACCCCATCCCTACCCAGGAGCCCCCCTGTATAGTGGGCCTATACAGACACCCTGAAGAGTACAGCCTGCCTCCTGTCAAGGGGGGCCACAGAAAAACATCTAATGGGGACCCTGGAGCATTTCTCCCAAACCTAGTGATCCTCATATGCAGGCAAAGGCCACACAACATTGAGAGATGGAAGGCAAGGGGGTGAGCTCTGGGCCCTGGCTCCTGCTTCTTGCCTTTCTTTCTGGTTTTTAATATTCATAAGCACTCCTAGCAGGGGAGCTAAAAATGTTCCGCTCCTAAATCTAACTGCTTTATGGAAGCCTAATTAAATTCTTTGGTGGAAAGGGGAAAAACGTGACCTTCAAAACTGCCAATGCGGTGTGGAGTGGTATGTCCCAGAAACCTTTCCCCTTCACTTGCAGCCCCCCTGTTCAGGGCCCTTGTGGGCTGCTTTCTCTTCTTGGGTGCTGCCTCCTCCAAATGCCCTTGGGAATGAAGCTAACTTCAGGAGGTCCAGGGGCAAGGGAGACAGGAGACGTTGGGGAAGGCTGTCCCAGTGGGAGTAGCTATCTAATATTGGGAGAAACAGAATGACAAGATTGCAGCTTCCTCCTGTTGGCTCACCATCTTGGGTGTCATTGGCATCCCTAGCTAGAACCAGAGCAAATCCATGGACGTGGGAGAGGACTGGAGGCTGAGGTGGAGAGCAGGAAGGGACTATCCCCATGTGGAACTGTGGTTTGGCATTACTTGGTTGAAACTGGGAATTTCAGGTTTTTCTTTCAAGCTTTCCCCATGAGCCACTATCAGAGATGACTCATGAATCAGAGTATGCATATGCAGAATCTCTTTGTTTTAGGACTCAACCTTAAAAATCAAGAGTTGTTCTACCAATAGAATGTGATTATACCTGCCTCCCCACCAACTTCCCTTCTAGTCAGGAAGTAATGATCCCCACCCCCATCCCCGATAATTAGGGCTCCCTTCCTTCTCCATTTACCTTTATTCACTCATCAGTGTACATGTATTCCTCACTCCTGATACTCCCTGTAGAATATAATCTCTTTGTGGGTAGAGACTTGGTGCATGGTAAGTGTTGAACAATTGGTTATTGAATAGGACTCATCCTACCTGAAGAAGAAAAGTTTGACTTGACTAAATTAGACAGGAAAGAAAGGAAAGCCACCTCTCTCCCCCTCCCCCCCATAGGCACAAACACACACACAGATACACATGCACATGCACACACCCCCTTCAGCTGATTTGCTAAGGAGAGCAGGTCCCTGCAGATACCTGGGAAGAGCTCAGGTTTTTCTCTAAGAATGTCAGCTCAAACAAGAACCCCACAACTGGGATGGGGGAGCCTAAGAAGTGGGGCATGACAAGTACATTACCAACTAAGCAGTTATTTCCCTCGGTGCCCAGTGAGGATATTTCTAGGGGAGAGGATCCCTTTGCAAAATTCTGCCTGAGGCTCCAGAATTTAAAATCTCCTCTCCTGGCGGCAAGATGTCTCTCAAAGCTCATTCCCAAAGGTGTGATCAGAGTGGTCCCCCAAGCACCCACCTTGCCCCAACTAAGGAGCAAAGGAAACAATTCCCTAGCAGGCTACTTGCTTGTGACCAGTAGAGAAAAAGGCATGTATAAGATTTAATAACAGTAATTATAACTAGCATTTACATGTTGCTTTAAGATCTATAAAGTCCCTTACATACATTATTTTATTTGTTCCTCACATCAACCCCATGAGCTAGAGGCTAATATTCTCATTTTATAGATGAGGCAACTAAAGGTCAAGAAACTTGTCCAAAGGATTTTAGAGATCATTTAGTCCAACCCCTGATATTATTTAGAAAAATAAAAAACTGGAAACTGAGGCCCATAAGCAAAAGAGCTGCAATTCAAAGCCTCTGGCTCCAAATTCCATTATCTTTCTAATATATTACTCAGCTTCTCAGCTGTAGTCTGGGTTTCTAGTTACTTTGCCTGGTGACCTGGCATCTTGGGAACGTAACTGATCTACTTCAGTGGAGGTATCTCACTCTGGGGGGCAGGATATTAGGCATGACAGGAAAACAGAATTGAAGGCATATCATCAACAAGCATCCAGAATGCAGATTTGATCATACTACAGGGTAGAACAGGGGGGTGGGCACTAAATTTGAGTTTCAGTTCCTAGCTCTATCACTTACTGCTTATGTGACCTTGAACACCCTTGACTTCTTTGGACCCCATCTGTAAAATGAATAGGTTGCACTAGATAACTTCTAATGTTCCTTCCAGGTCAAAATCTATGATTCCCCGATCTACCACCACCACCGCCCCCAAAGATAAACATTTTTCATGTGCTAAGAGAGGAATGATTTTGGAAATCAAAGAGAAAAACAGAGAAAACACCTTCCCAGGGATTCTATGAGGCACAGGCTGACCTCAGAGACAACTTGGTAATTGATGAGTTTTAGCTGTTGTTGGCCAAAGCTTCTTTCACAGGTTGGCAGCTTAGGACCAGCTGACTCCTGAGAATAGGCTTTTGTGTCTTGGCTCTGGGAAGTCCTTCTGGGCAAGATGCCTTAGTCCAGGATCTGACAACAGGACTATTATTGAAAAAGTAAGGATGCCTCCAGGTGAGGGCCGAGGCAATGACTCAACACATGGACCAGGCTCAGACTTGGCTTGCAGTTTCTGAGGGTAGCTTTCCAGACCAAAGTCATCTCCTGATTGGCTCTCAGTCACTCCCAGTCAGTGTCACAGACAAAAGCTTCCTGACCAGCTGCCAATGAGTCAAGCTCACAACCCTACCTTATAGAGAGGGTCAACCCTCCCAGCTACTCTTCAGCACCATCCTAACCTCAGAGATGTGGTTGATGGAGCTGCTGTTATGCAAAGTCCTGTGTCCACTTCCAGACCTAGCCTCTGTGTTCCCAAACAAGTAACTTTAATTTTAAGCTCAGAATAGGTACCCCTCCAAAGCCAGCTGAAAAAATGAAACAGAATCTTTGGAGAGGTGGTGAGTGAAACATCAATAGAGGATTTTGAGAACCTGGATAACTACATGTCAGTGATACTAACTCTTTCTTGGTTCTGAGCTGAATTAGGTAACCTCAGAGATTCTCACCAAACTTGAGGTCTTTTCTTTTTATAAAAATTTCCAGGCTGTCAACCTGTTTAGCTTCCCAGTTTTCAGAAGATTAGACCACTGCTGCATCTTCCCATTTAGCAGGAAAGTATAGAAGTGCAGCATTGGATTTAAAGGGTCCAAGCCATGCTTAACTATACTTCCTTTCCCCCTACAACTTCAAGAACTCCCAGTTGGAAAGGATGTATTAATCAATAAAAGAATGAAGGAATGTATGACTAAATGAAGGAATGAAAAAGCATTAAAGAGGTCACTATATGCTAAGTACCAGAGATGGTTGTTGTTCAATCACTTGAAATTTTTGTGACTCCATCTGAGATTTCTTGGTAAATATACTGGAATGGTTTGCCATTTCCTTCTCCAACTCATTTTACCAATGAGGAATTTGAGACAAATAAGGTTAAATAACTTGCCCAAGGTCACAAAGCTAGTATCTGAAGCCAGATTTGAACTCAGGTCTTCATCACTCCAAGTCTGACACTCTATCCACTGAGCCACCTAGTTTGCCCATAAATGTGGGGGATACAAATGCAAAAACAGAGATAGTCTTTACCCTTAAGGAGTGTCTATTCCAATGAGGGGAAATCACACATATTGGGGTAGGTGTGGCAATGGAAGTACATTTTGGTTTAGAAAGCTACAGCAATGGTGGAGGAGTGGATTAACCCATCCTTTCCAGAAGCTATAGCAATACCAATTATGTTTCTAGAACAGGAAAATTGTAGGGGGAAAGGAAGAAATGTGGCTTAGACCCCCGAGTCCAATGGGCCCCTGAGGCATTCACCTATCAGGACATCTGAAGGTGCAGGCCAAGGGGGCTGGGTCTTCTCCATCTCCTCAAATCCAAATCTTTCTTCAGGGCCCATGTCCTCCATGAAGCTTCCTCTGATCACTCCAGCCAATATTCTCTGAGTTTCTATAAACACATGTATTGTTTGTCAGTTTTAAATATAATCATATCCTACAATGGACTTCTAATCTCTTTCATTCCCTTCAATTTCCTTTCCCAACTGTACAGAATCACAGACTGGCCAAGACTGAAGGAATCTACTTCAAACCGCTCAATTTATGGAGGAAACTAAAGGCTTCTGTGACTAATACATAGTAACCACCCAATAAATCCACATTTTTTGAAATGAATTGTGTTAAACACATTAAAGTTAGCTGAATTGAAAACCAAATTAAGCAAAAAACAAGCACATAATTTGTATTCTCACAGAAGTTTAGAACTGAAAAGAACCATAGAGATCATCAGTCTGAAACCTAGAATTCACATACATATTGTTATTCTCTAAATAATCTCTTTCCCCTCCTTCAGCCTATGTTACTATGATATGATTAGGACGACACTGTATCAGATGAATCAAGTCCTACAATATTGCAAAACCTCTCAGAAAAGACGTAAAACCATTCAAAGGGTTTGACATAACCATCCACACAAGAAATACTAAGTGGACAAAGAATGTCTATTGTTCATATTATGATGTACAGTTACATGGATAACCTAGCAATCATAAACATAAGAAAGCATCTATATAATATGTATATATGGTGTATTATAAGTGTGTGATATATATGTGTACATGTGTTTACTGTGCATATATACATATAATTGTATAATATGTGTATATATGTGCACTATGTATAATACATATTGTATACATATATATACATACATTATATAATATGCTGGATATGATTATGGACTGAATTGTCTTAAAAAAACTGAAAAGTTCTTTTAATGACCCTAAACTTCCCCCAGAGACATAAATCATTTAAAGCTGTAAGGGACCAAAGAGGGCATCTGATGTTACCCTTCCGTATTTCAGGTGAGGAAATGATACTACAGAGAGGTTAACTGACTATCCCAGAGTCACATAGCTAATAAGTATCTGAGAAAGAAACTGAATCCAGTTCCTGATTCTAAATCCAGTGACTCATTCATTACACAATTCTCTCTTGCATTATTAATAACAATATTCTACTTGTGTGATATGGGTGTGAAGTGCAGAACACTGTAGTCTATGAAGAATTTGATATGAATAATGTTCAGAGGGTAAAGAGAGTTACTTGGTAGGTGTCAGCAGACCATGATGCATAAAAAACAAGGAACTACCAATAAGAAACAGAATGAAGTATGTCATTGAAGAAAGAGACAATCAAACAAGAAGATAGATGCTTGGTCAAGTAGCAAAAGTGAGGGAGAACAGATGGATTTCCTGTATACTTTGTTAACATCCTTGAGATATCAGGAGCAGTCAAGGAAATCCCTCACATGTTGAGTGAACCCTTTCTAGCAAATATATGGGAAGATGTAGATAAGCCTCATATCCAATGGCCAGTCCCAAATGGGATGCAGTCTGTATCATTGGAAGGAGTATCCCCATCCATGAGGTCACAAATACATTTGAGTATATAATTAAGCACTGAGCTATGTGGTTATTGGTGCTTTGGGAAGAAAACATAAAATCAAAGCTGGGGGCCTGAAAGATCATCTAGTCTAGAGATTCTTAACCTGGAATCCATTAACTTTTGTTTTAATATTTTGATAATATATTTTAAGTTAACTGCTTTTCTTTCTAATCCTATGCCTTTTATTGTACACATTGAAAAACATTATTCTGAGATTGGATCCAGAAACTTCGACAGATTGCTAATGAGGTCTGTGACCCCAAACAGGTTAAGATCCTGATCCAGTCTAATCCGTTTGCTTTATAGGTGCTGAGAATAAGTTGGAGAGCAACTTGGACACACAACTACTAAGTGACAGGGTCGGGTTTAGAACCCAAGTCTTTTAACTCTTAATTTCCTCTTTTATGATTGCATCATATTCACTGCAGTTGTTGCAGAGAAGACTGAGTCCATTCAGTGGAAATTTTCTCATCTCCCCTCCTCCATTTAGCTAATCCATCAATCTAATCTCAATGTTCCCTCTTAGCCTCTCCTTCTACCCCCTACCTCAGAGTGATGAAGTGCCCTTTCTCCTTGACAAGACTTTTAATATAGTGAGAGAAAAAAGGGAGTCTCGGGGAGGATTTTAACGGTTGGCAGCACTGGGAAAGCAGAAACCCAGCTTAGTGAATGAGCATGATATAGGAAAGGCTAGCCAGTGAGGAGGCTGGCCTTGCTCATTATGCAGTAGGTGAGGTTGAGTGGCAGGCCTGGAAAGCCCATACGGATTTAGATGCTCCTCCTTCAACCTTTTTTTGTATTGTATAGTATAGTGGAAAGAGTAAGGAGTTTTATGCAGAGCCCCTCACTTCAAATCCTAACTCTATTATTTCTAGCTGTATGACCTTAGGTAAGTCACTTCCTTTTTTTCTAAGTCTCAGTTTCTTGATATGTAACATGAGGGGTTGGTCTAGATCAGGGGTGGGGAACCTACAGCTTCGAAGTGACTTCGAAGCCACAGGTTCCCCATCCCTGGTCTAGATGATCTCTTAAGCCCTTTCTTCTAGCTCTGACAGTCTATATTAGGATTTTAACCTTCCAGGATTTACTTCTCTCCCATGACTTTCTGCAGGAATCAGTCCGGGAAATACCTACACATAAGTGGTGCCTGGGATCACAAGATCATAGATCAAGAGATCAGAGGTCATAAATTAAGAGCTGGTCAGCAGGTAATAAGCACTGTGCCCAGCACTGTGCCAACCATCTCACCCGACCATCCTTTTACAGACCAGGAAGCAGGTTGAGGGAAGTTCAATAATTTGCTGAATGTCACACAGTAGTAATTAGAAGTAGAATTTGAATTCAGGTCCTTTGGCTCCCGGATCACTTCTTTTTCTATGATGCTCTGGGGACCCAGTAAGAAAATTTTGTGCGCACACACACCACACCACACCACACACACACACACACACACACACACACACCAGCTCCCCTGCAGTGGCCCACCTCCCCCCTCCACTACACTCCAGTCAGTCTGCCCCCTCTCCTCCCCTCACCCCCTACTCCTGCCAGACTCTTGCTCGGCCTGGGCCATGAACAACCAGCTCCCCTAAGACAGGTCACGTCTACCGGCCACCCCTTCCGGGGGAGACCAACTAATCAATGGCAGAGAAGCAGATTAAGGGGCTCATCCCAAAGTCATCCATCACTGTCGTTTACCCAGGCTTGTCAGCCTGCAAATGGAAAAGGAGATGATGTGAAACAACCCATCTGCAGGTTTTTAACGCTCTTTACAAATTGCTGTGGTGAATAACTTGTTGCCTGTATTTATCCCTTTTCAAATTGTCTCTTAGCTACAGTCATCCGTCTTCATTCAACACCCGATGGCTGGCATGCAGGCTGGCAGTTGGGCTACCCTATTACTTCGGAAGCTCAGAAAACTGCAAGGAGAAGGAGGGAGGGAGGGAGGCGGGGGAAGGGAAGAGAAAAATAGGGAGGGAGAGATGGAGGGGAAGGAGCAGGAGAGAGGGAGGGAGGAAAAGGGAGGAGAGGAAGAGGAAGAAAAGGAGGGGAGGGGTAGGAGAGGAGGAGGGGAAGGAAAAAGAGAGGGGAACAAAGGGGGAGAGAGGAGGAAGGAGATGGGGGGAGAGGAAGTGAGGGAAAGAGGAGAAAGAGAAAAGAAGGGAGAGTGGGGAGGAGAGAAGGGAGAATGAGAAACTAGGGGTAGAGGGAAGGAGATGGGCATGAAAGTTACTGCAGACTATTGTGGAAGAAAGAGAGGAAGATCTGAGAGTCCTAATGGACACTGTAGGGACCACTCAGGAAGAGGCAGTAATGGTACAGCAGAAAGTACTCTAGTGTAAGAGGGTCTGGAATCCCAGTTCTGCTATGTGTTCAATATATAACTTTGGACGACTTCCTTCCACTCACTGGGCCTCTTGTTTAATCTGTGAAATGGGGGGATTGGATTCAAAGATCCTTTGCACTTCTAAATTTATTATTCTTGCCACTTCCTTCCCATAGGGGAGTTTTGCCTTATCTTGCAGGGGAACTGGATCTTTGCACTTGCTGCTGTCTCCTCAGTATGTGTACCCTTATGTGTTTTCTTTCTACATTAGACTATCAGTTCTTTGAAGACAGAAACTGTCTTTTTTTGCTTGTATATGCATATCCAGCACTTATCACTGTCCCTGATATACTAAATGATTAATAAATGTACTTTCTTTTCCTTCCTTTTTCCTTTCCTTCCTCTCTTTCATTCATTCTTTCTATCATATATCTATCTATTTATCTGTCTTTCAAGATCTCAATGTGTTGTTCCAAGTGAGGAACCCCTCCAGAAGTTTTGTAAGTATTGTGGAAAAGAGATCAGGCAGCGCTGCTTTCTAGGCTCCTTTCTCAGACCCTTATTCCTTTTCTCCTGGACAGTACCAAACCAATTATTTTGGAGAAAGACTACCTCCCCACCTACCTGTGAGCTTGTGAACAGAAAGAGCAGTCTCCCTGGGTCAGAATGTTAGACTCAGGGCAGTTTCCGGAGCTCAAGAGAGTGTTTCACTTGTGCCTTCCTCAGAATTCTTTTTAAAAAGCTGAAGTCCCCACAGAGGTATGAGCACCTGTCCCTGGCAGAGGTCCTTTTCCTCGTGGCTGGATGTGAAGCTCCATCAGGTAGCGGGGTGGGGAATGAGAAGAGGAGAAGAGAAGGAAGAACACTGGATTGAAGTCAGAAGGCCAAGTACCAATTGTTGTACTTACAAACTCTGACCTTGGGCAATTTATTTAATCTCTCTGAGTTTCTTACTCCTTAAATTATGAATTATTATAATATTTCATCACCTATTGCACAGAATTGTGGTAAAGACATACTTTGTGATCATTTAAGAGATGAACAAATCATGGGCTCCAACTTCCTTATCTGTAAAATGATGGGGACTGGACTAGCTGAATTCTTAGGTCCCAAGATCTCTGCTATTCTAAGAGTCTGTGCGCTGGCTAGAATTCAAAGTATCTTAAGTAGGATGTCTTGGTAATTGCCTGGTAAATCTATTATGTACAATTTGCTATTCTTTTTAAATATATAATACAATTATCATGTAAATTTCTTTTTTATCCCTTTTTTTCCTTTTCTTCCCCCAAGATGGCTATCATTAAACACTAGTGGGTATAAATGTAATATTATTCTATATGTACTTCTATTTGTCAGATCTTTCTCTGAATGCAGATAGTGTCTTTCTTCCTATGTCCTTTATAGTTAATTTGGGTATTTATAAAAGTCAAAATACTTATTCATTCAAAGTCATTCTTAAAACAATATTGCTGTTACTATAGGCAATGTTGTCTTCTTTCTGCTCATTTCACTCTTCATTATTTCATGCAAGTCTTCCTATGTTTTTCTAAGATCATTGATCTCATCATTTCTTATAGCACAGTAGTATTCCATCACAATCATATACCACAATTTGTTGAACCATTCCACAGCTGATGGGCGTGCCTGACATTTCCAGTTCATGGTCACCACAAACAATTGTTCTTACTACTAGATTCATTGGGGCTACTGGGTAGTATAGAGTGCTAGACCTAGAGTCAGGAGGACCTGAGTTCAAATCCAACTTTAGATACTTACTAGCCATGTGACCCTGGGCAAGTCACTTACTCCCTGTTTATCTCCATTTCCTCATCTGCAAAATGAGCTGGAGAAAGAAATGGCAAACTACTCCAGTATCTTTGCCAAGAAAACCCCAAATGGGGTCAAGGACAGACACAGCTAACGACTAAACGATGACAAACTAGATTTATTTGCATGCCAATAAGGGAACATTGTGGGAGCTGAGATTACCAGTAATTCCATGTATCCTTAGATAAATTTTGATGACACTGACCGAAAATGAAGGATTTGATAAGAACTAAGGAACTTCTCAAGTCTAAGTGAGCTATTTAATGAGGGTTAGAGACTTCAAGTATGCACCAAGGATGTGGCTATAAAAATAGAGTTAATTTTAGATTGGAACTTCTGCTATTGTTGCTGTTTGTCCTTTGTTCTCAAAGAGCACCATGACATCATGGAGGTGATGCCATGACTTGCAGATGAATTGGATTTAACTGAGGCAGGGCTGTGCAAAGTCACCAGCCTCACTTTCTCCTCTGGAGCCATCTGGGTCTTCTGTTGGCTTTTGCCAGTTGGCTGCTCTAGGCTATTCACTAAAAGAGTTTTAATGTCCTCCCTTACTAGGGAGAGGCTTATTCCCTTCTCTATCCCAACAGATGGTAGCAGAAACCAGCAGGTAGCCCTGAAGAGGCTGAATAACTAGAAATCAGCATGCAGTTTCAGAGAGTAGCCCAGCAACCATGAGCTCAGCAAAGACACCATGGAGAAAGCAGACATGGACTCCCAACAGAGATGATGCCATGATAGAAAGCAGAGATGTAAGACCAGAAAGAGACAATGTGATAATATCCAGTAGGGACTAGCAGAGAGGGACATGATATCATCAGCTTGGGAGGTATGGGCTACCCTGCTTTGGCATGTGCCTCAATTACATATGTTCTCTCTGTATATGCACCCATTCATAAATATTCCATAATCACAAATACTCTCTGCACTAGGTGGCATAGTGGATAGAGCATCTGGAGTAGTCAGGAAGAGTCATCTTCTTGAATTTAGATATGGCTTCAGATACTAACTAGTTGTGTGTCCTTGAGCAAGTCACTTAACCTTGACTGCCTCAGTTTCCTCATCTGTAAAATGAGCTTTGCCAAATATCTTAAGACCCCAAGTGGGGTCAAACATGACTGAACAGCAACAAAACATTCTCTATATGTATACCTTCCACATGTGTGTGCTAGCTACATGTCTTTGGAATGTATGTCCCTTCCCACATGTTCTCTGGCCATACACACTCTGTTCCTATATGATTTACATTCATGTTCTCTGAATATGGATATGGCAGCCAGTGGGAGAGCACGCTCCAGGTGCACATGGGGAGATTTTCTTGGTCACTTAATTTGTTTTGCTGCTTGATTAAATGAATTTTACTGATGTGTGCTCTGACCTTATAAAAGTAAACATCACACTGAGGGTTTGGAAGAAGTTTTTGAGTAAATCTTGGCCCTCAAAGTACCTCAAACTCAGGATAACTTCCTGGGGATCCATGTGAAGAAGGCCCTAGGTACCAGACACATGAGTTATTTTTCTTTATCTTTGCACTAAGATGATCTCTAAAGTCCCTTTCAGCTCTTAATCTTCTATGATTCTATCCACAGACTCAGCAAAGGGTTTATAGTTCAATTCCTAAAGCATCAAAAACAATGCCAGATACCTAGGAGGTAGTAGTAGACAGCCTGTATTTGGAGTAGAAGAGTTTCTAAGGCAGGGAACTATCAGCTTTTAGATTCTATCAGGAGAGCAATTATGGTGGTCATCTTTTCTTTCCATTCCCTTTTCTTTCCCACCATACCCCACTCCCTTACAAGTTTTTCAAGGCCCATTCTTATATTGTAAATTATTTGGAGAAGAAGAGAGTTACACAGAGGAAGAAGAAATACTCCTATAACCACAGTGGTTTATAATGCAGCAGTGACAAGACATGAATACCTGAATTTTCAAAAAGTTCAATTGAACAAATTATCAAGCACAAGGCATTATGCTTAATGCAAAGACAAAATCAGATACAAAGACAAAGATCAGGAAAAAGTCTTGTCCTCAAGGAACTTATATACGTGTATGTATGTATACATATGTATATATGTGTATGTGGTACCTACATGCATGTATATACATATTTTATTTATGCATGTGTACCTATGTACCCAAGCATATGTGTATATTTGTGCCATGTATACATATGTGTACATATCTCACTTGGAGGTGGGCAGGCCATAGAACATGTAAACAGAGTCATAAATAGAAAGTACCTGGAGGATGGAAAGCACACTAAGAGCTAGGGGAAGGCAGGGGAGAGACAATCAGCAAACAATTTGCCTCAGATGTAGAGCCTGAGCTATGTTTTGAAAGAAGCCAGGGACTGTAAAAGGCAGAGGTGAAATGGGCATGTATTTCAAGCATGGGGCAAAGTCTGAAAAAAGGCACTGAAGTAGATGGGATGCCAAGTTCAGAGAATAGTTAATAAACGACTTTGTCTGAATATAGAGCACATGAAGGGAAATAACGTGAAATGTCAGGAAAGGTACATTGCAGCAAAATTGTGTAAGACTTTTAATGGCAGGCTGAGAAGTTTCTAGTTTATCCTGGAGACAGTCAGGAGTCACTGAGGATTTTTGAACAAGAGAGTGACATGATCAGACCTGGGCCTTAGGATGATCCATTTGGTGTAGAAGGTGGATCAGGTGGACAAGTCTGGAGGCAGGGAGACAGATGAGGCCACTGCAGTGGTTTGTACGGACTAGACCAGGGTGGAGGCTATGTGAATGCAGAGAAAGGGATAAATAGGAGACATCATAGAGATAGAAGCAACAAGACAGTCACTGATTGAAAGAAAAAATTTAAGTGAGTTTTGAAAATGACATCAAGGCATTCATAGAGCAACAAGAAGTAGATTTCAGTATTTTGTCAAATCATTTGACAATGTCTTTCATGCTTTTCTTATTAATTGATTATTTATTATTAAAATAATTAATTAATTGTTAGTGGGCCAAAATCAACTTGGAAGAAGGTCTCTAGTAGAGTTCCATAGGAGTCTACTCTTGACCTTGTGCTGTTTGACATTTTTTATGAGTTACCTGAATAAGGGAATAGATGACATGTTTATGATTTTCATAAATCTGAGAGAAACAAGTAATATGTTAAATATCAGACAGAACCCTGAATGGTATAGTACCTAAAGTTCTGGGCCTGGAGTCAGAAAGACCCGAGTTCAAACATAACCTGACACTGACTAGCTCTATGACCTTAGGCGAGTCACTTAATCTCTGCCTGACTCAGTTTCCTCATCTGTAAAATGAGAATCATAATAGCTCCCATCTCCCAAGGTTGTTGTGAGGACCAAGTACTTAGCACTTGTCTACTACAAAGTAGGTGCTTAATTAATGTATATTGATTGATTGCTTAATCAATGCTTATTTCTTTCCTTCTTAAGCCATTGGGCTAAATCCAATAAGGTGACATTTTGTAAGGATTGATGTAAACTTTTATACTTGGGTTAAAAAAATCAACTGCCTAAGAACAAGACAGGGTTGTGGAGTAGGGGCTGCTTCAGGTCAAAAGATATAAGAGTTTTAGTGAACTGAAAGTTCAAAATGAACCAACTCTGTAATATGATCACCACAAAAATCACATGTCAATTTAGGCCACACCAGAAGAGTGAGTTATACTCTAGACTAGAGAGATGATAGTCCTGTTGTATTCCAGCCTGGTCCCACCATATCTAGGAAACTGTTTGGTGTGGGAAAGACATTGATGAGCTGACCAGTGTCTAATGGAAGGCAATGAGTATGATAAAGGGCCTCAGATTGTTGCCCTATGAGAATGGGTCAAAGGCACTGGGGATATTTAGTCTGGAGAAAATTTAGGAAGAACACAGTGGCTGACTTTCAGATATTTGAAGGGCCGGCATAGGAAAGAGGGATCATTAGCCCTAACACCCTGTTTCATACTAAGAGACAGAACATGGATCAATGGGTGTAAATGACAAAGAGGTCAAATTAAGCTTAATATAAGGGGAAAATTCCTTAAAATGTGAACTGTCTTAAAGGGGAATGAGGCTTCTCAGGAAAGGATGGGATCCTCCTCTCTTGGGGTCTTCAAACAAGGCTAGATAACCACTTCTGGGGTATACTCTAAGAGCACTTCTTGTTCTAATACTAACTGGTCTGTGAGATCTCACCTAACTGAGAATCTGTGTTTCCGGACTAAGTACATAAGAATCATTCATGAGTCTCCATTGTCCATTAGGATTTTTCACTACCCTATTCCATTCTTCTTCTTCAGTCTTATCTTATATTACTACCCCCATGTACCCTATATTCCAGTCAAATTAGACACCATGCTGTTCCTCAAAAACATGGTATACTTTTCCATCTTCTGAACTTTGGACTTCTGGATCACTCCCTATACCTGTAGGACAGGTAGGTGGTACATGCAGTGGAAAGAGTACCAGGACTGAAGTCAGGAAGACCTGAATTCAAATCCAGCCTCAGACACTTAGCTATGTGACCCTGGGTGAGTCACTTCTGTCTCAGTTTCCTCAACTATAAAATTGGGATAAATTATAGCATTCACTTCCCAGGGCGATTGTGATCATGTGTGATGACTGTAAAGCACTTCAGTACTTTAGTAAGTAAGTTTTATATACATGTTAGTTACTATTAAGCTCTCCATCTCTTCTCTGCCTTTTGAAATCCTCCTCCCCACCCCCCACCCCCCATCCTCCCAAGTATGTGTGGTACAGCCTATGTTGATATGCCCCTTTCCCACCCTCTCCAGCTAGAAGTGATCCCTCCTTCCTCTGCCTTCTTAAAACACCTTGTTCCTACCAATCTTATTTTTCATTCATTTTCATATCCACCCCACCATCTAGCACACTGCTTTCCATACGGACAGCTCTTGATAAATGCTTGTATAATGAATGTATGAATGAATGTCATGCAAATTGAATGAATATGAGGAAAGGGAATCACAGGGTAACTGTACTTGGGAAGGTTTCCTGGGGATGATGACCTTTGAGTTCAGGCAACATAACCTACATAAGAACTTCCCCTTTCTGAACTTCAGCTCCCCATTTTCCTCTGTTATTTCTTGGGCTCCAGTTGCCCTTCATACCTCCGGGTCAGGGGTTCTCAACCTTGTTTATGTCATGGACCCTTTGGCAGGAAGTTGGGTGAAGTCTATGGACACTTCAGAACAATGTTCTTAAGTGAATAACATAAAATACATAGGATTATAAAGAAAATCAATTCTACTGAAATAGTTATCAAAAAAAGAAGTTTATAGCCAATTGGTTACAGACCTCTGTGAATTTAGGCCATATAGTTATTATAAGTATAGAGAAGAAAGGAGGGGGCATTGGAGGCAGTGAGAATGACTATCACCATTCCAAGTTTCTATCTTGGGATGTAGCCAAGGTGAGTACAAGGCTCTGGGATAAGTACACAATTCTAATACCTGGGGGAAGTCACTTAATCAGAAAGCTTGTATTGGGCATCCTTTTTGTTCAGAGCACTGTACTTGGTTACACAGGGGATATGGAAGTCTAGTACAGTTATCTGTTCCACATGATGACTTTCCCCATCATGGTTAAGATAGAAGCAGGTTGGCAAAAGAAGTTAAATGGGAGTTTTGGGGGAGTTTTGGGGGAGCTTCAGATGACATGCAAAGGCCAGCGCACAACACAGAAAAAGTTTAGAAACTCAGAAATGTATAAAATATATGTATAGTATTGTATAATATAAACATTTTTCTTTTAATACCATAATAATTCAGACTTCTGAATTATGAAGGGAGAGCCAAAAAATTTTACATGGTCATGGGGGGTGGGGCACTATGACCCTAATTCCTGAGATGTGGAAGGGATAATTGTACAACACCACTGACCTTCAAGTACTTACAATTTAGTTGAGAAGAGAAACACACCCAGCAAAAGGGCAGCCTGTGATAAACAGCATGGGAATCCTAGCCCATCTATCACCATAAGCAGTACAGATCTGAGTCTTATTCTTGAGCTTTTAAGGTCAAGGACTGTACAGCAGTCCCAGGAGTGTGAAATAACTTTAAAGGTTCATATGCAAACCAGACCATTGATCTTAGTATCATTCAGCAAAAGTGATTAGCATTCCCACAGAAGTGGTATGTATCATGCTGATAACATGTGGTGTTCTTTCAATCTGACCAATGGGTCTCCACCTTACATGGGTAAATGCACTAGACTTGGAGGAGAAGCAAGACAAGGCTCAGTACTAGGAAGAACTCTCTGCTGACATGAGCAGGTGAAGTTGCTGTTCCTAGAATAGGCTGAACCAAATTAGGGCAGTTCTGCCTTGAGGTAGGACCAGATACAGTGTGATGACGTAGAACTCAGGGTAGTATGGACCTAGGTTTGAAGCCCACATCTAAAACTTCCTAGTTGTGGGACCCCGGGAAAACCACTCAAGTTCTCTCAAACTCAATTTCCTCATCTGTAAAATCGGGAAGATCATTATAGGACTCCCCAACCCCCAACAAACTTTAAAGCATTGTGTAAATGTGGGTGAGGATGTTGATGGTGATGGTGATGGTGATGGTGATAAAAGAACTTGCCTTTCTCTAGCACTTCAAGGCCTGTAAGGATGAGTATTTTTCACACTGCACAAATTAAAGAGCTCCCTTTAGAGACATTAGGTGCCTTCCCCAGAGTCCCACAGCTACTTGTAGCTAGACCCAAATCCACTCTGCTACCCACACAGTTTGGTGAGCACCCAGAAAAAGACAAAACAGGCAGAATAAGAACCTTTTGAGAGATCTATGAACCTTCCAAATATGACTGTTGCTCTGGCCCCCTTGCCTCCGAGGCATCTGAGCCGCTTCAGCTAGCTGGACCTTTTGATCAGATTCCAAAGCCAGATAGCATGCACAAAAGCGTAGTTGTTAGGACTGGAGTGAACACCTGGAGGCTCTCTCATCTCTCCCCTGCCTCCAGGCTGAACAGCCCCTATTCTGTTCAGTCTCTTCTAGAAACACTGATTTTACCCACCTAGGCCAATAGAAAGTTTTCCTAGTCATAAGCCTCAGATCCTTTCTCATCTAAATCTAGTCCATTTGCCCACAGAAGCTGGAGGCCAGCTAGTCACACTGAAAGGACCTAATTTATTCTAGAGGGGAGAAGAGTGGAAAATATAGAAACCATCTTATAGAAGAGAATCAATACCTTATTCCACACAAACCACCAGGCAAGGAAGGGTCACCATTCTGTGAAGGAAAGAGCTAAATTGGTGACATTTATTCCCATTGCCTAGAAAGCCCCCCACCCATTTCTTCTCTGGCAGACCATGTCCTTCTTTCAAAGGGAGCTCAAAACTCACTTGCAGAAAGTCTTCCTTAAGAGTTAGCATCTATATTAACACTTTCAAGTTTCACACTTCACCCATGCTATTTTGGATAGTACACTAGGCTTGGAATCAGGAAGACTCATCTTAATGAGTTCAAATCCAGCTTCAAACCTTACTAGCTGTGTGACCCTTGACAAGTCACTTAACCCTGTTGACTTCAGTTTCCTCATCCATAAAATGAACTGGAGAAGGAAATGGCAAAACCACTCCAGTATCTTTGCCAAGGAAACTCCAAGTGGCATCCAAAGAGTTGGATATGACTGAAATGCAACAACGACAATTTCATATATACTCCCAAGAACCCTCTGAGATAGTTGCTATTAGTATCCCCATTTTATAGACAAGGAAACTGAGACTGAGATGTGATGTTATGAGGCAGGATTTGAACTCAGGTCTTCCTGACTCCAAATTCAGCCCTCTGCTGCATTGCCAGTTATGACCCAATTTTGCTTCTTTGACAATTCATTAAGTCAATGCATTATTGACTCTTCACCCCTCAGAATTTGAAGATCCAATTCACATTATATGTATATAAGCTTTTGATAAGTGTTTTACAGTGATGTGTGAGGACACAAATTCCCCAATGACATTGTAAGCTTCCTGAAGGAAAGAAATGAAATTCTTCCTTCTTCTAAGATCATGTATCTGCAGAATCTTAGAGTCTGTTAGGAGGGAACTTGGAAGTTGTTTGACCACTTTCTACTCAGCAAAAGAGGCAAGGGAAGGGAATAAGCATTTATTAAGCACCTGTGACATGCTAAGTACTTTACAGTGATTATCTCATTTGATCCTTAAAACAACTCTGGGAAGTAAGTGTTAATATTATCCCCATTCTGCAGCTGAGGAAACGAAGCAGATGAAAATCAAGTGACTTGCCTAGGGTTACACACCTAATAAATATGAAGTCATATTTGAACTGGGATCTTCCTGACTCTAGGCCCAGTCGATTCCAATTTTGAATAGCCTTAATTTTAAGAATGCATATTGTTCAGACCATGATGGGCAACTGACTGGACAATTGTTAGAGCCCTGTCTTAGGGAGAGAGTGCCAATGGGCAATGGGCTAAACCCAGAACTGAGCAAGAGGAGAATAGGCCTGATTGATTTTGGAAAATTTCACAATTCTTTTAATGATACCAGGTTTCTCTCTGAAACAAAGGCCTTTCTTTATTAACAACAGTATCTTTCTGGCATTGGAGAACTGTGAGTCATGGAACAGCAAAGTCTCTGAAGAAGTGAACTTGACAATCACCCACAGGACCAAAGAGTGGTGCAAGGTGGGTGTGAGTAGATTGGGCCAGTACTTAGCAGGCTCCCTGGCACGTAGCAAGCACTTGAAAAATGCCTGTCGACTGACCGACTGAACCACATTACAAATGACGAATTACCCAGGAGGTCATTTAAAGCAAAGGAATCAAGTCACTGCATGTGTTCACAACACTCCCAAGTGGAGGCTGGAACCAGATTAAAATGTAATTGGAAATATCTAACAAAATAAAAATAAAATAGATAATGTTAACATGTGTTTTTCTAACTTAATATCCATCCGAAGGGATCCTTACAATGCTATACGGTAGCCCCTATTTCTATTTGAATTTGATATCACTGGTTTAACAGATGTCATCAGAAAATGTGTTATCAGAAAAGATGGGCTAGTCACAAGGTGAAAGCAAGGAAAAAATAATTCATGCCTGTATGTTCCATGCAGAAGACAAGGAAGTTACCTACATACATACACACACACACACACACACACACACACACACACACACACACACACGTTGGCTGGAGTCCTTGGGTTGACTTTATAGAAGGATATGGACAATGGTCAGAGAAGGTGAGCAGGCACGCAAGGGTAACAATCTGTGTGACTGAGGGGTGAATTGCATTGATGAGATCACCAATCCACTGGGGATGGGGAGGGGATTAGAAAATAATTGTTAGAAAATTCTTCTTTGTATTGTTAAAATCTATCTCCCTAAACATTTTACCCGTTAGGTCCAGTTCTATCCTCTGGAGCCTTCAAATATTTGGCAGCCCTTCAAATATTTAAAAATAGCCATTATGCCACCACCTCTCAAGTTTTTCTCTCTCTGGGTTAATCTGTGGTACATTCAACTAATTTTCCAGACCTGTCAGCATCCCGTTTGCCTTCCTCAGGACATGCTCCAATTTTCCAACATTGCTCTCAAAATGTGATTCCAAGAAATAAGTAAGCAAGTAAGAAGCACCTCATTCCAGTACAAACATAGAGAGCAAGGAGACTATTATCGGTCCTTGCTCTGGATACTCTAATTCCATTAACACGGTCTGAGGCTGACTTTTTGGCAGCCATGTTCCCATTACTTGATTTATCTTGAGCTTACAGTTATCTAAAACCCCAATGCCTTTTTCGCATGAAGTCCTGTTCAGCTTGGTTTCTCCCATCCCATAATTGGTGATGGTTGTTTTAGCCTAAAGTCAAGAATTTATTTTTATCTTTGTTCCATTTCAACTTTTTAGTTCTAGTCCATCATTCCAGCTGGTTGAGATCAGTTTAATCCTGATTCTGTTACACCACATACTAACTAGACTTTCTACCTCTGTATCATCATCAGATCTTATAAGCAATCAATGGCATTAGATAGATGACTGGTTGAATGTTGAGTAGGGTCAGTAACCCTGTAGGATGACACTAGAGTCCTTACAGGCAGATAGGTTTTGTATCTGATAGAGCGCAGGGTCTCAAGGTAGGAAAACTTGAGTTCAAATCTGACCTTAGGCATTTTCTAGCTCTGGGTAAGACTCTGGGTAAGTTATTTTACCTCCACTGGCCTCAATTTCTTCAACTGTAAGATGGGAATAATAGTAACACCTACTTCCCAGGATTATTGGGAAGATCAAATGAGAAAATATTTGTAAAGCACTTCACACAGCACTTGGTACTTAGTAAATGTTTATTCCATTCTATTCCTCTAGATTGAAAGCCATCCATTAATCTCTCCTTGGATATGGTTGCTTAAGCAGTTATAAATCCATGTATTTATATTAACATGCAGTCCAAATTTTTTCTATCTTAGCCACAAGGATATCATGAGATCCTCTGTAAAATGCCTTTTTAAAATTCATTTGATCTATAGAAGACTCTGGGTCTACGTAGCAATCTAATAACTCAACTAAAAATGAAAATGAAGTTAGTTGGCATTCTTAATGAACCTACATTGGTTCCTAGTGGTCTCCCCTTTCTTTTATAAATGTTCACAAACAATCAATTTAATCATCCTCACTCAGGGCTTTCATACACAGGAAAAACAGCTGGTGTTGAAAAATTGACTGGCTTATTACCCCTGGTATGAAGTTTACCATGATGAATACAGGCTAGAAAAGAAAAAGCCAAAAGGAAAAACAATCCTTATGCTGCAAACTGAAAATGTCTGCAGAGGATGTAAGCAGCCTGATAGAGGAACAAAAATCTCCCTTGATTAGAGAATTTTCTGATGGTGGCTAATAGAGCACACCCACCCTGAATGATGTATGATTCAAACAAAATATGAAAACATTGCTGGAATCCCAAATCTGCCAAGCCTCTTCCTTTCTCCTATAATTAGGTGCTCTGGGTTTTCAGTATTATTATTTTTTTCTTCTGATTTTCATGGGTTATTTTTAAACCAATTATGACTCATTTTTTAAAAAAAGAATAAAGAAAAAGTATTGTTTTTTCCTCCAGAACTCAAATGTTCTCATCCCCTAATATGACACATGTTAAAGGAGAAAATAACAGAGTGATGGGCAGCTCTGGTAGATGGGGAGCTGATGATATGAGGGACATAATCAGGGGCAAACACAGTAGGGGTTCCCTCTTTGATGCTCAGAAGCCCCCTGACCATTCCCATGACTTGACCTCTTTCCCCTCAGAGACAGGACATAGATCAGTACTCTGCTTGGCCATGCCATAGAAGGATCAGCTGTAGGAACTGGGGATATTAACCAAGAAAGTGGATACTTAGTCAAAAGATGTAACTGCCATCCTCCAATATCTGAAAGACTGTTGTGTGGAAGAGAGATGAGGCTTATTCTGTGTGGCTCTAAAGGCCAAAACTAAGATCAATGGGAGGCAACCACAAAGAAGCATATTTCAGCTCTATCTACAGAGGAACCTTTTCACAAATAAAGCTCTTCAGCTGTAGAATGAGCTGCCTTGGGTGGAAGTATTTAAGCAGAGGCTGCTTAACCACCTTGCATGGATATTGTAGAGGGAGTCCATGCACTGGGTAAGAGGTTGAACAGAGTGACTTTTTAAAGTCCCTTCCAGCTTCCACACTCCCAGAGAATGGCTTTGTTTTTGCTAGTTCACTCATAGTAACAGTCACTATTTACATAGTGATTATTATAAACCAGGTTCTGCACTAAGCATTTTACAACTATTATCTCATTTGAGCCTTACAACAACCCTGGGAGATGGAGACTCCTATTATTCCCATTCCACAGCTGGGAAAATGGGCATACAGAGGTGAAGCAACTTACCCCGGATATTGCAGCAGATCGGAACTCAGATTTTCTTGACTCCAGGGTCTGGTTTGTTGTTGATTCATTTCCATGGTATCTGACTCTTCGTGACCCCTTTTGGGGTTTTCTTGACAGAGATACTAGAGTGGTTTGTCATTTTCTTCTCCAGCTCATTTAACAGATGAGGAAACTGAGACAAACAGGGTTCAGTGACTTACCCAGGGTCACAGAGTTAGTGTCTGAGGTGAGATTTGAACTCAAAAAGATGGATCTTCCTGACTGCAGGTCCAACACCCTATCCACTGGGCCACCTAGCGCTTCCTTTAAAAGAGAAAAGGCAATTATCCAAATCATATGAAGAGTTATTTCTTCCATCTCCTCCATGAAACTTTCCTGGATTGACTTACCCTGTTCTTGCTCTTGTTCCTGTTCAGTAGTTCAGTTATGTCCAACTCTTCATGACCCCAAGGACCACAGTATATCAGACCCTTCTGTCCCCCACTATCTCTTGAATTCTGTCCAAGTTCATGATCATTGTTTCCGTGACTCTATCTATCCATCTTAGGCTCTGCCATACCTTTTCCTTCTGCCTTCAATCTTTCCCAACTTCAGAGTCATTTCCAATGAGTTCCATCTTCTCATTATGCAAACAAAGTATTTAAGCTTCAGTTCAGTATTTGGTCTTCCAATGAATAGCCTGAATAAACTTTTTAAAGTATTGACTAATTTGATCTTCCTGCTGTCCAGGGGACTCTCAAAAACTGTCTCCAGCACAATTCAAGAGCTTTAATTCTGCAGCATTCAGCTTTCCTTTGAGTTCAACTCTCAAAGTCATACAGATAGTGTTTGTCTTTTGTTTTTGAAGAAGACCATGGCATCAGGGAAATGACATGACTTGCAGTTGCCTTTAATTTGAAGGCTGTACAAGGTCACCAGCCTCACTTTCTCCTCCAGAGCCATCTGGGTCCAGTGGCCAGATATCCAGCAGGATGACTGGAGATGGCCCAGGAAGCAATGGGAGACCTTGGACCTTTCAGGCTGAGACCTTTTCAGGTACTCACTTAGATTGAGGTAATGCCCATTCAATGAATAGGCCTCTTTAAGAAGTGAGTCAACAAATGGCCTCTTTAGGAAAAAAGAAAAAAAAAATCAAGCTGGGAGGGGAAGACCCTCAGGGTTGCTGTTGCAAAGAGAAGCAGTTACCGCTAACAAAGTCATACACTGCTACTAGAAAAACCAAAACTTTGGCTGTACACACCTTTATTGGCGAGGTCATGTCTCTAATGTCTGATATCTCTATCTACTACTGACATACTCAAGCTCTGGCATAATAAACTAATCAGATCTTATCTTTCACTGGTACTGTGAGCTATGGGGACTGTGCATGTCCAGAAGGTAGGGTGGTGATGGTGGTGTTGAATTATTCTCCATCAACCCAGAATACTTATACCCTTGGGGGTGAGGAGAATTGGGAAGGGCATATATTCAACATGATTCCCCTTGTTATCCTCTTCCAATCTCTACTACCAGGGTATTTCTATAAGAATATATTACTGGGAAGCAGAAGCTACTAAAGGGGGAGGGAGAATTGTCTGTTACCTTGGATCGGAGTACTTTACATTTGTTATTGGTTTAAATAAAATCTTTCCTATAGTTAATGTCTTATTAGCTTGAGTACTTGATTATGAACTGTTCCCAAATTGTTAAAAACCAGACATGGGCCTAATCCTAATGCTGTAGGAGAATTTCTAGGTCTAAGCATAAGCCAAAAGTCAGGATCTCTCAAGACTGAATTCATCCATACCAGAGTTTTGACTGTAGGTCACAGACTACATGTATATACCATTTTCCCTTGAGAAAAAAACTTTAGAAAATAGTCATAGGGTCTGGACATCAAGATGGAGGAGAGGGGGGACAGGGAAGTTAGAGAAGAGCAACAAGAGGTTGTGGTCATGGAAACAGAAGAAAAGACAGGAAGTGAAGTATAAGATGTGGGAGATACCTGAACTCAGAGCCCAACTGGTTTGGGGACCAGGCATGTGTAGAATCCTTGTAGACCTCTTGAAGTTCTGCTCCAGTGACTGGGAAAGTTGGGAGAGTTGTGAAAAGTGAAAGCCATAGGTCCAAAGGCTTGTTCTACTTTAAGCAAAGGACCTGGTTTCTTGGGAAGGTCCTAACAGAACATTTGCCAAACACTTACTGAGCCCCTGCTTTGTACAACACACTGCAGTAGGTGTTGTTGGAGGCAGAGGTGAAACAGAGGGGAGGATTTTCAATATTCACTAGAAGGTCATGAGTTTGCCTGGGCAGGTAGGAAGTTCTTTACATTGGAAGCTTTCCAGCAGAAATTACATGGCTACTTGTCAGTATTGTCACAGAAGAGAATCCAAACCATCTCTTGGTTGGACTACACAGTCTCGGAGGTCCCTTCCTGTTATGAGAGTCTATGATATGGCTTCAGCCTTCAGAGAATTTAACACTCTAGTTGAGAAAGTGAAAAAAAAGATAAGACAAATACATAAATAATTACAGTTATCCCTTCCACATCAAGGGGGTTAGGAGCACCACACCCCCATGTTCTGGAAAATCTGCATAAAATTTGTTGACTTTCATGTTGTACTAGAGAAGTCTGCATTTTTTTATGAAGTGTTTGCAGTACCAACATTTATTTTATACATTTCTTAGTTTCTAAACTGTTTCTATGTTGTCTGTTGGCCTTCATGTGTCAACTATGACTTCTGCAAAATTCCCCCCAAATTTCCATTTAATTCTTATGCCACCCACAATATATCAAAACTGAGAAGGGGAAAATTGCAATGAGGAAGAGAGAACTATATAATACCAAGTGAGTGACAGATAGAAACAATTCCCAGTGAAAGTTCAAAGAAGGGAGGGGATTTAAGGAAGGCTTGATGATAGAGATGGCATTTGAACTGTGCTTTAAAGTCTGGATAAGGCATCGGTGGCTGGAGATAAGGTGAGGATGAGAAAGGAGGAGTCCTGCTTTCTACTCTTATGGAATGCCCAGAGAACAACTCAAGAGAGATTCTGTCTCAACAGGTAGAAATCTATAACTATGCAAATAATTCCAAGGAAGAACGGAAGTGCAGAGAGGATTCATTCAGATTCAGCCCTATTTAGGGTCGAATGAGGTTAGTCAAAGAAGGCCTCCTGTAAGAAGTGAATATTCAGCTGTATTTCAAAGAAGATGGGAGCATGGGAGCAGCTATGGGAGAGCTAATGCAAGACTGGTTTGGAAGGAACAGGGTGTTTATGTACTCATTTAAAGGTGGGGGGGCAGGGGGAGTTTCTGTTGAAGATCAGAGCAGGCTTGTCCTGCTGAGGGCGATTTGCCTGGGGAATCTTCTCTTAAGGGGCAGAGCTGAAGTCCTATCGTTTTGCTCATTTAAAACCAGATGGACCAGAGCCCTGGAGCACGAACTGTGGGGAACAGCACTGGGGAGAAAAATATATTTAAATGCATCTGGGGTGGGACTGCGGGACTCTGACATGATGTGTAATGAACTCTGCAGGTTTGTAATTTCCTGGAGCCGCCAGACCTCTCATTAGGACCTCTTCCATCAGCTTAATGAGGAGTTGTCCCTTTCAAACCTTGTCTCCCCTGCTCTTTGGCCTATTTTCATGCATTGTCACTCCTCACAGACTTATCCAGGGTCTCCGCAAGGGAGTACAGGGTGAGGGGGCAGCAGAGTTCCTTGTTTCGAATAACGAAATAAAAATAAATACAGATTCCCCCAGCTAGGCAACTCAGCATCATCTGGTTCCCCAATTTAAATGTGTCCAAGGCCCAGCATTGAGATATTGATGCATCCTTTTATTCCATCTCACTCTACTCTCAGTCATTCTCCAGGCCTTGGGGAAGTAAGATTTAGATGCTGTGAGGGTGTAAGTCCCTGTGCCAGAGAGACAGACATTGGCACTTAGAGGGAACTGAGATAGATAGATGCCGGAGCTCTCTCTGCTCATCAGAGTAAAAGGGAATCTGATTGGGAATAATGCCTGCCCTGCACGTCTCCTGGGGCAGGGTGAGGATGGATGAGCTAATGGAGGAGAATGCTCTTCAGAGCGCTTGCTGTATGGAAGCAGGGCAGTCAGCTCAGCTCTCCTTTCTAGTCCATGAAACAAGCCTATTCCTTGTTCTACCATGCCCCCTTCTATACATTCCCCTCTGCCCAAATCCACCCTCCACCATGGAGGTGAGAACCACGCCCCCAAATTCGAAGCAGATGGCTTCTATTTTGCCTAGCAAAAGGCCCTGCAACCAGATACAGAAAGGTGACCCTCTATAGGCATAGATTTTTGGAGCTACTCAGGACTTCACAGAGCATCTATTCTAATGCCCTCACTTCATTCTTGAAAAACTTAATGCCCATGAAGATGAAGGGACTTGTCTATGGGGCACACAGCTAATTAGGGATCACATCCAGTTCTTTTGATTGAGTAGGGGTTTTTTCCATTCATTCACTCCTTCATGCATTCAATTAGTCATTCTTTCATTTACTTAGCCATTCATTCATGCATTTGTTCATTCATTCATTCCATTATTTATTCATTCACTCATTCATGCATTCACTTATTCATTCAACTATTCATTCATTCACTCATTCATTCCATCATTTATTCATTCAGTAATTCATGTACTCATTCATTCATTCAGGAATTTATTCATTCATTCAATCACTTGTTTATTCAGTCAGTCAATCAATTACTTACTTATTCATTCACTCATTCTTTCCACCAAACTGATCTACTCTTTCAGAGCAGTTTGGGTTTCTGGGGAAGAGTGTCCGGGAGCTTCTTCCATCGATCCTCCTCGCTTCCCTGTGAAAACCACATAAAACACAGCTTTCCCCTGCAGGACACTGCAGAGCTGCTCAGGGTGGTCTCCCCATTCCAGGAGAGCAAGAAGCCTTATGTGCTCACAGTCACTCTACCTACTGTACAAGTCATCAGTGGAATAGCTGCTCACAAAATTCTTCTATCCTTCTAAGGAAGATGATTCCCTGGAAACTCATAAGAACCTCATCTTGAAACCCCGTGATGTAACACACAAGATGTCATCTGCCTCCCTCAGCTGAATTCCATTTGCCCTCACTAAGCCTCAATCCAGGAATTTTTTAACATGTCCTACCCTGTGGGTGTGTATGTGTGTTCATCCTTCGTTGTGAAGAAGACCATGCCATCAGAGAAATAATGACATGACTTGCACTTGACTTTGTTTTGAGTGAAGGAAGTCTGTGCAGGTCACCAGCCTCACTTCTCCTCTAGAGTCATCTGAATCCAGTGACCAGATATTCATCAGAATGACTGGAGATAACCCAGGATGAGGCAATTGGGGTTGTGACTTGCTCAAGGTCACACAGTTAGTAAGTGTCAAGTGTCAAGAGATTTGAACTCAGGTCCTCCTGACTCCTGCACTGGTGCTCTATCCACTGCACCACCTAGTTGCCCTAAACAATCTCACATAAAAGAGGCAAGAAAAAGTCTTTAGAGTAGAGAGGAAGGGGGGAAGAGGAGGAAGAATGAGTACACCTTACTCTCATCAGAATTAGCTCAGAGGCAACAGCATACATACTCAAATGGGTACAGAAATATATCTCACCCTATGGAAAGGAGAAGGGGAAAGAGATAAGAAAAGGGGGGAGGAGGTAATAGAAGGCAAATTGGGGGAGGAGGAAATGAAGAAGGAAAGCACTTTTGAGGGATCTGAAACATCTCTCTAGTCTACAAATTAGATCTTCTCAGAGAACAACTGCCTTTGCTTCTCCATCCTCTGTATCTTTCCTCACTATACCCAGGACAGGGCCCTGAATAATGACCATAATATGAAATGACTAACTGGGACCATCACTGCACAATCTTATAATCCAGAAGACTTCAATAAATGCCTGACTTTCCCTTTGGCCTTCCAATCATCCCTTGACTGCTGAGAACTCTGTTGTTTGCCTCCCATCCTACCATTCCTACCATCCCCCAATTAGCTTCTGGGATCCTTTCCTCTTAAATACCAATGAAGTCACCACCTGCTGTCCCTTCTGGGTGTCCCACAGGAGAGGCCAAGCATAGGGAACACCTCCCCCCATGGCTCCCAAATTACTACTCTACCTTTCTCCTTAACTTACTCTCCTTCCCAGCTGCCTCAAACTCCTTGTTCTAATGATCCTTCTCCCAGGGCACAAAATGGATAACCAAAGTAGCTTTCTTCCAGCCGGCTGGCAATTTTATTACCCACAGTGCCCTTTGCTCCTGCTTATGCTAATTGAGGCTGGAGCACCATTTTGGACTGTTAATATGTTCCCTCCACACACGCTCTCTGTTGGCAGATGGAAGTTACATGATTGTTTCCTTTCCCAGCCATGCATTGCCTCCCTATTTAATTGGGTGGCATATGGAAGGGCAGGGGAATGCTGGACCTGGTATCCCCTGCCTGGTTCCAGCATGTGTGAGGATAGGCTACTGGGCAGCTGTGAACCTACCCAAGGCAGCTGGTGGGGGTGGAAGCCTGGCTGGAGGCCAGGTTGGGCAACCTCTCCAAAGTAGTCTCAATAAGACTCTCAAGATACCAAGCCACTGGGCAGTGTCCAGTGCTCATAATTCTGCTTCTCTCCCATCTCCCCAGCTCCCAGCCAAGAAAAGTACACCATGGATAGCCTTTCCTTTCACAAAATAACCTATTACCTCTGGAAAAGTCAAGTCTTGAGAAGCAGATTGACTCCTTAGGGTGTAAGTAGAATCCAAATGCTGAGTAAAGGGCTGAGTGGGGGGAAGGGGGCTGTCAAACCCTTTTCTTGCTCTACCCCCTCCTGATAACCTACTGGATGACAAAATCTGAACTCCTGGCTACATGAGAGAAGTCTCTGGTGGGGCTTCTGAGGCCTAAGCCTGGCCAAGCTTAGTGATACATCTTTAATAATCACTCATTGTCAGCAGAGCACTGTTTGTTGAACAGAAATGAATTGGCTAAAATAGCAGGATCTTGTCTTCATGTAGTCTATAGATGGTTAACTTCATTAGGAGTGCCTGGGGAAAGGGCAGGGAAACATGGTTCCGTCTCCTATCCTTTTTTTTGGTAGGGGGGTGGGGCGGGGGGGAGATGAAGAAAGTAATTAAAAACAAAAAACCAAAGATATGCTCTTATTTCCCTATTAATCTCACTACTCATAGGCTAGTTCCCCTCACTCACTCCTCCACCTACATATAGAGACCTTCAGGGCCTGGAAAAATGCACAATTCCTTCTAAATTACATAGGAAAGAAAACTCTTTTTTTCCCCTCAACACCAGAGCAGGAGAATGTGAGGAAGCAGGGCTAGAGATCTTCTGTCCATGGCTTACAGATCTGGGCAGTGATATTCCTGGAAGTCAATAATGTGGCTCTCCCAGTACACAAGACTAGCAGCATTTGGGTCATACTCCGAATATGTGCAGTGACCCAGATTAGGAATCTCATCACTCCTCTGCAAGGTTAGAGCAGAACACAAGGGTGGGAGTTAGGGCAAAATGAGGAATAAGAGAGAGAAAGCTTGCCTCCATAGAGAAGCCACACTCTTTCTCAGGCTCTTTACTTCACCTGGTCTCCTGAGAGAATGTAAATAAGGTAAAGGCAAGGGCTCTCTCTCTGTAGTCCTGATCTCATCTGGAGCTTAATCTACCCCAAAACCCTGAAGAGTCCTTCATTCATTTATTCAACAAATATTTATTAAATGTTGAATGTTAGCAGATCACTGTGCTAGTCATTAAAGGTGAAAGAAGTTTAGCTACATAGAGAGGCTGTGTGTTTGTTCTGGGCAGAAGTAAACAAAAGAGAAGCTATTTTTTTATTATAATAAATTTTTTTGGCTAGCAGATACACATAATGAAGAAATACAATCCTGCTACTCCTCCTGGCCTTTTAGTTTTGTCCAAATTTCATTTGCTTGACAATCGAAGATCTTAGGAGTTAAGATGTCTTCATGGTTACAGCCTCCTCTGTGTTTTTCTCGAGCAGAATCTCCAAAATAAATTTTGGGAACATGAGCTCACAATCAAGGCTATTATCAGGAGATACAAGGAATTTCCTAATCCTAAATCAACTAGTTGTCTGAGAACACAGACCTCAAAACAGCATCAGACAAAAGACAATAAAAGAGAAAGCCATTTGAAGGGATCTGGACCCATATCTCAGCTACGCAGGGGGCTCACTGGTGTGGAAACTCCTTCTCCTAATCCAAACTAGCAATTTGACTTGGAGCTTTAAAGAAATGTATGGAACACTGAAAGATTTACCTGTAGTCACATATGTGTTAGAGGCAGAATTTGAACTCAGGCCTTCCTTTCTTATTTTATCAGATCTCTTCTTGACTTAATTTCAGCCCAGGGGTATTCTGCTGGGTTTTATTTGCTGCTGTAGTCAAGTGTGGGGCTCAAAACTTGGCTACTCTAAAAAGTATCAGTTTGCCCTGGTCAAGGAGAGGCTTCTTCACTCCTCAGTAGATGGGAACCCAACACAATGTAACAGAAGCTAGCATAAAGTAGCAGAGAGCAGCTCAGTGGCCACAAGACACCCAAGAGAGATAAAGCAACACCCGGAAATAGAGTAGCATATGATTTCGCCAGAGGGTGGCTGTGTGATGCACTATTCTGCTACGCTGGTGATGGGAATTTTCCTAGATACACATGTACCCTGGCTACATGTATCCCTATAGATTTGGTCTGGTCATATATGTTCCCTGAACAATTTTCATTCCTACATGTGAGCTAGCTAAGTATTTCCTGGTCTGGCATGTTTTATGCATACACACATATATATATACACACACACACACAGATATCCATCCATATATATATATATGTCCTTCATTGTGATGTGCCAGCCTATTGTCCTGCCCTTTGTATGGGTGGGAAGATCTTTTCTTGTTACTTGATTTGATATATTATTTGATTAAATGCCTTGTTTCTCTGAATGGCTAGTACAAGTAACATCAGTGGGGACTTGTGAGCTAGGACTTTGAGTGGATGTTGACCCACAGAGAGCCTTGCACCTGGGGTCATTTTTTCTTATAGGCCAACTCTTCTCCCTCAAAAAAGCTGCAGGGCACCCTAGGTCAGCTTGTGGAATTTACAGTCTAATAGGAAGATGAAACACCACCACTAATATTATATGATATTCAGTGGCAGGTTCATTAGAGAAGGGTAAATACAGTAAAAATATAAAGTCCTATGATTCTATAGAAGAATGTATTTAAAACCAAGTTGAACAAAAGACTTCTGTTTCAGACACTCATGGACATCTGCTGGAACCAGCATTCCCTTATCTGTCCTAATGTGTTGCTTAACACTCAAGAGCTAAAGCACCAGCTAACATTTTTTGTGTAATATCCAGTTGCTGAGCTGGTTCCCAGAGAACAAATACAATTTCATATTAAATAAAGAAAAGCACACCTCTGGTCTAACTCAGTGAGATTTCTACCCAAATCAAACCCAAGATGCTGGGAGTTTCCCATGCATCCCACTCCTAGGGGTGTGTTCAGGTCCTGCCTTGCCACCAGAAGCATAAGTCTCTCTCATTTATATTTCCTAGACCTTCAATAAAATTGTTTTTGTTACTTTTCTGTGACTCATTTCTATGGTGTTTCCCATGATCCCTGAAATTAGGCCCTTCATGGTCAACAGAAGGGGAAGAAAAAGAGAAGGGAGCGAAACATGCATCCATGTAGTGCCTCCTACATATGAGGCACTGTATTAAGCCCATTACACCTATGATCTCACTACCAACCAGGGGCCTGTAGCAAAATCTTCCCCTCTCTTCTGCACACTCTTCCAACACTAACCTCTTTAACTTATTCCCAGAGGAAAAATATGTAAAGTCCGGGGGTTTTGGTACCAGCCATATGTAAGGGAGGGGGGAGGAGTAAATCCTACAAACCTACCAAACCTTGGCTCACTTGGCCAAAGGCTCTGAGTGATGCTGGGGAGCTAGGAAAGGGAAAGGGATAAAATATTAAATAGGTTAGTTGTGCTCTTTGATGAAAAGCTAGGTGGGAGGAAGAGGAAATGGGAGCTTTCAGCTAAAAAAATGGTCTTCAAGGTATCTATAGATTTCCCATTCTTAAAGAGATGCCTCCGATTCCTTTCCCTAGTGTAGAGGGGACACTGGGTTCTCTAAGGCTACAACCAGCAAGGTTTAAGTTCTAGCAGATCCTCCAAAGTTGGAAAGTGAGAATCTGTAGGGGCAGATAGGTGGCACAGTGGAGCTGTTATCAGGAGGACCTGAGTTCAAATCCAGTCTCAGACACTTAACACTTAATAGCTATGTGATCCTGGGCAAGTCACTTAACCCTGATTGCCTCGACAAAAAAAAAATTAAAAGTGAGTGTAAGTAACAAACCACATGTAATATATTCGTCCTTCGTTGCGAAGAAGACCATGCCATCAGAGAAATAATGACATGACTTGCACTTGACTTTGTTTTGAGTGAGGGAGGGCTGTGCAGGTCACCAGCCTCACTTCTCTTCCAGAGTCATCTGAATTCAATGACCAGATATTCATCAAGATGAGTGGAGATGACCCAGGATGAGGCAATTGGGGTTAAGGGATTTGCCCAAGGTCACACAGCTAGTGAGTGTCAAGTGTCTGAGGTGAGATTTGAACTCAGATCCTCCTGACTCCTGCACTGGTGCTCTATCCACTGCACCACCTAGCTGCTCATAACTATATGTTGTTTATTGGAAGAATAACTTAGGTAAGTTCAGAGAAGTTTATCAATAGGTCATTGAATTTGGGGGCCAAAGTAACTTGAAGCCCCTTCACCAAGCAGTAAGGAGATCTCCTTCTGCATCCCAATGGAGATTCTGAAGATGGCATTACCAGTTCTTGAAGTATTGAAGAAAGTATTTTACTCTGTCCGCTATTATGAAAGAAAACGGAGTTACCTGTAATTCCTTCTTTCAACCATCATTCTTCTCTGGCTCTTCTACTCTCCTCTCTTGTCCCCTCCCTCCTCCATGTCTCCTACATGCTCCCTTGCCCCATTTGCTTCCTCTCTTCCATTTTTTCCCAATCCTCCTCTCCATCCCTTGCTCCCTCCTTCCCTCCCAGCTCTCTTTTGCCCTTCCCTCATTTCTTCTGAAGCTTTTCTCTCCATCCTCCCCTTTTTCTCCCTCCTTTGCTCCCTCTCCACCTGCTCATATCTCCAGCCAGTCTCTCCCCAGCATTTCCAAGTTCAATTTCATTCCATCCAAATTGCTTTATGGGCTCCACAGAAAGACAGGGATTGCTGGAGCCATTATGGACGCACACAGTGTGCATTAGACACAGAAAATATTTAAGGAAAATACTCCAGCAAATGGAATCAATAAAGTCCAAATCAAACATTCGCCAGGAAAAGGAAGAAGTCCAACTTCACTTAAGTGTGCAGGGAAACTGCTAAACATTCAGAAGCAATAACATGAAGCCACATAATCAGCAGCCAGTCAGCCATTCCGCTCACTGCTGAGCATCCCAGGCAATGGAGATGCTGAGCCACCCACTGCCAGACTCCTTCACCCTCTAGCAGGAGCAGATCCAGGCTGTAGTCTCCCCTCCTCTCCCCTCTCACCACGGAAGAGGAGGCAACCCCACCCAACAAAGGACCCGGCTTTCCTCCCTGGGTTCTCTGCCTTTTGTTGGAACTGCTGGAGATACCAGTGACTCTCCACCAAGGGAGCACCCAGGCTTCTCCGTGCAATTATTCCAGGCACTGATTAAAATAGGGAGCGATAATAGAAAGAAGGGAGGGAAGAGAAAGGGTTTGGGGGAGGAGGGAGTAGAGGCATTTACATTCTGGTATTTTTAGACCTAAAGATTAAATCTTTAATAATCTTTTTTTTCTTGAAAGAAAACGAGAGTTTGGTGCCAGGCTCTGCTTTCTGCACCTCTCTGAGCTCTCTGCAGAGGAACCATTGAAGCTGGAGAAGGAGAAAGGCAGGGTTGAGCAAACTCAAGAGATGGGGAGAGACCTCTTCATTCTTAGGATCACTGGATTCAGAGCTGGAAGAGACATACATTAGAAACTGTCTACTTGGACCACCTGGTCTCATTAAGGAGGAAATCGAGACCCAGAAACCCCAAAGCATAAGAAGCAGAGTTAGGATTTGAATTCCAATTTTTCTCCCTCCAAATTCAGCTTTCTTTCTACTATCCTATATTACCTTGAGTCCAGTCAAAGCTGTCTTCCCCTCACTGGCCTTGGATTGGAGGACTCAGGAGAGTTGAGGACTACTGAGGCCAAAAGGGTAAGGGGGACAGATGAGTCTGGGACCATTCCAGGATCCCAAAGCCATCTGAGATCTGCTCTAGGGCAGACATGGTTAAGAGAATTATTTTCTCCCAATACCATTTTTACTAGGCCACTCCCATGCTCAAGGCCCTACCCAACTGCCCATTTTCTCAGTTCCCTACGCATGCTCAAGGGGCTCCCAATTGCTCAGATGGAAAATACAATTAGTTTACCGTGGCTTTCAAGGTCCCTTTTCCCCCTGCCCTCTTCTAACTATCTCACCTTCCTCATTCCTTATTGCTTATCACCACAGGCTGCTTGTTCCAAGCAAGTTCATCACCCCAGAATCCCCCATCAAGCCTTCCTATCTGTGAATCTTCACATAGGGCATTCTTCCATCTGTAATGTCATCCCTACACCAAGGAAGTATTTGCTCACCTAAATCATTGATGATGTCAGCGTTCCTGTATTATGGGATTAAGTGGAGGCTGAGACCTCAGGTAGAAATTCAGTATTCCGTTCAGACGTAGTTTCCAGAAACCTAGGCCTAGCCCCACCTGATGTAGCTGATGATGGGTTGGGGGCTCATAACCAAGACACTGCTATAGTAGGGCAGGTTTACAGAAAGGGAGGATGTGAGACATTCCCCAGCCAGCCTTACTCCCTGACTCCAGTCCCTCAGTAATCTTAGACTCTCTATAACCATCCATCTCCCCAGATTTTCCCAGAACTGTCAGAGAGAAAAATATGTCATTCTGGGAGCTGGCATTTCAAATGGATCACTACCATGGAGCAAGAATCAGTACTCAGTTTGAGCTACTCAGCACAAGAAGGTTTCAAACTGGGGGATGCAAGCAGGCCAATTTCTGGTCAACCCTGGAACATTCTGAAATGAATTTCCTGAAGACTAAGAAAAAAAAGACTCTCAAAAAACTTTCCAGCCTCCTTCCCTTCCATCCTTCACCTCACTGTCAGTCCCAGCCCCAGAACCAGGTTTGTCATAGTCAAGGACCCAGGTCATGTGGGCATTCATTTTGTTAACACCATGCATCTTACCAAGCATCCACTGCAGAGAGAATCTTCTACTGAATGAGAGATCAAGGGGCAGTGGAAAAAGAAGGAAAGGAGAGAAAATATTTAGAAGAAGGAGGGGATCTGGACTCATGAATAATCTCCAGGGATACCCAATGATGAGTGAAACAGAACCCAGGGAATTAAGTGACAGCACACCCACAAAGTAACCTATCTATAAACTCTGTACTAATCAGTAAGCTTCACAATGGTATGAAAGACAGGTCTAGGACAGTGCTCTGAAGGAGATAGGAATGTGAGAAATACTGCAAAAATCAGGTTCCAAGGGACCTGGTCCTAAGCCCTGGCTTTGCTTTTTACTACTATGTGACAGTCATAGAATCATAGGCCAAAGAGTCATACCTTAGAGACTGCCTTGTCTGTCTTCCTCGTTTTGTAGATAGGGGAAACTGAGAGTCAAGGGAAGGTGATTCACCCACAGTAAATTAGAAAGAAAGGATTTCCAACCCAGATCTTCAGAACCTAAATTCAGCATTCCTTTCATCACATACTTCTGCCCAGGGGTATGAGGCTCAAAAGAGATAATGGATAAATAACTATTTTGTAAAGCTTAAAACATCATATAAATATTAATATCAGTCTAGAGTCACCAGGTCTCCAGTGTGGTCATGAACTCATTCCCTGAGCCTTCTACTGTGCTTCTGCTGAGCTCAAGCAGTGTTATACACAGTGACATGCTGGCAAATATTTAACAACCAGGTTCTGTTGGGGGGGGTGGGGAATGTATACTTATAAATTTAATCTGCATTATCAACACTTTATATCTATACAATCCACAAAGTAACAAATCAATCCCTGCCACTGATTTCTGAGGCATAAATGTTCCCACTGCAAGTATTAGAATGCAAGCCAGTTAGAGGTAGCTCCAGCACACTACTGCTTCTGCTTCCTGAGTCTTAAGTGTCCTCATTCATAAAAGAGGGTTGATAACACTAGTTCTGCCTAACTCACAGTGCTCTTATTGGATTGTAAGCTCCTTGAGGACAGGGACCACATTTTGCCTTGATTGTATCCTCAGGGCTTAGCATAGTGCCTGGAACAGTATTGTTGTTTTCGGTCATGTCTGACTCTGTGACCTCATTTTGGAGATATTCTTGGCAAAGATGCAGAAGTAGTTTTGCCATTTCCTTCTCCAGCTCATTTTACAGATGAGGAAACTGAGGCAAACAGGACAAGTGACTTGCCCAAGGTCACACTTACTATTTGCCCAGTGTCTACTGACTATTTGAACTCAGGAAGAAGAGTCTTCCTGGTGGCTTCACTGCCCATAAGAGGAGCCTCCGGCAGCTTTCCTTCCTCTTCCCAGCCACATTCCTGGGAAGAACCACGCTCTGGGAGCTTGTCCGCAGTGGGCCACAGCCGCGAGTCTCATGACCCTGAGAGACCGAGAGCGTTCCAGTCAGAGTCGAGAAGGGGCAGCCGGCCTTCCAGCCAGCCGGGCAGACAGTCCCGAGACCAGAGGAGGTGCCCTCCGGCCCGCCTGCCGAAGCTGGCCCGGACTGGGTGTTCCAGGCCCACACTGGGAGTCGGGATGGCGCTTTCCACGCCCGAGAGGGAGCCGGCCCAGGAGCTCCCAGAAGAGGAGTCCGCGCTGACCTTCCATGGCGTGACCAGGCGCCAGGGCCACTGTTATCAGCGTGACCACGAAACACAAGGAAGTGAAAAACCTGGTACGTTACCAAAGTGACACGGGGGTCAGCCCAGCTGCTGTGACGGCCCCCCCTGTGCCAAGCCCCGAAGGCCACCCTTCCCATGGCCCCGGCTCAGCCCAGCAGCCTGAGTCAGAAGCGAGTAGTGCCAAGGCCAAGCGTAGCACCAGCCGAGGTGACCAGAGACCCAACAACAACACCGTGGTTCAGGGAACTCCCGGTGGGAGAAGCCATGGCAGCGGGCCCATTCCCCACGGAGCGGGGGAGACAGCACCGATGGCCCACAACCTTGTGCTCCCGAAGTAGCCCCCCAAGAGCGGCTCAACGGCTGGGGCGATGAGTGGATCCCCGAGAACAGGGTGCTCCGTTACTCTCGGGACCAGTGAAGCAGGGTAGGAATAATGCTATTCCGTTGTGCACGAGGGAGAACAGAAGCAGGCTTTCCTCGAGGGCAGACGCTCCCGCACCACTCGTGGTAGCGAGAAAGGCGACCACAAGGACCCAGGTGAAGGGAGTAGCTCTGGAATGATGCCACCGCCACCCCCCAAGCGAAGCCACCCGGAAAGGGTCCGACGAGAGCCCGGACCACGGGGAGTGAGCTGCCGAGGTGATGCTGGGGATCCCAAACAGGATTCCACCCCAGGCAGCCTTGAAGTCCAGGTCAGCCTGCCCATGTCCCTGAAGGCCCTGCTTTTGCTGCATTGGGATATGGTGACCCTCACGAAGAAGCTCTGTAACCTTCCAGCCAAGGTAATCGCTGATGCCATCCTGTTTGAATATGCCGCCTTCCCGCAGAAGGGCCACACCAGAGATCAAAGCTTCGCTCTCTGGGGCCTGGTGGCTGTACTCAGGGAATACTTTAATGTACTCCTAGGCACCCAGCTGCTTTATGATTTCGAGAGGCCACAATATGATGAATTGGTGGTCAGCTACCCCTCAAGCCAGATGTGCGAGCTCTATAGAGATGCCTCTTGGAGCATCTGGGCCCAATGCTCACCTGCACTGCTCTGGATGACAGCAGCCTGAATGTGTGCTCAGTCATTTGCAAGATTTTCTAGATTATCTGGCCAACAGCCCTTCTCTACTGTTTATTGATGCCACTACAAGCCGGCCTCTGAGGAGCACCTGAAAGTAGCTACATAAAGACTTGGTTTGGGCTCCTGCCACGTGAGCTTTTCTGGAGCCAATTGATTGTCTATATCAGCCCATATCTTGCCGAAATGATCAGGTCAAAAGATCTTGATTAGTGATTGCTTCTGCCAAAAATGTCACCACATGAAAGGGGTGAGGGGTGGGGGTGTTGAGTTATCTGGTACATGGGACTCTTCCCCTTCTTGAAATGTGACAGTGTTCTTCCTCCATATGCTTTTTCTCCATGCCCCAAATACTGTTGTTTGCAATGCTGATTCTAATGCATGATGGGGTGATGAGAGAAGAACACTCATCTGTACTGAGGGAAGTCTAGGAAAGTTCCTCCTTCAGAGGACTTTTAAAAGTATCTGAAAATGTATTGATTTTCCTGCCCAAAAGGACATACATATTTTGATGGTTCAGTGCTTTTAAATCTCTGCACTTAGGACCTGTGTGACTGCTCAGTCACCACAAGCTTGGATTGATGATTGTTGGTGCCACGAATGCCACCACGATAATGGGGGTGGGTAGCAGGTGGATGTGTTGGGTTGTCTGTTGCATGGGACTGGTCATCTACACCTTCTTGAAATGGAAATATTCTCGCCTTCTACATGCTTTATCCCTATTCCCTAGTGACTGAACTGGTCTAATGTGATCTGTGTTGATTCCAATGAAGAATTTGGTGATAAGGAGAAAACACTTATCTGTACTAATAGATGTCTAGGAAAGTTCCTCCTTCAGAGGGCTTTTAAAAGTGCCCAAAATATATTGATTTTACTGCCCCCAAAAAGGTATATATATTTGGATGGTTCTGTGCTTTTAAATCTCAGCACCTAGGACCTGTGTGACTGGTCAGTCACCAAAGACCTCCATTGATGATTGCTGATGCCAAAAATGTCACCACATTAATAGAAGAGGGTGGGAAGTGGGAGAGTTAGATTATCTGGTACATGGGATGTCTTCTGCATGCTTATCTCTGTGCCCCAATTGATTCCAATACCCATTTAGAGGATAAGAAAAATAATTTCTATATTGAGAGATGTCTAGGAAAATTCCTTCTTCAGAAGCCTTTTTACAAATGTTGAAAATATATTGGTTTTTTGCAAAATAAAAAAATAAAAATAAAAAAAGACTTCAGGCCCAGCACTGTATCCACTGTGTCATCTAGCCATGGGAGGTACTTGATAAATGTTGATTGGATTGCATTGTGAGCACTGTGGAATTGACTAATTAATGCAAATGACTTTCATATAATAAATTGAATTATAGAGAAGTATCACGTAAACTGTATATTCAAATGCCAAGAGGATACCCTGCCAGGATCACCTGGCCTTTGACTCCATATCTTGACCTGCCCTTCTGTGTTAGAGCAGATACAGATAGTTTGAGGTCTGGTCTGTGTGTCCTATTCCCTTAACCAGTGATGAGTGTTTAGAATTTTATAGATATCATAAAAATATATAGGTATTTAAAAATATATAGATATTTTATATAAAATATATGGCTATTTAACAATGTATGATATCATATAAAAATATAGGTATTGTAAAATGTATAGATATTATTATAAAAATATGGGGATATTTAAAATATACCAATATAGACACAGACATGGATATAGATATAGATATTTTTTGCTTTTACATCACATTCATTTCCAAATATATTCTTCCAACTCTCCTACTGAAAGGGAGAGAGGAACAATTCAGCAAAATTAACCAGCATGTACACCCTCATGGTCCTTGAAGGAAAAGAAGTACATGTTCTTATTTCTTTGGGGGAAACCTGGAATCACAGCATTCATTTTCTTCCTTCCTTCCTTCCTTTCTTTTTTTTTTGTGGGGTAGGGGAAAGTTTTTTCCACTTATATTGTTGTAGTTTTTGTACCTATTCTTTTCCTAGTTCTGTTTATTTCACTTAGCACCAGTTTATATAAATCTTTCCATACATCTCCAGATTCTTCATATTCATCATTTCTTACACCACAGTAATATCTCATTCCATTCATATAATGCAGTTTGTTTAGCTATTCTCCCAATAAATGAGCAGATACTTTGTTCCCAGTTCTTTGCAGACTCCTAGATTTTTAAGAATTGCAAAAGAGACCTAGTCAAACCCCTCATTCTATAGATGAAGAAGAAAAGAAACTTTTACTAGCACTACAATGTGCTAGGCACTGTGCTAACGACTTCACAAATATCACATTTAATCCTCACAAAGTCTGTGGGAAGTAGGTGCTATATTATCCACATTTTACAACTGAGGAAACTGAGGCAGACGATGGTTAAGTGACTTGTCTAGGGTCTTACAGCTAGTATGTGTCTGAGGCTGCATTTGGACAAAGGTCTTTCTGACTCCAGGCTGGATCCCCCATCCTCAGTCTCTGTATAAGAGAGCTGATATCCAGAGCGGGGAATGTGCAGTAGAAACTGAAGCAAGAAACCTATCTACCCTCTTGCTCCAAGTAAGAAGATACATAGGAATATGAGTCAAGAGCCTAACTCATTCTCACACATGGTGTATAGGAGTGATGACGGGAGACAATAAGGTATATAAGAGAAAGAAACCTAGTCTCACATCATTGTTTCACCATTGAGGAAACTGGGAGGTAAAATAACTTTTCCAACATCACACAGCAAGTCAATGGCAGGGCAAAGACTAAAACTCAAATTGTCCAATTCTTAACCCACCAGTGCTGTCCGTTCTACATGGGGCATAGATTGGCAGAAGAGGGGTTGGAAGACCCCCTGGGAAGTTGTGAGAGAGACCACTCCATTTCTCCTGACTCCCTTCCAGGCCTCTTTGGATCACTTTCTATGTCTCAACTAGTTATATTAATACTTTTTAAAAAAATTTTAGGCCTGTCAAGTTGCAGCCCCAGGAACTTTACCCCTCCAGAAATGGACTCCTACAGGAATCAAAGGCAAAGAGGTTGGGCCTGCTCTACCTGCCCAAGGCAAGAATTTAGAACTCCAAAGAAGAAGATTCAGGGGCTTTTGTTTTCCCTTCCCTATGGGGATAGTTACATTATCAGCTCATTTTTCCCCAACAAGAATCCCCAAATAGATAAATAATCAGGTCTACCTTATCAAAATTAAGTTTCCTCTAAGGAAGTGATCAGTCATAGTAAGTCCCCCTTACCAGGGAGATTAAGAAGGCCCTGGCAGGAGTTTGCCATCTAGAACCAAACTCATTAAAGCTCAGACTTTTTAAAATGAGTCTCAAGCTGGGCCTCCTCCCCCTCGGGAGTCATCTGCAAATGGCACAACTATCAAGTAATATAAAGAGTAATGAAGCAAGAGAACTGGCTTCTCATCCCAACTTGGACACTTGTTAGTTATGTGATCTTGGGCAATTGGCTTCACCTCTCCAAGCCTCAGTTTCCCCATTCATAAAATGGACATGATAACACCTGTGTCACGCTTCTAGGATTGTTGAGTGAATCAAATTAGATGTGTGTGTAAAGCACTTCGTAAACCTAAAGTGTTGTGTAAATTTCAGTCAGTAGTATTAATCAGGCAGGTCCTTTCTATTTCTCATAAACTCACCATGCTCATGCCCTTCTCTCTGCCTTCACAAATGCTCTTCCTCTCCTCTGAAGTTCTCTGGCACCTGACTACGTATCAAAAACATCTCTTTCTATCATGCCCAATATCAAGATTGTCCTGCCTCTCTATGATACTTTCTCTCTTTACTTCCCCTCTCATTGATTGTGAGCTTCGTAAGGGCAAGAACTATCTTTGACCTTTCTTTGTATCACCAGCACTTAGCATAGTGCCTAGCATATATAGTCAGTACTTAATAAATGTTTACTGACTGACTCACTGATTTCTCCTCTTTACAAGTCACTGTTATAGACTGAACATAATTAAATACAATCCTCTCTCTCTCTCTCTCTCTCTCTCTCCATATATATATGTCAATTAAGAGTTAGAATGAAGGCACTTTGTCATTTCATGTCTTTAAAATAGAGATAATAGTGCTTGCCCTACCTACTTCATAGGGATGTTGAAAAGATGGAAGAATGGTAGGCAGCATAATGCAATGGAAAGAATGCTAACTCTGGAGGCAGAGGGTTGAGATCCAAATCTACCTCCTATACATACTATTTATGTGAGCTTAGGTAGGTCCCTTCATTAACCTGAGCTTCAGTAGCCGGCAAAATTAGGGAGTTTAAACTTGATGTCTAATCAAAGTCAGGCTCTGGATAGAGTTTCTTCCAGCCTTAGCTAATGATTTTAATATAAGAAGGATGCTCCACACCTCTCCTTCCCAATTAATATAATTAACAAGATGTTCTGTTCCCTTACACCCTCATCAAGACAGAATGCCTATTTGAACGTTACAGAATCAGTCAATAAATCAAAGGCGTAAGTGTGAAAAGGTGTGAGTAATTCCTAGACACTTCTGTTGAGTCCATCAAAGAAAGAAACCAGTCTTTAATAAATTTGGCTAAAGTGAACTACTTGGGCCATTGAATGAAAGTGGTCAGCAACAACACAGGAAATGATTTGTGTTTGGCTGAAGAGAAAAGTCACAATCTATAGGGGTTTGAATAAAAGAGTAAGCTAGTATGGTAGCCATCCTTCCAATAATAGGCCAGTCTATTGGTGGAGCAGCTTCCGTCAAACCTCTGAGAGGGCGGCAAGTAAGGGGAGCTTGGAATGAGGGAATCTGCCTCTCCTCATCCTCTCCCCTATCCATTAACCAGAGGATGACATGGATTTCAAAACATCAGAAGATGTAGATTCCCCATTTGGTGTCAATAGTAGAGTTCCCAGGCAGCTAGGTGACCCAGTGGATAGAGCAGGAAGGATGAGGTCAGGAAGGCCTGAGCTCAAATTTAGCCTCAGACACTTCCTAGCTGTGTGACCCTGGGCGAGGCACTTAATCCTCTTTGCCTCAGTTTCCTCATCTGTAAAATGAGCTGGAGAAGGAAATGACAAACTAGTATCTTTGCCAAGAAAACCCCAAATGGAGTCATGAAGAGTCAGGACAGGAGAAATGACAAACTGAATCCCAACATATTTTTGGGATTGGGAGTTGGGAGAATGAGCCTGGAAGAAATACTTGACTATATAAACAATGAGAGTGAGTCTAATATTCCTACAACAATTGTTACTTATGTTTCTCTCTTATTCCCCTCCATTTGACTATCAGCTCCATGAGAGCAGGAACCCTGTCTTAATCTAAATTTTGCATTGCAATGAGTATGACTGTGCTGCTCACAGTAAATGTTACATAAATATTTATTGGATTACCTTCGTTGAATTATCATCTGTGCAATGCATGTTAAAACTGTTGCATATTTAAAATGTTTTGCATGACTTTATATGCATTATAAGTACTGTATTCTTGCCTTCTCAATGGGTGGTAGAGAGGTGGAGGGAGAGAGAGAATTTGGAACTGAAAATAAAAATAAAATTTTTAAAAATATGTTGCATACTATTAAATTGCCTCTGACCCTCTGATAGAAGGGAAAAGTGAAGCCAGAAGTGGAGCCAGAAGCTCATCCCAAAGCTTCCATTTAAGAGGGCTCAGAAACCCAGGCAGCTTTTCATTTCCCACCAGCTACACTCCTTGGATTCAAATCATGCCACCACCCACCCCAAAGTTAACTCTCATTACCAGGAAACTCATAATCACTGAGATTCCATCAGCTCTGATACTCACACCTCATCTCAGCAGCTTCTGCCATCCTGATTGGAGAGCTGCAACATGGAGCAAAAAACTCCTCCCAAAGCTTCCATTTAAAGAGTATTTGGAAGCCCGGCCAAGTCTTCATTTCCCTCCAGCTGTATCCTTTAAATTCACCCCAGCATCATCATACATTAAACTGGTTACCTTCCCTTCCACCCATCTTTCAGCTTTGTGTTGTCTTTCCCCTCCCCACTTTAGATTGTTGGTTTTTTTAAGGGAAAGATTGTCTTTCTTTTTTCTTATTTGTATTCTCAATATTTAATACAGTGCCTGGCACATAAGAGGTGCTTAATAAATTGTATGTTGTGTTGTATTGCATTGCATTGTGTTGTGTTGTCTACTTCATTGTAGGCTCCTGGAGGGATAGGAAACCTGTTTGGTACTACTGTTGTCTTCTCCATCCCCTCCCTCCCAGCCCTGAGCATAGGCTAGGGTTAGGCACTGAGTAAACCCTTCATAGATACTGCCAGCTACAGAGCCAACTCCTACCAACTTGCTGGGTTTGATGATGTGTCATCTAAAGGGAAATGATGGTGTGGTAAAAGTGCCACCCTGAAAGCCAAGAAGACCTGGATTCAAGTCCTACACTTAACACATAATGGTGTATGATCCCAGGAAGCCACTTAATCTTAGAGAGCTCCAGGCAGAGAAGGTGGTGACCTGTATTCATTGGAACAGTTTTCTCAGCTCCCCATCCCAGTAAAATCAGAGGTCCATTCTCTATCCTTAGCTCTTGAATCTAGTCAGACTCCAGATACTAACCAGATCTATGTGCTATGGGAAAACTGCAGGATTTGGAATCTGTGGATCAGAGTTTGAATCTTAGGGATGCTTCTTTTGTGTGATTTGGGGCAACTTGACCTCTCTAATTAGATCAGGTCAGATTAGGTCAGATTAGATGACCACTAAGGTCTCTTCTGTTCTAAGTCCATGATCCCATGAATCTCTGACTAAGCATCAGTTAAGGGAATATAAAAGTAATTCTGGGACTTCTAGGCCTCCTTCCTTCTCCTGCCTCTCTGTCTTGAATGAGGAATTAGATCCAAACTAAGGTAAGAAGAAAGAAACAGACTTTTTACAATTCTTTCTGTCCTGAAAATCCCCTAATTATGGAAGAATGAGGCCTTCACATGGAAACATATCGAAGTTTATGATTACTTAAGAGGACCATCAAGGGACCTGACTTCTAGACCCGGACTTCACTATTAAACTGTGAAGAAGCAGTGTGGTGGAGTGGAAAAGGGCATGGGAACAGAATTCACATACCAGCTCCTATTCATTGCCCATGTAACAAATCGCTTAACCTCCGTGCCTGTTTCCTTATCTGTAAAGTAAGGAAGTTGAACTCAGTGATCTCTATGGTTCCTTCCAATTCTAAATCTACATACCTAATGAAAACTGGACAAATCTTTGGGTCTATCCTACCCTTCTTAATTCTAGTGCCTTCTCTTAATTATTTTATTTATTTAATTATTTCCTATTTATCCTTTATATCACTTGCTTTGTATAGATTTGTTTGCATGTTGTCTCTCCCCCATTAGCCTATGAACTCTTTGAGGGAAGAGGGGACTGTCTTTTGCCTCTGACACAGAGTGTCCACAGAACTTATCACAGTATCTGCCACATAGCAGGTGCTTCATAAATGTTAATTGATTGACGAAATTGAAGGGTTCTGACTAGAAGATCTCCAGGATCCTCTCCAGCTTGAAATTTTTATAAACCTTCTATATAACTCTATGGTCCAGTGAGTTTTCATACAGAAACAGGGAGCAGCTAATCTCTATCTTCCCTGTGATCATGACCTGAAATAAGGAATGGGCTACTTCCAGTTTCAGCTTCTAGGCACCAAGCAGAACTGGGTATCCCCCTACTCAAAGCCGACTTATTATTTTATTCTTAAAGCTTTCCAGGGAGAAAAAAAAGACATCAAACTCTATACTTCTTTTGGTCTCAAACAGCAAACAGTTCTTCCTGAAGTCTAAACCAATTCCCTCCCGCTCCTTCTCTTTAGGGGCAATGGGAACAGTTGTTTGCCAGCTGGTAACCCTTGGAGAACTGAAAGAGAGCATTCAAGTATCCCCCTCCCCCTTTAAGCTGTTTAGCCTGAGCTCTCTTTCCTCTCTATCTGCCCAAAGTGCCATCGTCCGTGCCTCCCTCCCCACAACCTCCAAGCCACAGATTAAACCATTCGGGAAGGAAGGCTGCTCTGGTGAGATGCAATCATCTCTGACTAAAATCTCTTTTTCAGATATATAATGGTCTAATCAATATTAATAGAGAGGCTTATCTGTTTTCCTCATCTCCCGTGTCCTTAAGAGTAGATAAACTGCTTGTAAAATGGAATCCTATTCAGCATATACTGATTGCTTCCAAAACGCGTTTTCTCGAGATCTGTCATCAAGTGTAAGTCATTACTGAGCAGCCAGGCCCAGCACGCCAGCGTTGACAAATTTTGGAAGATTCTTTGATTATTTTGCCCAACATGTGATTTAAGGCCTAAAGCTCTACCTTGCCTCCAAATTTGCTTTTGCCTGTCTCACTAAGGGAACTTGGCAGATGAAGGATATCTAGGGAAAAAATGAAAGATAAAAGGCATGGGGGAAGAAAAGATAGCTTCAGAGAAGGTTCTGGGATAGCTGCCCTGGCCTGAGACCCCCTTAGCAGGAGGTGGTAGGAACCTTGCCAGTTTATATTTCTCATAGCAGAGGAAAGGAAGATCTGAGCCAGGCCCCTTGACCACAGGGATGGGGATGTGAGCTGCCTAACCAGGGAGGCTACAATCATTAAGTGACATATATGACATATACTACAAAAAGTGCTGAGAGAGATACAATTTAATTTACAGGATCATAGATTTCATGCTTGGATCCATTAAGTCCAACCTCCTTTTTTATAGATGAGGAAACTGAGGCACAGGATCCTTAAGGGATTTGCCCATGCTCACAAAGCTGGTAAGTATTTAAGATGGGAGTTGACTACACACATTCCTGACTTTAAGTGCAGAGCTCTATCCACCACTCCACACTGCCTCAACAAACCTTTATTAAACACCCACTAGGAATAACCCATGGTCCCCAAAGATTTGGGGCTCACAAAATCTTGAGTGCTAGACCCACAAAAATTGTCATGATATATCTTTTTGGTTCATTGTCCCTATCTGGATTTACTCCAGGAAATCTCCAAAATACAGCTTACATTTGGTTTGTATCCTTAATAGGGTCCCCATCCCCCATAAAATACTCAGAGTAACAAGTGCAAATTCAGCACAGGACAGCTTTTATTTCCCTCCACAAAAAAAGGCAGCAAAGGACTCATAAGAGCATGTGATGTATATCCTCAGAGATATGCATGTATGTGTGTAGATACATGTATGTACATACATATATGTGTACATGTGAATATATATGTATATACCATAAGCATATAAAGAAATACTATGGCCCTAAATACTATGTTAACTCCCTGTCAGAGAAATGAACTTGGGATTACAAGCAGGCTAATCTTTTAACATTATGATTGTTGCGTCTTTCTCACAGTTCTCTGTACGGTGGCCCCAAAAGTCCTGGTGTCACTCTGTGATTCAGACTCTCCCTGGAAGATAAACATACTTTAGTGTTTTAGTGTTTAGTGTCTAGTGTTTAGAATAGCTCAGAAAGCTATTCCTTTCCCATAGGTCTTGAACTATCCAAGTAACTCAACTATCTAAGTGAGACTCTGTTCAGAAATTATGCAGACTCTTCTTTTCTTTCTCCAAGGAGCATGCTAAGATACAAGTCTCCTACTCTCTAAAAGGCCCACTTCTAAACTCTCAAACTTGGGGCATCTCAAACTCAGGGATACACACAAGACAACCCTCAAGACTGGCCACACCTAGGAAATCTCTGACTGGAAAGCTAGATACTGAAATCGCATTGTAAAGGAAATAAAATCCTTTCCTTGGCCTCCACAGAGGAGGATACCAAGGTCCACAAACTTCTCTCAGGCTGGATGAGCACGCACATATTGGTTTCTACAGGAACTCTGTCACCAAGCAGATGATTGCTATGTCTTAGGCTAGGCAAAGTCCACTCTTGAGGCACTCACCTCTAAAGCCTAGCATAAACACATAAACTTCTGCCATGCCAGTCTGAAATAAATCACAAGGTGATATCAACTGCTCCTGGGAGGAGAAAAGAAGAGCCCTCACCCCCACCCTATAGCACTCTGAAATCAAGACACAAGTGAATACATGAAAATGGAATTGAAAAAGTCATCTTCCTTTTATAGATAATGGAGGGAAAGAAGCTCCTTTGACAGGGAGTCTGTCCTCCTGAGTCTCAGTCAAACAATCAGGTAGACCTAGGCTCTGAAATCCAATCAGTAATTCCTCTCAGCAAGGCACTGTGGGCATGGTGTACTCCCCAAGGAGGTGGCCCTCAGATTCCTCCAAATAAAGGCTCATGCCCCATAACTTCATCAAGTCAATTTTGGAGCTCATCAAATTGATCTAGGAGTACTCTGATGAATGCATAAATAAATAAATGAAAAAGAATTTATTAAACACTTATGACATACCAAAAACTGTGCTTAATTCTGAGGAATGCAAAAAAAAAAAAAAAGAAAAAGAAGATAGTCCCTGCTCTCAAGGAGTTCACAATCTAATTGGGAAAGACAACAAAGAGGCAGAATGGTGCAATGACATGACATGAGCACTGGGTTTGGAGTCAAAGGATCTCCGTTCAAATATGCACTTACTATGTGACCCTCAGTAAATCAATTAACCTTTCTGGGCCTCAGTATCCCCATCTGTAAAATCAGGGGTTTGGACTTAATATCCCTTAAGGTCCCTTCCAGCTCTGAATTATGACACTATAACACTATTACAAAGAAGAGCTCAGTCCCAAAAGTCCTAAAGTTTTAGTGATAAGACAAATCACAACTCTCAGGGGCTCTTAGGATGTACTAGGGTTTCTGCCCTACAGATGTGCTCCACCACCATTGGAAAGTAATAAGTAGACAAATCTTCTACTTTGTAGGAGAGATTCTGGTTTTCCTGTTATAGGAGTTAGGATGAGAGTTCAGTGTCTAGCCAATGGTGGGAAAGGAGAAGGGAGCACTGGAAAAAAACGGGAGAGTAAAGGAAAAGGGGGTGGGAGTGTCCTGCTTGGCACCAGCTTGGACTGGGGCCCTGATAGGATCTGGGGCTTCCTGTGGAAGGGAAAATGGGATGTGGAGGAGTCAACTCTCTACCTAGGTAAGATCCTGCCCTAACTAGGGGCACAAGAAACAAGAAAAATCTCTCTGCCCATTAGGAACTAACAACTAATAGCACAGACATCTGGGTCCTGATGAGTAGGAATAATGAATCCTGTAAAGTAGTCTTTCATTATTCAAATTCACACTATTTGAAGTTGTAAGTATATAAAATATGGTTATTAGTTCCATCCCAATGGAAATATGCAGTTTGAATTCGAATAACATGACCATTTCACAGAATTCATTACTCAGACTAATCAGGACCTAGATGTAGTGAAAATGGAGGATGGAATACATTTCAGGAAGATACAGGTATGAATCCTGCCTCACACACTTATTTAATTTCAGTCTGCCTCAGTTTCCTCAACTATAAGGTAGGGATCATAGCTGCACCAACCCCCTAGGGTTGTTGTGAGGATCCAATGAAATATTTGTAAAGCACTTAGCATATTACCTGGCATAGAGTAGATGATTAACAAATGCTTGTTCCCTTCATTCCTAAAATATAATAAATGCTTAGGAGACCTGCTGAGTACTGGGAGGTATCTGGAGAACAAGAGATCACTTCTAACTAGACAGGTGGGGTGTGATCAGAGACAGTTTGGCAGGGGAGATGCCTTGACTGGGCCACAAAAGGTGGATTTTAATCAACATGTAGGGATAGGAAGGGAGAGGGAAGGTGAATGGGCATTCTACATAAAGACAGGAAAGTATAACAGCAGGTAGTCCGGGTTGGTTGAAGAAAGAGCAGACTTAGTAAAAGGCAGGAATGGGAGACAAGCTTGGAAATGCAGATTTTCGAAGTTCTTGAATGTCTGGCTAAGGAGTTGGGACTTTGCTAGGTTGTGTTTTTGTGTTGTGTTCATCTTTCATTGCCAAAGAAGATCATGCCACCAGAGAAATTATGACATGTCTTGCACTTGGTAATGGGGAGCTACTGAAGGGTTTGGAGCAAAGAAGTGATCAGATCAGAGTAGTACAGTTTGCAGAGAGAAGAGGTAGCACCTTCAGAACTTATAGTGACTTGAGCTGTCGTAACTCTGAGGATATCCAAGCATCTGAATCTAATGGACGTGGACCTGTAGAAGACAGAGATGCTGGGGGGAGTCCTAATGGCCATCCATTCAACATGTATTTACTAAATGTAAGATATTATTCCAAGCATTATACCAGGTGCTTCCTTACCTGTGACATATTGGATATTCAGATATGGCCCAAGGAATTTCATAAGCACCCCAGTAGACATCTAGCCAATGGGTAGATCAGCTTACAAACAATGAAACTGAGGCTCCTGGAATTGAATCATGGTCACAGACAGAGTCACTGCCAGAGGATGACTTTTCTCATCTCCAACTCAAGTATTCTAAGTTCAAGTGCAGCCTAAAGGCCCCTCTATTAGGTGTTGGGAGCAATACTTGACTCAGTATCAAGATAAATGTAAAACATGGCAGATGTTTGGAGGGTGGGGTCATTGTGGACTACAGTGTGAGAAAGGTTTCACAGAAAAGGTGGTATTTGAGGAAGGCCTTAAAAGATGGGTATGATTTGGATAGAGGGGAATAAAGGAGATGTACATTCCAAGATGGGGGAGGATGGAAAGGGAGGAGAAGAATGGAAAAAAAAGGCCATGAGGCAGGAAGAGCCTTGTCATGTTTAGGGGATGATGAACTGCCCAATCTGGCTAAAGGTTTAGAATTCCATTCTCATCCAGGAAGCTTGATGATGTAGTAGAGTACTGGGCCTAGAGTCAAGAAATTCAATAATTTCTCAATCATGTCCAACTCTTCATTACCACATTTGGGGATTTCTTGAAAAGACACTGGAGTGCTTTGCCACTTCCTTATCCAGGTCATTTTACAGATGAGGAAAGTGAGGCAAAGAGGGTTAAGTGACTTGCCCAGAGTCACGCATCTGGTAAGCATCCGAGGCCAAATTTGAGCTCAGATCTTCTTGACACTCAGAGCTCTATCCACTGAACCACCTAGTTGCTCCATAATCAAAAAGACCTGAGTTAAAATGTTGCCTGGGCAACTTACTAGCTATGTGATTCTGGGAGTCACTTCACTTCAACCTCAGTTTCCTGTCTGAAGAATGAAGATGACAATAGCATTTACCTCCCAGAGCTGTTGTGAGAATAAACTCAAATAGCATTTGTCAAGTAAATCTTAAAGCATTATGTAAATGGGAGCTAAAGTTTTATTGATGCCTTTGTTTTTTATATCACAATCATTTGCTAATAGACATCTATCAACACAAAAACTCAGTTTAAAGAGAGAGAGAGACATTTAAGCAAAACAAACTGAAAAATTGACCAAGACTCCTCATGAATGTAATAGCTTGTACCTACAGTAGTACCCCACCTCCCTGTCAAGAGGGAGAAAATGGGCTTTATCACCAGTTCTCCAGGACCAAGACTGGCTGTTGTAATTCATCTGAATTTGACTGCCTTTTCATGATTCTTTCATTTGCTTAATTGTCATCACATATCATTCTGGTTCCACTTTTTTCCTTGTGCATCAGTTCATAAAAAAACTTTTCACGTTTCATAGAGTTCCAGTCTTTTCACTAGACACTATTTCATCAGCAGTATCTTTTCTTCTTACCTGGAGACCTGTAAAGATCAGCCTAGAAAACTGCCCAATCTATCTCCTTATCTCCTTGTTTCACAGCCAAACTAGAGGTAGTGGAAGGACACACACACACACACACACACACACACACACACACACACACACACACATACGAGAGAGAGAGAGAGAGAGAGAGAGAGAGAGAGAGAGAGAGAGAGAGAGAGAGAGAGAGACTATAACACCATACACTTCCACAGCAAGGGCTATCAATTCATGCTCTCATTTCCCAAATCAAAATAGCAGGAGACTAGAGAAGGGGATGAAACTCTCTTCTCTCACACATCCTTGGGAATCTCAGACATGGATAGACTGAATATCAGCAAAATTTTTCATGCTATCCGCAGAACACATCACCATCTTCACAGTCAAAAAGTTCCTTTTATGCCTATATAACCTGTTCCTTCCCCAGAAACAGTCAATACTCTGGTGAAGAGAACCAGGCCCTACTCTCCTAGTCTCTGTTGGTCAAAACGAATATACAGTTTTACAATTTATTAGATGATGAGCTCCTTGAGAATAGGAGCTGGATTATTTTCCATCTTTTGTTCTTCAGGGCATAGCATCATACCTTGCACATTACAAGACAAGATAAATATTGTTGAATTTAAGAACTCAGTCTCCTGCTCTCTATAGCACTATGGAGAACGTCTTTCTTTGTAACCCAGGAAAAGAATTGCTGACTTCAAGGAAGATAGAAGAGTCAAGGGCATCTAAGGTCTCTCTTAGCCTCACTGGAGTCATTAGATTCGGGTTTGTCCCCTAAGGTTTTATCCTCCACCCTCTCCTTTCTGCTCTCCTCTCTCACTGACACAGTAAACTCATCTGGCATCTTTATTTCAAAAAATCTCCTCTTGGCTGAGAGCTTTACCTTCAGTTCCGACTTTTCCACCTATATTCCTCACTGTCACTTTATATTCAATATATCCATACCAAACACTTGATCTGCTTTCCTCAGTAACAAACAAACAAAAAAACCAAGTTTCTCCTGCCCAACTCTTGCATTTCTGTCCATGTTGCTATCTGTGCTTTCAATCAGCCAGACTCATAACCTCAAAGTCAATTATGTTGTCCCCCTTCATGTAATTAGGCACAACCACCTCTCAATTATTCCTGAAATAGTTCTCCATCTTCCCCAATACAACTCCTATGTAGATAGTTTTAAGGTTTACTATGTGTTTTTCTCACAATAACCTTCAAAGGTAGGCATTTCAGGTAAGATTATGCCCAATTTACAAACAAGGAAACTGAGGTTCAGCAAGGTTAAGTCTATGCTACTTGTTAATGACAGTCAGAAATCAAACCCAGGTTTACCTACTGCAAATTCAATTCTCTCACATTGACTCCTCAACCACTTCCCTTGCCTGCATCATGGCAATGGCCTGCTAACTCTTTTCCCTGACCTCAGTTTCTCCTCATTTACAATCCATCTTTCACCAAGACCTTCCTAAACTGCAGGTTTCCATCTTGTTCAACCATGTGCTTACAAATCTGTAACCACCATTCCCCAATTGATGTGGTCAAAGAATGTGAATAAAGCCATCAGAGGAAAACTCATAAACTTTTAATGATCATATGAAAAGTTAATCATAAGAGGAATGTAAGTCATACTAACGTCAAGAGTTAACCTCACACACAGTAAATTGACAAAGGACAAAAAAGATTCAGTATTGGAGGGAATGCAGAAAGAAAGACACCCTAATACGCTGTTAGTGGAGTTGTGAATTGAACCAACCATTCTGGGAAACAATTCAAAATTATGCTAAGAACATGATCAAAATGTTCTTATTATTGTGTAGACATATGCCCCAAGGAGGTCAAAGATAGAAAAAAAAGATCATTTCCTTTCAATAGAAAGAAAGGTCCCTAGCTTCTATGACTTGTCACTCCAAACACTGGGGAACTAGGAAAGGAGTAGAGTTGGATATCAATTGCAGGAGGTGGTAGGCAGCAGGGAGTTCTGGATGAGACATCTGAGTCAGTAAATAGCAAACCATTTGGTCCTTCTGGGGATGCCCTGAAGATATTTTTGGTGCCAGTTTCTTAGGCAAATCAAAAAGGAACCCAAAAGTCAAGCCACCAGTTGTCTTCTGATCCCTGAGTCCCTGGAAATTCAGACTCTGAAAATGGGAATTCTGACCTCAGAATCCCTGGTGAAACTGCTTGGGAACTTGGTTGAGTTTGAATATATTGCTTGGCAGGACTTCTGACTCCCTGAAATTCAGAATCATCTTTGTTTCAGAGACTCTCAGGCTGCAAGTGAAATTTCTAAGAATAAGGTCCCCAGAGAGCTTGACCTAACTCACCTCACCACCCTAACCTTATCCTTACTGAAGGGTGGGAGAGGATAAGACATATTCCATAGGTAACCTGTGAGTGGGCAAAGAATGAAGTTATTCATCTCTGAGTCCATCAGTCCTTGCCTTTCTGGTATCTGAGGAGTTTTACAGCTTGGGTTCACTGATGGATCACAGACTTAGAGCTGGAAAAGACCTCTGGCTGCCCTCTTTTGGACTTCCCCATCACACACCAGAAACCTCTGATGCCACATCTCCTCAGTGCTTTCTGTCCTAGGGCCTTTCATATCAAAGTATGGAAGGGAGAGCATCTTTTAAAACCTTCCCCTCACCTCACCTCTTTTCAGCTTCCTTTTGTGCACCATCTTCCTCCACAAGACAGTAAGCTCCTTGAAGGCAGGGCTTTGTCTTTCTTTTCCTTGTGGATTTCCATCACTAGCACAATGCCTGACACATAATAGGTGCTTTATAAATATTTCTTGACTGACTGGCCTGGTCCAACTCTCATTTGACAGATGAGGAACCAGGAAATCTTAATGACTTGTCCAAGATCACATCACTGTCTTGAGAAGGATTTGAACCAGGTCCTGGTACCTCTCAAATTGGAATTCTTTCTGCTGGGTCATGCCAGGATCTTTGATGGATGGGAATTCCCTTTGATATGCTCCCTCTTCTTCTTCATGTTGTAGTCAATCAGTCAATAAGCATTTTTATAACTTATTATTGTTTTTGTAAAATATCTTTTATAAAATATACCATATTTTAACCTTTATTATCTATAGATAGATATGTTAGTCACCTACTAAGTTTCAAGCACTGTGCTAAGCACTAAGTCTGAATCCATTTTTTGTTCTGTCCTCATTATATATGAATACCAATTATTTGAAGCAAAAAAGTCGTGATTTGATAGCCCCAATCTCACTCTAACAGGACTGGCCTTGTAAGTAGGTGAAATAGGCAGGTGTCTACTCAGTATAAACTGAAAGAGGGCCCTCCCCAACTCTGCTCCAAAATATCTTCACTCCCCTTCCCCCAGCAGCATAATGGTGCTATGTGACTTTCTCTCTTTAAAGAGTCATTCCTTTAGGGATTTCCATTCTTCAGGATTTGCTTTTAAAGTATAAATAACCCTGAAGGGGTAACACCCTATAAGCTGTTATCAGCTTTTAAGAAAGACAAATTGATGACTAGCTGAGAATTAGATGGGAAATAGTGGGGGTAGAGTGGGGGAGAGAGGCAAAAGAAACCAAAGCTGAGTGCTAAGGAGATTCAGAATAGGGGACATCTGAAGGGGTGGGGCACTGAACACAAACCCTATCACCATCATACCTGGGACTCACCTCTATCACTTCCCTTCTCTCCCAACTATATGACTCCCAGAACACAATATTCATTTTCTCTCTCTAAGATTTCCCTGGTAGCACCTACTGCCCAGGAGGCCAATACCACCCACTACATCTTTTCCAGCTGTTGCTTCCTACAGTTCCCCACACCTGAGGGGTGAGTAGAGGAAGGGGAGGGCTGTTCAAGAGAGATAATTTTAGGCCTCATTATCATCTATTACATTATCAACTACTCACAACTCTGTGGAACTTTCAGCTTTGCCGATTAAGCATATTCTGAATTCTCTAAGCCCCCATCCCTCATCCTTTGCCACTAGACTGAAAGTAGGTGAAACAGTCCAATTAACCCTAGAAACACCAATGAATGGCAGACTACTTCACATATATATCTCTTCTTTGGTCCTTGCCAACAGGAAGGGAGGAAAGCAAGGAGAAGAAATAGGCCTACTGTAGGGACTGAATCTGATTTCACTGATTCACGGAACATTTGGGTGAGGAAACTCCCACTAGCAATGCAGGTCCCCACCTTTTTAAAAAATGTAATCTTAAAGGATTACATCCACCAAGATGGTGGAGTAGAAAGATGAACCTGTAAAAGCTCTCCCCCATGGTCCATAAAATACCCTAAAAAATAACACTAAACTAATTCTAGATTAGCATAAGCCACAAAACGACAGTGAAAGAGATTTCCAGCCCAAGGCAGCCTGGAAGGCCAACAGGAAAGGTCTATAGTACCAGGTGTGGAGCAAGTGCAGACCAGCATGGGCTACTCGACACAGCAGGGACAGGCTTCAGGGAGCCACCATCAACAGCAGTTCCCAGATTGCTCAACCCACAAATGCAAAGACAGCTTCAAAGCACAGCAAGAAAGCTCTTTCACCCAGGAGAAAGGAATGCGATTTGGACTGCCAATAGCAGCCACTGCAACAGCAGCATCCATTTTTGAAGCCCTTGGTTGATCTGGATCTCAGCCCTGAGTGGCTCTCCTAGGTTGAGAAAGAATGCTGACATGGTGCAGCTGGAAGCAGTTGTGGAGATTCTGGGCAGAACAGAGTGCTTGTCGTTGTTCACAGACAAGAGCACAGGCCAGGAGAGGAGTAAACTTATTTCCCTTGATTGTGCCTTTTTGGAGGAACTGAGACCTTACAGGTCCCCAGAGTATACCCTCCTCTTGACAAAGGACTCAAAAGTCAAGTAACAGACTGGGAAAATGCCCAAAAAAGGGGGAAAAAAAGACTATGGAAGACTATTTTCTTAGTGAACAGGTATTTTATTCCATCCTTTCAAATGAGGAAGAACAATGCATACAATCAGAGGAAGTCAAGGCTTCTACATCCAAAACCTCCAAAATAAATATGCAATGCTCTCAGGCCATGGAAGAGCTCAGGAAGGATTTTGAAAATCAAGTAAGAGAGGTGGAGAAAAAATTGTGAAGAGAAATGAGAGCAATGTAAGAAAATCTTGAAAAGCGGGTCAACAACTTGCTGAAGGAGACCTAAAAACATGTTGAAGAAAATAATACCTTTAAAAATAGGCTAACTCAATTGACAAAAGAGGTCCAAAAAGTCAATATGGAGAAGAATGCTTTAAAAAGCAGAATTAGCCAAATGGAAAAGGAGGTTCAAAAGCTCACTGAATAAAACAGTTCCTTAAAAATTAGAATGGAGCAAATAGAAGCTAATGACTTTATGAGAAACCAAAAACAAAACCAAAAGAATGAAAAAATAGAACATAATGTGAAATATCTCATTGGAAAAACAACTGACCTGGAAAATACATCCAGGGGAAACAATTTAAAAAATATGGGACTACCTGAAAGTCATGATCAAAAATAGAGCCTAGACATCATCTTTCATGAAATTATCAAGGAAAACTGCCCTGATATTCTAGAACCATAGGGCAAAATAAGTATTCAAGGAATCTGCCAATCACCACCTGAAAGAGATCCAAAAAGAGAAACTCCTAGGAACATTGTAGCCAAATTTCAGAGTTCCCAGGTCAAGAAGAAAATATTGCAAGCAGCTAGAAAGAAACAATTCAAGTATTGTGGAAATATAATCAGGATAACACAAGATCTAGCAGCTTCTATATTAAGGAATTGAAGGACTTGGAATATGATATTCCAGAAGTCAAAGGAACTAGGATTAAAACCAAGAATCACCTACCCAGAAAAATTGAGTAGGAACTTCAGGGGAAATTCAGGGGAAATACAGTTATTCAATGAAATAGAGGACTTTCAAGCATTCTTAATGAAAAGACCAGAGCTGAATTTGACTTTCATACACAAGAATCAAGAGGAGCATGAAAAGGTAAACAGGAAAGAGAAATCATAAGGGATTTACTAATGTTGAACTGTTTACATTCCTACATGGAGAGATAATATTTGTAACTCTTGAAACTTTTTTCAGTGTTTGGATTGTTGGAGGGATTACACACACACACACACACACACACACACACACACACACACACACAGACACACACACAGCACAGAGTGAGTTGAATAGAAAGAGATGACATCTAAAAAAGTAAAATTAAGGGATGAGAGAGGAATATATTGGGAGGAGAAAGGGAGAAATAGAATGGAGCAAATTATCTCTCATAAAAGAGACAAGAAAAACTTTTTCAGTGGGGGAAAAAGGGAGGAGGTGAGAGGGAAAAAGTGAAGCTTCCTCTCATCACATTTGACTTAAAGAGGGAATAACATGCTCACCCAATTTGGTATGAAAATCTATCTTATACCACAGGAAAATAGGGGAGAAGGGGATAAATGGGGTGGGGGATGATAGAAGGAAGGGCAAATGGGAGGAGGGAGTAATTAGAAGCAAACACTTTTGGAGAGGGACAAGGTCAAAAGAGAGAATAGAATGAATGGGGGGCAGGATAGGATGGAGGGAAATATATAGTCTTACATAACATGATTATTATGAAAATCTTTTGCAAAATTACACATATATAGCCTATATTGAATTGCTTGCCTTCTCAGTGAGGATGGGTGGGGAGGGAGGAAGGGAGAGAAGTTGGAATTCAAACTCTTAGGAACAAAGGTTGAGAACTGTTTTTGCATACAACTGGCAAATAAGAAATACAGGTAATGGGGTATAGAAATCTATCTTGTCCTACAAGAAAAGAGAGAATATGGGGATAAGGGAAGGGAAGGGTAGGATAGAAGGGAGGGAAGATTGGGGGAAGGGGTAATGAGAATGCACAGCATTTTGGGGTGGAGGGAGGGGAGAGATGGGTAGAAAATTTGGAACTCAAAATTTTGTGGAAATGAATGTTGATAACTAAAAATAGATAAATAAACATTTTTAAAAATTTAATATATAATCTTAGTGCCCTAGAACATTGGAGGGTTAAGCTGTTTTCCCAGAGTCACACATCCAGTATTTATCAACGGTAGACTTCATTGCCAGCTCTGTACCAACTATACCATACTGTCCCTTGCTGTTGAGAAAAGAAATAATAATAATTCACCTGTCCATAATTCTTTTGGGAGGGGCTTTAGAAGTTATTTATTTGGCTCTTTCTCCATGACTAGTCCAACTTTTCTGATTGTACATCTTTTTGAATATATGTGTGTATAGACATACGCAAGTACAGAAATATATAGATACTGAAAGACACACACATAGACATACACTCATATGCATCCTTTCTTCTTTTTTAAAAACTCATTTATTTTCATTTTCAATATTCACTTCCACTAAATTTTGGATTTCAAATGTTATCCCCATCTCCTTCCTCAGGAAAACATGTATTCTGATTATTCCTTCAATCTGCCCTCCCTTCTATCACCCCCACATCCCCTTCCCTTCTATTTTCATGTAGGGCAAGATAGATTTCTATACCCATTACCTATATGTCTTATTTCCTAGTTGCATGTATAAACAACCTCTAACATTCATTTTCAAAGGTTTGAGTTCCACATTCTCTCCCTTCTCCCCTCCCCATCTACCCTCATTAAGAAGGCAAGCAATTCGATTTAAGTTATATATGTGTAGTCATGCAAAACACCTTCATAAGTCATGCGTGAAAGACTAGCTATATTTCCATCTATCCTGTCCTGCCTCCCATTTATTCTATTCTCTCCTTTGACCGGTCCCTCTACAAGTGTTTGGTTTTGATTACCCCTTCCCTCAATCTGCCATCCCTTCTATTATCCCCCCTCTTTTATTCCCTTTCCCCCTGCTTTCCTGTAGGGTAAGATAAACTTCCATACTCAATTGAGTGTGTGTGTTATTCCCTCCTGAGGCCAAATCCAATGAAAGGAAAGCTCACTTGTTCCCTTTCATCGTCCCCCTTCTTCCCCATCCATTGTAAAAGCTCTTTCTTGCCTCTTTTATGTGAAAAGATTTACTACATTCTTCCTCTCCGTTTCTCTTTCTCCTAGTACATTCCTCTCAGCCCTTAATTTTCTTTTAAAGATATCATCCCTTCATATTCAGCTCATCCTGTGCCCTCTATCTCTGTCTCTCTGTCTCTGTCTCTGCATGCATATATATGTACATAAATGCATATATACGTATATATATATGTACATATGTATGTACATAAATGCACAAAAACATATTCCCTCCAAGTATCCTAATACTGAGAAAGGTCTCATGAGTTACAAATATCATCTTTCCATGTAGGAATGTAAACAGTTCAACTTTAATAAGTACCTTATGATTTCTCTTTCCTGCTCATCCTTTTCATGTTTCTCTTGATTCCTGTATTTGAAGGTGAAATTTTCTATCTAGCTCTGGTCTTTTCAATAAGAATGCTTGAAAGTCCTCTGCTTCATTAAAGTTCCCATTTTCTCCCCTGAAGAATGATACTCAGTTTTGCTGGGTAGATGATTCTTGGTTTTAATGCAATCTCTTTTGACTTCTGGAATATCACATTCCAAGCCCTCCAATCTCTTAGGGTAGAAGTTGCTAAATCTTGTGTTATCCTGATTGTGTTTCTACAATACTTGAATTGTTTCTTTCTGTCTATTTGTAATATTTTCTCCTTGACCTGGGAACTCTGGAATTTGGCTACAATATTCCTAGAGGTTTTCTTTTTGGAATCTTTTTCAGGAGGCAATCAGTGAATTCTTTCCATTTCTATTTTTCCATATGGTTCTAGAATATCTGGGCAGCTTTCCTTGATAATTTCTTGAAAGATGATATGTAGGCTCATATTTTGATCATATCTTTCAGGTAGTCCAATGATTTTGACATTATCTCTCCCAGATCTATTTTCCAGGTCAATTGTTTTTCCAATGAGATACTTCACATTGTCTCATATTTTTTCATTCTTTTGCTTTTGTTTTTATAATTTCTTGATTTCTAGTAAAGTCATTAGCTTCCATTTGTTCCATACCAATTTTTAAGGAATTATTTTCTTCAATGAATTTTTGGAGCATTTTTTCCATTTGACTAATTGTGCTTTTTAAAACATCCTTCTCCTTATTGGCTTCTTGAATGTCTTTTGCCATTTGGGTTAGTCTAATTTTAAATCTATTAATTTCTTCAACATTTTTAGGGTTTCCTTTAATAAGCTGTTGACTCATTTTTCATGATTTACTTGCATCACTCTCATTTCTCTTCCTAATTTTTCCTTTACTTCTCTTACTTGATTTTCAAAATCCTTTTGGGCTTTTCTATGGTCTGAGACAATTTATGTTTTTCTTGGGGGCTTTGGATGTAGGAGCTTTGGTTTTGTTGTCTTCTTCTGGTTGTACATTTTGATCTTCTTGGTCACCAGTGATGTAAGAAAATACCTCTTCACCAAGAAAGTTTGCTAATTTCCCCAGCCAATTACTTGACTTCTGAGTTCTTTGTTAAATGGAGGCCTCTAGCAGTGGCTGCTGTGCTCTGGGGTTCGGATCAGGGCTGGGGCTGGGACCAGACCACACTCCCCTCTCAGCCAGCTGAGAGATCCTTCCCACTGAAATTCAAAGCTGTCTTTGGCATTCATGGGTTGAGAAGTCTGGAAACTGCAGCAACCACCAGCAATTCAGTTCCCTAAGGCCTGCTCCAGTGCTGTCTTTGACCAGCATGGCCCATGCCAAATTTAGCTCCACTCCCAGGCCAGTGTTATAGACCCTTCCTATCAACTTCCAGATTGTCTTGGGCTAGAAATTTGCTTTAGTCTGTCCTTTTGTGGCTTCTGCTGCTATAGAATTTGTTTAGAGTCATTTTTACAGGTTTTTTGAGGCGTTTGGGGGAGAGTTCTAGCAGGTCCCTGCTTCTGTACCACTATCTTGGCTTCACCCTCTACTTGTCCATAATTCTTTAAAGTTTGTAAAGCAGCACTTTCTGTCCAATGACCCTGTCTGGTAGGCATTATAAATACTGTTACTCCTATTTTGATGCAACTAGGTAATACAATGGATAGAGCACTAGGCTTCAAGTCAATAAAGCCCGAGTTCAGATCCTATCTCAGATACCTACTAGAATATGACCATAATCAAGTCATTCAAACACTATCTGACACTTCAGTTTCTTTATCTAAAAAATGGATGTAATAATAACACCTGCCTCTCAGAGTTGTTGTGAAAGTCAAATGAGATAATATTTGTAAAGCACTTAGCATAATGCCTAGCATATAGCAGGTGCTTTAAAAAATACTTATTTCCTTATTTTCCTTTCCCATTTTACAAATGAACAACTTCTTAATGAAGACTTCTTCTGATGTCTTCTCATGGCATGAAAGGGTTCTAGAATGTGAGCTTTGGAAGGTCTCACCAGAGTAGAAAAGGGGAACATGGACTTAGAGATGAACTATAAAAGCCTGTTGTCCAAGGACCAGCATAGCTGAATTCATGATCATAATAGTTAATAATAATAGCTTGTATTTATATAGGACTTCAAAGTTTGCAAAGCATTTTACAAATATTATCTCATTTGGCCACATAGTGATCAATTTTTCATCCAGTCAGTCTCAACTGAAGTTTTAAAAAAATCATTTTCACCAGCTAGAGATGTGTAGCAGTTCATCAGAAAAAGATCTGGTGGTTTTAGTGGTTTGCAAAAAAAAAAAAAAAGATCTGGGAGTCTTAGTGGTCTGCAAGCTCAATATGAGGCAATGGAGTGACATGATAGCCACAAAATCCAATTCAATCTTAGACCACATTAAGACAACGTCTAAAATAAAGCAAGGTCTGGTCAGGCCCTGGTCAGGCCAAAACTGGAGTAATATGTGTGTGTCATATTATAGGAAAGCTATTGATAAGCTGGAGAGCATGCCAAAGAAGGAAACCAGCATGATGGAAGACCTCAAGATTATGCCATCTAAACATGTATTGAAGAAATTAGGGGTGTGGAACACAGGAATAGATAACAGTTGTCCTTAAGTATTTGAAAGGTTGTTAAAAAGAGACATTACACTTGCTCTTCATGGCCCAAGAGGGCAGAACTAGAAACAAGAGGTATGATTTTCATATTTAGACTCAATGTGGGGAAAGGGGGGAGGGGGCAGGGAAACAACTTCCTAACAGGTGGCACTATTCCAAATGGCACATTCTTCTTCATTTGAGATCTCCAATGGAAAATAACTGAATGATCACTTGTTCAGAAAATGTCAAAGACAGAATTCTTGCTCAGGGATTAGCTGAACTAACTGGCCTCTAAGGTCCCTTCCAGAAGTGGTTGGTGGTACAGGATAGAGAGCTCTGGGCCTGGAGTCAGGAAGCCCTGAGTTCAAAGGTGGCCTCAGACATTTATTAGCGGCATGACTCTAGGCAAGCCATTTAACCTCTTTTTGCCTCATTTTCTTCCACTGTAAAAATTGGCATAATGATAATACCTACCTCCAAGATTGTTGTAAAGATCTGGTTAGATAATGTTTGTCAAGTGTTAGCACAGTGCCAAGCACATAGTAGGTGCTTAATAAATGCTTATTTCCTTCCTTCCTCCCTTTCTTTTTTCCTTCTACCCCTCCCTCCCTTCCTTCCTCACTTCATTCTTTCCTTCCCTCCTACTTTCCTTCTTTGCTCCTTCCTTTCCTTACTTCTTTCCTTCCTTTCCTCCATTATTCCTTCTTCCTTCCTTCCAACCCTGATAATACACATTCCTGAAGTCATTAAAAGCACTGCACAGTTTCCCAGAAGCAATCTCATTTACTTTCTACCTATTCAGTTCTCGGCCCAGATTATGGTCCACACACATTGCTGATTATTAAGATATTTGTATCTTTGATGGAGCAATTCTGCCTACTGTTTATCATAGTATGCAACAGACATTTCTCATCCGCTTGTTTCTTTGTTTCTTGTGTGGATGGTTAAGCTGAACTCCTTCGAATAATTATAGATTTCATTTAGAAGTCTCTACAATACTGTAGGGCTCAATGCAATTAGCAGAGCATGATGCAATGGAAAGCATGTTGAACTTGAGGTCACAGGATGTGAATGTGAATCCAACTTCTATCACTTACTACTTATATAACCATGGTCAAGTCACTTAGCCTCAGTTTCTTGATTTGTAAAGTAGAAAATCAAACTAGATGAACTGTACGATACCTTTTGTTCTAAATTTATGGTCCTGTGATTATCTCCATTTTACAGATAAGGGAACAAAACTCCAGAGAAGTTCTGCAATTTAGCCATGATCATGCAGCTACCAGATAGCAGAGCCCAGGATCCAACAGAGATCCCTTGATCCAGTGGTGATTCAAATTGTAAAGTCAAAAAAATGATGGTAAGGCCATCAGTGAGTGTGAGAGTAACACAAGTGCACAGGGTACAACAAGGTACTGAAACAACAAGAATAAAAATCCAAACACGAGCCTGGTAGCTAAGCTAGGTACATAATCGTATGTTCCAGAGTAGATTGCATTCTAGAACCTCCTTAAGGAAAAGGACAATTTAATTTTTTACTTCTGTATCTCCCGAACCTAGCACAGTGCCTTGAATGCAGTAGGCAATTAATATGTGTTGAAGCGAATTGAATTGAGTTGATGTTATGTACAAGCCTTATTGGAACTCTTCCTAATGTGGACTCAACCTACCTTTCCAGCCTTGCTGCGTAGCATTCCCCTCCACACACACACTGAAGAAAAGCCAACTGGATTTCTTGCTTCTCCATCTCCCATTTCCCACTTTTGTGCTTTTGCCCTGGGTATATCCTGTGGCTGGAGTGCATTACCACCTTAGTATTCATTAGTTTCAATCCAGGCTGAGCTCCTTCCTCATAAGGCCTTTCCTGATCTCACCAGCTGCTACTGCCTTCCTCTTCCATCCCCACCACTTTGTACTTCTTTTCATATATTTGGCCATAACTATAAATAGAGAGACAGTGTGGTATGGTGGATAGAGAAGTGGCCTCGAAAACCTAGGTTCAAATCTTCCCTTTGACCCACCCTACACAAGTCTTTTAAGTGCTGCAAGCAATTCTATAAAACCATAAGTTTCAGGGGAAGTGTGACCCTGAACTGGGAGAGGAAGTTTCCTCCCAGGGAATTTCCTTAGGCAATGAAATCACAGCCCAAGTCCTATATGTGGTTTCCCCCAAATAACTTAGAAACTCTCTGATGACAAGGCTTGTTTCACTCCTGCCTAGTGCCTGGCATACAACAGGTATTTAATAAATATTTTTGATTGATTATGTAACAAAGACTACCCTGGACCCCATTGTTGCAAGGCTAGTTATGTTATATTTCATTCCACCCCTAAGGGTCTCCAGGACCTTTAAAAGGATTTGGGAAGTTATCTAGTCTCTGCTATTGACTCAAACCCCCTTCAATTATTATTCTCCAATTTTAGGTGGTCCCCCACATCCCAGATTCATTTAAACACTAAATGGTCAGATTAGATTTTACAAAGGAATATTTAAAAGCCATAAGAAGAACAAACAAAAAATTCTCTCCCCACGACCTGAATAGGGGATAATCCACACACACACACTACCTTAAGAGGCAGCTGGTGGTTCAGTGGGTAGAACACTGGGCCTGGAGTCAGGAAGACCTGAGTTGGGTATCTTTGCCAAGAAAACTCCATAGATAGTTGGTCCTCAGGGTCACAAAGAGTCAAACACTATTAAATAACAACAACCATCTCAGTCTCTGGGAAGGGGAGGTTTACAGCTTAACTACATAGCATAGTCACACCAAGTACCAAGTCCAAAGTTGCCCAGGGTTTCCCTGCTGCTCTAGCGGCAGCTTCCAGTGCTGAATCCTCTAAAGTTGCCATGACTTGAGTCTGAAATCTACCATCTGCACCTTGAACTAAAAAGGACAAGGCTTAAACCAAAATCCTTGTGGCCCTGAGAAACTCCATTTCCCAGGACCTTAAAAAGGGTGTGGCAGACCACATTTTCCCCTTACCCAGATCAGTTCATAGTGCACAGAGTCATAGAGAGATTGTCCTAATCTGGTAGTTTTAAAATGCAGCCTCTGTTCTAGCTTTGCATTCAATGGAAAGGCTGTTCCCACTTATGTGGTAGGTAGGGAAACAGCAGTCTTTTTCCCAGAAGCTGACCACTGACATCTCTTACACAGGTGCCTCCATGTTAGGTGGTCTGGCATAAACAAAGCAACATTTCATTAAAATCATGAAGTGAAACAGACATCACTCAAATTTGCATGGCGGGAGATGGTGAAAGTGGGAAGAAGATCAATGGATATGGTCAAGGAAGACTTCCTGAAGGAGATGGCTTTTCCAGAAAAGGACTGGAGAAGGTATAACAGATGTCTTGAAATAGAGTGGAGACATCTGTTAAGAAGCTACCTTGGTAGAATAAAGGGAATAGTCAGAAAAAGAGCCACCATACCACAGTTGGGGAGAGGGGACCAGAACTTTTCCTCTGACATCTTATCCAGCAACCTTCTCATACCTTGCAAAGGCTGCCAGCCTCACCCTCTCAAGCCCACATCCATAGCATGAATATCTTTACTACCTCCCCTTTCTGCTGGTTGATAACCACACTTTCTCCCAGGCCCATCATGCCACAGACATGTGCTTGTCTCATCCCAGAGTTGACGAAAACCACTCCAACTTCCCTACTTCCTGCCTTTCAGGAAGCTGGAGGATACAGTGGTTGCTTCAAAGTCTCTGAAAGATAGTCCTCCTACTTCCCTTGCATGACTGTTTATTGTTCTTGTTCAGTCATTATTTTCTATCATGTACAATTCTTCATAACACCATTTGGGATTTTCCTGGCAAAGATACTTGAGTGATTTGCCATTTCTTTCTCCAGCTCACTTTACAGATGAGGACACTGAGGCATACAGAATTAAGTGACTTGCCCAGGGTCACACAGCCAGCTGAGGCTAGATTTGAACTGCTATCCTCCAGACTCGAGGGCAGACATAACATCCTCTGTACCACCTAGCTGCCCCATTGCATGACAGTATCCTGCTACATTTGACTCACACGAAATTCACTTGCAAATCTTGTAACTGAAAGCCAGCTTTTACCAAGAGACTATCCTGAGCCCTTCCTACCTCCAAGGTGAGATTTCCCCAACATGGCTCTACCTTGTTCCCTCCCCATATGTCAACCTACTTACTAACAATACATCACAGGGTCTCTGTCTCCCTTCCATAGGGTATTTTCTACCATCTGAAGCCAAGGTCGCTCTTCAAGGTCTCTGCTTTCCCTTCCCCAATCCTACATTTGCTTCAGGTGCCAAAATTGTTAGCAAGAGGTCTGAGGCACAGAGCAGGAGGGTAAAGGAGTATTTCCCAGGGTGTATGGGGGGCAGGAAAAGCACAGTTATGCAGGAAGGGGAAGGACCTACGTTTTTATATATTTGAGGAAGCAGGGAATCAGCAATGGCTCAAGCCTACAGATATTCTGCCCTGGGCTAAGGCCTGCCAGGACTATTTCCAGCTTTGCTGCTACTGGGTAAGTAGGGCTCATGTCCTGGACATGAATGGTCACAACACCCAGGCTTCCTCAGGCTCCTTTCCTCTCTCTCCCCCAGCAACAGGGGCTTCAATCCTCTCACCCTCACCCCCACCAGCAACTGCCCTCTAAAAGCAGAACCTGATTGCAGATAAGCTGCAGAGTCAGCCGTTTTGACAGTAACACCTAGCTTTCTTATCTCCCCTCCTCGGCCTCTCTCCAGCGGGCAGAGTCAGAGCGTCTCAAACTGCTCCCGGTTCTTGGGGAAATTGGATGTTAATGGTGTTCACATCGCCTTTCTTTCCTTCCTTCTTCTCTTCCCTTTTGAGCCTGTCCCTGGAGCTATTAATATCCAACTCGAACTAAACTGAAACTGTATTTCAACTTTCTCATTTTATTAGCCACAACCTGCCGTTGTTTATTCACAGGACCTGATAGGAACCAGGATCTTTTTTCCATTCTGGCCCCAGCACTTTAATGGCTCATAATACAAAACATAACAGCCATTACTAGGTCCAGGAGGAAAGTGAATATTTCATTTTCTGCATGTTTTATGTTCCAATGGGCTTCAGCTCCCATCAGAAGTAATTCTTACATATTTCATGGGCAAGATTAATGGAACAGAGACGTGTTCTCCGGTGCAGTCCAAGACCCAGTCAAGGGGAGCCACAGTGGAACCTTTCATTCCCCATTTGCTGGGGGCTGCAGCTGACCACCTGTGACAGGAATTGGAAAATGTTGTCATAGAAACACTGTAGCTCCCTTGGTTCTCCTCACCAAGATGAACCCCCAAGGTAATTTGATGCAGGCCCTAGAATCAGAAGGACCTGGATTCAAATCCTGCCTGTCAAATGCTTGCTGTCTGAACACATGCAAGTAACTTAAACCTCTTCAAACTTTGAGTTCCTCATTCATAAAATGAGAAAAATAATAGCTGTAGCATTTATCCTGGCATGATTGTTATGAGGATCAAATGAAAGAATGAATGTAACGTCTTTGAAAATATTAAAGCTCTATAGGTGTTATTATTCTTAGGTAGGAAAACTGCATGAATAACAGTCATAAGAATCCCATACATTTTTATTCAAGTATTCACATGCTAATGTAGCAGGCATATGCCAAGAGGTGTCATATAATAGTAATTATACCTAGCATTTATAGTTTGCAAATATTATCTGATTTGATACTCACAATAACCTTGGAAGACAGGTGCTGTTATTATCCCTGTTTTATAGCTGAGGAAACTGGAGCAGAAAGGGACTGATTCATCCAGGGTCACACAACGAGTAAGTGTCTATGGCTGGTTTTGAATTTAGGTCTTCCTCACTCCAGATCTATTCACTTCTATCCACTTTGCTACACTCTCTCCCCTGGACAAAGTGTGACTTTTCCTCCTCTCTCCCTCCCTTCTACTCCCCTCCCTTCCCCCATACTGCTCTACTCTCATTTCTCATCACCTGGCAGCATTATTTTGAGACTTCTCTTACATGTCACAGTGACCAAATGGAGTACCTTCTACCTTTCCCCTTCTTTTTGTATTTTCCTTCCCTTATTTGATTATAAACACCTTGAAGGTAGGGACTCCTTTTTTTTTTCCATATGTGTATGCCTACTGCTTAACACAGAGCTTCTGACACATAGTTGGTTAGTTGGTTGCTGTCCTTGGTTCTGGAAGAGGATCAAAACGACTTCACATGTTAGAGTCAAGTTAAAGTGTGTCTGACTGGCTGATCAGACCAATACGAGCTCGGGATGCTTTCTTTACCACAGGTCCAGCACAAATAGTGTATGTGAACATTTGGGGTGAATTCTCTAAATTTGTGCATCTTGTGCTTCTTTTGAGCTACTTCAGTTCTGCTTTGCTCTCAGAACACAGACCTTCTCTGATGAGGGCACACCATACTGAGCAGTCCTGTGCCAGTGTCTCCTCTGTCACACAATCATTTCCAAAGTTCTTCAGAGAGACATTGAAAATGTCCTTGTACTGCTTCCTCTGACCACCATGTGAGTGCTTGCCCTCTGTGTAAGTCCTCCATAACATAGTCTTTTTGGCAAGTGTACATTTGGCATTTGAACAATGTAGCCAGCCCATCTGAGTTGTACTCTCTGCAGCAGGGTTTGAATCCTTGGCAATTTAGTTCCAGAAAAGATCTCAGTGTCTGGTACCTTACCCTACCATTTTATCTTCAGAATCTTCGTTATTCAATTCAAATGGAAGCAATTCAGTTCCCTGGCATGGCGCTGGTATATAATAAATGTTTATTGACTGACTGACTGACTACCATTATTTTGGTGCTGACTCACAGTTTCCTCAGAATTGATTTCTCAGGAATGAAAAAGCTCCACAACCTCAGCTGGACCTTAAGCTTGGACTTGAAAATGAGAAATGCTGGCCTTACTCTTCTGTATCTAGACCCAGAGACAGGCCTCTGTATGCAGGTAGCTTCTGTGTAAATGTGAGGTCAGCACCTGACAGAGACACAGAAAAAGGCAATGACTGGAAGAGAGATGATGAGTTTACAGGAAAAATAGACTGGGCCATGATGAAAAGCAGCAAACGATTTGGAGTCTTGATGAAAGACAAGAAGTGTTTTCAAAGTCCAGAGAAGAGATGGCAGGGAGTCTGGGACCCCCAGCCTTTCTCAGACATGGAAACAAGCTCACAGGCCATACTTTTGATGTAGGCCCAAAGGGGAAGAAGGGTTGGCACACTACAGAACCATGTGTTCTGAAAAGCAGCCCTAACTTATCCCTTCCCTGGAAGTCAGGATAATGTGTTAGTCAAAAGTGAAATTCATCAGCAGGGAGGATGGTTTGACACCCTCTGGAAAAGGGAAGAAGATTTTCCTGACTATTGAGGCACTAGGATATGAGCCCATTCAGCATGCTATGTTAAGGTAAAATAAAATCCATCCTGTTTCTAATATCTGAATGCTTACAGCGAAACTGAGGAACATCCTTTTAGGGGGAGAAAAGAAGGGTAGCAAAATAAATCAAGTATTAACATTGCCAATATTTTCCTAGATGGGGAAGGCCACATAGAGGTTCAGAAGAAACAAATCAGAAATTAACACTGCCTATTTCTTTCTAAAATAAGTTGGAAGGTTTATGGGCAGAAGAGCAACCATCTTCCACTCAAAAAAAAAATATCACAGCCATGGTATCACGGCTCAAGGCCCAAGTGACACAAAGATTACACTTCAATGCTTTTACAAAGACTTGATTTCCATTATGTGGGTGGTCTGTCCACCAGAGAAGATCACAATTCAGCCTTTTCGTCCTATTCTCTGTGACTCCTGTCTCTAATCTCTGTAATCCCTCCAGTGAGGCCTTCCTTCAACATGCTGGAAAATTTCTTCCATATTTTTCAATATTTTGGATCCCATTGGGACCCACTTTCATAGAGCTCTCAGTTAATCTTAACAAAAGGCATCTGGGTCTCCAAATCATGTGGGCAGAAGTAGAAAAGCTGGAATTTGAACCCATGTCCTCTTCCTCCAAGTTCCACAATCTTCTCCACTATGAGGTCCTTTTCAGGAAGGAAGGAGGAATCATCTATTTATTAAGCACCTGCTATGTGTCAGGCATTGTGTTAAACATTTTACACATTTTTGATCCTCACATTGATCGTAGGAAGTAGGTGCTATTATTATGTCCCCTTTACAACTGAAGAAACTGAGTCGTACAGAGGTTAAATGACTTGTCCAGAGTCACACAGCTACTAAGTGTATGATACCAGATTTCAACGCAGGTCTCTCTCATCACCCAATAGGCAATCACTCCCTTGGGGTGTGTGGGATGTTCAGTGAGGACTAGCACCTCTGCTGTGATAACATGTGAAGGCCTTCTCAGGACTGTTCATCAATCTTCCATGTCCATCTTTCACCCACCTTTCATCAGTGGCTCCAAGAATCTGCAGCATAAGCTGTGGCCACACTCCAGTAAAACTATTTCTGCAGATAGGCTAAACCAGACTGAAAGTAACTGACAGACTTCAAACCTGCCAGTGAGTTAGGAGAATGTCTACCCCAAACTACCCTAAGCATGTGAAGATTTTCCCCAGCAGGATGGGCAGATAAGAACGATTAGTTCCAACAGCATGAAGATGCCTGAAGCAGGCACTGTGGAGTGCTTAGAGCTTGGTCAGAAACAGAAGATGCCAAGTTCATCCACTCTATCCCAAGCCTTTGCCAGTCATCCTAACTTTTATCTTGCTCCTGGACCTCAGTGACTCTGGAAGAGAGAGTAAGGATGATGACTATTCAGCTCTGACCCACTTAAATCCAATTCACACACAAATCAAGACTTTCCTCCATGATGTCACTGGTCCTCTTTGAAAACAAAGGATGAACAGCAGTCCACTGCTCTACCTAAATGTTTCTATATCATTCTGGCTGTAGCATATTAAGTTTCCAGGTAAGATAAATAGCTTCCATTTTAAAGATGAGATACCTGGTGTCCAACAGAATGAAATGATTTGTCCAAGATTGTAAAGCTAGGCTGTGGCAAAAAAAAAAAAAGAACTGGAATCTAAACCTGTGAAATTCTGGGCCAGTGCTCTTTTCTCTATATGATTCTGTCTCCTATGGAGAAGCTGCCTTCACCAAAGGACCAATGCTACTGAATATCTGGAGAAATTCAACCCCTACGTGTGAGCATTTCTTTTTGAGTCATCACCCCATTTCCCCTTCAGTCCTTTCTAGTTATAGACAAGGAAAAGTGTGGAGAGAGATGGTGTGGTTTCAATTCAAAGGCCCATAAGCCAAATTTTACAAAAATAACAATTTATATTTATATGGCACTTGACTGTTACACAGTATTTCCCTCACATGTTAGTGAGACTGGACATAGTGAAGCATGGCTGTGATCCCTGACACTGGGGAAGATGAGTTCTAGTACTTTGACCTTTCTTAGACATAAAGCTAATCTAGTGTCTTCACTAAGTCCAGCACTAATATGGTAAGCCTTCAGGAGTAGAGGACCATGAGACTACCAAAGGTGGGACTTTTAGTCCCAGTGAATGTCTCAGGTCAGAAGAACAGAAGGGGTTAAAGCTTCCATAATAATCAGTATTGGGGCATGCCCAGGAATGACCATTGAACTTATAGCATAAATAAGAGAGAGTGATCTGCTCTAAAAAAAAAAAAAAAGATAGTGTCCATTTTACAGATGTGACCACTGAGTTCTGAAAAGTTATATCCTTCCTAAAGACACATAGCTGTTAAGGGAGTTCAAGTCCCAAATCTTCTGATTCCAACTCCAGGATTCTTCATATTATGACATCCTCTATCTAACCCCATGCTCCAGAAGCATCTTTGCCATATTACCAACAGCAGAAAGATTTCCTCTATTCCTGGTCACCCAACTACTATATAGAGTTGCTGAGAAGGTAACTGTAATCTTTGCTGGAGTTCCACTTTGCCCAGGAGGGAAATCATGTATCCAAATTCAAGCAAAAGATGATAGAGTTAGGGTAATAGAACATTTGAAAATAAACTACTTAAGAGGGCTTCAAAAACTCATTAATGTGCTATAAGCAAGACTGACAAAGTAAAAACATATTCTCTTATAATGCCTCATCATAGCATGGAAGTAGCATGGGTTCTTGAAGGCCATGCCAGTGGAACATAAATATTGTCAGTCAACTAAACCACCAAGTACAGACCAGCTCTAGATGGTCATCTGATGGTCAGCCAAAGTTCAGGGAGGCCTACAACTCGAAAGCTGACTAGCCTGAATGAATTTCTGAAACCACAGCAATTTCAAACTTCCATATTTCTTTTGGGAGCATAGCCATTTTTTCATGTACTCAGGTTGATAACATTTACAGCCCTGATTAGGGCTTGGTTTACTGTGTTTTGATTTCTAGATTTAAGAAATGTAGATTAACCTTTAAAATATGCCACCGCAACTTAGTTTTTTTCCAGAAAGCTAGTTGCTAAACATTTCCTGGCATACCTCTGCCTTTAGCCCAGGAGGATGGCAGTTTTTTGAGCATTTGGCTGGTGATGATGATGATGATGATGGAGATAATGAGATAGTAATGGTGATCCTATCAGATTGGTTAACATGACAAAACAGGAAGATGATAAATGCTGGAGAAGATGTAGGAGAGTCGGAACACTAATTCATTGTTGGTAGAACTGTGAGCTGATCCAACAGTTCTGGAGAGCAACTTGGAACTATGCCTAAAGGGGTACAAAAATGGGCATACCCTTTGACCCAGCAATATTGCTTCTAGGGCAATATACCAAAGAGATCATAAAAAAGGGAAAAGGTCCCACACAAACAAAAATGTTTATAGCAGCACTCTTTGTGGTGGTCAAGAACTAGAAATCAAGGAAATGTCCATCAATTGGGGAATGGCTGAACCGCTTGTGGTTTATGAATGTAATGGAATACTATTGTGCTATAAGAAATGATGAACAAGAAGACTTCAGAGAGGCCTGAAAGGACCTATATGAACTGATGCTGAGTGAAATGAGCAGAACCAGGAGAACATTATACACAATAACAGCCACAGTGTGTGAGGACTGTTTATGATAGACTTAGCCTTTCACAGCAATAAAAGGACCTAAAACATTCCCTAAGGACTCTTGAGGCAAAATGCCATCCACATGCAGAGAAAGAACTATGGAATCAGGATGAAGAATGAAGCAGACTATTTTCTTTTATGTTTGTTTGGTTTGGTTTCTCTCATGGTTTCTCCCCTTCATTTTAATTCTTCTATGCAATATGACAAATGTGAAAATGTGTTTAATGAGAATGTATGTGTAGAACCCATATAAGGGTTCTTATATTCCCCCGGCGGGGCAGGGAGTGGGGAAGTAGGGGGAGAAAATTGAAAACTTATAGAAGTGATTGTTGCAAACAGAAAATAAATTAATTTTTTAAAAGATAATAACGGTGATGATGAAGGTGATGATTTGTATTCCCCACACCTAGCACAGTGCTTTGTATTTAGTAGATACATAATAAGTGTTAGTTGAATGCTCAGGCATAGGACAACTGAGATTTTCCTCAGTGTAAGAAACTCTTTAAGCTACTCAATCACAACCCTTTGAAGGCATTAAAATGTACTGTCAGCTGGTCACTCACTCTTTCCCTTAACAATGGGGACAGGCATAGAGGTGGGTTGGAAAGTTGGCCATAAAAAGAATTGAAAATTGAAGGGATGCCAATCAATTTGGAAATGACTGAACAAGTTGTGGTATATGATTGTGACAAAAATATTATTGTGTTACAAGAAATGACAACGGTGGGAGCAGAAAAAACCTGGGAAGATTTATATGACCTGACACTAAGTAAAGCAATCAGAATCAGGAGAACATTGTACACAGTACACAGTAACAGCAATGGAGTAACACTAATCAACTGTGAAAGAATTAGTTACCCTGATTGATACAATGATACATGATAATTCCAAAGGACTCATGATGAAAAATGCTATACACCTCCAGAGAGACAACTGAAGAGTTCTGAGTGCAGATTGAAGCATGTTTTTTTAATTTTATTTTTCTTGCTAGCATTAAAATGTTTTATATGACTTCATATGAACAATGGGTATCATATTTCTTGCCTTCTTAACGGGTGAGCGAGGGGTGGAGGGAAGGAAAAAATTTGGAATTCAAACAAAATTTTTTAATTAAAAAAAATTTTAAGGAAACTGGTGACATCTTTCAGCACTAAATCTACAACAGGTACACAGAAGCCAGAGAACATAGCTCTCTGAAAAGTATGTTTCTCTGAGCCTGACAGCTACATACATCCTGTGGTTAGATGGTATATATGTTACTTGGATTATTTTTCCCAGGGCTGCTGCTTTTTGAGAGAAGTTTGTTGGGAAGTTGAGGGTAGCTTGTGGGTTGGTGAACAGGCACTAGACTAGGCATGAGAGGACCTAGATTTTAATTTCAATTCAACCACTTACTAGCTGTGTAACCCTGGGCAAGTCACTAAAATTGTGTTTCAGTTTCCTCACCTATAAAAATAAAGGAAGAAGGATTAGCCTAAATGACTCATGTTGTCTTTCCCAGACCTACACTAAATTTTTTCTGATATACTTCTGCATCTCTATAAGAATTAACTCCATAGGCTCAGTAAAAAATGAATTTGTCAACTAAACACCTAACTTGTTCATTCCAATCCAGCTGACACTTACTAAAATAAAAATTCATTTTTGTTGTACAAATGAAAGAGCCAAATGAGTAACCCAGTGGCCCAGAAGGGAATTATTGGCCTGGTTACTGACCTTGTTCAGTTTTCAAATATCCCACCAGGAGCATCTGTCCTTTAGGACTCAGTGATCCTTACCTTTTACCCCTCACCTTGCTGGATCACCCCACAGTTATTCTCCAAGATGCCGTGTATATAGGCTTTTTTTCACACATGCACACATACCTCTGAGAACTGGGTTAGGCCCTCAAGCCAAAGTGATAAGATGAATCTGAACAGATGGGAGGGATGATGGGGTTTGGCTACTGAAGTCCAGGCAGGAAACAAGAACTGGCCTTAGAGGAGAGATTTAACAAAAGAAAAGGAAGCAGCACCAAGATAGGAACAGGATGTAGATGCCTGTGAGGAAGGAGTATAGAACCACAGAATTAGGAAGGACTTGAGAGGTCCATTAGCCCTACCTCTTCATTTTGAAGATGAAGAAACTGTGAGCTAAAGAAGAGAATTTACTTACCCACAGTCATGCAATTACCTGGTAGCTGGACTGGAATCAGAACCCAGAACTCCTCATTAACAATGTAATCCTCTTTCTGTTATGCACACTGACCCAAAAGAATACTGAGAAGATGCTCTGGTCCATTGTCTCTTCTTCTCCTGCTTCCTCAGAGGCTGAGTCAGAAGAAGGTTTAAATCATCATGTCCAACCTCCTACCCAGTTCAAGAACTCCCCCTATGTCTGTGGATGGAATTCCTGACCTGGGAGGAAACTGAACTGGGACCATAGGATGGAAAGTCAGAAGAAACAGCAGCGATAGCTGCCATATGATGTTTTGAAGTTTGCAAAGTACTTTACAAAACAAACTCATTGTATCTTCACAACAGCCTCGGAAGGCAGGTACTATTGTTATCCCTAGAGGGAAAGAAAGCATGTTGGTCAATAGTTAGGGATTTTTCTTGGTCACCTTTTTCAGGATTAATAATATCCAAAACTTTCCCTATACCTTTGGTATCTCTCTCTCCTTTAGTTTCCTTCTGAGCTGGTTCCTCAATACTATCATGACTGTATCCTTTCTAGTATGGTTCTCCTCTATGCACACTGGGTCTGATCAAAGTGCCCTTCTGATCTTTATTTTCTGTAATGCCTTTTTATTGTTTCTATAAGGAGATGTGGGACTATGATGTTAGAGCACAATTGTGATAGCTCCAGTGCTTTTGATGGTTAAAACATTGTTATAAAATCTTTTTAGGAGAACTAGAAATAAAATAGATGCCCATTAATGGGGGAATAGCTAAGAAAAGGAGTGTAAGATGTGTTCAGGAAAGACTGGTACCTCTGGTATTAGGGCTGCTGAGCCCTTTTCAAGGCCGCTTTCTACCTTTGATGTCCACCTGTCACCCAATTTCCATCCATGACTCCATGCTGTTAGCACTTGCAGTAACCACACTCCAGTAAACTGTTTTGGCAGACGGGCTAAACCAGGTTGACGGTAACCGAGAAGTCTTAAAGTTATTAGTGAACTAGGGGGATGTCTACCCCAAGCATGTGAAGACTTCCCTTGGAAAATGGGCAGATAAGAACAGTTTGTTCCAATGGCCATAAAGGCAGCTAAAACTGGCACTATGGAGCTCTTAGACATCGAAGATGCCAAGGTCATCCACTGCATCCTGAGTCATCGCCAGTCCTCTTGATGTTGTCTGGCCATTGGACTCTAATGACTCTGCAAGAGAGAGTAAGGTCAACAACTTTGTGCAACTCTGTCTCACTTAAATATAATTTATGTGCAATTCAAAAGACATCACCCATACCATTTCACATTTTAAAAGAAATGTGAGGTGTACAAATTTAGAGACATCTCCACTTCAAATGCAGGCCATTTGTGCCAGACCCGTGATAAAGCCTTCTGAGCTCATGTTGTTCTGATCAGTCACAATCAGACACATTTATTTGACTCCAACATAAAGATGTCATTTGATGTTCTTTGAGAATGAAGGACAACAACTAACCAACTAAGAAAAAAGTTGTTCTATATAAATAAAATGGAAGAGTTATCTACTGTAAGAAAAAATCAATATGATGAATATTGAGAAGTATGAGAACATATAAATCAAGCAAAATCAGGGAAACAATGTAACAATGAGTGCAAGAATGTGAATGGAAAGAACAATAATGAAACAGTTGAAAATTAACTCTGGGAAGTTATAAAGATCTAGTTAACTCCAAAAAGTTATGAGATTTGGAAAGACAGACCATAAATTTGGAGCACTATAGATAACATCAGACTTTCTTGATATATTGATTAGCTTTTCCAAAAATTTTTCCCCTTCTTTTTTATTCTGCACATAAAGGGTGACCCTCTGTGTGTGGCATGAGAAGGGAAATGTGGGAAAATATAGTGCTACAAAGACAAATTATATCAAGGAAAATCTATTTTTAAAAAGAAAAAATTAGAAAAAAACTTTGAAGATCTTTTTCCATTCCTATTCTGGTTTAAGTAATGATACCATATTGTAAATAAGTAATGGGATAAATAAGGCATTCAGACAAGTGTTTGGGGATTTCAGAGTAGAAAGATGCCACCATGGGCTAGGACAGTCAAGTACCATTTTGGGGAAGAAGTAAGAGATAAGCTAGACTTTCAAGAATGGGTTGGAACTAGAGAGGAGTGAGGGAATAGGAAAGACAAGGCATGTAACATATATATCAGGTAATAAATATCAGGTAATAAACTTATTTGAATATTAATCTAAACCACCTATCAGGAAGATAAACTAATTTTCCCTCAACATACAAGACCTCCCAAAGTCAAATAGAAATGATGATTATATCCCCTGTTGGAAATCATCGGCTCTGTTTCACTAGCATGGAGACTCACTGGTTCAGCATGCAATTAACATTCATCCAGTGAACATTTATGAAGGGCCTAGTGTATACAGAGTATGACACAGAACTAGTGGAAAATATAAAATTTTAAAATGAAAAGGCCCTTGACGTCATGCAGTTAATAACATAGGAGAGGATAAGGCACATACACACAACTATAACATGAAATATCCATTTCAATTCAACAAACATTATTACTCACTTATTATGTGCAAGGGCCAGGGGTACAAAGACAGTAACAAAACAATCCTTGTTAGCAAGGAATTTACATTGTGTTAGGGGTAAGGGTAAGTGGAGACTAAAGGCAAGTGAATCATAAAGATAATTAATAGCTAGCATTTATATAGCACTTACCATGTGCCATGTTAGGCCCTTTACTGTTATTACATCATTGGATCCCCACAAAAATCCTGGACGGTAGGCACTATTATCACCCTCATTTTACAGATGAGAAAACTAAAGAACAAACAAACAAACAAAAACTAGATGTTAAGTGACTTGCCCAGAGTCATACAACAAGTAAATATCTGAGGTTGAATTTGAACTCAGGTCTATCCTGACTCCAGGACCAGAGCTCTATCCAATGTGCCATCCGGCCCTATAGTAAAAGTATATAGATACAAAGTAACTTGAAGAATTAGGGAGTAATAACAAAACAGCAAGTAGCTGGCAGGCAGGCAGATGGGTGGGGCCAGACTGTAGCAGATTTAAATCCCAGGATGAGGATTTTCTACTGTATCTTACACGCAAGAGGAAGTCATTAAGGATTTTTGTGAAGGGTTTGTGTGTGTGTGTGTGTGTGTGTGTGTGTGTGTGTGTGTTTGCCAAATCTGGGCTTCAATTAACATCAGTTTGGTAGCTAGTAAATAAGCATTTGCAGGGTAAGAATTTTTTTTGTCAGCAATCAGGGTTAAGCCACTTGTCCAGGGTCACATAGCTAGTAAGTGTGTGAGATTGGATTTGAATTCAGGTCCTTCTGACTCCAAGGTCGATGCTCTACACCACCTAACTGCCCTTAAATAAGCATTTATTAAGGTAGCCCCTGTGCTGAGTGCTGGGGAAGGAAAAGGAGGTGAAGGGAGGACCAGAGAGAAGGGGAGAGGAGCATTTTATTAAGGCACTGTGCTAAGCACTGGCTACAAAGAGAAGCAAAGAGAAAGACTCATTGCCCCCAAGACGGGGAAAGACACTATGCAAAAGGGAGCAGAAAGGCAAGAGTGTGCGATAAAGATGAAGTAAGGGGCATCATTATGAAGTCTGGAAGGTCCCAGTGTTGGGAGGCGAAGGAAGTCAACTTGAGCTCCCCCGCAGATGGAGACTCCAGAAGGAAGTCACTGATGGAACCAAAAGGAACAGAGAGACTTCCAGGTTGATAAAGGCACAGGGCTGGTTGGCTCTTCCAAGTCAGGAGACACTAAAGGAAGTTCCAGGAAATCTTAAAAATCCAGAGCTAGAAAAAGAGCTAGGAAAGGAATTTATCATTATAATTACAAAGAAAGACAAAAGACAAAAGTCTCTTCTCTCGAGGATCTCCCAGTCTAACGGGGGAGACAGGCATTCAAGCTGCAACGCACAAACAAGATATATGCAGGCTAAATTGGAGATAATCTACAAAGGAAAGGCACTAGCATTAAGAAGGATTGGAAAACATTTCTCATAGAAAGTGGGATTTTGTCTGAGGCTTGAGGGAAGCCAGGAGGTGGAGATAAGGAGAGAAATGTAAAGCATGCCCCTGCCTTGAAGGAGTTATATTAATAGCTAGCCTTTATATAGTAATTTATGGCTTGCAAAGGACTTTATAAATATTATCTCATTTGATCCTCACCACAACCCAAAGAGGTAGGTGCTATTATTGTACCTATTTTACAGATAAGGAAATTGACTTGCTTAGGTTCACACAACTAGGAAGTGCCTGAGGTTGGATTTGAACTCAGATCTTCCTGACTCCAGATCCACCGTTGTATCCTTTGTATCACCTGGTTGCCTATTGCATCCTGGGTCGTCTCCAGTCATCCTGATGAATATCTGGTCACTGGATTCAGATGGCTCAAGAGGAGAAAGTGAGGCTAGTGACCTTGCATAGCCCTCCCTCACTCAAAACATAGTCATGTCATCATTCCTCTGATACCATGGTCTTCAAAAACAAAGGACGAATACAACCAACCTGATTACCTTGGCTGCTGATGACAGATATACTACATGGAGAGAAATTAGAGGCATGACAAGTTTGCCAGATATTTAGAAAAGGAAGTACCATGTAATGTTTGATGCAGTTCACTAAGTGTAAATAGGGCTGGGGGAATGGGGAAAGGCTTCCTGATGGAGGTATTATTTGAATTGGACTTTAAAAAAAAGAGGGGCAAAGGGGACATTTCAGGAAAAGGGAAAAACTTGCACTGGCCCACACAACGACATAGCATATAGCACATAGATGAGGCATAGAGAAGTGATCCATTTGTCTAAACTCTATAGATTGGGATAGTAGGAGATAGGGCTGAGAAGACAGGTGGATAGGTGGAGGGCCCCTAATGTCCCACAGAGGAGTTTGAACTTGACCTCACGGTCAATAAAGATGTTTTTATATGTACACAGCAGCAACAATTACCATTATTACAACAATTGAAGTGATAAAGTACCTTTCCTTTTGCAAAGTGTTCCTATGTTCAGAATCTTACCCCAAAGCCACAAGGCTGGTTGCCCTGCATCCCCTATCAAACCAGCAGCTACAGAGCTCCCTCCAACCAGAGACTGCCTAAGCCCCACTTAAAGCTGAAACCCTTCACCCTCAAAGGGCCTGGCTGAGGTTAGTTGTAAGATTTTCCTTCCACTCCTCCTCCTCCTCCTCCTTCTCCCCTCTGTCCCCCTACTGATTCAATTATTCACTGAGTGGAGTCCTAAGCAGCTCGAGTTAATCTCTAGCTCGTTCTTCTCCTCTCTCCACCCCCTACGTGGGTGAGGGGGGTGCTTCGGGCTCTGTATGGTGTTGATTAGAGTATTGATCGGGTTGCAGCCCTCTGCTTCCCACCAGAATATCCATCAGTGCCATAAAGGGCAGCATCCCTGAAACTCCACCCAGGGCTCAGGACCCAGACTCAGGCCCAATCTCCGGGGTCCCAGAGGGCAGGGCTGAGATCTCCTTCCCCATGAGGGTGTGACAGGGAAGGAATAAGAAATGACAGAGCTGATTCCAGAGGTAAAGACAAATTCTCTGGTTCAGATGGGACTTCTTTTGGCAAAGAAGAGAGACTTCAATAGGGTCCCTGGGATTCCAGAGACCACCTTATTTCTCTCATCTTCACTCCCTTCTCTTCACTCCTAAGGCCACGGTCTATAGTTCAAGTTCTGCTCATCTTTTACCTGGATTGCAGCAAAAGCCCCCTAAGTGGTCTTTCTACCCCCAGCCTCATTCTTCTCCAATCCCTTCTCCACCCAACACCAAATTGATATTCATAAAACACAAGTCTTCCAAGGCAATCTCCTGCTCAAGAAACTCCACTGGCTCTCTATTGCCTCTGGGATAGAATACAAACTCTTCTATTTGGTATTTAAAGTCCTTCACAATGTGGTTGAACTCACCTTTCCAGACTGACCTCCTCCAAATCTGACATTTACACACACACACACACACACACACACACACACTCCAACTAAACTGCCCTACTTTTCACTCCCTGAATCTAACATTTCACCTCTATGACTTTTCACGGGAATGCCCTCCCTTCCACCTTCCAGCTCCCTTCAAGACTCAGCTCAAGGGTTGCTTTCAATAATACCAAGAGTTACCTTTATACCTTTTTAATGAGTCCCTCCAGCTGTCGGCACTGCCTCTTTCCAGAAATAACATTGCATTTATCTTACTGTACACACTTTCCTCCCCTCTCCTCTCCTACAATGTAAGCTTCTTGAAGGCAGGGACTGTGGCTGGTTTTACATGCCTAGTAGTCAAGCACTATTCATAAGTATTGATGAATTGAATTGAATAGGATCCCATTACAGTGTAGCACTGGACTCAATGGGAAGTCCTGGTTTCCAATCCTAGAAACATGAGAAAGTCACTTTAACCCCTTTGAGCCTCAGTTTCCCCCTCTGTAAAATGAGGATAACAATATCCATAGAGTCAGGAGGTGGGTAGTGTTGGGCTTTACTGTTTACACATTATCAATTGTAAAGCACCATACATCAGCAGCTAGGTAGTGAAGTAGATAGAATGGGAGTCCTAGAATCAAAAGGACTCATCTTTGTAAGTTCAAGTCTGGCCTCCAGCACCCAGAGCAAGTCACTTAACATTTTTGCCTCAGTTTCCTCATCCGTAAAATGAGCAGAAGAAGGAAATGGCAAATCCCAAGTGAGATTCTGAGGAGTCAGATGTGACTGAACAACAACAGAAGTACTACAGAGATGTGAGCTATTATTAGTACATATATTTATCTTTTCTGCTTCCCCAGGACCCAGTACAGATTCTTGCAAAGTGTGCGTGCTTAATGAACATTTGGTGGATTTGTAGTTGAATTCAGATTTGCTTATTTTTGCCTCATGCTTTTCCACAAACCATCTACCTACTGACAAGAGCCACCCTCTCCTCTTCCCTCGCAGCCATATTTCCTCCCTAACATTTCTCCAAACCTTTCTCAACATTCACCTTCTGCACAAACCTTTCCCTGAATAGCCTTGCCCTTTCACATCCAGAAGCATTGTAAGTAATGCTGTCATCTGCAATGAGTTTCACTTCTTTGTAAATGTCTTCTTTATGTTTCCTTGCATCTAAGTCTGGTTTTCTCCATTAGACCGGAAGCTCTCTGAGGATGGAGGACCAGAACTCCTCCTTTCCTTGGATTCCACACCCCCTCTACCCCACTACCCCAACAAAGTTCTTGAGAACTTGGCTCAGCACCAAAGCTTCACTCAGGAGCAATAGGAAAAAGAGTCACTGATTAAGGCTTCCTGAGTGCCACAGGGATCTAGATCTGGTCTCCTTCATCCCACATCCCTGTGATGAGAACATAAGGGGAGGGACACAGTCCTACTCAGACCCAGTCTCCTCGTGTTAGTCATCGATGCCGGGGCTGGGTCTAGAGAGGACAGGGAAATAGAACTGCTATGATTGCAAATGGATCTGTTGTGCTCAGAACTGGTTACTAAAAATGAAATGAGCTGTCAATAAAGCATTATCTCCTTGGGAACCTGGAACCACTTTACATCCTGTCCGCCCCCCTTCCCCCTCCCCCTCAACCCCCCACCCCAACCCCATCCCAACCTCACCCACTTCTTGGCTGCAATTGAGACACTGTTATTCCAATACAGATCAAGGGTATCTGCTCTGGTCCCTAAAGAAGCAGTCCAGGGCACAGTGGGTCATGTGACCTGGAAGAGCCCTATAATGGGTGATGGAGATCCATGTCAGATTCTTGAGCAAAGGAGTCTTCACCTATAAAATGAGAGGCTTGATCTAGATAATCTGTAAGATCTCTTCCAGCTCAACTATCCTTAGAATCTGGTTCTAGGATGAATGCTTCTGGTCAAAGTTTATTCTCTCCTGCCTGGGTAAATGCTGAAACTGGTGGAAGGGCTCTCCATTTCAGGTTCAGTGATTTGGTGGTCACATAATCAGCATTTAGTAGGGATTGGGAATCCCTCTAGACCCCTAAAATTAGATTCATTTATAACATGTATTCCCCAGATGAGTTATTCAATTGATGATGTTCCTAGGACACCTAGACTGCCCTCCAGGAAACTGGATGGATCCTTAGCCCCAAGATGGTTAGGGATGTCATAGTGACAAGCTGACATTAAAACCTATTCTCTCTCTCTCTCTCTCTCTCTCTCTCTCTCTCTCTCTCTCTCTCTCTCTCTCTCTCTCTCTCTCTCTCTCTCTCTTTCCCTGGAAAAGAACCTCTTTGTACCAAAAGGATATTGGAACAAGGACCTCCCCATACTGTGAAAGCAAAAGAGTTGGGGCCAGGAGAGGTAGGTTCAGAAGAGACTAGTTATGGGAAAGGGTATTTTGAAGCTACCGAGCTCCTCTCTTCTCCCTCTCTCCCCTCACTTCCTATTTCCTCCTTTTCCCTATTTTTCTTCTAAGGTCCAATAGAAAGAAGGGGAAGGGAAGAGAGGAAGAGGGGAAGAGGAGAAAGGAAAGACACTGGGAGACAGAGAAAGAGAGTTGGAGCTGGAGTAAAAGAAGGGAAAAAGGATGAAAAAAGGAGAAGAAACAGGGAAGGAGGCAAACAGGAAATGGGAGGGAAGAAAAAGACAGTGAGTGAAAAATTGGAGAGAGAAAAAAGAAGACTCCAAAAAGGGAAAAACAGAGGACGAGTGATAGTGAAGGGGTGAGAAAGGAAAGGAGAAAGGGAGACAGGAAGAAAGGAGGACAGAAAGAAAAGGGAGGGAAACAAGAGGAGAGAGGAGAAAGGAAGAGAGGAGTGAAGGGATAAAGAGAAACAAGGTAAACAAATTAGCAAGGTTAAAAAAACCTACATAAATAGACAACGAAGGAAGATGAGAAAATTCAGAGACAGGCAGAGATGCAATTAAAGAAGATATAAAGACATTCTGAGAGAGGCAAACCCAAGCATGATACACAGAGACAAAAAAGAAGAAACTCAGAAAGACAAGGGCCAAGAGAGTGGGGGAAGGGGGGACAAAGATGTAAAGAGCACAAAGAGAGAGAGCCTTATAGACTGACTTAAAGTCAGCAAGAGAACGATGAATACCAGGCCAGTAGAGACAAAGACAGCTCTCTCTCTCTCTCTCTCTCTCTCTCTCTCTCTCTCTCTCTCTCTCTCTCGCGCACACACACACACACACACACACACACACATGCACACACGTGCACACACGCGCACACGCACACACACACACACACACACACACACACACACATCTACAATGTCATATCTGCTGGGGAAAGGCACCTGATCATGCTAATAGGGAAAAGGATACTTGATCCAAAAACACTAGCTGCTAGAAGGGGGACCACTCCCCTACCTTTTCCTGCTCCTGACTCCACACAGCTTTCCTCGCACCCCACCCCTGCCTCCATCAGGGAAGGGCTGCACTCCACAACACAGAAAGCTTAAATGGACCTGACAGGGACCTTACACCTTGCTCCAGCTCCCTTCAACTCTGACACACTCTGAGTGTTCCTGCCGTGCCTCGTTGGCTGTCTTACTCCATCGGCTATCAGAAGCATATAAGGCTTATTTTGCAGTTCACTGTCCTCCTCCTTCCCTTCTGGCTCCCCTCCCCCTTCTAGTTCTGTCACATACACCCCATCCTCAGATGCATCAGGAGCCACAACCCTTCTTGCACAAAGAAAGGCCCAGAAACCGGCAGATCTTCAGTCAAGGTCACACAGCATCAAGGACAGAGATGGTTTCTGTGCTGCTCCCCCTACACCCTGGAAACCCTTATTCTCACTTGTCCCATTCCCACCCCAATGTCCTAGTGAGTTTCCCCCAACCAATGCCAGATCAATCAAAACAAAAGCAAGAATTTGGTTGCATGAACTTTCTCCCCAGCCCCCTCCCCAGTCCTGGCATCTCCCCACCCTGCCATGCCCAGGTGATCCTCCCCTTTCTGCTGGGGCATGCTTGACAGATTGCTGGTGTAAATGGAATATTTCTGTGAATGCTACTTACTCTCAGATCTCCTCATCCCCTCTGCCTAATGGTCCCCAGGGCTTGAGAGAGGCACAAGCAAGCCTCTGGTGGAAGGCCTGAGAGGTGTGTATAATGTCACTAGGGCTTATGTAAGTGCACAGTGCCCGGCACTCCACTGAAATGATGTTTCCCAGCCTCTGAGTGCTGCGCGTCACTGCGTTCTGCCACTTCCAACTCCTGAGCCGGAGGGAGGAGGGAGCTATCCTTAAGTGAGGGTGCCAGGATCCCTAGCTCCTGACCAGAGAATCACAGACTTTTAGATTGGAAGGAACCTCAGAGGTCACTCAGTCCAGTTATGGCTGAATAGGAATTCTCCTATAACCTTCTCATTAGTGGTCACTCAATCTCTGTTTGGTGAATTCTAGAGATAGGGAGCTCCCTATCTCCTGAAACAGCCCTTTCCTCTGTTGGATGGATCAAATTATCAGTATTTTTCCCCTTAAAATGAACAGAAATCTCTCTTTCTGCAATTTCTAACATCTGATGGAGCCATAGGAGGCTTGATTGGGGGGAGGCATTGCAAAGGAGGTCTGCGTTGTTGCAGAGATTCCCCATCCTGCTTAGATTTTATTGCTGTTCCTATAAGGAACTATGAGGTCTATCTGGCCCAAATCTAATAACAAAAGCAAGTGCTAGTGGTAGGGATCAAACTAGATGACCTCAAAGGGCCCTTCCCACCATGAGATTCAAGTATTCTTTGATGCCTCTGTCTGAAGGGAGGAAAATCTTTGGTTGCAAGGTTCTGAAATCTCTGAGGAAGAAAGCCACCTGCAGCTTGGAAGACACAGGAATGGAGAATGTGGCCCTGAGTGATATCTCTTCACTAAGGCACCAGCACTGAAGGAAACAAGACAGCACAGGGGTTTTACATTCAGCCCAGGTCTTTCCTATGATTCACCTCTCAAGATGGGACATAATCTCAGTTCCCCCAGGAGTCTCTACAGTTTTCCAGAGCCTGATGTAGTATGAATTTTGCAGCAGGTGTGGAGGCAGGAGATCCAGACTGCTGAGCTGCAAAGCCCCAGCCCCATGTTCCCATACTTTGACTGAACTGTGCACTGTGCTTGTGTATGTACACAGACACATGTGCAAACGTGCGTGCAAGACACATTGATACGCACATGCATGTTTGCATCCTAAAACAAATACACACAATGACACTCATATAGCCTGAATACATACACTAATATGCCATCCCAAACCCATACATATTCACAAATACACTCAGACATGCATTAACATACTCACACACTTAGTCTCATGCATCCATTTTTCTGTTGCCAAGAGCCTGCAGTCTGTGGTCCCAAGTGACTTCTTCTGCCTCGCACAAGCATGTCAGCCCACTCATGTACCAGAGCAGTCCTCTTCAGTTTCACATTCCCATCTACTTAAACAATTCTGCATTTTTTCTAACACCCTTTTGCATCAGTGATAAAAGAAGCCAGGTGCCCTAGGGAACAGGACTTGGAGTTGGGAAGATCGGAATTCAAATCCTGTTTTGGACACTTTCTAGCTTTGTGAGCCTGGGCAAGTCACTGAACCTCATATTCCTCCATAAAATTTTCATTTTATCTCTCAAATGGAGATAATGATAGCATCAGTCTCACAGGGTAATTGTGAAGACCAAGTGAGACAATGTGTGTAAAGTGCTGTGCAGACCTCAAAGAGGTGTGTAAATGTTAGGCATTATCACAAGACACACTCGGTACTCTGAAGCACACATACAGGTGCTCAGACTCACTCTCTTCTTCTCTCTGTTTCCACTAACACAATCTGTGAATACACCAAGCTGCCTGAGTGAGAACCCAGTCAACTGGTTAACTCAGCTCATCCTCTCCCTTCTGTACCAGCCCCCTTCCTTCTCCTCTCCAGAGGAAGGTAAATTTAGATGACCAGAGAATGCCCAGTTAATGTGGGGTTTACTGGCTAGATTTTTCTCTCTGTCTCTGCTTCTGTCTGTCTGTCTGTCTCTCTCTCTCTCTCTCTCTCTCTCTCGTGTTTCCCAAAACCTTAAACCCAGCGCAACCCAGTGCACATAGCCCATAGCTTGGACAATAATAGGTTCCTGCCCAAACTCTACCTAATGGCTGTTTTCTGGACCCTCCTGGCTTCACAGTGATTATCAGTAGTAACTGTTGCTCTTTCCCTCCCAGCTTGATTTATTTATATTTTTTTTCTTTTGCTTGTTAAAGGGGCCACTCCTTGATTACTTCTTAAAAAGGACTACTCACTGAATGGGCGTTGCCTCACTCTAAGGGAGCACCTAAACAGGCCTTAGCCAAAAAAGGTCAACATCTTCCATTGCATCCTGGGTCATCTCCAGTCATCTTGATGAATATCTGGTCACTGGATCCAGATGGCTCGGGAGGAGAAAGTGAGGCTGGTGACCTGCACAGCCCTCCCTCACTCAAAACAAAGTCAAGTGCAAGTCCTATCATCATTTCTCTGATGTCATGATCTTCTTCACAATGAAGGATGAACACAAAAACACTTCCTTTCTTACCTGTGGATCTAGGCCCCTCCCCCACACTCCTCCTTGCACACTCATGGACTACCAGTATATTGATCTTTTGGAATGATCTTGTTCAAAGTCCTTACTTCACAGATGAAGAGAGTGAATCCCTGAGATCAATTGTCTAACATCGTACAAATCAAGGTAATGGAAGAGCCAAGATTAGAACCCATTTCTCCTGACCTCTAGTCCAATGGTCTCTCCACGGGCCCAAGTTCTTTCCCTTCCTCTTCTTACTCAGGGTCATCTTCTTAGCATCATAGAACTAGAGTCAGAAGAGACCTCAAATACCATCTGATCTAATCCATGCATTTTACAGATAAGGACACTGAGTCCAGCAATGTTGAGTGACTTCCCTCATATCATATATCCATCAACAAGATTTGAACTTAGTTCCTCTGACTCTAAAGTCAGTCAGTGATTTTTACACTGTGTCCTACATTGATGATCCCCCATTTTCATTGTGTAGAGATTTCCTCACCCAACTCTGACTAAAGACACTGAGAAGAGAGCTTGAGCTACCTTCTTGTCTGACCTTCAAACTTCCCACACCCCTGGAATTGTCTAAGGTTCCCAGTCATATAAGGAAGGCCCCATCAGGGAAACTGATGAGAGCATCAAAGTTAGTCTTTCTTTCCCCTTCTTCCCAACCATTCAAAACGTTAAGCAAAGGGAGGCTAGAACCCCTCCCATTCCAGAACTCCCCCCACTCCGCTCTGGTTTCCCAGATCCTACTCCTGTTTAGTAAATAAATTGAGGGCATTGGTAATAATATACCTGTCAGATAGCAGCAAGATTCCAATTTCTACTGTCAGACCAGCCTGGCCTGGTCGCTCTGTTCTGAGGTGATGCCTTAAGTCATCCACTTCCTCTACATCCCACCAAGGGAGAGGGCTTCCTCATTAGCCAGCACAGATTGAGAACAGACCTAAGAAAGAACTTTCAGACAAGAATTGTTAGATATTGGGAAGCATGCCTAAGAGATGTTTGTAGAAACTCCTCTATAGATCAGGGCTATAATGGGGAGGATCTGGAGCAGGAGAATATCCATCACAAGATTCCATTCTTCCTTCCTGGGAGGTAAGGGTCACTTCTATCTGGAGTAGGGGAGAAAGGGGGACCCGCATAGCAACAGGAGTGCAGCCTAGCCCAGGAATTTAATGACAGCAGGCCGGTCTTATTAGAAAGTGAAATCACTAGCTTGTAGAGCTCCGTGGCTTAATGGAAGGAGCTTGGTAGGATAGAAGCATCACCGTCTCTGGAGACAGAGGACTTGGGTTCAACTCTTACCACTGGCACTGATTATTGTATTGACCTTGGATAAATCATTTGACCTCTAAACCTGAACTAGGTGACTTTTGAGTCTCCCTTCAGCTCTAGAGTTATGATCTATTCTCCTGCCTCTATGCAAACCTGCACCTATATTATCACACATGGACAAGAATCCATCCATTTAAGAAAAACTTCTCTACAGAGAAATATTCCACCCTCCCCCTCCTCCCCAGCCTGCTGCAAGCCAATTATTCCAGTGTCTAATGAGGCTTACTGTCAAGAAGTCCTTCCTTCTAACATGCCCCTCCACCTACCTCCTAAGCTTTTGTCCATTTCTTCTTTCTCTGTCCTTACTGGAGAAAGTAAGTAGCTGAGTAATAAATCTTTACACTCCTTTCCAGACGTAACCTTCTCTCTTGTGTAGGATCAAAAAAAAAATCCCAGCTCTTGTCTAATCCACATCCTTGGGGTGTATGGGGCATTCAGGATGGACTGGTGTGAGGGCTTGCCTAGCCCTTTTCGGGGTTGCTCATCCACCTTGGGTGCCACCTCTTTGACATGTCCTAAAAGACTGATGAAAATATCCAGCAACCCCTTTTAGTCTGCCTAGGGCCTCTCTAGTTAACTAAGGTGTATGGAAAAATTACTTTCCTCCAAACAGAGAACATCCAGAGATTGGAGCAAGTTTATTTCCATGTTGTTTAAAGAAACCAAAATAAACACAAACAAATTTGGCAACACAAAGCTTGAGGAGGGACAGGCCCCCCTCTGTACTCCTGCTGAGTCTCTGTGGTCGATACCGCCTGCTTGGTGATAGAAGGATGAGTAACTCCTGACTACCCACTGAGCTGGGAAGACATCCCAGAGACTGATGAGCCCAGGGAATTGAACGTGGCTTGGGCTAACATGATGACAGAGGTTCCCTGATTCTTCTTCTGTGGTCTAGGGGTATATAGTGAGCAAGTGTCCAGGGCCCACCCTTGGAGAGGTCTCTTTTTGCTATGTATGATTCCTAGTGGCTATTAATAATAACTTGGAGTTCTATAGCAGCATGGAATTTTTCCATTTTTTTCCTTAACATCAACCCTATGGAAAAGGACCCACATGTACAAAAAATTTATAGCAGCTCTCTATGGCAAAGAATTGGAAATTGAAGGGATGCCCATCAATTGTGGAATGGCCGAACAAGTTGTGGTATATATATACATATATATACGTATATATGTATATATATTATGTATATATATGTAATGGAATACTATTGTTCTATAAGAAACAATCAGGCAGATTTCAGGAAAACCTGTAAAGACTTACATGAACTGATGCTGAGTGAAGTGAGCAGAGCCAGGAGAACATTGTATACAATAACAGCAAAATGGTGAGATGATTAGTTTTGATAGACTTAAATCTTCTCAGCAATACAATGATCTAAGACAATTCAGAAAGGCTCATGATGGAAAATGCCATCAACATCCAGAGAAAGAACTGTGGAGTCTGAATGCAGATTAAAGCATACTATTTTTCTCTTTTTTTGGTTGTTTTTTCTTTCTCGTGGTTTTTCCCTTTTGTTCTAATCTTTCTTCGACAAAATGACTAATCATCATTTCTCTGATGGTATGGTCTTCTTCAACAATGAAGGACGAACACAAAACAATGTGGAAATACGTTTAATAAGACTGGACATATATAGCCTATATCAAATTGTTTACCATCTTGGGGGCGGGGGAGAGGGAGAAAAAAAATTGGAATTCAAAATCTTATAAAAGTGAATGTTGAAAACTATCTTTACATGTAATTGGGAAAAGTAAAATAATATTAAATGGGAAAAAATAATTTAAAAGAAAAAGAAATATCAACCTTATGAGGGTAGTGGCATAAGTAGGATGGGTCCCATTTTACAGAGGTGGTAAAGAAGCCCAGAAAGGGCAAATGTCCAGTTTAGCCTATGGAGGCACAGCTCGTAAGTTGAGAAGCAGGATCCAAACCTATGAAACCCAAGTCTTCTGATTTCAAGTCCAGTGCCTTCTCCATGACATCGTGAACTTCTCTGAGACCCTTCAAATTGTATAGATCTAGGAAGCATCACTGGGGAGAAGGGGAAGGAGAATGAATCTTCATTGACCTGAACTGTTTAAACACTAGTCTTCCATGGAGCTGGTGATGGAAATCAAAAACATTCTGTGATCTCATACTGAACTTAAAAGTGCTAGTCAGTCAGTAAAAAAGCATGTATGAAGCACCTGCTAGGAGCTATGCTAAAGGCTGAGGATATAAGGAAAAACAAAAATATGTATCCTTCCCTCAGAGAGTTCATGCTCCATTGGGGAAACAAAATATGAACAACTGTAGACATACACAGGGTCAATGGAACATGATCTCAGAGGGAAAGAACTCACAAGAGGGTAGGGCCTGGGAAAGGGTTCCTGTAGAAGGTAGGATTTGAGCTGAGGAATTCAGGTTTAAAGGAAGCCAGGAAGTGGAGATGAAGTAGAGCATTCCCCATACAGGGGACAGCCCATGAAAAGGCATGGAGTCAGGAAATAGAGTATTCTGTTTGAGGAACATTGAAAAGCCAGTGTAGCTGGATCATAGAACACATTCCTGACAGTAGGGAGACTGGAAAGGTAGAAAAGGGACAAGTTTTAAAGGGCTTTAAAAGCCAAACAAAAAATTGTATATTTGATAATGGAATAATAGGGAGACTCTGGAGTTTTTGGGTGGAGATTGTGGAAGGAAGGAAACACCCTGTATTATTAGGCTTTCTTTGCCCAGCTCTCTTGAGTTATCCTGAATATATATGTTCTATATCATCTGGAAGGATACAGAGGTTCCAGATTCAACACCTACCCCATCTTAATATCTAGGTCTCTACTGGCTCCTCAAACTCTACTTCCTTTGTTCCCAAATTTGTACCCAAATAACAGGATAATGCCTCCCCCACCCCACCATCCACCACCCCCAAACCACCTCAACTACGAAGCTTGGTTCTTGATATAGTAGATCCAAACTGTGGTCTACCTATGCTGCAGCAGCTGATCTGTCCATCAGGAGCATCAAAAGTATCACTTAAAAATGCATAAAGAACTGAACCAGTAGTCAGGAAAATCTAAGTTCAAATACTGCCTAAGATACTAGATTTATGACTCCATTTGTCTCAGTTTCCTCATCTGTAAAATATGAATAATAATGGCACCTATCTCCCAAGGTTGCTGTGAGGATAAAATATGATTATGTACGTGTATATATATATATATATATATATGTATTTATATATACACACATATATATATTTATATATAAATGCTTTATAAACCTTAAAGTGATACATAAATAGCAGCTAATGTTTTAACACAGAAAGTAACTTCTCAGCCCTCAGGTTTGTTATCTATAAAATGGGGAAAGTAATACTTTATCTTAGAGTTTGTCAGACTTTGTTAAATAGCCTGGAACTTGTGAACACATCTATCATACAGAGTTTCCCATTGCACAAAATTTGTTGTATTTGTATCAACAAAGCAGCATTAATAAAGGATGTCAACAAAAGCTTGAATATTCATCAATACTTCAATGGATTCTTAATCTCATTATGGAGCCTTCCTTCCAATTGTATTTTTCACAATTCATCCATGGCATCATTCTGTGAAAGACTTGTCAATATACTCCCTAAAATATCTATGGATATCTACCCAACTATATAGCATCACCAGGAGAATAATGTTGCAAGAAAAAGGAAGGAAGGAAGGAAGGAAGGAAGGAAGGAAGGAAGGAAGGAAGGAAGGAAGGAAGGAAGGAAGGAAGGAAAACAGAGAAAGAGAGAATGAGGGAGGGAGAGAAGAAGGAAGGTTGAAGTTTTGTTTCAGAAAGAAATTTGGGGGAAAATTTTGGAACCCAAAATCTTGTGAAAATGAATGTAAAAAGTTAAATAAATTTATTTAAAAAAAAAGAAAGAAATTTGGGAATCACTAAAAGCAATGTACCATTTCCCAAAGGCAATTCAACCTGCTTTCCTTCTCCCGTTCAATTCTTTATCCAGTTCATTGATTCTCTGCAGGTCAGTTCTATGGGAGTATACATTAGACTCCACATGAGAGTCTGAAGCAAAAGCATTCTTCATCCACTTGATTTTTCCTGCATGAATAGTTAGGTTGAAGTCATTTGAGTGTCTTTTTTTTCTTTTAGCTCATCCAGGAGGCTCTTTAGTGTTCCGGGACTTGTTGAGACCAACACAATGTCATCCAGACACAGGAGCATAGGAACATGAACTATAGAGCTGAATGGACCCTGAAAGGTCAGCTAATTCAACCCTTTCATTTTACAGATGAAATCGCCTAAAGAGACAAAAATAACTTGACACTTGATTGCCCCAACAACACAGAAACAAATTTTCTCTGGTGCCCTCATGTAGGGATGGCATGGGTGGGATTTGAAACTATGCCTTCTTATTCCACATCCTACATTCTTCCCTTTATACCATACTGTCCCCTAAATGTTACACCTGAAGGACCCCACAGCCGTCCCTCTCTCAAAACAAAGTCAAGTGCAAGTCACGTCATTATCTCTTTGATGGCATGGTCTTCTTCGGCAACAAAGGAAGAACACACTAGCTTTAGGAATCTCTCATCCACTGAATATATTTTTATGATTGTCACAGGGCTTTGACACGAGCCCAAATCACCCAAGATAGAGACATTGATATGGGAGACACCAGGGACCTACTTATAAGAGAGGATGGTCTATGTCTCCCTAACACATGGGTGAGCCTCTTTCCATTGGCTAATTAACCAAAACAGGCTGTGTGTTTAAAACTACTAAACTAGGAAAGTCTCTCTTTTCCTGGCAGTGTCCAAAAAGTGAAAGTTCTGATCACCCACAGCACATATCATGAAGTAAGCTGAGTGAAGGAAAGGGCTGTCTCCCTAAAATTGGCCCTTTAACCCCAAGAAATAGGTTCGGGGGTATAAATGGTTTGGTTGTCTTTTTTCAATTCTAGGAGCAAGCAGAAGAGTCCCCATATCCATCACTTGAAGCAGAATTCCATGCCAAGTATTGTTGCCAGACAAATGGGGAAGTCTTGAGAAGTCAGGGTGCCTGAGACTCGAGGCCAGTATGCTATATAAGAAGCGAATTAAACTATGAGCCTAATCCTCTTCCCTTCCTCAGAGACTGAGGTTGTTTTGGGGGAAAGGGGAAATTAAACTCCCTGGGTAGGGGGGGTTATTTGTTTGTTCTTGTCATATTTTTGAAGCAAATATTCCTTTGCAAAATTATTCTGTCAAGTAGTTCAATGGCAGCGGGATGCAGGGGACCACCTAAAATTAGAGGAACTCCATCAGAGGGGGTTCAAGTCAATGGGAGAGAATTAGATACTCCTTATACCCTCCTGAAAGATGCTAGAGAACCCTGGGAGCTGGGTGAAATATAACAGCACCTGGTGTTCAGGCGAAGGGACCTAGGATAGTCACTGTTACATTATGTTAGATTATCAAACACGATATTCATTTAAACAAGTTTCCACTTGTACTTTATTACTTCATAAGGTAAAAAGCTAAGATAATTCACACTGGTCTCTTGTAAGTAAAAAAACCTCTTTGGGCTTCAGTTTTCCCATGTTTCATGTGGGTGAGTTAGACTAGATCTCTGAGGTTTCTTAGCTGTCTAAAAAAAATCCCACAATTTAATAATTCTAATGACAGACTTACCTTAAGTGCTTTGACTGTTCATAACAAGCCCACCAAAATGAAACTTGTTTCCATCATTTACTCGTAAGTCCTTTAATATCTTATCATCGCTAACTATAGAAATGGCATAATTGTAGCTACTTAAAGACCCACTTAATTTCTCTTTGAAAAGAGTAGATTGTGTTCTATCTTAAAATAATTTTGTCAGTTATATCAAAGGTCTGATATTGGTTAGTGGAACTCATGAGTCTTAGTGAGTTTCCTAAGGCTCAGAGAAGTTAAGTCCATATGGCTATTAAGTGTCAGAGCAAAATTTGAGTACAGATATTTCTGACTCCAAGTCCAGAATTCACTTACCTAGGGGAAGCAACTCCTCTCCCACTTACTCCATATGATATTAAAATGGACACTCCTGGAATGAGAGAGGGTGTTGTTTTAGCCCATCTGAAGAGATATTGGCTGGTGAGGACAATTTAATCTCAATTAATTGATGTTTCTATAACTGATTTAGAATTCTTTGTTTTTATTTATTTTTACCCTTTCCTTACTGGGTAGCAAACTCTCTTGATATCTCATTTGAGCTCTGCTAATGGAAAGAAGACTGTGAGCATTTGTTGAGCTATATACTGTTTTCAGTGATTGTATACAAAAGAGTCACATCGCAAGTGGAAGGGGGGAAGATGGCATTGTCTAACATCAAAATAAATTGCAGAGTAAACCTAGAGGGAATGGCCTGTGAGCTCCTGGTAGAAGGCAGAGATTTTAGCTCTATCCCCCTTTCTTACCAAGACTCATCAGGGCATCTCTTCAAACATACATGTGCACAAATATGTCAAAAGTTCACTTTTGTCTTGCTACTTGACAAGGGTCTTCCAACCTCAAATGAAACTTTCAGAGCATAGTCAGGTTCACGTCTTCCACTCTCCCCTTTCCCTCATGGCACATGTCCAATCAGTTGCCAAATCTTTTCATAACTTTCTTCTTCTTTTAATTCAAATAGTCATAACCTTAGTTCAGACACCATCACTTTCACTTGCACCAGTGTAAAAGATTTTAACTTATAGTGAAGGAAACAGCAAACCACTCTAGTAGCTTTGCCAAGAAAATCCCAACTGGGGTCACAAAGAGTCAGATATGATTGAAACAATTAAACAGCAACAAATACTTAAGGTTGCTCTCTTCTCAAAACCATCTTTCATATTACTGCCAAAATAATCTTCCTAAAGCATAGGTGCAACCAAGTCACTTCCCTGTTTGGGGAATTTCAGGGGTTCTTTGTTGACTTTTGGATATAATATATACTTCTCTATTTGCCATATAAAGACCTTTGTATTTTGACTCCTCCCTATTTTCTCTCATGTATTAAATGTTCCTATCATGCACTCCATGTTTCAGTTAAATGGGGTCACTTGCTGTTGCCTAGTAAGTAGCATTCTATCGCTTACCTCTATTCTTTTGTATAGGCTGTCCCCATACCCTTCCTTTTCATTTCTTTCTACCTTTTGGAATCCTTAGCTCACTTCTTAGCTCAGTCTAGTTTCCATTACCTACATGAGATTATTCCTTATTCCCAACCCCTCCACAATTGTCAGTGTTGTCCCTGCCCTACAGCCTAATGAAACTACTTTTTATATATTTAGTATTTACTTTTCTCTGTATGTTTTGCACCCTGTCCCAGCCCTAAATGGAATGTAAACTCTTTGTGGGTATATATAATTCTGTTTCTGATTTGGTATCCCCAGAGCTTGCCATGTAGGAGCCATCCAAAAAATTATTGCTAATTCTGATTTGCTTAGTCATACAGCTAGGGCCAGAGACAGAACCAGCATCCAGGTCTTCTGAGAGCAACATGGTACTATCTCTGCTAACAGCGTCCCCTTGGTCTCTCCAACCAGTCAGTGACAACTGTTCAGCCTAGCCAAGGGTTCTCTACTAGAATCTTTTCTGATGGGCAGGAGGAAGGAATGAACAGCTCTCACCAATGCATCTGGTCACCTCCCCTTCTAGTTTGAGGAAGGCCGTGACTAGTAAGGCTCACTAAGCCTGTCAATTCCATCCATACAGAGTTTAGTGATTGCCCAGGAAAGGGAAATGAATATGTGAGAGCCAGCTTCTCCCCCTACTTTCCTCCACTGGCACTGCCCCCTTTCAGGGCCTCCCTGCCTGCCTGTGAGTGATGGGTTTATCTTCCTGGGACAGAGAGGAGCTTTTGACGGAAGATATGACTCCCTTGAACTCTTCCGTAAGCAAGTTCCCCAGGAGGAAGGAATGAAGGGGAAGGAGAGGGTGGGAGGAGATGTTATCCAGCTCTAGCGTCTGTTTGTCACTCAATCAGAAATAGAGTTTCTATGCGTGTTTCCCCCACCCCCACACTCCCACTGGGAACTCAAGCCCAGTGGTAACACCTGAGGGATCTGTAAATATCCCACAGGCATCTGGGCCTCTGAAATCCAGCAGAAAAATAAGATTAAAAAAAATAACTCTACCAACACTCCCCCCCACCACCATCAGCACCACACACACACACACACACACACACACACACACACACACACACCTTAAATGCTCCTAAGTCTGTTGTCACTCAACCCAGTGCATTTTGAGAGACTTAAAAAATCATTTCTCTAAAATGTCTGGGCTTTTTTGGAAATTTCAACAATCTGAGGGCCAGGAACAAATCTGGGCAAGGCAAGGCCACATCTGGTCCATTCCTGTTATCTCCTCAGAGGTCTTTCTGTGGGAGGGGGAGCCTTACAATCACTCCCCCAGATGTTGGCTCTCCTCTATTGGTCTCCTGGTCTCCTGTATTGTGCACAATCCAAAGAACTGGCAGGCAAGGCTGCCATACAGAGGAAAGAGTACTGGGTTTGGATTCAGTATCCAAACTAATCATGTCACATCATAGATTTGGAATCAGGAGACCTGGGTTCCAATTTTGGCTCTATAACTTACTTCCTTTGTGACCATAGGGCGGTCACTTCCTGATGTGAGGTAGCGGGAAAAGATCAGACTTGGAACCAGAAGACCATCTTTCAAACCCAGGCCCTGCCACCTGTGACCGTGTAAGTCAATTATCCTCACTGAGTCTCAGTTACCACAACTGTACAATGGGAATTGTAATGCATCCTCATAGTGAGGAAGGTACTTTGCAAATCTTAAATCACTGTGTTAATGTGAGCTGTTATTGTGGCTACCATCATTCTTACTACCGATCTAACCTGTGATTGCATCAGGCTCCCAGAGAGGAGCTCCCTTACCAAAGCAGGAAAGCTCCTGCAATTTATAGTCTTAAAGATTTACTTAAGCAACTAAGAGGGTAAGTGACTTCCTCAGGGTCACATAGCCAATGTGTGTCTGAGGTGAGACTTGCACCTGGGTCTTCGTGAGTTCAAGGCCAACCCTCTATCCACTATATCATATACAAGGCTGCTTATTAATATCAATAGATAAAATTTTGTCAATTAAATGAAGGCAATGCATTAAAGGTACTGCAAGGTTGCTTCTAAGTCTAAATTCTCGACCCCATAAATGAATGAATCAAAGAATGGGTAAATGAATAACAAAACAATGATTAAGTACTTACCACATGCCAAACACTCTGAATGAAGGGCAAGAGGGGATAGGTGAAGGTGCCAGGGAATCTTGTTGCAAATGTTGGGCAGAGGTCACGTATGTTTTAATACAATAATTATTATTATATTTATATAGCACTTTAAGGTTTGCAAAGAACTTTACATATTTTAACTCATCTGATCTGTTCATGTCAGTCAGTTAAGTACTGAGTGTCTAAAATGTGCTCTCACCTCTGCTGAGAAGGCCCCCAGAAATCCCATTTGGTCCTTTTCTTAAAGAATTTAGAATCTAGTTTAGAATTATAGGAAATTAGGTCCTCAGAACGTGCTTTAGTCGTCCTAGGTTCAGAGGTTTGGTGCTACAACAGTCCTTCTCTGAGACCATCTACTCTAACCTCCTCCCTTTAGACGTGAGGAAGCTAAGGCCCGGAGATCCAAGCATCTAAGTGACTTGACCACAGTAGCACAACAAAACAATGATGAGGAGGACAAGTACCCAGGTGTCCTCACTCCCAGACCAGTGCTCTTTCCACTGGAAAAACTAGAGCTACACACACCTGTGACCCAGTTAGGGCTGAAGTGTGTGTTACTGCCTCTAAGCACTATCATGAGAGAGTGATGCTTCCTGTGTCCTTGGAGAGGATGGAGGCGGGGAGGGGGTGGTGTATGAGTGAGATTATAGTCATAACGCAATGCGTCTATAACTCTGTGGATTATCCCTGGCTCAGGGATGAGGAATTAACCACTTGGGAGGAGTGGGAGGGACCATGCTAATAGAGCTGAGTCAGAGCGGCTGAGGGCCTTCTCCAAAATTGGAGAGCTGTCTGAGGACCGCTGGGGAGAGGAAGCAATTTGAAGCAATAGAATGAGCAGACTACATGCCTGCAGGTGTGTGTGCCCCAATACAAAAATGGCTGGGCTCCTGTGTGGCCAGAGTGGGAGGGGAGCTGAGCAGCTATTCATGTCTGACCAGACCAAAGAGTCAAGCCAGAAGGGAGTCCTGCTGGAAGTTCCCTACACCTGCTGGATAATTTTAGAATGGTCTCATTTCTTTTCAGTTCTACATACTTAAATGTCACTTCCTGAATTCTTTCCTGATTTCCCCCCTGCAGGCAATGTCCTTCCCCAACCCAAGATCACACACCTCTCCCATATACTACACCTGTCCCATGTACTACACCTCTCCCATGTACTACACCTCTCCCATATACTACAAATCATGTAAAATTATATTTTAAAGCTACCTGTTTATTTTGCATCTTATTCCTCTACTGAACTGCGGGGCCATTAGGACAAGAAGCATATCTTATTTACATTTTATCTTTCCCAGAGTCTAACAATATACACTGCACTCTTCAATACTTTCTTCTATAGTTCCAGGAATCTATGGTCTCATCCATGTGAGTTCCCTCCAATCATGCAAATCCAAACTTACCAATGTCATCAACCTATACAACTTTCATTCATGTGATCACATAAATCCTCCACAAGGGGTCCTCTGGCAACCTTCCTCTAGCTATCTTGACAATGGGTGTATACCAATGGCAACATAGTTCATGACTGACTACTACACACAGTTGGTGCTTAATAAGTGTTTGTTGTAGAGTTAGTATGATGAATTGAAAAGAGCATTTGGAATCCAGTGATTCAGATTTGAATTTCAGCTCTGCTACTTAATTGTGTGACCATGGTCAAGTTATTTCTATTCTTTAAGCTTCTGTTTCCTCATTTCTAGTGCCTAGAGATTAGTGTGGTCTGGAGTAAGAAGAAGATTTTATCATGTATGACTTGAACTGGACCTTGAAGTAGATAGATAGATAGATAGATAGATAGATGGATAGATAGATGTGTGTATATGTATATATACATATGTGTGCATATACCTATTAAGAGATGACAAACAATGAAAATAGGTGTCAGAAGCTGGTGGAATTAAGGGGCACTAATACACTTGTGGTGGTGCTATAAACTGACCCAACCATTGTGGGGAAATATATATATATATTCCCTGAGGAAATTAAAGTAAAAAAAATAACTAGTATTTATATACTACTTTTTTGTTTGCAAAATTCTTTACAAATATTATCTCATTACATTCTCATGACAATTCTGGGAGGCAGGTGCTATTATTAGACCCATTTTAGAAATAAAGAAACTGAAGCATACATAAATTAACTGACATATCCAGGGTCATACAGCCAGTGAGTATCTGAAGTCAAATTTGAACTCAAGTCCTTGTGACTCCAGATGCAGCTCTTTCTCCATGGCACCACCTAGATGCCTAGGTCCCATATATTCCAAAATATTCATAACAGCACTTTCGTGGTAGCAAAAACAAAATCTGCTAACAAAGAGGAAGAGAGGCATCACCTGGAGAATGGTTGAAAGGTGTGGTATATAAAAATAATGGAACATTATTATATCATAAGAAACAATGTGTATGAGAAATTCAGAGAAACATAATAAGGTTTCTAATGAACTGATGCAGAGTAAATAGAACCAGGAAAACAATATATACAATGAACAGAGCAACCTAAGTGAAAAGAACATGAAAAGGAAGGTGAACACTAGTTATAATGAAAAATCTTGGCATCTCCCTTCTTTTCTTTGGATAGGATAGGGATGATAGGTAAGAAATGTTACGTATACTGTCAGAAGTAATTACTCTGTCATTGATTTTCTCATTTTTGTTATTGTATGGAAAAGCTCACTACATAAAGATGGGTATGTGTATGTGTGCTTATATGTGTGCAAGCATAGGCATGGGTGACATAGGGAGCATATCCAGAAGTAACTCATTTGTGAGGCTGCCAGGACCTCATTCCTTATTTATTTACCATCCAAGCTTCCTACAGAAGCCATTTCCTTAAACAGGAGTCTTGCACACATGGGTTTCAGAGTAGGAAAAGATATTGATTTCTTGTTTAACTGGGAGTGGGGAGCTGTTGAGGGAGACAAGACAGAGCAATGTAAAACAGAAGACATGACTAAAAACTTTGTGTCTTTGTCAAATCTTATGTCTCTTCCAGAGCAAGTGCCATAACTCCAGTGGGAATCTAGGCGTTCCTGATAGCAAGGCCCATATGCCCTCTACCCTTTGTATTTTTGTGGTCCTGTGGAAATTACAGAAAACTTGGAGTCAGAGAACCTAGGTACTAGTACTGGTTTTCCCACCATACTAGCTAGCTGTGTGCCTTGACTAAATCACTTCACATTGCTGAGTCTCAGTTTTCTCATCTGTAACATAGAGTATATCATGTTTCCATTCCCTCTCTCGCAGTTCTGCTGTGAGCAACATTCTTTTCTAAACCCTAAAGCCCTATAGTATTCTCAAAGTGGGATCCCCAAAGTCCTTTCAGGAGGCCTGTGAAATCAAAACTATTTTCATATAAGACTAAGACAATGTGATTTCTAATATGGTAAATACTGTTAGATATAACCCACATAAGCAAAACCTCTTTTCAGGGTCCTAAATAATTTTTAAGCGTATAAAGGGGTTCTAAGACCATCAAGTTTTAGAGCTACAATACTATAGAAATGGAGACTATTATTCTTCTTTCCAGCACCTAGGACAGGGCCCTACATGTAGAGAATGAGTGCCTAGATCTCACAGACAAGAGATTCTCTCTAGTGACTCAAGACAGTACAATCACAGAAAGAAGGGGTCTTGGCCCATTTGCTTCCAGGTCATTTGGACCATTATGTAGATAGGGAGCAGGAGTTCACTTCAAGTCAGCCGGTCCTGATAACTGCAGAGCTTAATAGAATGAGGAAGCCACCTTAGATTGGACAAGTAACATCACCACACACCAGACAGGGCTCATTTAATACCAGAAGCTGAAGACAACTCCTCTTTCTTCTTTAGGATTCTCCCTGGAAAACTCTGACTTCCCTGATAGAAGAGATAGCAGGAAGAGATAGCCCACAGGATTGTCTCAATTTGTCAGCAGTCCTGTTGGGGGTGAGTTCTAGGGGGTTAGAGCTGGAGCTGGTGAGTGATTTCCTGCAGTTTTCCCATTATTGCCTGCTCATAGCCCTCCCTAGCCCCAGCATCTAGGTGGCACAGTGGATAAAGAGCTAGGCCTAGAGTCAGGAAAACACAAGGTCAAATACAGACTCAAACACTTACTAGCTATGCGTCTCTGGGAAATATAACTCAACCCTGTTTGCCTCGGTTTCCTCATCTGTAAAATGAGCTAGAGAAGGAAATGGAAAACTACTCCAGTACCTTTGCCAAGAAAACCCAAATGGGCTTACAAAGAGTCAGATGTGATTAAACAACAAATAAAATTCCCATCATTGCGCACTTCAGGGATCTTCCTCAGCCCCAATTCAAGCAGGAAAGTCTGGGTTTTCTGAGCTATCCACTACTGCACTTTTTCCACTTCCTCTACCACCACCCTAAGTTAAGGAAGAAACCTTGGAATTTTTCTATTCCTGAAATACATGAGTGAAAGATGCCTGTTTGCAAAAATGGCCTCTGTGGGGAGTTTGATAAGAGAGTAAATACAAGAATGAGGTCCCCTCAGCCTTATAAGTGAGTAGAGATGATAATGAAGCTATCCTCATTCAGGTATGCCCCCACCAGCCAGTAACAATCAGTAATCTCCCGAAGTTAGGCTCTCTAATTCCATCCATGCCACCCATCACTGAAACCATTACTATTCATGGCAAGGAAAGAAGCAGCCCTGATAACTAACTGAGTGTTACAGTGAGTCATGCTGGCTGCTAGATGATCTATGGTATTGCTCTAGGTGGAGGGAAAAGAGATTGATGGGCAGCCACAAGAAACACAAACTCTACGACAAGTGTTAAGAGAAGATGCTTAGAAACTGGAGGAGAGACATGAAGGGGTCTCCCTAGATGCCCTCCCTGGGATCATTCTTTCCATGTTAAGATCAATGCATCCCTTTGTCCAGGACCAGACAATTCAACCCATAACAATATTAACTGCCTACAGTGGGCCAGGAACTGGGCTAGTCACTGGAGACTCAAAGACAAAACGAAAAACAACTACTCTTAAAGGGCACAAGCACTTAATAAATATTTATTGATTTATTGGTTGATTGAGTACACTTTAATTGTGGAGATATAATATACAACTAGGTAAGTATATACATGACCATTTGGGCAGGAGAAAAGAGAGAAATAATGAGAAGTATCAGAAAAGTCTTCCTGACATGAACTAGACAAAGTATATTAATTTAAGCCTTGAATGAATCTAGGGATTCTAAGTGGATGAACAGAGTGAGGAATGCATTACAAGCACGGGAAAACAGCCTGTGTAAAAGTATGGAGTGGGGAGAGAGAATGTTAACAAGACAGCCAGTTCAATAGGAGCATAGTACACATGGGATGGGGGGGGAGAATCATGGGAAAGAAACTTAGCAAAATGGTTAGGTTCCAGTCCATGAAGAACTTTAAATGCCCAATGGAAGAGTGCATAGTTTATTCTAGAGGCAATAGAGGGCCACTGATGTTCCTTCAGCAAGGGAGTAAAATGTTAAGTTTTGTGCCATAGGAAGATCATTTTAGCAGTTATGTGGAAGGTTAGGATTAGCATAGAAGGTCTGAAGCCAGGAGTCCAATTAGGAAGTTGTTCAATAGACCAGCCTTGAGGGGATGATCTACAGTGGTGGCTGTGTGAGTGGAGAGAAGACAGATGTGAGAAATGTTGTGAGGATAGAATTGGCAAGACTTGGCAATTGATTGGATGTGGGGCAGAGTAGGAGGAGGTAAGGAAGATGATAGCATTAACTCCAAGGTAGCAAACCTGGATGGCTAGAAAGATACAGAGGGAATTATTTAGGGGAAAAGGAGTTCCTTTTTGAATTGGATGTTCAGTAAGAAATTGGTGATTGGTCTCCAGATTGAGATTGGATATCTAAGTCTAGGAATCATCTGCATAAAAATGATAATAGAACCCATAGGACCTAATAAGATCACCTATATTTGCCTCAGTTTACTCATCTGTAAAATGAGCTGGAGAAGGAAATAGCAAACCACTCCAGTAGCTTTGCCAAGAAAACCCCAAATGGGGTCACCAAAAGCCAGATACAACTGAAAATTTACTCAAAAACAACTAAAGTGTAGAGAAAGAAGAGAAAGGAGTCTAGAACAGAACACTGAGGGATTCCCATTTTGGGAGATGGGGATGAGATGTCATTTTTTTAAATCAGTCTAAGACTGGAATGGGATAGGTTTCAAGGGTCCAAAGCCTGGAACCACCCAGAGGTTATGCCCTTATTTGCTCTAGAATGGGCTAAAACTTCAGAGCCACAGACATAGCAGTCCTTTCTATCTTTCTACCACTTTTACCCACAGTAATGTATAGGGTAGTGCTACAATGAATTTAGAGGGCATCAGGGCATGGACCTGAGAAGACACTAGCAGCCCTTACACTCCTTCCTCAAATTAGAAATGACAGAATTGGTAATTAGTTAGTAAACCACATGTTAAACCACATGTTTTTCCCCTGATCTCAAAGCCAACAAACCTCTTCCTTAACCCTCAACACAGGCTCTGACTCACCCATTGCCCCTGGGAAGAGGAAAGGTTTTTTCTGCTTTCCTAAGATACCGTTTCTGCTCCTTGCCCCAGTGCAAAAATTGCTCATTGTGACTCAGGTAATGTTAGCTCCTACCCAGCCTCCAAGGATCCCAAATCATGCCTAGGTCCTTAGTTTATGTTCTCGTTTATTCTCCTTAGTTCACATGGATATTTAATACACATACCACAGTAAGGAGGATTTAGTTTAAACTCCTAGCAGGCCTCCTGAATCTGAGACATTGGTAGAGGGAAATTTATTCCCACCATAGTGAAGAAAGTCAGGGTTCTGCAAAGTCCAAATCAAGAAATAAAGGCCTTGGATGTGGGGGTAACCCATGCCCCTACATGCTCTTAGGGTCTTGGTCTCAATAAACTTCACAACAAATCAATCTTACCTCCCCCAAAACAGCACCTCCTTCCAATGTCCCAATTTCTGTTGACAGTCATCTTCTGAGACCTTCAAAATGATCCAGACTGAAAACCTTAAAGTCATCTTTGATTCTTGTTTCTTTCATCCTCCTGTCCCTCACCTCAAATCCCTTGCCTGTGGATTCCTACTTCTACGTTAGCCCTTCTTTCCATTTCTTCATCTACCTTCTCAGTGCCTAGTTCAGGCTTTTGTAATATCTCTCACCTTAACAACTGATGGTAAGCATCTTCTAACTGGCCTTGCTGGCCTCAGTGTCTCCCCATTCCAATCCATCCTTCATAAAAGTGGCAAAATAATCTTTCTAATGAACAAATACAATCAGGTCACTCTCTTGCTCAAATTCTCAGTGGTTCACCATTGCGTGACAAAGAAAATATCAAATCCTTAGAGTGACATTTAAGGTTCTATGTTCACAATCTGTCTCCAACCTGTTCTCCCAGATGTATTTCATGCATTCTATTCTCTCATCAAACCAAATGTCTCTGTTTTCACTTATCTCATCCTACCTCCTTTTATCTCTATTACATAGGCCACATTTCATGCCTGGAAAACATAGTGTCCCTTTACTCTACCTACTGAAACTCTTCTTTTCCTTCAAAGCCAACTTCCCCTGCTCTCTCGTCCATGAAGATTTCCCTGATTCCTTTAACTGTCAAATGAAAGGGAGCCCGCCTCCCTTAAAATTTTGTCAAATTTGATCTACTTTTCCTGGCTCTCCTCTTTGTCCTATTATATGTTGCCTTATAGCACATTAATTATGTATATATTTTATTCTTCCCTTTAGATTATAAGCTGCTTGAGGGCAGACACTGTCATTTTGAAACTTTATGTCCCTAGTAATTAACATAATGTATATATGATGCCTTATATCAATTAAAAATAATCAGCTTCCCAAGGACAAGATGAAGAAGACTGCATTAAAAGCAGGGGTTTTTTTAATGATCTGGGGCTTTTAGTAAATAACAAGCTCAATATTCAGTAGTTTAATATATCAGCCAATAAAGCTAATGTGAATCTAGGGCTGCAAAGAATAAAGCATAACTTACAGTCAATGTCCCTCTCAACTCTACCCAGTCAGAGCACACTGGTATTTTATTAGCTGGAGGGCCATAGTTTAGGAAGGACATTGATAAACTGAAGCATGTCCAGAGGAAGGCAAAGGGTCTTGTCTGTGAGATAGAATGGATGGATAGATTAAATATTTATTAAGTACTTACTATGTGCAAAGCATGGTGCTAAGGACTGGGAAAACAAGTAGAAAAATAAGATAGTCACAGTTCCCACAGAGCTCACATTCTAAGAGGGAGACAACACATATGGAAGGCTTTAGCTATAAGTCAAATGGAAAGGTCCCATGATCCTTAGGTGTAGCTGCAAAGCAAGTGTTAATGTTCCCTCTTTAATGTCATTCCCACTGATGAATTCATTTCAACTTCTGATGTGGAACCATTTGACAATGCCAAAGACTTTGGTGGCAAGAACTTTCTTTTCCAGGTCTTTAACAGCTATGGAGCACCAACAGACCAGGCTGTATCTCCCCTGGGGTTGCTTCACACAATGGTAGCTGTGGGTACTGGCTGGAAGCAATGCTATTTTCAAGGCTCTTGAGTTCAGGATCATGAGCTGTCTTTATGGAGTCTGACGGGAAATGGTGGCAGTTGATAGGGACTGCTGACCCCTTCTCTGTATGATTTGCTTCCTCAGAGAATGTCTATGTGAGCTGGGTTGGAAGCTCATAAGGACATGTCCAAGGAACTGGATATTTAGTCAGAAGAAGAAAATAGTGGGAGCTGGGGATGCTAGCTGTCTTCACATAACTGATTGGCCGTCTTGTGGAAGAGGAATTATCCTTGTTTTGTTTGGTGTCAGAGGGCAGAACATGGAGCAATGGGCAAACATTGCAAAAAGGAGAAGTTAGGCATGATGTCAGGAAAGACTTCCTAACAATAACCTCTATCCATAAATAGAATGAATTGGACTGAAAGGTAATGGATTCCCCTTTATTGAAAGTCTTCATGCAGGCTTGTCAAATATGTTTGAGTATGGGTGTGTTTGGGGTTTTGGGGGGAAGGGTTATAGGTAGGACTAGATGCTAGATGAGGTCCCTTCCAATTCTAAAATTCTGTGATTCTGTAAGAAATGTTTGTGGAATTAATTCATGAATGAATGAGTATATGGGTGGATGAATGGATGAATAAATAGGACAGTTAGATGGATTTGGAAATGGTTTAATGGCTGGACCCAAAAAGTAGTCATTAACTGGTCGATGTCAACTTGGAGACAGATCTCTAATGGAGTGCCCCCAGGATCTCTGTTTGGCCTTGTGCCTTCAATAGTTTTAACTGTGACTTGTAGGAAGACAAAGATGACATGTTTTTCAAATTTTTAGACTGCACATAACTAGGAGGAAGAGTTGACATTTTAGATGACAAAGGCTGGATCCCAAAAGAACTCAGGCTAGAAAGATGGGCAAAATTAAGATAGATAAAAAACATAATAAGAATGAAAAACTCTTCTTTAATTAGGTTAAACTATATTATTCTCAAATAGAAGATGGGAGAAACATGAGTAGATAGAAGTATGTGTGAGAAAAAAGATCTAGGGGTCTGAGAGGTTGACTCAATAGTGTGATATGACAGATAGTAGATGATTAATAAATGCTTATTAAATCAATCAGTAAGCATTTATTAAGCTTTCACTATGTTCCAGTCACTATGTTTGGAATTACTTGGAATATACATGTATATAACTTGCAATACATATGTATATATATATATATATATATATATATATATATACATACATTCATACATACATTCATTCATATATATATGCCTACTCATAATCCATACACACACAATCTATACAACACACCCAAGAAGCTTACTCTCTAATGTGAAACAACATGCATGTAAATAATATACATGTGGAGTAGATATAAGGTAACCTTGGGAGCAAGGCATGAGCAGCTGAGGGGAAATGTGAAAGACTTCCTATAGAAGGGAAACTTTGAGTTGTCTTGAAGTATGCCAGGGAGATCAAAAATGCAGCAAAGAAGGAAAGCATTCCTTCTCTGGGGGACAGGTAGTGCAAAGACATGGAGATGAGAGATGCAACTTCAGGAACACAAATAGTCCAGTACTGAATCCAAGGAGTGTGGAGAGAGGAATAAATGTGCAAGAAGACTGGAATTGCAGGAAGTAGCCAGGTTATGAAGAGCTTTAAATAATAAACAGAAGACTTTCTATTCAATCCTAGTGGTAATAGTGGACCACTGGAGTTTCTTAGATATGTGTGGTCAGTGGAAAGTATGACATTACCAGACCTGCTCTTTGGAAAAATTTCTTTGGCAGCTTCATGGAGCACGGTTTGGAATGGAGAAGAGAATTAAGGCAAGGAGACCAAATAGGAGGTTATTGCACTAGTCTGGAGAAGAGATGATTTAGGCCTAAACTAGGCGGTAAATAAGTGAGTGAAGAGAAAGGATATATACAGAGATGTTGTAGAGACAGAAATGACAAGACTTGGCTCCTGAGAAGATATGTGGAGTGAAGGAGAGATCAGCATCAAAGTTGAGTGGTACTGTGGACACTAATAAGGAATTTTGGCACACACCTCCCACAACTTCAAAGGAGGAATTTCCCTCTCCCTCCATCCCAGATGCTTTCGGAAGGCTAGTGACTATCAACCTCATGCCTACGACTTACTCTGGTCATTCTGAGGGCATAATGAAGAACAACACATGAAAACCTCAGAAGCAGAGTCTGGGCTTGATGTCAGGAAAAACTTCCCAGCAATTAGGAAGGCAGTGTAGGCAATGTCAAGTCTTGACTCAGACATTCAGTAGTTCTATTTACCCTAGACAAGTCACTTAACTTTTCTCAATTTCAATTTCCTCATCTGTAAAATGGAGAAAAGTAAATACCTGCCTCCCAGGGCCGATGTGAAGATCCAAAGAGATAGTATATGCAAAGCACTTTCCAAGCCTTAAAGTGTGGTATAAGTGTTAGTTATTTTCATTATTGTTGGTGAGGTTTATCATTGTTATTGTCGTCTAAAAGTGGATGGTAGTGACCTCCCTCTGACTGCAAGTATTGAAGCAGAAGCTGGATGGAGGATTTCACAGTCAGTACATGTTGGATTAGAAGGCCAATTGAGGTCTCTTCCAATTGTGGGATTCTAAAACTCTAGGAAAAGAGATGAAATGACTGTCTAAGATTGTACTACATATAAGTAGAAATGTTTGGACCTGAACCCAGGTCTCCCAATTAAGAGTCTAATGCTATTTCTACTAAACAATGCATTACACATAACGCTGGCTGAGGAAAATAGTGACTGGTAGAAGAACACTACAATATCTGACATTCATTCATTCATTCATTCATCCACTCAACAAATATGCATCGAGTGCCCATCCTCTCCTAAAGTTCCTGACACTGTTTTCCTGACCTCTCTTCCTCTTCTGGAAAGCAGTAACACCAGTACTAGCACCATTGCCAGCTCTTCAACCCAATAATTGGAGACCTTGATCTGGCCTTAACAAAACCGCCAGTGAAGAGAATGAAATAGACATTCTTGGACCTGGCCAATTGGATGATTTGTTTTGCTTGATTGTGTATATGTGTTATAAGAGCTTTGTTTTGTTTTCGGTAGGGTAAGGAAGGGAGAGAGAAAGTAAATGCTTAGAAACTAAACAAAATAATGTGTTTTTTTTTATTCAACTGAATTCAACATAACTTTATTAGGTACTTATTGCATTCAGAATATTGTTTTAGGTGCTAAGAGAAGTGGTTAAAGCAATTATATTAAACTTTGCCTTTAGGCCAAGTACTGTGCTAGTAGAGATACACATTTTATATATATATATAAATTTTATTTATTTTTAGTTTTCTACAATCACTACCATAAAATTTAGATTTTTTCCCCCCTACCTAACTCCCACCACCCTGCTCCCTCCTCAAGACGGCATACAATTCTATATAGGATCTACACATACGTTCCTATTGAATACGTTTTCACTCTAGTCATACTGCGTAGAAGAACTAAAATAAATGGGAGAAATCATATAACAAACCAAAACATAATACACACACACACAAACTGATCTGCTACAATCTGCGATTGAATTCCATAGTTCTTTCTCTGGATGTGGAAGGCATTTTGCCTTAAAAGACCATTGGGAATTTTTTTTTTAAGTCCTTTCATTGCTATGAAAATCCAAGTCAACCAGAAAAAACTCTCACACACTGTGGTCATTGCTGTGCACAAAGTTCTCCTGGTTCTGCTCCTTTCACTCAACATCAGATCATATAAGTCTTTCCAGGCCTCTCTGAAGACTTCTTGTTCATATTTCTAATAGCACAATAGTATTCCATTACATTCATATGCCATAATTTATTCAGCCATTCCCCAAATGATGGGCATCCTTATGATTTCCAGTTTTTGGCCACTACAAAGAGTGCTGCTATAAATATTTTTGTACATGTGGGACCCTTTCCCATTTTTATGATCTCTTGGAGAAACAGTTCTAGAAGTGATATTGCTGGGCCAAAGGGTATGCACAATAATACTGTCTTTAAAAACAAAGAGAAAGAAAGAGATAGAGAAAGAAAGAAAGAAGGAAAGAGAGAGAGAGAAAGGAAGGAAGGAAGGAAGCATAGTACTAACTCACCCAGATGATTTGAGATAAAAGTATAAGAAGGGACTGTCATGTAATGGGAAAAGCAGGGCATCTCTTGGAGCAAAGAGACTAAGGTTCCAGCCCTCACTATGCCATTTAGTCACTGTGTGACACTGAGCAAATCAATTCACCTCTTTGAATCTCAGTTTCTCCATCTATAAAATAACAGGGTTGCAATAAGTGATGTCTGTGGTCCATTGTAGCTGCACTGTTCTGCAATATTAGTAGAGGCTAATATTAGGGACTAATGATGCAGATAGGCAACTAGACTATAATGCATAAGAGTGGGAGCACAAGGAAGAACCTTTTTTTAAACATTACTTTTTTCTAAAAAAAAAATTTATATATCAGTTCTTTTTGTGGTGGCAAAAAATTAGAAAATGGGTGGATGCCTCTCAATTGGGGGAACAGCTGAACAAGCTGTGGTATCTGATTATAATGGAATATTATTGTGCTATAAGAAATGAGGGGCAGACCACATCACGTCAATCAGATTGGCTAACATGGCATAACAGGAAATTGATAAATGTTGGAGAAGATATGGGAGAGTTGGAAAACTAATTCATTGTTGGTGGAGCTGTGAGCTGATCCAACCATTCTGGAGAGCAATTTGGAACTATGCCCAAAGGGCTACAAAAATGTGCATACATTTTGACCCAGCAATATCACTTCTAGAACTGTATCCCAAAGAGATTATAAAAAATGGGAAAGTGTCCCAGATGTACAAAAATATTTATAGCAGCTCTCTTTGTGATGGCCAAGAACTAGAAATCAAGGGGATGTCCCTCAATTGGGGAATGACTAAGTTGTGGTACATGGATGTAATGGAATACTATTGTGCTATAAGAAATGATGAACAGGAAGACTTCAGAGAAGCCTAGAAGGACTTATATGAACTGATGCTGAGTGAAATGAGCAGCATGAGGAGAACATTATACACAATAATAGCCACAGTGTGCAAGGACTGTATCTGATAGACTTACCCCTTCACAGCAATGCAAGGACCTAAAGATTCTCAATGTACTCTTGAGGCAAAATGCCTTCCACATTCAGAGAAAGAACTATGGAACTGGATAGCAGAATGAAGCAGACCATTTTCTCTTGTGTTTTGTTTTGTTTTATGGTTTCTCTCATTCATTTTAATTCTTCTCTGCATCATGACTAAGGTGAAAACGTATTTAATAAGGATGTATGTGCACAACCTATATAAGATTGCATGTTGTCTTGGGGAGGGAGGAAAAAGGGAGGGTGAAAGGAGAGGGAAAGAGGGGAAAAAATCTAAGATATATGGAAGTGATTGTAGAAAACTGAAAACAAGTAAAATAATTTTTAAAAATAGAAATGAGGAGCAGGATGATGTCAGAGAAGTCTGGAAAGACTTATGTGAACTGACACAAAGTGAGTAACAGAAGCAAGAGAACATTGTACACAGTAACTGTAATATTTTACAATCATCAGCTCTCAAGTGACTTAGCTCTTCTCAGCAATACAAAGATCCAAGACAATTCTGAAGTTCCTATGATGAAAAATGCTATTTACCTCCAGAGAAAGAACTGATGAAATCTGAATACAGACTGAAACATAATGTTTTTTTTTAACTTTATTGTTCTTGAGTTTTTTGTCTGTGTTTTCTTTCACAAAATGACTAAGGAGGAAATATATTTTGCCTGATTGCCCATGTATAACCTTTATCAGATTGCTTGCCTTCTCAATGAGGGATATGGGGACAGAGTGTAGGAGAGAATTTGGAACTCAAAATTATAAAAACCAAAGGTTAAAAATTGTTTTTAACGTGTAATTGAAAAAAAACCACAATATTAAAACATCACTTTCTTATAGGTACCTTTATTTTTAATGCCAGAAAATTCAATTCTCCAAAATACCAATCAAGAGTCACGAGTGTTAAACATGGTGAACACTGAAGTCCTCTAGTGGAAAACACAATACACCATAGGGTGTAGTTTTCAGACCTTGCCTAGGACACTCAACTACCTTGTCCAAGCTCTGATTACAATAATGCAATACAAGACAAGACAAGACAACCAGCATTTCTTATTGATTCTCTGATCTACACAATTGAGCAGAATTCATGACTAACAGAGCCAAAACCAGCAGGATTTTCAAAGGAGATTAGGAAGGACAGCTGTTGGACATTTACTAACATTAACCTCTCTGAGCTTCCTTTCTCTCATCTTCAAAATGGAAACAATGACATGTGGGTAACACCTACCCTCCCCCTTCCCAAGCCTGGGAGAAAAAAGCCTTAAAGCATTAAAAAAGTGTGAGTTATTATTCTTTCCAGAGTGTGCTGGAGCCAGCTCAAACCCCCTCTACAAGCTGATTGTTAAATTGGAAACTAACCAATATTACAAATCAGAGCTTAATTTACTTTTTTTGTTGATCACTTAGAGTGATGGGGAAAATATTGATGATACAGACTAAGCTTAAAAGCGTGTCCATTGTACACTTTTTTAAGAAGACTGATTATAAAACATTTGCCAATACCCTCCTGGGCACATTCTACTTTTTGAGAACACCAAAGATGTTAGGCATGCCCTCCTACAATAGACTTTCTTTCCAAACCTCACTTTCCATATCCCTATCAAAGACAGAGCCCTGGGCTATACAGGCAGTGGGAGTACCAAGAGGAGCCACTCTTGCATCCCCTGGTCCTGGCAGGCAGGACACAAATGTGTTAGTCACCAGGGTAGGCAGGGAATCAGCAGAGGACAGCCAGCAAAGCTGCTGTCTCAGCCTCTGGGTCTGGGTGAGCGGAAGGCCTGCCTGGTGGAAATGAATGCATATGCATTTGCAGGACTGTGGGGTGAGCTCATGGCTCTTTCTAAGGCTCTTATCTTGTGGTCTGATCTGGTTCTCTCTGCTCAGCTCCCAGCTGCTGGCAGGGAGTGGGGAGGATTCTCGGGGTGGAGATAAAGTGAAAGGGATGGGGGGAGGGCACAACCTATGGCTTACCACAAGGATCACTTGGGTTGATCACAGAGGTGCTATCGCAGAGGCCATGGATGAGGAAGTGTCTGTGACTCTCACCCAGAATTAGCACAGTACTGAAAAGGGAGCATCACTGATGCTGCTGAATGTTTTCAAAGAGAAACCTTTACCAGGCATAAAGGTGCACTGGACCGAGAGTCAGAGGACTCATGATGAAATCCCAGTTCTGTAACTTGTCACCTACAAGGCTTTGAGCCACTGTCACTGTTGTTTGCTTTCTGGTTCTCAGTTTCCTCATCTGTAAAATGAGAGTTCTGGACTATATGGTCTCTTCCCTTTCACTTCCAGATCCCATGGCCCTTTTCAGGCAGACCCAGAGTGATGTGAGAAAACAGTATTTACTTAGAGGAGCTGAGCCCAAGACATGGGGGCTGAGGGTGAAAGGAAAGGGGAAGGAGACAGGAGTCAAAGTAGACAACAATCATACTGGTATCATGTCACATGTCTAGTGTGTTTGGTGGTTTACAAAGTCATCCCTCATCTCATATTGGAAGCAGCATGGCCGACTGGTAGGGGCTTCCAGCAGAGACCAAGCTACCCTATCAGTGAGCACTCTGTCTCAGCAGACTGAAGAACCCCAGTAGTTTCATAAAACTCAGATTTTGGGCTGAGAAATATCAGTGATGAAAGCAAGTGATACCCCCCTCACTCCACATCTATCATTCACATTTCCCAAAATCCCCTGTCACCAACAGTATCCTAGCAAAAACACAGGGAATGGGGGCAAGGTGGAGCTGAACTGAGCAGAGCAAGGTTTATAGGAAACCTTCCTGACTAGTCCTTGGCCTTTTCTGTTCTAAAACTTTCAATTTATCACCATTGGCCACAGGATAGACTATTAAGGTCATAAGACCCAAAAATAAATAAATAAGTAAGATAAATATTCATAAAATCATACGACTACAAGGGGCTCTCTAATCCAACTCCTTTATTTTATAAAGAAACTGTGGCCTAGAGAGGTTAACTGATTTGCCCAAGGTAAAATGGGTAGCATAGTGGATTGAATGCTAGGCCTAGAGTCAGGAAGACTCAACTTGCTGATTTCAAATCTGGTCTCAGATACTTACTAGCTGGGTGACCCTGGACAAGTCACCGAACCCTGTTTGCTTCAGTTTCCTCATCTGTAAAATGAGCTAGTGAAGGAAAGGGCCAACCACTCCAGTATCTTTGCCAAGAAAACCCTAAATGAGACATGAAGGATCTGATTGACTAAACAACAAGTCTTGTATCCCCAGCTCCTAGCACAATACCTCAAAGTAACTAATATTTGTTTACTTTTTGAACAGAGGAAAGAGTCCTGAATTTGAAGGTGGAGGATCTGGATTCAGATCCACTTAAGCAGGCAAAAGGTATTTAGTAAATGCTTACCATATGCCAGGCACTGTGCCAATTGCTGGGGATAAAACAAAAGGGAAGAGAAAGATAATCCCTGACCTCAAGGAGTTTATATTCTAAGGGAGGAAACAATACTTCAAAGGGAACTGAAAAGAGAATAAGTCCCCAGAGGAGATGTTGGGGATGTGGGAAAGTCAGAAGCACAGATGGAAGAGAACCACCTTGTACAATTCACTTATTTTTCTGGGCCTTCTTTCTCTGTATAATGTATACGTGAGACACGGCTATCTCTACGGTCTCACCCAACTCCTTATTCTGAGTGCCCGCCCACCTGGACATTTTATGACCATTCTGTGACTACCCTTTCTGTCAGTACTGGCTGTCCATGTCAGGCAGTGCTCATCTATGCACAGGTTGTATCCACACACTGTTCAGGGTAAGGACAGGCCCAGTCCATGTCCAGATGTCTAGTACAGCATGGCAAAAGTCCAGAGTATGCTTGTGAACTGACTGACTGACTGACTCAGGCTTGTATCAAGCAGCAGTGTGTACACTTTGATCTGATCAGCTCACCCGGAAGGCACTAATTGAGCTGATTAATTGAGTCAATTACTCTGGTCTCCCAGGAGTGCTGTTAGCTCCTCCTGGCTCCAGGGGGCCAGGTGTGGAAGTTGCTCTCCCATCTGGCAAAGGCCCCTGTATTCAGGCTCTTGTGGGATAGCCTGGGGCTGAACTCTCAGAGCCTTGGAGGTCAACATTCACTGATGATGGTGGCCAAGGGGGACTGTAGATACTGTATAGGGGCATCTATTGGAGTTGGACAGCCAAGTGACCCCACTGAGAAGCTGGAGATGAAAAGGGAATGAACTGTCTTCAAATGACCTTGGGAGAGTTTTGAGTCTGATGAGGTCTTGAATGGCACTAAAAAAATATTCCTATTGGGGATGCCAGGTTCCCTTTGCTAATTTTGGAGACTATGTCTGAATGTGTGTGTATATATGTATAAGTAAATATGCTTGAGTGAGCTTGAGAATAAGCGTACCTGGGAATGAATGTTTATGAGCATAAAGGAATAGAAGGGAGAACAAAATGCTCTAGTGAGGACTGTATCTGAATGTGAAACCCATATTCAATGATCCATCTCCTGGGGAGTGGAGCCAAGATGGCCAAGTAGAAAGACACACATATTCAGGGTCTCCCCACACAGCCCATAAAACACCTGTAGAGAGGGACTCTCAACAAATTCTGGAGCAGCAGAAATGGAGAACAACAGAATGGAGGAGATTTCTGGCCCAGGGTGACTTGAAAGGCTCATGGGAAACATCTGTTGCACCAAACATGGAGCAGAACCCAACCAAGCTTTGGCCGGTGGCTCACAAACAGCCCTCAGGGGCAGAATCTCCAGTCGCAGTGGCAGTGGTTTACAGATCCCTCAACCCACAGGCGCCAAAGGTCAGTGACAGGGTTTTTTCAGCTGTCTGGGAAGGGAGAAGGGCCTTCCCATAACTCTGGCCTCAGGCAGCGGCCCCAGAGGTCACATTGGGGAGGTGGCAGGAGTTCCCACAGCAGCCTGCATCCATTGTTGGATCATCAAAACCCTGGGGGCACTGAGGAGCTGATTATTACCTCAGCCCTGTGTAGAGGCCCTGAGTAGCTGATCTGTATCTCACACTGAATGGCGGCCCTGCCCACGTAGCTTATCTGAATCTCAGCTCCCAGTGCTGGCTTGGCAGAACTGGAGGCCAGGTGGCTGTGGAGAGGAAACTCTGCTAAGATTCTGGGGGCAAAAATCTCACTCTGCTCCCAGACCAGCGTACACACTTGATTGTGCCACCTTGGAGGAACTGAGATCTCACAGATTCCCAGAGTATACCCTGCTCTTGAAAAAGGACCCAAAAGTCAAGTAACT
>CM053771.1:232178024-232200102 GCA_028658325.1 Potorous gilbertii
GAGTCTAGGGAGCTGGGAGAGGTATTCATAGTGTGTCTGTTATTGATTGTACTACACAGCCTCATTTTAAGAGCATGAAGGAAGCTGAGGAAAAACTATTCCCTTGGATTCATTCAGAAGTTCAAGGAAAGTATATGTTGAACCTATACAGAATTGTATGCTGTCATGGGGAGGGAGGAGGGTAGTGGGGGGAAGGTGTGGGGGGATAAAATCTTAATTTTAAGAAAGTGATTGTAGAACATTTATAAATAAATAAAATAAAAATTTTAAATTAAAAAAAAAAAGTTCAACCAAACTCAACTATTTGTCTTTCTCTAGTCTCATTCCCCTACCACTTCACCTTTACCTAGGTCATGGCCTCATGCCTGGGATCCTTTCTCTATTAGGGCTGTCAATTGGGCCAGTGTTTTATCACAAAAGTGGGGGATGATTTCACTCATGTATTATAGCTGTTTTGTGGAATTTTAGGTTTTGTTTTTCATAAGCCCATTCCCTACTCAATGACATTTGTTGAAATCCTTCTTTTTCCAGGTCCAGCCTGGGGAGTTTCTTCCTATAAAGACTTTCTGTGTCCCTGTCCCTCTCCCACAGCCCTTAACCACCCACTCCCCACTCTGTGTTCTTTCCCTCTTTATACTTTCCTAGACCACTTTGTCTCCTTTGCCCCCATCACACTGTACTTCATAGGATGCTCCTATCTTACACAATGACTCTCCTCTTCATTGTTATTCAGTCATTTTTCAGTCATGTCCAGCTCTCCATGATCCCATTTGGGACTTTCTTGGCAAAAATACTGGGGTGGTTTGCCATTTCCTTCTCCAACTCATTGGACAGATAAAGAAACTGAAGTAAACAGGGTTAAGCAATTTGCCCAGGGTTACACAGCTAGTAAGTGTCTGAGGCCATATTTGAACTCAGGTCTTCCTGACTCCAGACCTAGCACTCTATCCACTGTCATTAATTTCCTCTTCTAGACTCTAAATTTCGTAAGGATAGAAATTGCATTGTTTTTCCATGTTGGGGGCAGCTAGGTGACATAGTGAATATAGTAGCTGGTCTGCAGTCAGGACTACCTGAGTTCAAATCTTCCCTCAGACACTGTGTGACCCTGCACAAGTCACTTAACCTGTTTGCTTCAGTTTCCTCATTTGAAAAATGGGGATAATCCTATTACCTATACCCCAGGGCTCTTGTGAGGAACAAGGACATAACTGTAAAGTACTTAGCACAGTGCCTCACACATGGTAAGCACGATATAAATCTAAGCTATCATCATCATTATTATATATCTAAAGCAGAAAACCTTAAGCTTTTTTGTGTCCTGGAACCCATTGGCATACTGGCAAAGCCTAGGATAGACCTCTTCTCAGAATTATGCTTTTAAATGCATAAATAAAATATATAGGATTAGAAAGGAAACTAATAACATTGAAATGTATCATGCATTAATTACATAAATACATTAAAAATCACATTCACAAAACCCCCAATGAAGAACCCTTGCCCTAGAGTCTAGTTTAACACTTTGCACAGCATCCTATTGGTCTGGGCCACTGATTTTGTTTGTAAAAGGAAATTCTTGGTGAGAAAATCACCTCTCCTGATGCCCCTTAGAGCCCTAGAGGTTTTCTGGGGCACTGGGTGGTTAAATGATTTGGCCAGACTCACGCCACCAGTCAATATCAGCAGAAAGACTTGATCCCAGGACTTCTCACTGAGAGGCCAGCTTTCTAGGCACTGTTACAGTTTGAAGAAGAAGAAAAGTCATTGAATTTAATAAAACATGGTCTGTGACTTCATGGAATTTGAAATTGCATAGGGTGGAACAACATATATACAAATAACTATAATACAAAATAATACAGGTGTGCATAAAAGAGGTGCAAACAACATGCTCTGGGGAATATGAGAGGGAGAGGACTGATATGGTCAGATCAAAATCCATGAGGCTACAATGATGTTGGGGACGTCCAGCAAAGGCTTAGTGCAGGAGATGCATTTTGGCTGTGCTTCAAAGAGAACACTTTAAACACAGGGAATAATGTGAGTGAAGACAGAGGCAGAGACGAGAAAGGCAATGACAAATCATCCTAACTTGACTAGGATATAACACAGATAAAGAGGAGTAGTATATGATAAAACCAGAAAGATAGTAGGGTATCAGATTGAGAAGGCCTTGAATTCCAGGTTAAGGCACCGGGTCATTATTTAGTAGACAACAGGGAATCACTGTACTGCTCTGAGCAGAAAGGGTGCTCCCAACTGAGAACTGGAGAGATTCATCTGGCAGCAGCAATGTAGGATGGATGGATTGGAGGAGGGAGGGAAAACAAGGCAGGGAGACTGGCTTCAGAAAGAAGAATCTTAGCCCGAAACATATACATGTAAACCATACAAACACTCTCTGGAGAGAAAGCTATGTGGATTGGGCAAGCTAAAAACACATGGATCAGAGAAGGAATGTGGGGAGTTTGAATGCTTGACAAGGGGGAAGGATTGGCTGCCTCTACCAATGAATCAACGAGGACTCCCTGGAGAAGGCAGGACCTTACCAGAAGCTGTTTGCAAAAAGAAAGGCAAAGGTTTGGGGAAGACGAATGGGATGTTGAGTCCCCAAACCAAGAGCCCTCAGGTTGCCACGAAACCCCAACCAGTCTTTCTAGACTAACTTCACATTAATTATTCCCCTATAAGTACTCCATTTTCTAATCTCACTGGTCTACTTGCTGTTTCTTTTACATGAAATTCCATCTCTAGCCTCGGTAGCTTTGTGTATGCCGTTTCACCATTCCTGGAAGGCACTCCCTCCTCATCTCTGCTTCCTGGAAACCCTAGTCATCTTCAAGGTACATGTTTAGTGCTGCCCAGGCTTTTCCTAATTCCCAGCTCTACCTTCTCTCTTCTTAGAAGTCTCCTTGACCCAGCCCTAAGTTTACATTGTACACATTTTGTATTTGTTTCTCTCTATATATGTTTTTCTCTCTCGAGTAAAATGCCCCTCCTTATGGACAGGGACTGCTTCATGTTTATTTGTATGCCAAGCACCTGGCACAGCTCCTGGTATACAGTAGGAACTGAATAAATGCTTATTAAATTGAATAGAATTCCAAGAGTCTGTCATGGAATTTCTGAGCTGGTCCTTAGTCCACTTCCTACATTTTACAAAGGAAAAGAAAAGTGAGGGTCATTTGATGGTTTCATCGAAGAGTTAGGATTAGAACCCAGATGCCTTGATTCCATATTTTGTCCTCTTCCCATCTATCCCCTAGACTCCCTTCTTCTCCGTTTCCTTCCCCTACCCTCCCACCAGACTCTTCCCAAGAAATCCTAGAAAGGCCCACAGTGAAGGTCCTTTTATGCAGCATGAAGCATTCAAATTCCCTTGGGGTAGGAACCACTGGAGAGTTAGACCTCAAGGGCATGACTAAACTCAGATTTGAAGGATCCATGGACTTGAAGGGAGGATATTGGAGGGCTTTACTACAAGGAACCTTTCACTGCTTTCAGCTGCTTCAAAGCTAATCATGGGCATGATGGTATCTGTAAAGGGCAATTCAGATCCAATTTCATGCCATGAGAGTCCCCACAAGCTCCCAAAGAGAATAACCGAATCACTACGTGTCCAGAGAGGAAAGTGGAATTCCCAGGTTTCAGATGACCTCCACAAGACCAACTTTGCAAAATAATTCCTGAGAAACCGGAGCCACACAGGAATTTTCCCCCTAAACTTCCTATAGGCATGAGATGTAGGATGGGAGAGGAAAAGATGACACTGTAGAAGGTTTAGAGTTTGAAGACTTTGAGGTTTAGAGGTCGTTTAGCCCAGAGCCTTATTTTACGGATGAAGAAACTAAGGCCCAGAGATGTGAATTGATTTTCCCAAGAAAACACAGGTAATCAATCAATACACTATACCATGGGAAGACACTGGGATGCAAGATTGGAGTCAGAGAAACAAATACCTGTATGATCTTGAGCAAGACACTTAACCACTCCATGCCTCACTTTCCACCTTTGTAAAATGAGATGATTGGACTAGATGACCCTACCTACTCCAGAGGTCTGACCCTATAGAGCATATCCAAAGCATGATCCAGATCAAGATCATCAGGGGATGTGATGCCATGCCTCATATGCTGCTCTGGTTCTGAAAAGAGAAAGCACTGACTTAGAAGGGGAGTGAAACTGGGCCCTCCTTATGCTGGGGTCACTTTAGAAGAAATAATGAAACTCTGGAAAAAGAATAAGATACCTTTCAACGGAGAAGTTAAATCGTTGTCAGTGTAGATTGAAGGCCTTGTAATGGATTGGATGGAGAAGCATAAAGAAAGAGGAATTTTGAAGGGATAAATTTCCACATAGCTTTGGCAGAGCTAGTATACTCAAGTTGCTTACCCTTTCTAAAAAGCTTTTTAACAAGGGCCCACCAAAAACAAGAGTGCTATTTTTAAAATTGACTCACCGTAGCATTAGGTTTGTTATTTGTTATTGGATCAGAATTACAGAGTAGAAACAAAATGTAAGGATAAATGAACGTTTCTCTAGCTAGCAAAGTTTTAAAAAGTCCTTCAGGGATCAGTGGTAGGAGCAGTCATTTAATATCTTTATAAATTAACTGAAGGAGGGAGTGTTCAGTGAAATCTGCATCTACACATGAGAATAAAACTCTTCTAGGTAATGAAAAGCTAAGCCAATGAGGAAAGATTGACAGAGAATCTTATGAGTCCATGTGAGTGGGAAGAAAAGTGGCAGATGTTTTAACGTGGGCAAGTGTAAGAGAATGTATTTAGGGATTTTAAAAAATACAAACCACCTGCATGAAATCTAAAACTCTGATCCAGGAAAGGGGCTTGATGTCTGGGCCCACACAGGTGAATGAGTAGAAGACATAACGAGCATACCACTCCCTTTAGTTTCCAATTCTTTACCACCACCACACACACACAGAAGCTGCTATAAATATTTATGTATGTATGCGTCCTTTTCCTCTTTCTTTGGTTTTGGGGTTATAGTCTATGTAGGAGTATGATCAGACAAAATATAGTATATGGATGCAATGAAATACTACTGTGTCATAAGAACTGTTGAAATAGACAGCTTCAAAGAAATCTAGAAAGACTTATATGAACTAATGCAGGACAAAATTATCTGAACCAGGAGAACAATTTATACTGCAAAAACAAACAACGCTGAAAGATTTAAGAGCTCTGATTGATATAGTGATTAGCCATGGTTTGAGAGACTAGTAATGAAGAATGCCACTCGTGTACTAACAGAGAGGTGATGTACTAATATGTAAAATGAGATACAAATTTTTGGATGTGAGTTAATTTGGAAATTTGTTTTCCTTGACTATATTTATTTGTTCCAAAGTTTCTATTTATCTTGGTCTGGGGGAGGGAGAAAGGGAGAGATAAAGAGGTAGGAGGGAGAGAAAATGAATGTCTGTTAATAAAAATTAAATTAAAATAACTATCCCATCAACATTATGAAAGAATATTGCCTCAAACAGAGAACAATATTCATTCACTGATAATGTGTGGTGTTTCTATCATACAGAGACAGAGTTTCTAATCTATCCCATGCTGACCTCTCTTTGGCATTGCTCTAGCCTCCATTATAAATCTCCTCTTGAGCCCTTTGGATTTGTTTGTCAGTAAATACTTTGCCTTGACCATTTACTCTATTTAACCTTTCAGATCATGGCTTAGACTATCCTTTTTTCCTTACCCATCCTTCCCATGGATCCTGGGATCTTCCCTTGTTTATTTTTCCTTATCACCTATGTAGCTCAGTCCAGTCCCTTGTGAAAAGGGGATCTGAAATCTGGGAGATAATAAGTCATTGGAGTAGAAAATAGAAGGGAACTTAGTCCATCTAGCCCAATCCCCTCATTTGATCAATAAGGAAAATAAGACTCAAGAGATGCAGCGAATGTAGGCTTCTCTTAGGATGTTCATCCTTGGGCTGCTATATCTAACAATATCAGTAGAATACTCAGCCTTCTGGAAAAGGACATTGGAAATGGAACATAAAATACAATCCTTTCCCAATACATCACTGACGTGTGTGTGTGTGTGTGTGTGTATGTGTGTGTGTGAAGAAAAAAGCATCAGCCAAAGAGTAGTTGATTAGCTATTATGACAATGCTCAAGATGACAACTTCTTAATCAAAAAAAACAAAAACAAAAGATGTACATTTTCAAATACTCCTTAACAGTCCTAATGAGATTTTTCAAGTTTATCTGCTATTTCTTTCTGGTTATGTATCTAAATAAATGGTAATTAACACCTGAAGCTATTTTCTTCTCCATCTGGTCCTCTCCCAAATCTCTCAGGTCTTTGTTTCTAAGATTGGTATAAACGAGTAGTCACCACAACTACTGTAAGATACAATAGTGTGAAAGAAAGGTAAGGAAAGGTAAAATAGCTAGTCATAGAGAGAAGGGGCTGACAAATAAGGATAAACTAAAAATCAGGACTCTTCATTATGAAAGAGGAAAGTTTGAAAGAGAATATAATCAAAACCCATTCTCTCTTGGATAAGCGTTCATGGATTTATTCACTAAATCTTGCATGACCAAGTTGGGAGTAGGGAGGGGGCAAATGGACTTTCAAACTCCAGGAGGGATGCTTAGGGGAATTAAGAGAAGTATCAATTTACAAAGAAGGTAATGAATTCATGGACTCATTCCCTAAGAGGTGGTACTTGCAAAAAAGAGAAGGAAGGAAGGAAGGAAGAAATGGATTCAAAAAAGGTTTAAACCAATTTGTGAATGACAAGACTACACATGACTACTGAAAAGAGCAGATGTCTACTCAGCTTTTCATGTGAGCTCAGATAGGACAACTACTGTCAAATGCATTTACAGCACCTTTCTTGGAGACTCAGGATCCTAGCTTAACTGAACTACATAGTCTGGTCCAATATGGCAATTCCTACATTTTTAGATTGCTTTCAAGTAGACCCAAGAGCTGTTGGTCTGGTGAGAAAACACTTAGAAACCATTACCAAACCACAAAGTTTAATCACTAAAGTTCTTTTCCAGGAGAGAATAAACTACCATGTTTTCCTACCATAAATCAAGCTCTCAACTTCTTACTGGAATTACCTTCTAATCTGTTTAGTTCTCATTCAATATAAATATCCTAATCAATTACTATTCAATCCAATAGTTATAAGGCTCTTACAGTAGGCAGAGCTCTGTGCTAGACCCTAGGGGAAACAGAAAGTTTAGATAAAATATATTCCCTGCCCTATAGTCTATTAGGGGGCTAACAGACAATACAAATTCTATATTGCCCCCCCCCAGCAGCTAACAACACTACAAAGTAATATGTGAAAAAGTGCTCATGGGAGGAGCAAACTAAGTGCTCTGTGAAATCCCTAGGGGAAAAGGATTGGTTTTGACTGTGGAGATCAGAAAAAACTTCTTGGAGGAAGAAGCATAATATCCAGGAATAAGGAAATGATGGTTCCCACTCTGGTCAGACCACATTTGAAATACTGGATGGAGCTCTGCCTGCCAAAGTGGAAGAAGAACATTGATTCGTTGGACTGCATCCCAAAGAGAGTGACTAAGATTGAAGGCCCTGATGTTTGTGCCATATAAAGATTTATTCAAGGAAGGGAGGTGTTTAAGCCTAGAGAAGACCCAGGGAAGACCTCGTAGCTGCCTTTCAGCATCTTGTGAGAGACTGATTAACCTAGGGCAGAACTAGGAGCAATAGGCAGAAAGTTACTAAGAGGTGAATTTCTGCTTAATGTAAGGAAACACTTCCCAGAAATTAGAGATGTCTCAAAGTAAAAATAGGCACATGTGGGAGGTAATGAGCTCCTCACTGGAGGTCTTAAAGTAGGGTTGGATGTTCACTCATTAACTATATGAAAGGTATATCTCTTCAAGTATGAATTGGTCTAGACAGACACTAAATTCCTTTCCAACTCTGAGATTCTATAAGGAAGTGATATTTAAACTGGGCTTTCAGGGAAAGCTAACACTTCAAGATAAGGAAGGAAGGAAGGAAGGAAGGAAGGACATTCTAGGTAAGTAGAGAGCAGGATAAGCAAAAACTTGGAGGAGGGAAAGCATAGAATTTGTACGGTGGGTGGAGAAAATTTTAATGGGAAATAGATATGAATCTAGAGGGGTGAGGTTATGCCAAATTGTAGAGCATGTCAATGCCAGGAAAAGAAATTGGAACTTGCCTTGGTAGACAATAAGGAAAGAAGATTAGTCATCTAGGTGGTGTCATAGATGGAAAAACTGGAGTTAGAGTCAGAAGCAGAACATTCTACTTCAAATTTGGTCTCAGAGATTTACTAGCAGTGTGACTCGGAGAAAGTCACAACCTCTCTGAGTCTAACTTTTCCAATCTCTAAAACATGATGATAACACCTAGCTCAAAGGTTTGATGCAAGGATCAAATGAGATGGCCCGTATGAAGAACTTTGCAAACCAAAAACTCTATATAGATGTTAGCTGTTATTGTTCTTAATCTTGCAAGATATGATGGATGGTTTGGAAAGTGGTGGCTGGAAGATTTGCTGAAAGACTGTCATAATAATATAGTCAGATGATAAAACATGACCTTCTACTGAGCTGGTGGCAATGAGAATAGAGAGGAAGGGACAGAAGCTAAAGATTTGGCAGAGGTGCAATAGTTCAAAATCCTACTCTAATGTCTCATTATGGTATGTAAGTATCAATGGGTTCTCAAAGGTTGTGCCAGTGGGTCATATTTTGGAGTCGGAAGAGATTTTAGAAGTCATCTAATCTAACCTCTAATTTCACAGGTGAAAAAATTGAGGTCATTAGAAGACAAATCATGTATACACAAATGCACATAGTAGTTTCAGAAATGGGGTTTGAACCCAGATCCTCTGATGTTGCACTCAACCATGGAACACAAATAGAAAAGTATATGAATGCATAGATACTCACATATACACATATATGTATTTATGTGTATTTATATGTTTATAGATATTTATAGTTTATATATATAGTATATGTTGAGATATATTTGTGTATATATATGTACATGTGTTTGTATATAAGTATATATATACATATATATACACAAACATGTTGTTGTTGCGTTGTTTCAGTCATGTCAGATTCTTCATGACCCCATTTGGGGTTTTTCTTGGCAAAGATACTGGAATGGTTTGCAATTTCTGTCTCCATTTCATTTTATAGATAAAGAACTGAGGCAAACCAAGTTAAGTGATTTGCCCAGGTTCACACAGTTAGTAAGTATCTGAAGCCAGATTTGAATTCAGAAAGATGAGTCTTACTGACTACAGGCACAGCCCTCTATCCATTGTGCTACCTAGTTGCCTTTCATATATACATATATTTACACATATAATACATACATATATAATACATATGTATATATTTCATATATATTTAAACATATAATACATATGCATATATACATATATTTATACATATACATTTATATTCACAGATATAGTATATATACACATATAGTATATGTATATATATTTGTGTATATATACTACATATCTATAAATATTCATATACACATATAATTACTATATATACATATATAAGCATATATATACACATGTGTGTATGTGTGCATTTGCAGCTAGGTGATTCAGTGGATAGAATGCTTGGCTTAGAATCAGAAAGACACAGCTAATAAGTTCCTGAGGCCAGATTTGAACTCAGGAAGAGTGTGACCCTGGGCAGGTCAATCACTTAACCCAGTTTGCCTCAGTTTCCTCATCTATAAAATGAGCTGGAGAAGGAAATGACAAATCACTTCCAGTATCTTTGCCAAGAAAAACCCAAATGAGGTCACAGAGAGTTGGACAAAACTGAAATGATTTAATAACAAATACATATGTGTGTATGTATATTACATATATATGTGTGTGTGCCCTCGTGTGCACACACACACATACACACACACCTTCAATAGAATTAAACTCCCATTAAAGTGTGAATTTCTTGAGAGCAGGGACAGTTTTGCCTATTTGTATCCCCAGCACTTAGCACAGTGCTTTGAACACAGTAAATGCTTAATAAATGCTCCATTCACTTACTGCTTTGGAGTCAAAGGGCCTTCTATTTTCTTGCTAGCCACATCATCTCAGTCATTTTTCTGTTCTGTGCTTCCATTTCCTCATCTGTAAAATGAGGAGGTTGGGTCAGATGGCTTCTAAAGTCTCTGCTGGCTCTAAAGTCCCCGACCCTATGATGTTCATTGCTCAACCTTTCTGACCTCTTACTTTTTCTAATCAGGTCCTTTATTTCTCTATGTGAAAGAAGTCTGTACTACCAAGGCCAGAAGACTGTTGTGAATAACAAAAGAGAGAATAGTTGCAATAAACCACATAAATGTCAGCTTTTATCATTTTTATAAGAGGAATATAAAGTGCCATGAGATCAGACTGGAGCAGCCCTGGCTCATCCAATAGGCTGACTAGACCTGAGCCTCTGGCCTCCAAGGCTAAGAGCCTATATCTCTGGCTGAAAAGAAGCAGTTTACTTACATCCCTTCTAACCTCGTCCTATAGTTGCCATACAAAGAAGGGAATATACTTGCTCTTTTTGTCGGTCAATCAATCCTCATACGGCATGCCTTCTGGGCTTTTCACTGTCCTGGTTGGCCTCATCTGGACAATAAAACTGAGATTCTCTGAGCAGTAATTGGGTCCATCCTCTGACTGATAATCTTCAGGTGTTCCTTATTAGCCCTCAAGGTAAGCTAAAACTCCTTTGTCTGGCATTGAAGCACTCACCATATAGCATCTCCCTACCTATGTAGCCTTATGGCTTTCCTTGACAGACAGCTGTCCCTTTCTTGGCCCAGGACAGGGGTGGGGAATCTGCAGCCTCTCAAACAAAAAAAATGAAGATTTGTTCTGTGAAATTTGGATTCAGTCAAAGGGCCCCATTTGAGGACCTAGAGGTCCACATGGGGCCTCAAGGGCACAGGTTCCCCACCCTTGGCACAGAAGATACCAGAGTGAAACACAGCATCAACCAGAGAGAACATTGATTTCCTCCCCTGCTCCTACCCCTGAACCCTGACTAACTGACCAAGGAAGTGATGGCTAACCCATGATCTGTGTTATGTGACTAGGAAGGAGATACATACATGTTTCATTATCACATTCTGTCATTGAGTCTGAGGGAGCATGAATTCTGAGACCTTCAACCACACCCATGTGCAAATGTAAGTGAACTAGAAATAGCTTTGGAATCATTGACCATTTGGGATTATCTGCATATACGGCTTCTCCTCCATTAGCTTGGGTAACTGAAAGTCACCAACAATACTGTACAAACTACACAACTCCATCTTGAGAGCACCAAGAAGCTATGTCTACACCACACAAAAATATCTAGATAAAACTTTCAGAAAAATTCACATGCCATCACCTACAGAAAACATCTGGACATACGGATGGCTGTATTGTTCCATATCCATCCCAGATGTTTTGTTGTTTCAGAGCCAGAGCACAAGAGTGATAGGGACTGAATGAGTCAGTAACTGAGGGTGGTGGCTGGTGATAGAATAGTCGGACCTATCCTCTCCACTCTCCCAGGCTCCCCCAAACCATTGTGCAGGAATGAGGGAAAGTAATGTGAGCTGCAGGGGGAGGGGGAGCCAAGCCCCAGCTCTCATCAGAAGCAGCATTGTTATTTTTAGTGCGGTAATCAAGAGTGGGGCCCGCCTCTAGATCGGCTCAGGCTGTCTGGGCCGCGTGGGGCTGTTATAAATGGAACAGCTCATACAGCAATCAGTAGCAGCGGGCGAGGGGGCGCAAGGCAGGGCAAGCAGCTGCAGCATCTGGAGGATTAAAGAGAGATGAGGGGAGAAAGAAGAAAAAGCCAGGAGGGGGCAGCCTCACTAGCTCAGGCTAGTCAGTGGAAGATTGCAGGCATTCAGGAAAGGACAGTTCCCCAGCCAGCTGCCAATCAGTTTTACTATGACTAGAGAAGGTGATTAACCGAAAGCTGCAATATCAGGGCTGCTGGGAAAGGCTACTTGCCCCCAAAGTACTTCCTCTCTGTGCCTATCACGTTGCCTGGCATTCCACCATTAGAGATTCACTGAAAGGACCAGAGGTAGTTTGATGTAGTGGATAAAGAGCTGAATGTAAAGTCAGGAGGGGGTGGGGGAGGGGTTGAATTCCACCTAGAATATTAAGTGGGTGATCTTAGAAAAGTCATATAACCTTTCTCAGCCTTGGTTTTCTCAATGAAAATGACTTGCCTCACAGGGATATTGCACTAATCAAATGAGGTAATATATGTCAGGTACTTTGCACAAATTAAGTTGCTATATAAACATCAATGATGATTATTGGCTATTATTAGCTTTGTGAAATAGTGCCTAGCGAAATCACCTCCAAGTCAGGAAGATCTAGCTTCAAGTCTCTGACTGTCACATACTGGTTGTGATCCCCTGGACAAGTCATTTCACTTTTCACTGTTTTATAAATTAGAATTTTTATAAATTAAAAATGTCATTGGTAGAGGGAGTTCCTCACTGGGAATTCTCTAAATTGTTAAAATCACAGGTTTGGTTAAAAACAGTTATTATTCACAAACAATAATAGCTAGCATTTATAGAGCATGTTAAGATTTACAAAGTGACTTACAAATATTTAACTTAATCCTCACACAAGAATCCTGAGAGGTAAGTGCTTACAGTTGAGGAAACTGAGGCAGAAACTAGTTAAGTCACTTGCCCAAGTTCACATAGTGTCTAGGCTGGATATGAACTCAGGTCTTCCTGACCCCAGAACTAGTGCGCCATCCCCTATACCGCCTAACTATCTTTATATAATTAATATATGTTTATTATTCTAGCAGACAATTCTGAGCCCCTGAAATCTGCTGCTCCCCATTAGTGGCCTCAAAGTTGGGGCAAGACTGACCAGTTTAATGAGGCAAAGGGCATAGGGCAGCAAGTACAGGTTCTGTTTCACCTGAGGTTTATAAGCACAAGAACTGCTAGTTATGCCACTGTTCCAGAATGAATGAGTTTAAATGACTTCTGAGATCTTTACCAACATTGAGTCTGTGATTCTTTCATTTACCTCTTTATTACCACAAACAAGAAGACTGTACAACTGCACTGTGAGAACAAGAAGGCAGCAGCTGCTCCCAACAACCCAAATAAAGGTTGCATCCATTCTGAGCTTCCCTCTTAGCAGGGAGAACCTAGACCAAGGGGCTGCTGCTCTTAACCTGTTTTTGCACCTTTAGGGTGTTGAAAGTAGGAAAGATATGAAAATCAGACAAGACCTCGAGACTGTTTACCAGAATGACCTTCTCTGTGTCTTGGTTCTTTTTACTCTTATGACCGTCTTGTCCCTTAAGAAATTCCCATAAATAAGATGTACAGGCCATGGCGTATAGAATTCTATCTTGTGCTACAGGAAAATAGAGGGGAGGGGCATGGGAGGAGGGGGGTGATAGAAGGGAAGACAGATTGGCGGAAGGGGTGGATGGGGTGCATGCAGTCCTGGAGTGGGTGATGGGGTGAGGAGAGATGGGGAGAAAATTTGGAATTCAAAATCTTGTGGAAGTGAATGTTGTAAACTGCAAATAAATAAATTATATATTTAATTTTTAAAAAGTTCGCATGCCATGGGATTATTGGAAATTGCTTGAAGTATATGTGCATATATACACACATATATACATATATACACATGTATGTATATGTATGTACATGTATAGAGAGATTTTAATATCATATATGTACATGTATAGAGAGAGTTTCATATCATACCTTGTGATATGAAGGATGGGCAGTGACAATTCTCTGTCATAAGGTCAGCAATGACTACACCTCAATTATATGCTTTGAGTCCTTTATTCTATTGGGCATGACTGTGTGAAAAGTCCCAGGACCCTTAACAATCATGTTAGGCATCAGTGAGCCTTGACCATCTCTAGATAAATGTACCTCCCTCCCTTCTTTGTAAAGATGGAGGACTCTTAGTGGAATAGTGTATATGCCATCAGACTCAGTTGATACAAAATCTTCTGTTTTGCATTCAAATCCCCTCATAACTTGACTCCTCCTATCTTTTCAGTCTTCAGCCACATACTATTCAATCCAGTGACACTGGCCCCTTTGCTATTCCACAAACAAGACACTCATCTTTCGGCTCTGGGCATTTTCTCTGGCTGTCCCCCACACCTGAAATGTTCTCCATCATCTCTATCAACTAAGCTCCTTGGTTTACTTTAAGTCCCAACTAAAATCCCACCTTCTACAGGAAGCCTTTCCTAATCCCCCTTAATTCTGGTGCATTCCCTCAATTAATTATTTCCTATTTATCTGGAATATAATTCAGCACATATTTGTCTGCATGTGGTCTACCCTATTGATTGTGAGATTCTTGAGGGCAGAGAATGTCTTTTGTCTCTTTTTGTATCTCCAGGAGTTAGTATAGTGCCTGGTACACATTAAGTAGTTGATTGATGTTTTGGTTATTTTTATCTGAACTACTTTTCTTTTCTTTTTTTTTAATCTCTTTAATATCTTTTTTAATCAAGTGGAAGCAGGACTACATTTTTTAAGTCAAACATGTTTTCTGCACAGCATAGTGGAAAGAACCCTAGGCTCCAAATCAGAAGTTCTGGAGTCAAGCAGTAGTACTAACCTTTCCTAGCTGTATACTAGGAGTCAAGTTACTTAATCTCTATGGGACTCGTCTTCCTCATCAGCAAAATGGAGACTGTAACACTTGTACTACGTTTGTTTCACAAAGTTGTAACACCAGCTCTTTGTAAACCTTAAAGCAATACATAAGTACATTGCCATTATTATTTCCCAGGACACCAGAGAATAGCAGTACCCAGAATCCCTGGATATTCTCAGGAGTCTGACTTCAGAACAATGCCCCTGGCTTGTCATGGAGAGGTCAATACAATCATTAACAAACAGTCCAGGAACAAGGCCCTATTCTAGGCGCTTGGGACCCAGAAGAAAGAGATACAAGCTATGGTCCCTTCCTTCACTAAGTGTCTGACAATAAAGTTAAGGAGAAAAGATACACACATCAAAAGATTAACCCCTTCAAATCTGGTTTCCAATCTTATTATTCCACTTAAACTGCTCTTTCCAAAGTTATTAATGATCTCTTAGTTGCCAAATCTAATTTTTTTTTTCCTCGATTCTCATTCTTCTTGAGTTCTCTGCAATCTTTGACACCACTGATTGCTCTCTCCTCCTTGACAATCTCTTCTCTCTAGGTTTTTGGGATACCACTTTCTCCTGGTTCTCCTACCTATCAGATCATTCCTTCTCTGACTCTTGCTGGAGATCATGCCCTCTAACCCTACATGTCCCTCAGGGTTCTGTCCTGGGTCCTCTTTTCTTCCTCCTCTTTGCTGCTTCACTTGGGGAACTCATCGGCTCCCACGGATTTGATTACCATCTCCGTGCTGATGATTCTCTGCTGACCTCCAATCTCACATCTCCACCTGCCCTTCAGATATCTGCAACTAAATGTCCAGTAGATATGTCCAAAACAAAACTCATCTTTCCCACTAAACCCTTCCCCACTCCTATCTTCCCTCTAAAGGCAATCTCATCCTCCTAGTCCCTCTGGCTCACAACATAGGAGCCATCCTGGATTCCTCATCATTATCTCTCCCTTCTCCCCGCCCCCAAAACCAATCTGTTGCCAAGACCTATTGATTTCACCTTTACTTCTCTCCAATATACCCCCTTTTCTCCTCTAACACTGCCACCATTCTACTTCAGGCCCTCATCACCAAACACCTGGATTTTTACAATACGTAGGTCAGCCTGCCTCAGGACTCTCCTTGATCCAAACCATCCTCTATTCAGTCACTAAAGTGATTTTCCTAAAACCACAGGTCTGATCATGTCACATCCCTACTCATTAAACTCCAGTGGCTCCCTAATCACCTGTTTGGCATTCAAAGCCCTTCATGAGCTAGTCCCCTCCTACCTTTGCAGTATTCTTATATCTTACTCCCCAATATATACTCTTCTATCCAGTAACAGTGGCCTCCTGGCTGATCCACAAACAAGACATTCCATCTGTCTTAGGTATTCCCTCTGGCTGTCCCCCATGTCTGGAATATTCTCTCTGCTCCACTCAAACTACTGACCTCCAGGGCTTCTTTTAAGTATCTACTAAAATCCCATCTTCTACAAGAAGCCTTCCCCAACCCCTCTTCATTCTAGGGCTTTCCCTCTGTTACTAATTTCCTATTTATCCTACTTTATAGCTTGATATATATATATATGTATGTGTGTCTATGTATAAGTATGTATGTATATGTGTGTATACACACAGACACACACACATTTGTTTGCATATTGTCTCCTCCATTTGACTTTAAGCTCTTGAGAGCAAGAAATGTCTTTTACCTCTTTTTGTATCCCCAGTGCTTAGCACAGTGCCTGGCATATAGTAAGTGCTTAATATACGTTGGTTGATTGATTAATTGATATATTCCTTAGCCAAATTGTAATAGAGAATCCTAGAATATTTGAAAGGTCATCTATTTCAACACCCTCCTTTGACAGATGAGAAACCAAGGCCCAGAGTGGGAAGTCACTCACCCAAGGTCATCCAGGGCCAAGAGTAGCACAAGGCTCCCTGGGGAAGATGGTGGGGTTTTTTTACTATATCACACCACTACCTTACTCCTGCTCTCATAGGATGCCTCTTCAGTCAGCAGAGCAATCCCCAGAAGACCTTGCCTAAGTTCAAAGCCACCCTCACCAAACCACAGCTTTGCAGCCCCTCTCAGAGCCCAGTTCTGCTCATTTGGAGGGTGGAAGCTGGGAATGCTTATTGAATTCGTGTACAAGCATAAATCTATGTCGACCTGCTTCAAAGCAGCATTCAGCTGCCAGACATGCTGTCTCAAGAAGCACGCTTGACTGCCTGTCCCAGAACCTTTCTCATGCACCAGTATGACAGACGCAGTCCTGACAAGCCTGACACCTCGAATGAGGAGGGATCTTAAGAAGTCATCCCAGCCAGTCCCCTGTTGCCCGTCCTCCAAACCAACAGCCACCTCAAGTCCAGACCTTGAGGCTGACACAATAACAACAAAATGACAGGAATAATAGTAATAACTAGCATTTATAGTTTTCCATGTTGCAAAGCATTTTACAAATATTATCTCATTTTATCCTCATAACAACTCTGGGAGGTAGGTGCTAGAGTTGTCTCCATTTTACAGATGAGGAGACTGAGGCAGTCAGCAAGCATCTATTAAGTGCTTACTGTATGCCAGCCACTGTGCTAAGTGTTGGGTATGCAAACAAAAGGAAAAAGAGAGACAATTTCTACCCTCAAGGAGTTCACATTCTAATGGTGGAAGGGAGCTCAACATAGGCATGAGAGGGTGAAGAAGGTAGCTGACCTGGGGGGAGGGGGTCACAGCAGAGGAAGTCTACAATTACAGCCTAGAGAGGAATGAGATATGACTGGCCTTGGTATCTTCCTTAAATGGAGACTCTTGATGGTGCCATCCAGTCGGAGACAGAGTACTTCCCAGGAGAGTATTCCAAGGCCAAAGTGATCTTCCAGGACAAAGTGTCTTCTGGGACATGAGTCTGGATTGCACCCTGGTGAGAAAATGATAGGGGCTAAATGACTTGCCCAGGGTCACCTAGTATGTGTCTGAGACCGGACCTGATTCCAGGTTCAGTGCTCTATCTACCCCACCACCTAGCTGCATCAACCAGACTACCATGTTCCCAGGACCAGAAGCTGAAGGAGGCAGAAATATTATCTCCCCCTCCATAACACAGATGTATCTCCACCACATGAGTACAACAAGGTGTTGGAAACCTCAACATCCTCACGATGATCAAATGTCCCTTCTCCCAGAATAGGACTGGAAAACATACATATTGACCTTTCTTTCCCCTAATCAGGTTGACCAGACAGATGTATAACAGGTGGCAAGTAAGGAAAACACCACACTGGCACCCACCTCCAGGGCACCCAGGGCTTCCAGCCTTCATGCTCACGGAGGGCTGTCATATGGAGGAGCCCTGTCATATTGGTGGGGGCTGGTGGAACAACTCATATTTCCCCAACACCTCAAAATGCAGAATGCTCATCTGCTGTCTGACAGCCTGCCTGCCAAGCACAGAGTAGTGCACCTAGCACACTGCAGATGGGTCTGGGGGAAAGCACTGAATCACTGCTACAAATACTGCACAATCTGCAGCTGTTGAACCTACGCATTCTGGCACCAACCATAACTAGCTCTCCAGGGATAAGGTCACCCTCAACTCTCAGCCAGAGACCTAAGGCAAGGCAAGTGTGCCCCATCATATCCAAAAGGATAGCAAGATCTTGGGGTCATCAGTCCTCTTCAAGAAAGAAGGACAGACAACAATGAGAAGACAACAACTCAATCTTGGCTTTACCACCATGACCTGTGGGCTGTTGACCTTGAGCATAATTCATGTCCTCTCTGAGCTGGTAAAAGGAAATAAGATGAAGGGAAAATGCCCACACCTATATACCCTAAGCCCAGTCTTCAGCGACACAATGATTCCTACATGGGAAGGACTGTTCAAGAGAGGGTTTCTTGTACATGGGGCTCAGAGGAACCTATGAGGAGATGCAAAAAGAGAATGTGAAAGTAAGAAGAAACAGTGTTGAGAGAATAAAGGGTCCAAGACAGAGCTTTGGGATACACTTACAGTTTGGGAATGGGGGGACAGAGAGATGGATTTACCCTAAATCCAGCAAAGAAGACTGAGAGGAAACAGGCATATAAGTAGGAGAACCAAGAGAGAACTGTGTCATGAGAATACAGAGTGGAGAGATTATTCAGGGGAAAAGATGGTTAACAGGGGGAGCAACTAGGCAGCACAGTGGATAGAGCACCAGCCCTGCAATCAAGAGGACCTGAGTTCAAATTCAACCTCAGACACCTACTAGTTGTGTGACCTTGGGCAAATCACTTAATCCCTATTGCTGCCAAAACAGAGAGAGGAAGGAGATCCCTGGATTTTGCAATTACTAGATCACTGGCAACTTTGGAGAGAGTAGTTTTATTTCAATTGTGATGAGATGAGATCAGATGCCAGATGGAAAGGGATTCAGGAGCAAGTGGATGGAGAGGAAGCAGAGGTAACAGATAAAGAAAGTTTTTACTAAGAGTTGAGCTTTCTTTTATATTGGAGAAATACAGGACGATAGCTTGAGGGGATAGAATCAAGGGTGTGTCTGTTTTTGTTTTGTTTTGTTTTTAGTAAGGGGAAAACCTGTGGACATTCATGGGCAGCAGAAAAGAAGGCTGCATATTGGGAGAAAGTGAAGTTTAGAAAGGGGGTTGTAGAGCAATATGATAGAGAACTTTTTTTTGCTCTTAAAGAGCCCTTTACCCCTTTAAAAATTATTGAGGAACTCCACAAAGAATATTAGTGCATGTGAGTTATATCTGTCAATATTTATCATATTAGAAATTAAAACACTTTAGTATTATTATTGAAAATAATTTTGACATTGAAGGCCATCTGAAAGAGTCTCAGGAATCCCCAGGGGTTCTCAGACCACACTTCAAAAACTACTGCTAGAGAAGATGGGATCAAAGGTATAAGAAGAGGAGTTGACCTGTAAGGGAAGGAGGACTACATCATCATCAGAGACTAGATAGTCAAGCACACCATGATTTCCAAAGAATACTAATAACAAACAACTAATAACTAAACAAGTGCATGGCTGTGATGTAATACTATTGTGCTATAAGAAATGACAAGCAAGATGATTTCAGAAAACCTGGGAAGACTTACATGAACTGATGCAGTAAGGAGAACATTACACAGTAACATACATAGTAACAGCAACACTGTGCAATGATCAACTGTGAATGACTTAGAGAATCTGAAAGGACTATCTGAAAGGACACCTCCAGAGAAGGAACTGATGGAGTCTGAATGAAGATCAAAGTAAACTTTTTTCACTTTATTTCATGTTTTTTTTAGTCTGTATTTTCTTTCATAATATAACTACTATGGGAATGTGTTTTATAAAATTGCACATGTATAACCTCTATCAAATGGCTTACGATCTCAGGAAGGAGGGAGATATAGAGGGAGAGAATTTGGAACTAAAAAATAATTTTAATGAATGTTAAAAAAAAATCTTACATTCAACTGAGAAAAAATAAAATAATATTTAAAAAAGAATATTAATAACAGGGGACCCAACAGATAATGGAAAGACAGTGATGGGGAAAAACTGGCTGCAGCCTATTGCCAATGGTCAAACACGCATGAAAAGTGACTTTTTAAAAAACCATCCTTTACTTATATGCCTGGAAAAGAAGATGAGTAGGTTATGTAGCAAGAACAAGGGATAAGAGATGGGTATCTAGTTTCTAAGAAATGTTAAAAGATACACCTAAGGTCTCCAGAGCTTGTTGTAGATGCCCTAGGGTAGATTTGTAAAATGACAGAGACGAGAATAGCACAGGATGAGAACATATCCATGGGTCATGATCTGCACCAGTGGAGGGAGTGTCTACACACATCATTTTGAAATATCCAAGTTTCAAAGTCTCTATTTATTGTCCAAACCTAGAATGTGCTCCCTTCTCATTTATCTCCACCTTTTAGAATCCTTCTTGAGTAGTGTAGTTAAAAACAACAAAAACAAACACTAGATCACTAGTTCTGTACTCAAAGGACCTGGTTTCAAACCCCATCTCCAATATTTTCACAATATCTGGGAGACCTTGGCCAAATCATTTGGCCAAACCTGGGCCTCTGTTTCTTCATCTGCAAAATGAGGGTGATACACTAGCTGACCTCTGAGATCTCTGCCAGCTTTGGTTTCTATGCTGGTGATCCTTTAAGGCCTATATCAGTTGTAAGCTCCTTCCTGAAGTCTTTTTAAATTATCCCCAGATGAAAATGATTTTTTTCTTCCCCAAAGTTTTCCAGAGCACATGGTTATGATCTCTCGTTTTGTCTATATTTTATTCCACTCTGTGTAGCATAATTCTTCATGTACATGGCCCCATTAAATTGTTAAACCTTCTGAGGGTAGAGACCGTGCTGTTTCTTATCTTTGTATCCCCTAAAGCAAGCATTTAACTAGACTTTGGGTGGCTCCCATTCTAATTACAGAAAGCCGATCTTAAGAGGAAACCAACCTGAGGCTCAAAGAGAGATAAGGAGAAAAGAAGGCAAGCCAATAGCAGTTGGGGGTGTGGCAAAGGCAGGCCATATGGGAGAGCTAGGCATAGATAGCCCAGAGGCCTTGAGAGGAAAAGACATCCTATACAAGGATGATTTATTATCAAGACAAGATCCAAGAATGATATGAGACTTCCTGCCATTGAAGGACAAAAATATACAAGCTAGGACCTGAAGAAATAGAAATGTAAAGAATGGGAGCTGTTTTCTCAGTAACACACCTCCCAGGACATCATTCCTTGCTCAGAAACCTCCAGGTTCCCCATCATTAATAGGATCAAGTCCAAATTCCTCAGCATAGCATGCAAGATCCCATGTAATCTGGCCCCACTGGGATATGGGGGGGTTGGTTCAGGGAGGATTGGCACCTCTAGTGTGATAACTTGCCAAGTCCTTCTCAGGGCATTCACTTTTAGTATTCACCTTTCACCCACCTCTCACTATAACTTCAAGAAGCTCTACCATGTACAGTGTCCTCACTCTGGTAAAACTTCCACAAATGGGCTAAAACTAGGTTGGGGGTAATTGAAAGATCTCAAATCAGTCTCCTCCAAGACTTCCCTGGCAGAACAGGCAGACGAGAACATTTGCTCCAATGGCCATGCAGGCAGCTAAACCATTTGCTGTGGAGCACCAAGAGTTTGATCAGCCATCAAAGATGCCAAGGTCATCCACTGCATCCTGGACCATCCCCAGTCATCTTGACTTCTGTCCTGCAATGACTTCAGTGACTCTAGAAGAGAAAGTGAAGTTGACAACTTTGTACAACTCTGTCTCACTTAAACCCAATTCAAGGGTAAGTTAAGACATCACTATGATGACATTGGTCATCTACCATGACATTCTTGATCCTCTTTGAAAC
>CM053771.1:232200602-232240573 GCA_028658325.1 Potorous gilbertii
GATTTGAACTCAGGTCCAACTGACTCCTGCACTGGTGCTCTATCCACTGCACCACCTAGCTGCCCAAAAGCCATGGAAAGATGGCACAGAAAGGCAGATTTGATAATGAAACCTATACACCAGGAGATAGGGCTACCTCAGGAGGTAGTGGGTCCCATTCACTTGGGGTCTTCCTGAGGAAGCTAGATGGCAATTACTCATCAGAGAGGCTTTTAGGGGAATACTTGCTCAGATTTAGGTTAGACTAGATAGCCCCTTAGTACTCTCCAAATGATGAGATGCTTTATTACTCTGATCCACAGGCTGGGGGAAGGATAAGGATAAACCTATTCCAAAGGGTTTGTGGGCCTCATTCTTAGTATCAGCCTTGAAGAACTCCACCTTTCTCCATCAGCTCATTCTTCTCTATGATCATTCCTCACCCCATCAGCAAAACTGCCCCCACAAACTTTAGGGAGATAGAATACTTGTTTAGGGTTCCAAGCCCCCATCAGGGATGCAGGTTCCTCCCTACCACAAAAAAAAAAGTTACATCCCCTCCCCTGGGCCACTGAGAAGAGAGTCAGGGTTTCGGCCACTGCTGTTTTTACCCCCTCCCTCATTACGAAAGTACAGAATGTGGTTTCCCCTAGTACCCTGGGGTGGGCGGGGGAGGGGTAGGATCCCTCCATCTGTTGGCAGCTAATTTACTGGCTGGAGTCACACCTCCTTTCCTGCCCCTCCATTTTTTGGTTTGTCTTTGTCTATTCTGACATTGCTCTGGGAAGCCCAGGGAGCAGATGACAATGGAGAGAGAGAGGAAAGTTAGGGGGAGTCAGGTCTGGGGCATTATCCATGCACCTCACTTGGGAAAACCCCAAATGAATGTATTTAAGTAAGGGAGAGGCAGAAGACATCTGCTGTGACCTAGGCCCCTGGACACTGTAATTATTTTCTTGAGAAGCTTGGAGAGAGTAGACCTCCACATTATCAGCTTTATAACAATGGTAAACAGGTTGGCTTGGTATCTCCATAACTTCTATGAAAGCATTTTAAAATGCCTCCTCACACCTCAAGAACTGAAGGGTATAAGGAGGGAGGTAGAGGAAGAGCTACCAGCTAATGGGTCCCACAAAGAACCCAGCCTCATCACCATCACTTGGGGGGAGTCCGTGTGTGTGTGTGTCCATGTGTGTGTGTATGCGTGTGTATGTGTGTGTCCGTGTGTGTGTGTATGTGTATCCATGTGTGTGTGTCCGTGTGTGTGTGTCCGTGTATGTGTGTCCGTGTGTGTATGTGTGTCCGTGTGTATGTGTGTGCGTCCGTGTGTGTATGTGTGTGTCCGTGTGTGTGTATGTGTGTGTCCGTGTCCGTGTGTGTGTGTCCGTGTGTGTATGTGTGTGTCCGTGTGTATGTGTATGCGTGTGTCCGTGTATGTGTGTATGTGTGTGTGTGTGTATGTGTGTCCTGCCTCCTTACTTCCTACTGCCCAAAAGCCTCAATCACAGCAGCTTGCTTTCTCAGAGTGACTGACCAACCACTCAGGGCTCATCAGCACGTCCTGACCTAGTTTGGAGCTGCTGAGGTCTAGGAGAATGTGACCAGCAGAGCTCATCAGAGATAGGCTCAGTCTCTCTCACTCTCCCTCAGCTTTTCATGAAGCAAGGGCCTCCCTGGGTATAGTTAGAGAGGCAAAGGAACAGAGAATGGTGCTGGGAGGGAGGTAACCTTTGCAAGAGATCTGAGTCTTCACCTCAGAGCTGGGAGCGCTGGACAAGCATTCTGCTCCCTCTCCAGACTGGGAAAAGGGGGGAAGGGCAGGTTACTTGCTGAGGTGAGGACCAATCATAGAGAGGAACGAATAGGTAGGAAAAGGGTCAGTTTCTCAAGACTCAAAGCCTTCAGAAGCGGAAGTGATTTTAGAAATCTACTAATCTGATGTTTTCTAATGAGGGTAATTTCCCCTGATCTGGTAGCCTGGGGCCTGAGAGGGGAAATTCCACACATAGGCAGGAACTTAGAGCTTCCCTCTGGCCCCCTCAGATAAGCCCCTTGCTAATAATGTTCATTTAGTACCAAAGGTCCCTGGCTGGTCCCCTGGTCCCATCAGACTGACAGTTTGGGATTCTCGACTCTCCTTTCCCCCTTGCCCTAGCTACAAGCCCATGTCATGTTGTTTCTCTTTCTAAGTCTGCCGAGTGGGCAGCTCTTCCTGCTCCATGGCCCATCTCTTCTAGATAGCCCCCTTTAGGGGCCCATGGGGACTAACAGGGAGCCTCTGGTCAGGGAATATTGTGTTGTCCTTCATTCTCCAAGAGGACTATGACATCAGGATGATGACATGACTTCCAGTTGACTTGATTTGAGTGAGGGAGGGCTGTGCAAAGTCACCAGTCTCACTTTCTTCTTCTGAGACATCTGGGTCCAATGGTCTGATACCCATCAGGACAGCTGGAGATGACCCAGGATGCAATGGGAGATTCTGGTCCTTTATGTTAGCAAGGAACCCATCAGGAGGAGCTAGGATACAGGACCATCCCTATGAGTGGTCTCTGGGAATGACCTCCACAGACCCCAGCGGAGCTCCCCATTATCTTTTACACAGAGAAGAAGAACCTGAGGCCCTTTGACTGACCTAGGGTCACATAGGCAATAGGAACCTCAGGAGGATTTAAACCAAAGTCCTCTGACTTCAGAAGACTTACACTTTTCACTTGACCTGACTCCCTTCTGAGGTGAAGAAGGGAGGTGATGGGGTCAGCACCTTAGCATCAAGAGGTAGGGTTCAGGAATCACGGGGATAGTAGAAACATATACAGTGACCTCTGACACATTAATTTAAATCTGGCTACCACTTACAGTCCATTCCTACATTTCTTCCCCCAGGAAATCCCAAAGACAAATACAAAATGCCTTGATTCTATCAGTTATACCTACCCCTCAGAACCTAAGCGTGACTGGTATGCCTGTATAGTCCCATGCCTGTCTTTAACTATCCTGCACACATATTCCTTAGTTCCCCAAAGTGTGGCCTTCTCTCCATATGACATATATGACCCATGCTCACCAAGCCCACATGTGATAGACTGAAGCAAACATGCTCCTCACAGAGCCTCTGGTATTATGCTGGCAGTGCCCCCATGCCCTCCCCTTGCAGAGCTGGCCTGGATCTGTTGCCAGAGATTTTCTGCCTCCCTGCTCTCTGGGCCTCGGGCAATTTGGAAGCTTTGACCTCTAAGTGTCTCAGAGATGAGCTAGCCTCGGCCTCCACCTGTCCTCTCAACACCTCAGTACCCTTCCTGCCCCATTCCCCTTTCCCCACCTTTCCTCCCCCCACTCCTGGCTGCTGATTAGAAGAGCAGAAGATAATAAAAGACTGTTTGCTATGTTTAACAAGGGCATTTCACAGCTTGGTTGCTAATAAGAGGGCAGAGACACTGATAAAAAATAAAGGGCGGGGTGGGGGGTGAATCTTGTAGGTGAAAACATTGAGAGAGAATAAGCGATAGGCCCCTCCCTGCCTCAAACTCAAAAGTGGAGTAGAATATGCTCAGAAATGACCTCCTCCAGGAAGCTTGCCCTGATTAACCCTGCCTTGATCTAAACTGAGACTCATTAGGTCTAAGGTTAAGCCAACCAAGGGATAACAGGAGAAAAAAGGATACTTTTGATTGTGTAAAACAGAAAAATTTCTTAACAGACAAAATCAGTGCAGTTAGAATTAGAAGAGAAAGAGTTAACTGGGAGAAGTCTTTGCAGCAAATTTCTCCAATGGTCTGACCTCTAAAATACACAAAGAAACTATATAGTAAGTATAAACAAGAGCCATTCCCCAATAGATAACCAACTGGTCAAAGGCTACAAAGAGACTTCTCAAAAGAAGAAAGAAAGGCAAGGTATCAACAGCCGTATGGAAAAAAAAATTTAGAGAAGTCTGAGATTCCAGCTCACAATCATCAGAGTGGAAGAAATAACAAGAAATAAATAAAATAACAACCTTTTTTTCCCAAAGTATCTGAGGTCAGGCCTTGCCTCTTCCATTGATTGATTGTCTCACCCAGAATCATGCTTCTCTGGGTCTCAGTTTCCTCATCTGTAAAATGGAGGTGATAGTTCCCATCTCACCTATGTCACAAGGTTATGAGACTCAAAAACAACCATGTATGTCAAAGTGCTTTGTAACCTATAGGAGCTATGTAGTATTGCTGTCCTAAGATCTTCCCCTACTGCTTCATCGGGGTTTTTCAAGGTTACACTGGCATATTTCAAATTCTAAGTTAGCTGGAAAGGTTTTTCACTTCTTCATTAGCTGGGGTTTCATCTCTCCCTGTTCCCCATCTCCCTATCCTTGCACTGGGTTTGGTTGATGCAGCCACTCAAATCTACTCCAATGACTGTGATTCCTCCCACTCCCCCACATGCAAACACATCGAACCACAAGGGTAAATAAAGGAGAAATAAGGGTGCCCAGTCTGATGAGTGTAACAGATTGCATGTTTGTTGTCTAAGGACCAGCCTGGGCCAGTTTAAAGGGCTTTATCACCTCCCTGGCTACAGGGCGATGGATTATGTGACAGGCACCGTCCTAAGCAGTAGGGAGACAAACAAGTAAAACATAATCTGTGCCTTAACGCTGCTCATAGTGTAATGAGGGGGACAACATGGAACAACTGTGTGCAAACAAAATCCGTAGGGTTCAAGTTGGGGCAAAGATAGAGGAAGGCGCCAGCAGTAAAGAGGACCCAGAAAGGCCTCGAATCATGAAGAAATCCAGGGAAGTCAGAAGACGGAGATGAGAAGGGAGAGCCAAGGAAAAGACACGGAAATCTCTCACAAAAGCAGTTTATTAAGGCAAATACAACAACAATAACTATAGTAATAAAAATAGCTCACAATCAAATGAGGCTTAAGGATTTGCAGAACCTTTCTCATGCACTATTTCGTTTGATCTTACCAACAATCTTGTTGAGTAAGTACTGTTAATAATGGGGCAGTTGTGTGGTAATTGGAGTCAGGAGGACATGGGTTCACATCCAGCCTCTGACACTTACTAGCTATGTGACCCTGGGCAAGTCACTTAACTCAAATTGCTTCCAAAAAAAATATTGTTAGTATCTCCATTTTAAAGATAAGGAAGCTGAGGTTCAGAAAGGTCAATGACTTGTCTAGGGTCATACAGCTAATATGTCTAAGGTAGCATTCAAATGCAGATGCTCCTAACTTCCAGTCTAGCACTATCCACTGTGCCACACACAGAAAGGGGCTGCATGCGACATTGCTGGAGGGATCGTCGATGTTGATGAATTCCTGAATCCCTAAAGAGCAGAAGTATTTTTGGTATTATTTCTTCATGTTCCCCACTCCCTTGCATTTCTTCTTATCCCCCTATTTTTCATATATACTTTGCCCTTGAGGAATTTTTATTTTCATATTGTGGATCCATCTGTTCCATGTGAAGGGACAGATAGAGTGGATGAGGAGTGAGAAAAAACAAAGAGACAAAAACAAAATGGTAGGAAGGCTCTACCACTCATCAGTAAACGTCTTACCTTTTCTGGGCCTTGATTTACCCCCACTCTAATAAGGAGCTATGGCTCCCTTCCCAACCTCCCAGGAGGAGTGCTCCATGAATACAAAGTCCTGCACTGTTGGCATTCCCTTGGATTAAAAAAAAAAAAAAAGACTAGGGACCATTAGAAAAAGATCTAATATACCCAAGCAATAGGCTCTCCAGGGCTGAGGCTTGACAGAGTGCTGATTGTCCCAAAGCAGTCTCTTTACTAAAAGGGAATCTTCAGGACCCTGGGAAAAGGGCCAAGGCCAGAAAGAAGCCTTTGGCTGGTGTGGCCAGCACCACTGTGCCAACAGCCTCTATGCCAAATTGATCCCGGGAGATACCAGAGATTGCTGGACAACAAGGAAAGAACCAGGATTAATAGGCAGGATGGCAAGGAGTCAGATCTAGGCTCAATGAAAGGGAAAACTTCCTAAAAATTAGCTGTCCAACAGTGGGGGCCCCTTGGCTGGAGATAGTGTGTTCACTTGGCTGAGAGGTCCTCAGTCCAAGGCAGGGTGACCTTGACAGGGATATTCCCTTAAAGGATATCCTATGCCAGTGCTAGATGAACTCTGAGAATCCTGAGGACTCTGAGATTCTAGGACACTTTCTCCCTGGATCCACCCAGAAAGATTTCCCAGAACTGCCTGCTGGGACCTCTCCACAGAAAGGAGTCATATCCTGAATGCTAGGGGCTATTTAAAAGCAAGTGTGATATTTTGAAATCAAAGGCCCTCGGCTGTAATTCTGGTTCTGGGTTTACTACCTCTGTGATCTTAACCAACTCACCTAACATCTCTGCATCTCAGTTTCTTCATCTGTTAAATTCAGGGGCTCACCTCTATGACTCATGCTCTCTAGGGACTCCTTCAGTTCTAAATGCTATGCTCCTATGGAAATAAATAGCTCCCCAGGAAGCGCTCTCTCTCTCTCTCTCTCTCTCTCTCTCTCTCTCTCTCTCTCTCTCTCACACACACACACACACACACACACACACACACACACACACACACAGAAATATAAACAGAAAAGAAAAGGTAATCATTCTCTTGACAGAAAATGAATGAGCAGAATCAGCTTTAGTTTGACCTCCTAGTCAGAACTAGAGGGTCATTCTGGTCAGTTTGGCAGGGTCATTACTTCCTTCACTATCTTGGGTTCCATCTCACCCTGTACTGGCTTTAGTTGATGCAGCCACTCAAATCTGTTCTATTGCCTGTGTCTCCTTCCCCTCCCACTTCCCCATGCAACACAAACACACAGAACGGAAGGGTAAATGAAGGAGAAATAAGGTATCCAAGAAAAACCTGCTTGGTGATTTCCTAGTGGAACTGAACTACCTAGACCTTTTGCCTCTAGACTGGACCCACTCGTCCCTGAGTGGTACTTCCTCCCATGGGAGGACAAACAAAGGCTCTATGCTACATATCCTGGCTATAATAAGGTAGGGCACAGTTGGTAGGAGATAGGGCAGCTGGGACCTTTTGCCAGACCTACCCAACTGGGGGGTGACCCTGAGCATTCAGAGCATCTGACTAATAGGATGTGGCACTTTGGCCTCCATGGTGTTATAAATATCGTGTGTCATAGTAACTGGGTCTGACACCCGCTCCCAGACACATGTGCATGCTCCCTGGTGCCCACCACCACCCCAACCCCCTCACACAGCATTTTAGACCCCTGCCAGCTCCACTCCCAGATACAAGAAGCAAGGGCATAAGAGGCATCCTCATACTGCTGATACCATGGTGAAAATCCTCTCCCTGATACCTAACTGGTACCAGAGAATGGCAGTAGACTACAAGGGAGCTCTCCCAGACAACTGGGATAAATCAGGCAGAGGATCAGTTATGAATTAGGAAGAACTAAGTTTGGAGGGAGCAGGGAGGAAGGGAGGCAATTAATGAGGCAACAGTTTAGCTTGTACCTGGAAAAAGAGAGAGTTCTACGGCTAAGCAGAAAGGGCAGGGCAGGAAACACTGTGGGAAACATCTCTCCCTACACGGCCCAGTCCTCCTGATCTTGGCTTGCGACAGAGGAGCTAGTGACAGGGGAGAAAAGGATAGAGCCACAAACACTTGCTTTGCTCCTCTTTCTACTTGGCTAAAAGTCATTGATACAGGTCTCCTTCCTCCTAGGTTTGCCAAGCTGTTCCAGCTTAGAGGTTTCTTTGGCTCATCATGATGAAGGAAACAGTTATAAGTTCTAGTGCAAGGTATAGAGATGCACTGAAATCTCTACAGTGCTAGCTGGTAAACCTTCCTGTTCCCTTCTCAAGGCTATATTCAAGAACCCTGATGTCAACTCAGCAGGGAAATTGCTGAAAAGCTCACTTTGGACTTGAAGGACAAAAATGCCATCATCATCCTCATGACCATTTCATGTTACCAAGGGACTAAATAACAAAGCTTCATACAACTCAATTTCCATCTCTACTGTATGTAGTATAAATCCTGAGATTTTCTGTCCCTGTACTAAACCAGCTTTGCATTCTGAGCATGTGGTTTGCCTATTACAGAGGAAGGAGATCGGGATTAGTCACAACATCAGAATCATAGAAGCTTAGTATTGGAGGAAACCTCCGGCAACATGAGGGGGCTGGACTCAACCTCCCACACAACTGAACATGAATGTCCTCTACAACCTCCCCCGATATGGGGTGTCTGAGGCCCTGCCTGAAGTCCTCCCATGAAAAAGAGCCCACTCCTTCAAATCTATTCTGTTGTGGGAGAGCTGTCATCATTAGAAAGACTTTCCTTATATTACTGAGCTGGTCTCTCTCTCTCTCTCTCTCTCTCTCTCTCTCTCTCTCTCTCTCTCTCTCTCTCTCTCCCCTCTCTCCTTTTTCTCTTCTTTCTCTTTTCTTCTTCTCCCTCCCTCCTTCCTGTCTCTCTTTTTCTCTCTGTCTCTGTCTCTGTCTCTGTCTCTGTCTCTCTCTCTCTCTCACACACACACACACACACACACACACACACACACACACACACACACGCACACACACACACACACCTTCCACCCCTTGTTCCTGTCTTTCTTCTGAGACCAAGCAGAAAAAAAGCTAATCCTTCTTCCATGTCACAGCCTTTCACATGCCTAAAGATTCTTATGTATGTCCTGAATCTTCTCTTCTCCTTCTTTCAGGTTAAGCACCCCCAGTTCCTTCAACCCTTCATCACTCATATGGCATGAACTTGAGGCCATCACGATCCTGATGGACAGTGTAAGAAGGAAGCTGTGCCCTTCACTACAAGCTTCAAGTGATAATTATGGAAATGACTAGAGGTAAAATTCAGGTCGCCTCTATTTGGAAGAGCTCTTGAGACTTTTGTCAAACTCACTGCAGAGAGCCAAAAGAATGAGAAAGCCAAGTATCTTACCTTTGTGAAGCTTACAGCCTACGTCGAGAGGCAGTCTGGATACTCAAGAAATGTAGCAAAGAATCATGGGGGGATTAGGAACCTCTGAAACTTTATTCCCTTTAGTTAAGAAATGGGCCCTGAGATCCAGAGAGCCAGTTAGTGACAATCAATTAAGTACTATATACCAGGCACTACTCTAGGCGCTGGGGATGCAAGACAAAGAGGAAACAATGCCTGTCCTCAAAGAGCTTACAACTGGTGGGGAAGAGAAAAATTAAGTGACTGGTACCAGAACCTAGGTCTCCTGCTGCCTAGTCTAGAGCTATTCCCACAGCTGCAGGCTGTCCTTCTAAGATATCTAAGCATATAATAGTATGGCTGGACCAGGTTAACTGTCATTCATTTCTTTGTTCATTCATTCAATATTTAGTAAGCACATTTTAAGGCACTGTCCTAGGTGCTAGGTAAGCAAAAACCAAACCAAACCGACCCTCACCCTCTGAGTGTTGTTGGATACTGCTGGAGTCATTGAAGGGACCAGAGCTAGTCAGGTTTAGCGACTTAGATCTGCCCCCCTGCACCTCACTGCAACAGTCTAGTGGAGCAGGCTATTTATACAACTGAAGAACTTAGCTCCAGAGACCTATCAGCTTTTGGTTCCATTGTCTCTCCATTTCCTTCAATCCTCCCAACTTGTTCTCTCCCTCCCCGTTTCTGCTGACTCACTCTGGGAGCCAATAATCACACCCCGTCAGACACATACAATCAAGCCCACATCACGCAGGGTGTCTCAGAGAGAATAGGTGGTACTCCAGGAAGCTTCAGAGATGGTCTAAGTTGTTCCCTGGGAGAGACATGGCGGGGAAAGGATTAAGAGGCTAGTAGAACATTTTAGTCGTAGATGGGAAGGTGAGGCTGAACTTTGCCCCCTTTTCTGGGGGTGTGTATCAATATGGAGACTAATTGACTTGATCTCCTTATGCTTCCCAATGGCATAATTAGGGTGTGTCCTGGTTGCTTTAATGAGAGTGTATAGAAGGGCTTTTCTGCTGTGGCTGATTATTTTATGTATATCAATTTTCCCCCCAGAGAGTGTGAATTTCCGCCAGCCCTTCTGAACTGTACAATAATATTTGGGGCACAAGAAAGAAATTTCTCAGCCCCTAATATAACAGGTCATAGATTTAGACTTAGACCCTGGTTTTTTTTTTAGCCCAAACCTGTCATTTTATAGATGAGAAAAACTCAAAGCCCCAAGGGGTTAACTGACTTGACTAGGGTCATACAGGTTTTAAATATCGAAGCCGAAATCTGAATCCAGATCTTCAAGTTCCAAATCCAACTGGTTTTCTATTACACCTATTGTTTTCCAACTACTCACAGGGGAGGAGACTGTCCTGATATATTGCCCTTTCTTATCCCTAAGAAAGAGAAGCAGTATACCATTAAAACTAGATGGGGGCGGGAGTGGGACAGAGGAGAAGATTCTCTGTCAATTGGCAAATCCCAATGAGTAGAAAAGATTAGAACAAGATAGAAGGAGCACTAGATAGAAAGTCTGAAATTTTTAACCCTATTTTGTTTCCATTTCGTGAGAGTGAGAAGAAGGAGGTTACTCCTCACCTGGACAGAAAGACTAGAGGAAATGCAGATAAGATGAGAGAGGAATTGATGGCAGCTACCAGAACACCTTCCATCCTTCAACACAGTGGGAGACAATTGTGGAGCAAGGCTTAAGGCAGCAGGCTATATGTAAGTGGAAAAGGCACTGGACTTGGAATTAGAAGACCTAGGTTCAAACGCTGGACCTATCATTCATTTATAATTATATATTTTATATTAAATATAATTATAACTGTCATTACATAGCACTTCAAAGTTTACTAAGAATTTGACCTATATAAATACGTAGTCTCTGGGCTTCCCTCCTAATCCATACCCCAAGTAGCAGGTTCAAGTACCCAGAACAAGGTTACTGCTTTTCTTTAAAATTCTAATGGTCACCTAGAAAGGGTGGAAGTGTCTTTCTGATACTGTAGAACGTGATGCCCCATCCAGTATGCTCCCCCAGTAGCAATTAACCAGTTAGCATCTCCTTAATATCACCTGCCAGGAACTCTCATTTCTAGACTAAACCTTTGATCCAGACTTCCAATCTTCCAAAGCTCACAAGGGAGGGCATAGCCTGTTCCATTCATTATAGAATACCCATTCATCTAAGGTCAGGAAAGAATGAATGCAACAGAGAGAGAGAATCAATGCACCATGTATTCACAACTACATGGTGATCAGGCGAGAAAGAGACTTCCCTACCCATCAGGCTATATAGCATTTATTCCTCCCTATTTAAAAGTCGTCCAGGAGAGAAAACACTTTCTTGTTGGTTTTAGACTTTGTATGCAAACCCAGCTCAACAACTCAGCTGCCAATGAAAAGATCTTTTGGTCACCACACAATAAGTGCATGAGAAACAAACATCAAACACCGGAGCATGTTGTGACTTTGGGAAAGGACCCCTCCGTCATGCATTTCAGGAGCAGGCTTACTGAGCCTCCAGGTGAATGGAATAGCCCAGGGATCTGTCACTGATTCTGGGCTCTTCAGTCTTCTTGTGGTCCAGAAATATGATTTTATTGGAATTTGCTGTTGTTCAGTTGTTTTTCAGTCATGTCTGACATTTTGTGACATCATTTTGGGGCTTTCTTGGCAAAGATATTGAAGTGGTTTGGCATTTTCTTCTCCAGCTCATTTTACAGATGGGGAAACTGAGGCAAACACAGCTAAGTGATTCACCCAGGGTCACACAGCTAGTAAGTGTCTGAGGCCAGATGTGAATGCAGGAAGATGAGTCTTCCTGACTCTAGGCACTATCCACTGCACCACCTTGCATTTCCCTGGTATAGGGAATTCTCTCTACCATTGTGACAGGCAAGTCCTCCGGCAGCTTAAAGTCTTCAAGAGCTACGAAGATCCTGAGAAATCAAGTTGCCAGGTACCACACAGCTAGCATGTGTCAGGGCCAAGACTGAACCCAGGTCTTCCTGACTCCGTGCCTGACTCTAACCACCAAGCTACTTTGCCTCTTATTCCTTAATATTTTTATGCTCCTGAATATTGCTTGGATAACCCTCCCATCACAGGGCTCCCTCATGAAATGCTCAGTACGCTTTGTGTATTCCAAGTCACCACCTCCACTGTAGCAGAACCTCAGAACTTTAGTATTGGCCAGTTCCCACTCAAGATAACCAGTTATACTTTCAAGCACCTAGGTTCACAAGGAAATGAATTTACACATTAAGTATCTGTACCAAAGCCCATAAAAAGTCAAGACTTCCCATAAGGAAAGGGAAGGAAATAACAATTTATTAGGTGCCTACTATGTTCCTGTCACTGTGCTGAGCATTTTACAAATATTATCTTATTTAGTCCTGACAAAAAAGCCAAGGAAAGAAGGTGCTATTATTTTGCCTATTTTACAGCTGAGGAAACTGAGGCAGACAGTGGTTAAGTGACTTGCTCAGTGTCACATGGCTAGTGTCTGAGGAAATAGGGAAAGGAAGGGGAAGGGGAGGGGAGGGGAAGGGAAGGGAAGAACTTAGCATTATTAAGTACCTACTATGTGTCAAGCACTGTGCTAAGTACTGTACAAATATCACTCATTTGATCTTTACAACAACCTTGGGAGGTAGGTGCTGTTATGATCCCCATTTCACAGATAAGAAAACTGAGGCAAACGCAGGTCAAGTGACTTGCCCATGGTCAATCAGCTAGTAAGTAACTGAGGTTGGATTTCAAATCAGGTCTTCCTTATTTAAGGCCTATCCACCAGACCAAGTAGTTGCTTCACGATGGGCCACCCTCCCCCAGAGACTTGTACAATCTCTGTGACTTATAGTACCATGCAGCAAGAGAGAAGATCATTGATCATTCCTCCACGTCAGTGTTTGCCTCCAAGGACCCTTTTTCTACACCAAATTGTTCTTTTGCTGGCAGCTCTCCTCTAGTTCCTACTCCCCAGTGACACCTCAAAAGCTCCATTAAAGCACTCTTCCTTCCTATCAGATCTCAGGATCCTCCCACCCACCCCCCTTCTGTTGTCGCAATGCTATTCTCTGTCCCTCCCTGGGAAGGTCTGACCAGTGTTGTTCCTCAACTCTGCTTCACCCATACCCTCTAGTCCAACTGAGAAAGCAGATAGAATTCATCATCCTATAGCCAGGAGACAAGCTCTCGACAAGTGAGCAGATGGAGAAAGGCCAAGGTGATCCACCTCATTCACACCTGTAGCCATCGGGCCTTGGGCAGGGAAAAGAATGGACAATTGGTAGTAAGAAGAACTAGGTTTTATGACGGGTAGGTCACTGGCTACCTGGATAACCCAGAGGGGGTCACCTGGTCTCTCTCCATCTTAGTTTTCTGATCTATAAAATGAAAAGTTTAGAAAGAAGCTATATTTGCCCATACCCCTGCACCACCTCTACCCCACCCATCACCACTCTGGTTTTTGCAAAGGTGGGTGAACACTGTCTATATATAATGCCACACCTGGTTTACATTCTGGTTAGATTTGTTGAACTGGGTATTTTTTCCTCTTTTGTTTTCTTTGTTTCAGTACAAGAGATAAATGATTGAGAGGAAAAGAGAGAAGGGATGTATATTAGAAAATGTAAGTGAAATGAAAATAAAAGATGTCAATAAATGGTTTTGTTTTTCAAAGGATTATGCTCAACAGCCTCTAAGTTTCTTTCTAGAGAAGGGGAAGGGAAAGAAATAGATATTTATATAGTATCAACTGTGTGCCAGGCACCATGTTAAGTACATTACAAATGCGATCTCACTTGATCCTCCCAACAGCCCTGGGAGGAAGGTGGTCTTATTATTCCCATTTTACAGATGAGAAAACTGAAGCAAAGGCTAAGGGAGCGGCCCAGGGTTAGACAGTGAGGACGAATTTGAACTCAGGTCTTCTTGACTCCAGACCCAGCTCTCTATCCACTGAAGTTGCCTCCTTCTGAGCTCATGATCCCCAGATTTCATGTTTATTTGAAGTCTATGGGGCTCACCTATTTATATAGGCTTCTGGTTTCTAGAACTTTGTTTCTTTTCTCAAAGACTTGCTCATCTGATTACATACAGAGCAGATATACCTTTACAAGACCTGAGGGCCCAGCTGGTTTGGAGATCCCTGACACTAGTGGGTACCCCTGACTCCACTCAGGGCTGCCCCTGCTGAGCCAGGACTACCAGAATAAGACCACCAAAAACTGGCTTGTTTGGTTGAATAAACTGGAGCCACTTAGTCTGGAGAAGAGAAAACTCTAAGGAGCCAGAATATAGTCTTTATTTAAGTAGTTGAAGGGCCATCATAGAGGAAAAGGAGAATTAGATTTGTGTTACTTGACTCCAGAGAGCACACCTAGGTGGATGGAAATTACGAAGAAGCAAATTCTAGCTGGGATGTATGGGAGGGGAAAACTTCCTAATTAGAACTGCCTGGAAGCAGTAGGATCAAACATTGACATGGTACTTCTAAGGTCTGCAAAGTGCTTTACATGTGCTACCCCATTTGATTTAATCCTCACAACAATCCTAAAAAGTGGGTGTTATTATGACACCCATTCTACAGATAAGGAAATGAGGCTGGGAGTAGTTAAGTGACTTGCCCAGAGTCACACAGCTAATTGAGGAAGGATTTGAACTCAGCTTCTGCTCTCTAGCTCTAACATTACATCCAATGGATCACCTAGGACAAACACACACACATGCACACACACACACGCATGCTCACACGTATGCACACATGCACTCATGCACACACACAAAATGCAATAGGATGCCTGAGGAGGCAATAAGTCTCCTGTCATTGGAGGTCTTCAAGTGGAGGCATCTTAATCATTTGTCAAGATTGTTGTGGAGTGGGGTCCTGTTCAGGGACAAGTTGGATTATAGGGTTCCTGAGTTCCCTTACATTCCATGATTGCACAAACATCAATCCTAGGCTTAAGGAGGCCCCAGGTTCGGATATTACACAATCCAATCCAATAAACTTCTATTAGTTATCTACTATATCAATTACTGTACTAAGAGAAAGACAGTCTCTGCCTTCAAGGAGCTTAAAATCTAAAGGGAGAGATAACACTCAAAAGGAGACAGGAAAGGAGAGTGGGGGTAGGACAGGACAGGACATCAAGAGGTACCCAGCAGAACAGAGTCATCCTGTACCATGGGGTTGAAACCTGGCATGGCAGCAGATGCTAAGTGAGTTGCAAACACAAGCACTTTTTCTTTGTGGGACCCTAAGCAAGTATCAACTTCTAAGATTCTCGGTTTCCTTATCTGTAAACTGGAGGGCAAAAATATTTTGACTTCCGACCTAAAAAAACTGTTGTGTAATTTGGATTCATGCCCAAAGGGCTGTAAAACTGTGCATAGACCCAGCACTAGATCTACACCCCAAAGGAAAAGGGAAAGGACCCATATATACAAAAATATTTATAGCAGCTCTTTTCCTGGTGGCAAAGAATTGAAATTAAGGGAATATCCACCCATTGGGAAATGACTGAACAAGTTGTGTTATGAGATTAGGATAGAATACTATTGTGCTGTAAGAAATGATGAAGGGGATAGTTTCAGAAAAACCTGAGAAGGCTTATATGAACTGATGCTGAGGGAAATGAGAACTCGGACAACACTGTACAGTAGTGAAATACTGTACAATGATCAGCTGTGAATGACTTAGCTGCTCTGCTCAGTGAAATGACCCACCATTCTAAAGGACAAATGATGAAGAATTTGCCTTTGGAGAGAGAACTGCTGAACTCTGCATGCAGATTGAAGCATATTTTTTCATTTTCTTTATTTTTCTTGCTCTTGCAACATGGCTAAAATAGAAATGTTTTACATGACTTCACATGTAAAATGGATATTACATTGCTTGCCTTCTCAATAGTTGGTGGAGGGGCTAGGGGAAGGAAAATAATTTGGAACTCAAAATGTTAAAACTGAATGTTAAAAAAATAAGTCCATTGTGAGAAAAGCACTTTCCAAATTGTAAAGCACCAGATAAATGTGAGTTATTTTTATTGCTGTTTTGTTGTTGTTATTTCTGTTAGCAGAGGTGGAATTTTATCCAAGTAAACAAATAGAGAATCTATTCACAATCCTCTATGGGGTCAGCATCTTGTAAAGGGTGACCGATACTAGCCTCTTCAGTCTTAATCATAACCATGAGTAGAGAGGAAGAGGGCTTTGGGAGCGGGGCTCCTGCTACACTTTATTTTGCATACCCCTTTAAGTCCAGACCATAGAGGGACCCTAGCCTGAGGAAGGCAGAAGTGGGGATACTTACAAAGCCTAGGAGGCAATTCTAAAATACCATTCAGTCTTCCTCTTCCTGAGCCTGAGGGATGGCACCTGTCATGAACTGGGGCTAATGGCTCCCATAGTACACTCTGAGGCTTTAGAAGCCAGGCAACCAAGGAAGCCCATGACTGGAACATTCATAATCTGAGAGGGATCTGACTGAAATGTTTGAGCTGGAAGGGACCACAGAGATCATTAGACCAACCCCCTCATTTTATAGATGACAAAACTGAGGCCCAGAGATAGGCGATAACTTGACCAAGGTCACGCAGGTAGCAAGGGAAAAGGGCATCTGGTTATTTATAAAAGTGGGAAACTAGATACGAGGCCAAAAGAAGCCTCCATGTATCACAAGTCAGGACTCATTAACAGAATCAACAACATTGGGGAAAAGACTAAAAGATACAGTTAAAATGAACTAGAACTGGCAGAAGAGATTGGGTTTAACTCAGAGACCAAAATAATTTATCTCACTCAACTTTCTGAAGGAGCAAGTTTATTTTATTTATTCCCAGTTGCCTGAGGCTGTCCTAGGGTCCTAGGTGAGCAAATTTAAGCTCCAGCTGCATTCACTGATCCCACCAGTAGCTTTATGCTTAGAGAAACAGTTATCTCTAAGTGCCAGAAATCATCATTCAAAGTCCAGCTCAATGTTTCCATTCTCTGAGGACCCCTCCCTAACCTACTCCAGCTTCAACAAACATTTATGATGCTTGCATGTAATGAATTAGGTAAATGTTTGGGATACAAAGATTAAATAAGATAAGGTCCCTGCCCTCACTGAGCTCACAGTCTCTACTAAGGACCTTTCTCTCCCTGACTACTAGGTGACTCAGTTGTACAACACTGGCCCTGGAGTCAAGAAGAAGTGGGTTCAAATCCATTCTCATATATTTACTAGCCACGTGTCCTTTGGTAAGTCACTTAACCTCTATCTGCCTCAGTTTCCTCATCTGCAAAATGGAGATAATAAGAGCATCTACCTCCTAGGGTTATTGTGCGGATCAAGTGAGATGTTTGAAAATAGTTAGTGCCAGACGTCTGATAGGTGCTTAATAAATGCTATCCTTCCTTCCTTTCCACTAACATAGCTTCTGTCATCTCTCTGTCCTGCTCATGCTAAAACTGGTCATTTCCTGCCCTAAATACTGAGAAAAATTCAGAAAAGCATATAGGCAGTTTCATTCTACTTTGGGAGAGCAGGTATTCACACTAATGATCTCATAGATGATCAATATATAGCTTTGGGGAAGGTAAGTTTCATTTCCCTACTTACTATTCTATAAACTCCTGGAAGGTAGGTATTATGTATTTTCTAAATATTGTCTCTCCTTGAGTGCTTAAACACAGTAGGTATATAATAAATGTTTGTTGAATTGTACTGTGATCCAATTCCTATTTAATTTACTTCTGGTACATCTCACCTCCTCAGTTAGATTGACTTTAAGCTCCTTGAGGGCAGGGTTGGAATTTTAGACGTATTGGTAGGCCCATAGCACCCACCAGCACAACCCCTTCCTCACTGCCTTGGTCAATATATGTAAACTAGGGGGAAAAAATATTGGAGTAAGGAGAGATCTGAGCTCTAATCCCAACTGGCATCTCCCAGCTTCGTGAAAGAGTAAGTCCCCACCTCTCAACTTCAGTCCTCTCTCTGTAAAATGAGGATGCTTCCCCTACCACATGGGCCTTTAGGAAGCTAAAATGAGATAGTGTATGTATTGATAAACAGTTGTTGTTTATCCTTCATCCTGGAAGAGGACCATGACATCCGTTATATAATGCCACAACTTACAAATGAATTGGATTTAAGTGAGGGAGGGCTGTGAAAAGTCACCAGCCTCACTTTTTCCTCTGGAGCCATCTGGGTCCAATGGCAAGGTATAGATCAGGATGACTGGAGATGGGCCCCTGACAAATAATAAAGCAGTCTATACATATATTTATTTATTATTAGCCAATGCATTGTGATTGAATGGCTTTCTGGTGGGCAGCATCTCAAGGAGTCCAATAGACCAACATGGATCAGGCCAAGACCTCACAAAATAGCTTCACAATATCAAGCTCTGGCCCAGGGGAAGTATTTTTTTCCCAAACATTTACCTAATTCATTACAAGCAAACATATAATATAATTTTCTTACATTTTGAAGTAAATGCCCAGTATGGAAGCTTCCTCCACCAGTGCAGACCAGCACCTCACCTATTTACTCTCTTAGAGTTTCTCAGGGTACAAAGAAGCTAAGTAATTTGCCTATAGTCATGTAACTACTAGAGTTATCCCTTCCATATCACGACTTTCCTCATTGTGGTTTTGATATATCCATAAGAAATTAAATAGGAATTTGGGGGGAGTTTTTCGGAAGCAACAGATGACACAGAAAAAGTTTAGAAATTCAGAAATACATAAAATAGATGTACATTATCATATAATAAACATATTTTATCTTTTAATGCCATAATAATTCAGACTTCTTCTCTGGTACAAAGGGAGGGTCAAAAAATTTTATGTGAATTTTCCAGTTTGAGGGGGCACCACCCCCCTAACCCTGGCAATGTGGGAGGGATAATTGTGTATGTCAGAGGTAAGATTTGAACCAAGATGCTTCCAATGGCAAGATGCCCATTTCTATCTACTAGAAAAAAATCACACATACATATGTACATAGACAAACCCATAAACAACCAAACACATCTGCACATCTTCCAGGCCCTCCACTCCACTCCAAAAAGGGCAGACATTGCATGTTTCCTGCCAGGCTACTGGGCACATGAAAGTCTGAACTGGCACAGCCGCCCCACTCCCACAGAGCGGAAAAGGGCCAGCCTTCACTGCCCTGCATGGCAGGGAGTGCCCTGTCCAGGCTTTCAGGCCAGAGGAGAAAAGCTACTCAGCCAGGTTCTTCCCTTTCCCCAGCTAAATGAAACATGTTCAACAACGTCTCCCAAAAACCCACTTAAATGCACACTGTTTGTCTTTGGTGCCTGGGAAGCAGGGATCTAATGAACATGAAAAGTCCTGGGTGCTCAGAAGTTGTCTTTGAAAACTCCCTGGGCCTCCTTTGTCAGAGAGCTTCCATTGCCTTTCAAAGGGCTCCCTCACTGCCTTGCTCCCTCTTTGTAACAAGCGAGCACTCAGCTAATTATCAAGAAATGTTCGCCAATCCTTCATGCCACTGGAGCAGGCTTAGTCTTTCTCCATAGGAGGTAGATTGCGGAATTGAGTGCTCCTGTCTACTTCCCTCTTCCCCCATCCAGTTCCTGGACCAGGACTCTCACCCTTCCCCTTTGTTCCTCATTAGGCTATGCCTGGAACACAGCCCAATCTTTATTCACTGTAATTCTGACTGCACCTGGAATCCTACTTCCTCCAGGAAGCCTTCCCAGATTGCTCAGATGGAAAGCGTTGATGTTAAGGCCAGCCCTAGGCAAAAATCAGAAAGGAAATTAGTTGTGACAAGATTTGGAGTCCAGAAATACGATTTCAAATCCTGGCTGTAGTACTTACTAGTATTATCATTATAAGGTCTATAGGTCCTTATCCCAAACTCCAACTTGAACAGAGGAGTGCGGTCCCCCAAAACATAGCTTCCCCTCAGGATTTAGGGGTATAGCAGATGACCAGTAAGTTCTTCTCTAACGCTGTCCACTTGGGCCCCTATTCCTATGTTCTCTTCACTATTATGGCTGGTGATTAAATCCCCAATATCATTTAAGCAACTAATGTCAATTTGCTGTTACAAGGGAAAGGTTCTGATGATAAATAAGAAGAAGTACAAACATTTTCTCCAACCACAGGAGCACATTCCCTTCTCCATTCCTTGACCACCTCAGTGCTTGGGGAGAGTGAACTCATACTTAAAAGTGGCCACATTCACCCCACCAAGGCCATTTTGAATTCAACGTAGCTGTTCCTTTGCAGGGGATGAGAGTGCAAGGTCACTCCACTGATGATCCAGGTCCTTCAAGCAGGTTTAAGGCCTCAGGAGCATCTTACCATGCTTAGCTAACTGCAAAATCCAGAGTTGGCTCCAGCTTCTAGACTTCTAATACAGGCAATGAACAGAGACCCACATTCATGAGCTCCATGTGGATCTGGGAGGAGAGAATACAATCTGAGGCATCTCTTCCCACCGAGAGGCTTAGAGAATGTCTTCCTCACTCAAACTGGCTGGTTTCTGAGTTAGGGGAGAGTAATGAGTTGCCCTGTGTGATTTTTTTTTTGTATGGCAGCCAGATGATACAGTGGATAGAGTACCAGACCTGGAGTAAAGAAGACCTGAGTTCAAATCTGGCCTCAGATACTTACTAGCTATGTGACCCTGGGCAAGTCACTTTTTTGGCTCAGTTTTCTCATCTGCAAAGAGAACAATAGCACCTACCTCCCTAGGATAGGGCAGCTGGATGGCTCAGTGGAAAGAGCCCTAGGCCTGGCTGGAGTCAGGAAGACTCTTCTTTCTGAGTTCAAATGCAGCCTCAGATACTTACTAGATGAGTGAACATGGGCAAATCACATCACCCTGTTTGCCTCCGTTTCCTCATCTGTAAAATGAGCTGGAGAAGGAAATGACAAACCAGTCCAGTTTTTCGGCCAGGAAAACCCAGTGAGGTCATGAAGACCCAGACACAACTGAAATGACTAAACGACAACAAAACCTCCTTGAGTTGTTATGAGGACCCAACGAGGTAATGATTGAAGAGTAATTATACATGTTGGCTATTATTGCTACCGTTTCATCATTTTTAGCTGCGTCCAACTCTCCGTGACCCCTTTGGAGGCTTTCTTGGCAAAGACACTGAAGTAGTTTGCCATTTCTTTCTCTAGCTCACTTTACAGATGAGAAAACTGAGGCAGATAAGGTTAAGTGACTTGCCCAGGGTCACACAGTTAGTAAACATGTCTGAGACTCTAGGACCGGCACTCTACCCACAGTACCTACCTAGCTACCTATTGTTAATTATCGTAACTATTATTAAGCAAATCCAATTCCAACTCATCAGTCAATCCAAAACCCACAGAGGAGTCCTTCTCCTCCTTGGAAAAGCTAGATCCTTTAACATCATCAACACTTGCAAAAACAAGCTCACCAAACACACAGGCTTATAGCACTCACTGGACAGAAGCCCAACCAACACCCTGGATGTGCTTGAACTAGACCCCTGATCTCTGAGTCTGTTTCCTCGTCTATAAAATGAAGGTTCCTTTTGGCTTTAGAGCTAATGAACTTCAGAACCCCCTAGTTTGCCAACTATTATTCCATTTGAGACCCAAAACAACACTGGGAGGTAGGCGGTCTTATTATCCCTATTTTAAAGATGAAGAAACTGAGGCAATCAAGGCTTAAGTCATTGCCTATTGACACCTCAACTAGTTAAGTATCTAAGGTTGGATTTGAACTCAGTTCGCTGTGCCTCCAGGCCCAGTGTTCTATCCAATGTGCCACTATCTGCCTCAGGTAGAATCCTGGATCTACAGTTAGGAAGATCTAGGTTCCAATCCTGCCTTCAGTATTTTCTGATTATATGACCATAGACAAGTATATGGGAAGCTGGGTGGCCCTGTCCATAGAATGCTGCACCTAGTCAGAAAGACTCTCCCTGAGTTCAAATTCTGCCTCAGACACTTACTAGTCCTGTGACCTTGAGCCAGTCATTTAACCCTGTTTGTCTCAGCTGCTCCTCTGTAAAATGAGCTGGAGAAGGAAATGGCAAACCACTCCAATATCTTTGCTAAGAAAACCCCAAATGGCGTCCCAATGAATCAGACACGACTAAACACCACACACCAGACAGGTTTGTTCGTGACCTCTTGAACCTCAATTTTCTTATTTGTAAAATGGAGAAAATAATACCAATACAACTCCCCTCCTAGGGTTCAAATGTATCATAGGGTGTTATTAAAAAGTCACGGAAATGATAGTGATGATGACGTCCAAAGGCTGGTCAATGAACTACTTTGCCTAGGGTCTGTAAAAGAAAACACAGAGGAAGGCTATCTACACTTTATATAAACAACTCTCCAATATCAGTCAATAAATGAAGCATTTAAGTTGTAGACAGCATTATCCTCTCCTCTCCCAGCCAACCCCCATCCCCAACCCCCACCCCAGGCAGGCTACCAAGACAAAAATGCCTCAAGGAGCTATTCAGGGAAACAGCATGCATACAGATAATTAAATACAAAATACAAAACATAAGCAAATAAATGCAATGGAATGAAAGGAATTGTGCGGGGAGGGGTGGCCCCAGCAACTGGAGGAATCAGGAAAGGACTCCTAGGAGGTGGTGCTGGAGTCAAGCTTTACATCCACATTAAAGGAGATCAAAGACACGTATAATTCAAAAGGAGGGATAATCAGAAAGCATCTACCTTTCCCTTTGGAGTGCACTTAGATTCACCGACACATATCCTTTATTGTTTACAGAAGGCTTTTCTCCCAACAGTCCTGGAATGTAGGCAAGGCAAATAGCATGATTCCAATTGTATGAATATGTCCATTCAGTCCAATGTAACTGAGGTAAAGGGAGATAGGTGATTTGTTCTTGACCATATGGGTAATTAAGTGTAGATAGATAGATCGATCCATAGATAAATAGACAGACAGACAGGTGATAGGTAGATAGATACAGTAAATAGACAGACTAATAACATAGATGAAAGATACAGACACATAGATAGATACATAGATGAAAGAAAAAGAGAGACAGGGACAGAGAGACAGACAGATGATAGATAGGTAGATATGATGAGGTTCAGGGGTGATGGGGGACCCCAAAATATCGACAGTCCAGGCTGTGCTCAATTGAATTTGACTCAAGCCTTCTTAAAGCCAAAGAAAACAAAGTTTATTACAGATTCGCTAAATTGGGTTGCCTCTTAAGGAGCCTAAGCATTTGTGACACTTGTATTCACAAGTGGGCCAGACATAATCTCAGCTAGACAGAGTCTGAGCTGGATTGCATCTGAAGCGCCTTCATGGAGGCAAGATGGAACTTAAATACAGAAAAGAGTATAGGAGGGATCTGGGGGGCGGCCTGGTAATCCAGGGTGATGGGAGGAGGGGTTTAGGAAGGGTCTTGAGGAAAAGTCCAAGGAGGGTCAAAGGATGGAAACAGCTGGAGGCTATCACGAGACAAACTAGGGGGCAGACTAGGGGGCTCCTAGGTGGGAAACAGGTGGGGCAATCCAGAGATCTTGATATGGGCAGTATGAGGATGGATACAGATCTTGATGGGAGTGGTCAGCAGCCTGGGGAATGGGGTTTTGATGGAATCAAGGGGGGAGGGGGGTGCAATAGACACCTGAGTAGAATGATAATGAAAAGTCCATGGGCTTCCAGAGACTGCCGGAACAAATGGGAAGATTAAATTTGAGTAAGAAAGGCCAGATTAAGTGGGAAGATTCAAGGGGAGCTCAAGGAGGCTCCCAGAGTCTGAACCCCATCAGATACAGTAAATAGACAGACTAATACATAGATGAAAGGTACAGACACAGACACATAGGTAGATACATAGATGAAAGAAAAAGAGAGACAGACAGATAGAGAGAGAGAGAGAGAGAGAGAGAGAGAGAGAGAGAGAGAGAGACAGGCAGATAGGAAGAGAAACAGACAGAAAGAGAGAAGAAAGCATTTGCTAAGTGTCAGGCATTGATAGGAAGAGAAATACAGACAGAAGGAGAGAAAGCATTTGCTAAGTGTCAGGCATTGTGCTAAATTGTGGGGATACAAATACAAGCAAGTACAACAGTCCCTATTCTCAAGGAGCTTACATTCCAATGGAGGAAGACAAGATATAAAGGGGTGCTGGAAAGCAAGCACCCTGGCTGGAGCATGGCAACAATAGTGAGGGAAGTTCTGATGCTTTTCTGAACCCCAGAAAGACATGGCCAAAAGCTACTCTCTCAGCATCTGAGGGTACAAGAGTTGAGTACAAATTGACAGTGATTTAGAGATAAAGAATAAGACCACATATATCTAGGAGACATTGGAAAGTGTTGGCACCAGGACTTGAGCCCGGGTCTCCTGATAGGAAGCTCAGCACTTTTTACTGTGCCATTTATACATATATGCTTGAAAATACTCAAAGATCCCTTCTGCAACCAGCCTTCACCCTGCCAGTGGTGACTTGGGACCTGGCTGAGTTGCAGAGGTGAGACTTTTGATGATTCATGGGATGGCAGTTCTTATCTGGACAAACCAGAGATGATGATGATGATGATGATGACGTGTGTACAAACGAGGAGCAGAAAACCTGAATTCAAAGTCAACTTCTGACACAATTAACTTTGGAAACTTGAAACCCTTCTCTGAATGAAACAATTCTATTGCGATAAAGACCTCCCAGGTGAGACAATTCTCTCTACCAATACATATCAACACCTTTTGTGTTAGAGCTATCAAGATTATTATTAGCACATATAAAGGCAGCATGGTATAGTGAAAATTAATGGAAAAAAGCCTGATTCAGTCTCTAAGAACCTGGGTTCAGACCCAGCCCTATTGCTTAATGCCTCGTGATCACCGGCAGGTTGCTTTCTGGACCTCAATTTCCTCATCTGTAAAATGCAACTGTAAAACTGGGCTAAGAGCTGCATGCGAGTCCATCCAGATTCCATAAACGTACATTATTTCACTGGAGACATTAAGGTGAAAGCTAAGTTGCAATGCAATAAGGCCCCTTGCCCTCCCTCACGCTTAGACCCTCTCCCACTCACTACTATTTATACCAGTTAGAGTAGAAGGAACCTTATGAAAAATGAGCAATAATTTTGCAGAAGGGAATCCAAGGCAGATTCCTCAGGCCTGCCCCCACCCACAAAGCAGATATTCCCAGAAGGGGTCAGTTTGAGGAGCAGACTCTGCAAGGGTTAAACAGCTATGCCATAGGGCTCTGAGTGCTTACACAGAGGCTGAGGAAGGCATGACTGTCATGTCGGACAGGGACCTCTAGATAGACACAGGGAGGGAAAGAAAGACCTGGAAGTGTAGAGACCCAACAGGGAAAATACCCCCAGTGCTCCGGCCTCAGACTGACCACAGAATGACTGTTGGCAGGGAGGTGTATGAATGAGGAGACAAGGAGAGAATGAAAAGGAAAAGGCACAGAGGGGGTGGACCAGAGTGTGTGAGGGTTTTTGTGGCCCAAAGTGACCGCCTGAACATACGAGAAAAAGAGAAAGGATGGGGGAACAAGTCAGCCCCCAAGAATGAGAGAGAATGTGGGCAGCCATACTCTCTGTGTCAGAGAGTGAGTGTATCTCAGAGTACGTGCCTTTTCCAAGAGTCTTTGTCATATGCGTGTGTGTGTGTACATGTCTGTGTCTGTGTGTATGTGTGCACCAAGGTGTGCATGTGAGAGAGTCAGATGCAAAGATACAGAAAAATAGAGAGAGACACCAGCAAGAAGGAGAAGAAGGGAGAAAGAGGAAAGAGAAAGGAAGATGGAAGGAGAAGAGAGCTCTCAAAGGCATGTGGAGCAGGGCAGTTGTTGCCTGGCAGAAATAGCTGCAGACATTTCCGCCCAGCAGGACTGGATTTTCTCCCCACCCACCATGAGAGCCTCCAGCTCTCAACGACCTGACATCTTCTTGTTTCCCTCTTTGCCACAAGCCCAAAGATGATAATTAATGAGCCAGGCCCCTGCTGCCTGCCTGTCTTCCCACCTACCTCAAAGACTCCCTTCCTGGACCCAAATGCCCTGTGCTCTCCTAAGGCCAGCTCCCTCATCTTCTCTGTCCTTCATATCGCCCCTTCTCTGCCACCTTCCTCTGCCTACCATCTCCTTTCCTCCTTCTGTCGACGCAATCCTTCTCCAATTCATCCCGGTCCAGCTCCCCTTTCCCTGCTACGTTCTTCATACATACTTTTTCACTGGCAAAACCAGAACGGCAGCTGATAATACTGGACTCATTCTCCTGCTATCCCTCAGATCCCTCCTTCTCAGAGGATTTTGTGGTTCCTCTAGGCCATGCACAGTCACCCTGCCCATCCCCCTTTACTCTGTTCTGGGCACCCTTCTTTTCTTTTTTTTGCACATTTATTTTATTTTTAATTTATGGAATAACATAAGCATTCCCATAACATAGCATAATAAAAAAAGGATTACACATGAAACTGCAAATCTATTTTATACAACTTGCTATGCCTTTAAAATATGTAATAAAGTTATCATGTAAATTTCTTTTTTCTTCTTACCTCCTCCACTCCTACCCTAGAAATGGCTACCTTTAGACACAAATAGGTATGTGGGTATGTATATAATGCATGTATGTATGTGTAATGTGTGTATATGTATATACATGTATATGTAAAATTATTCTATTCATGCTTCTATTTATCAGTTCTTGCTCTGGATCCAGACAGCATCTTTCCTCATACATCCTATAATGTGATGATAGTCAAACAACTTATTCACTCAAGGTTGTTCTTAAAACAACATTGCTGTTACTGTATACAGTGTTCTCTTGGTTTTGCTCATTTTCCTCTTCATTATTTCATGAAAGTTTTTTCCCCTTCTCTTTTCACTCTGTACTACATGCCATGTTGATCTTCATATACATATATGTGTATTTAAATATGTGCATGTGTGTGCATATATACATACACATATGTGTGTGTACATGTGTATACACACATACACATACACACCTGTCGTCTTTATACAGATGTCTCTCAGATCTGCGTATCCAGAGCTAAACTCACACATCTCCAACCACCTCTTAGACATCTTCATCTGGATGTCTCCTGAGCATCTCAAACTCAAAATGTCCAAGACAGAAGTCGTTATTTTCCCTTTCAAAGTTGAAGTCACCACCTTCCTCTCAGGCACCCAGGCTCGTCACCTCAGTGTCATTCTTGACTTCGCAATCTCCTTTACCAGATCCACCGGTAAATGTTTAACAACCAGCTTTCTGAAAAGGAATAACACACTTAGTTTTAATCCCATTTGTAATATTTCTCCATCACTTCTCTAGACAATCAACAAAACAATAAATCAAGCCTTGATTTTTAACCTTTTGTCTATTGCCAAGATGTAAATGCTCACATTGCAAATTTTAAAATTGGCTCTTTTTTATTTTTAATTTATGGAATAAAACAAGCATTTCCATAGCTCAGTATAAAAAAAAGATGATTGTACATGCATGAATCTATTATGTACAACTTGCTAATCCTTTTAAATATATAATAAAGTTATCATGTACATTTTTTCTTTTTTTCCTTCCCTCTCCCCACCTTAGAGATGACTATTATTACACACACATATGTGTATAAATATATATGGAAAATTTTATACACACACACACACATATATATATATTTACCTGGCTCCTGCATACCCTTGAAGATTAGAGGATTTATCTCTCATAGACCATTGGTGGCCAAATCTTGTCATTTCTATCTTTAAGGTATCTCTCGTTTATGTCCCCTTCTCTCTAGTCACACAGCCACAGTCCAAGTCCAAGACCTCATCACCTCTCTACACTACAGTATTACAACAGCCTTCTACCTGGTGTCCCTGTCTCCCCCTACTCCAATCATCTTTCATTCAGGTGCCCGGGTGATTCTTATTCTAAAGCATGGGTCTGATACATGTGACCCCTCTGCTCCCTAGGCTCCAGTGGATCACACATAGAAAATCCTCTGTTTGGCATGGAAAGTTCATTGTAACCTGGCCCCTTCCTACCTTTCCAGTCTCCTCTTTACTTTCCTCCACCCACTGTGACAGCCAGCTACAGTGGCCTATTTATAGTTCCTTGAATACTGTACTCATTTCCCATCACCATGTCTTTGCACTAGCTATTTCCTGTTCTTAGAATGCTCTGCTCTCCCTTTTCAGCCTCTGACCTTACCTGACTTCATTCAAAACTCAGCTCAAATTCCACTTTCTACAGGAGGCTTTTCCCAGGTTCCCTACTTGCTAATATATTCCCCCTTTAGACTATCTACTTATACTATGACCATCTACCTGTTTTTTATATTTACATATATATTTATATACACACATACATATAGTATATACATATATACACATATGTGTATATATATGTGTATGTGTATATATATGTATATGTATACACATCTTGTACATACCTAGTAATCTACTTGCTGTTGCTCTTTTTGGAACACACAGTCCTTGAGGGCAGGAACCATTTTTTGCTTTTCTTCATATTTTCACAGTTTCTGGTGCATAGTATGTGTTTAATAAATGCTTGTTGTCTGACTTACTGATCTAAGGAGTTAAGGAGCAGAAGTAACATTGCCAGAGTCAAGGACCCACCTCTACCAACAGCCCTCTTCCTTCTTCCTGTAGTGTGGCTGCAATGCCTTGGTTCCCTTCTAACCCATGGCATAGAACTAGAGCCCTCAGTTTACACAGAGAAGCTTCCAACATGAAGACCACCTCACAAGTCACTCTTTTTGACTCATGTTTTAGCCAGGATTCCCTTGGATAAGTCATAATCTATTCTAACTCATCTCAAGGTTTCTACAGAAAAGGAAAAAGAGCCTTTGACTTCCATGCAATCACTGAAGCTAACAATATACACCAAATATAGGGCACGATTTACAAAACCCAACAAACAACTGAAACAGAAAGGTCTGTACCTGTGTCCATAAATAGGTGCCAGTCTCTGGTGACCCCTACCTTCCCTGGGGAACGTAGATACTTGTCCAGAACAATAAGATTACCTTAGGGTTGAGTCCTCCTTCTCCAAAAAGGGGAGAGAATTAAAGGTTGCTAAAGAACTCACTCATAGGTTTCCCCAGGAACCTATACAACCATCCACATTTATAATACTACCCTGAGGATAAGTTTGTCTGTAAAGGGAAAGTATTTGAGATTGCTAAAAAATCAAGAAATTTACTTCCATATTGAGCCCCATCTGCCATGGGGGCCTCTACAGTATTCCATATTTATAGTATTACCCTGGGGTTGAGGGTTTCCTGCTTGGGAAATGAAGTGGGGGCTCCTAGAGAGTTGACTCCTTTTTGCTGGATTGACAAGTCCACAACACTCCTAATACTAGTGGAGAGGAAGATTAACATCATGGCTCTCTCATCTTTAAATCTAGCTCCTAATCAGTCCCCTAACGCCTCTACTTGATCCAGAAATTCCTCCTCTTCTCTCCAAGAATTCTGGGTCAATGCCACCTGAGGACAAATCCTTATGAACAATGGCAACCTACCAGAACTTATTCTTCAATGATTAACATATTTCCACACCATCATATGTTTCCCATCCCAGTGATTCTGAATCCTTGGGTGCCAGTGCTCAAAAAACATTCCCCATGCTTAACTGACTGTTCCTTATTTCCATCTGTCCTTATCCCAACTACCCCCAACCTCTCACTGTGAAGCTACACAATTCTTCCACTGTGCTCTGTGGAATTCCTATTCCATAATTAATAAACTAGATTTCATCTTAAATCTTTTCCATTCTCTCTCCCTCCATTTTCTTGCATTCACTGAGACTCAACTTCCTATTGATGACATAACTTCCTTGGTTACCTTTCCAGCATTGGTTCCTTGACTATTTATGGTGGGGGAGTTCTTCTTGTACCTGTTGCCATTTGCAGGCTTTCCCTCTACCAGTTTCACTCAGTAACTTGTCCTCCTTCAAGATTCAATCTATATCGACCACCCAATCAAGATTCTAGTGGCCGTTATTTTCCTGACCTCCAGGGCACTTCTGTCTTCAATGAGTTCAGTGCCTTGTCCAATTTTTCCTCTCCAAATCCTGCCCTCAAACTAGGGGACTACTGTACACATATTGATAGTTGTTCAAACATTCTAACTTCATAATTCTTCAACTTACTCATTTTTCATGAACTACACCTACATACCACCACAACTACACATAGAGATGGGCATACTCTTAATCTTTCCATCACCCACAAGTGTGCCACATCCATGTTCACGAATACAGAAATTCCTTTGTCTATTTATAATATGTTGTCATTCCTGTCCTGCAAGTCCAAATACTGTTCTTTGTCCTCACTGCAATCCCTCCTTCCCTCACTTCTTTTCACAACCATCACCCCTGCACTTTTTACATTCTCATCTCTTCCCCAACTTGACCCTTAGGTGAAGCAGTACAATTCTATGCTGTCATCTTCTCTCAAGTACCTTGCCCCTTTCTCCTATATGAGCTCTTCCCCTTCCAAATCTCAGTCCAGGATTACTCCCACAATCTGATGCCTCAATGCACTTCAAATAATATTGGAGAAAATTATGAAACCATTTGGTTAGAGTTACTAAAAATTTATGTTACATAATCTCAACTGGGCCCTCCCTGCAGCAAGACAATCCTCATGCTTCCCTAATGGCTTCATTATCTCATTCACCACAGTGGCTTTTCCAAACCTTTTCATCCTTTCTCAGATCTCCCAGGGCTCCCCTTCCCTCTGCCCTCTCAGTTGAGAATCTTGTCTCATATTTCACTAAAAAAAAACTGAATCCATTTACAGAAAGTTCCCCCTTTTCCCTTGTTCATTTCCTATCTCTTACATGTCTTCTTCTGCTATCTCTTCCTTGGCATCTGTTTTACACGAAAAGGCGGCCCTACTCCTTGCCAAGGCTAACTCCTCCATGTGCGCAAGTGATCCCATTCCATCCCATCTTCTCCAGCAGCTTGTCCCTTCTATACTCCCTGCTCTTACTGCTTCCCTGATGCCTAGGAACATGCCTGTGTCTCCTCCACCCTCTAAAAACCTGCACTTGATCTCTCCATCCCTGCTAGCTGTCATCCTATTTCTCTGCCCCTTTTTATGGTTACACCCCTGGAGAAAGTCACCTACACTAGGTTCCTCCATTTCCTTTCTCCTAGTCTCTTCCTAACGCCTTGTAATCTGACTTCTGATCTCATCATTCAGCTGAAACAGCTCTCTCCAAAATTATTAATGATCTCTTAATTGTCACATCTAAGAGACTTTTCTCCATCCCCATTTTTCTGAACTCTTCTCAGCCTTTGATGCTACTGATCACCCTTTTCTCCTTGATTCTCCCTTCTTGCTAGGTTTTCACGACACTATTTTCTCTGGGTTCTCCTATTATCTAACCATTGCTTCTCTGTCTCTTTGCTGGATCCTCATCCACATCAGGCCCAGTGACAATAGGGGTCCCCTTGGCCTCTGTCCTAGACTGTCTACTCTTCTCCCTCAACACTATTTTACTTGGGGATCTCATCGGTTGCCACAATTTCAATTATTATTGAATTATTATTTTTCCATTTTTGTTCAAGTATTGTCTGTATGCTGATGACTCTCAGATCTACTAGTTCAGCCCCAACCTCTCTCCCAGCTTCCGCTGTCAGGTCTCCAACGGCTGATCAGACCTTTCAAACTGAATGTCCCGTAAACATCTTAAACTCAACATGTCCAAAACTGAGCTCTTTTTTCTCCCTCATTAGACTATATTCCTTGTGAACAGGGATTGGTTTTCTGTCGTTGTTGTTTTGTTTCATTTTGTTTTTTTTTTACTTTCTTTGTATGCCCAGTCTTAGCACAGCGACTGGCACATAGTAGGCACTTAATAAATGCTAGTTGACCGATTGTTGATTGAAATTAGACTGTCATCTGGACCATTCTTTCCAACCAACTTCTTTGAAGTGAAAGAAATTCTAGCAATAATCACACCCTTGGTTCCAGAGCTTTCTCTTTTCCTAGTTTCTAAACCTCCCTGATCTGTAACCCTTGGGCCAAGACACCAAACCCCTTGACCCTTTCGGTCTCTGAACATATTTGGCTCACTGGATCCAGAAATGTGTTGTACTCAGTCCCTAATTACCCTTCCCTTTATACCGGCACTGACACCACACGTGGGTGCTTCATTCTAGCATCTCTTTCTCTGCTTCCTTATCCTCCAGATTACAAGAATGAAATGTCTATGGTTTATTCATAAGGGGAAAAGAATAGAATAATTGAGAGTGAATCTAAAATGTTTCTACGGAGCCAAACTGGGTAGTACTTAACTTCTAAGTTATTCTATCTAGGTACAATTCCCTAGGTCTGTCTTAGTACTTATCATCCTCTCAGCCTCAAGCCTCATTTCATCTGGCTTCCTTACAGTCCCCAAAAGAGAATATTGGGTCACATCATGTCCAAAAATTACATCTACTGACTTTAGATTCAACCCCCAGGGTGCTCTGCACAACTTAATTTGATTCTTCACCACCAAATCCAATCAGTTACCAATCCTTTTCATCTACCTTCACAACATCTCTTGAATCTACTCCTTCCTCCCCACTCATAGCTACCTGCCTAGTATACGTCCCCATTGCCTTGAACCTGGACTATTTCAATAGACTATGGATCTTCCTGATTACTATCACTTCCCTTTTCCTAATTTTCCTAAAGTTCAGTTCTGAACATGTCACTACCCTACTCAACAATCTTCCATGGCTCCCTACATTCTCTGGTATTAGATGTAAGTCTCTGTGCTTGGTATTGGAAGTCCCATAATCTGGCTCCCACAGAACTTTCCATATTTCTTTTACATTGTTGTTTGTTTTTCCATTGTGCCCTACTCTTCATGACCCCATTTGGGGTTTTCTTGGCAAAGACACTGGAATGGTTTGCCATTTCCTTCTCCATTCTTTTACATTACTCTTCTTTATACATTCTATGTTTCAACCTAGCTAAGTAGTCATTCCTCCTCAGTATTGAGTTTCCAGTCTCTATCTCTTTGTATAGGCAAACTTCTGTACCTGTAACTCACTCTCTGTCCCTTAAAATCTCTAGTTTCTTTGATATGCTAGTTTCTTTCTTTAAAAAAAGAAAATTATTTATTTTATTTTTAATTTATGGGATAAAATAAGTACTAGTTTCTAAGATGAACCTTTCTAGATTTTCCTTCTCCCTCCTAAACCACCCCCCCCCATACATACACACAGTGGTTATCTCCTCCTTTTCAAACTGTCTGGAATTTATGGATCTGTTTGCATACATATCGCCTTCCCTTTCTCAGTAGATGTGAACCTCCAGAGGGCAGGAACAGTTTTGTTCCTGTGTTTGTATCTCTGGTGCCTATGTCCACACCTGTCACTTAGCAGAAGCTTGATAAATATTTGTTGAATCAAATTGTACAATTGAATTAAGATCCCCAGCTCACTCTTAATCAAACCGGAAGTCAGATAGATCTGTCTCCTTTATCTGCACAAAGGCTAATCACATACTTTCATTCATCTCTAGAAGGCAATTCTAACTCTCCATACTTTCTCTACTATGCCTCAGAAACCTCTTCACCCTGGAAGTTCACAATATCCCTCAACTTCTCACATTGGAAAAACCTTCTCTTCCTGTGGCCTCCCCTTCTAATTGACTGAATTCAACCAGAACCTCCACTTTAAGGAGAATGCTCAGGCCAACCATGTCTTCATTCTCCAGGCTGTACTCCTGACTTTCCTAAACTTTCTCTGCCCCAACTACAGCCCTCAGTTTAGAACCTTTACACCTTCTCCTTTCGATCCCCCACTTTTCAAATTTCTTTGTGTTTTCTTCCATCATTAGCCTGTAAGCCTTGAGAACAGGGACTGTCTTTCTCTCCGTAAGCCTTGAGGACAGGGACTATCTTTCTCTCCGCTTACATTCCCAGCACAATGCCTGGCACATAATAAGTGTTTAATGAATGCTTGTTGATTTCATATGCCACTAACATTTCACCAGCCACTCAGAAACAGGATTATTTGTTTTAACACCACCTTCACTCCAAAAGTTCATAAAAGACCATCTTTTTCATTACCTTTTTCATTACACCCCTAAAAAAACTCCAGAGATCATAATCCATATTTCAAAAATGTAATAAAAAAATTACTAATACATCATCATCAAAGAGCTTGAGGACACTTTAGGGATTATATTATTTAACCCCCTAATTTGATAGATAAGGAAACTGAGACTCAGAAAAGTAAAGGGATTTGCCCAAGATTACACAGTTAATTTATGGCAGAAGATTGACTAGAATTCTTCTGACTCCTAATTTAGGACTTTTCCCACTATATCATATAGGCATCTCATTATCAAATGGTATTTATTAAGTTCCCAATTAAATGTTATGCCATGCCATGCCAAGACATAGTTCTCAACCTTGAAAATATGACATGTCAGGAAGTAGAGCAAATGAGGATGAAACCAATGTAGAGGAGCTCCCTAGTCAATTTGATAGGATTTCTTGGTGACAAGCCTGAGTCAGGAACTTTTGATAGATCTCGTTGAGTCAGCATGGGATGTTTGACTTGGGCTCATGTGAGTCAGCATGGGATGAATTGTCTGCCCTGAAGAGGAGCCATGTGAACCACTACTTTTGTGCTAAGGTGTCGCTTACGAAGGAAGTCTCCCCTCCCACTACTCCTGCTACTGCCCTTTCCTGCATTTTGGAGGACAATCTACACTAGGTAACTAAGACTGTAAGCTTCAGAGAAGGTGCCGAGCTGCACCAAAGGACAAAGTGTCCGTACGCTGGTGATCTCTACACCCCTGAAGTCACAGACCAGGACTTATATTCTGCATGTACCTTTATATGTACTTATTTTCCCTCTGATTGAACCGAAAGTCCTTGAGAACACACCATTCCATGTTTGCCTTTATATCTCCACAGCCTAGCACACAGCAGGTGCTTAATAGTTGCTTGTCAGTTGCTACTCTTTAGTTTGTTTTCCAAAACAAGGGGGGAAAGGCAAAGCAACAATAATAGCAGCAGCAGTAGTAAGAGCTTTCCTGGCAAGTGACACGTCAGTACAGAGGAAGTGACTCTGACCTTGACCCCTCTCAGGCCAAACGTTCCCTACCCACTCAAGGAGATCGGTTACAGGACAGCGAGGTGGTGCAGGGGACAGAGCACTGGGCCTGGAGTCAGGAGGACCTGAGTTCAAAACTGACTTCAGACACTTAGTAGCTCTGTGACCATAGGCAAGTCACTTAACCCTGTTTGCCTCAGTTTCCTCATCTGCAAAATGAGCTGGAGACGGAAATGGCAACCCACTCCAGTATTCTTGCCAGGAAAACCCCAAATGGAGTCATGAAGAGTCAGACAAGACTGAGACAACTGAGTTTAAGTAACTTGGTTAGGGTCATAAAGCCTGTATGAATCAGAGAGCAGGCATTCCCAGCTCTGAGACAAACTCCTTCTCTATGGTCATGCTGACTTTCAGTATAAATACATACATAATGAATGCAAGGTGGTTTTGAGAGAGAGAGGATATTAGCAGTTAGAGAGATCAAGAAAGGTTTCATGTAGAAGTGCTTTTTGATTTGAATCTTAAAGGAAACAAGGGATTCCAAAATACAGAAATGAAGAAGGAGTAGGTTCAAGGCATGGGAGACATCCAGATCAAAAGTACAGAGAAAAATAGAGAATAATATGTGAGCAGCAGCAAGAAGCCCAGATTGATTGGATCATGAAGTGAAGAAAAGCGGCTAAGATGTTATGAGACTGGAAAGGCAAGCCTGGGTTCCAATGGGAAAAAAGCCTATGCATCCACATGGCTTCACCAGTTCACTTCCTTGGGAGCCACAAATGGCTGCTTTGGTTCTGAGGCATGTGCTAATTGTGTATTTCCTCCCACCCATGTGGTCAAAAAAGAGAGCCCTACATCTTAAGTTCCTAGACCCAGATTTGGAGCATCTGTGGCATAACTACTCAGGCTGAGTTAACAGTTCTAGATAAGAGAGCCCCATGAACAAGCAGTATATGTTTTTAAAACCTGGAATTCCTGAATCTATTTCTAGAAAGAAAAGGGGAGTTCCTGGGCAGTGCCAGCCTCTTGTAGAAAAAGAGACTCAAAATAGGGTCCACTAAAGATAGAATGGCAGCAAGGGACTAAGTCACAACATGGGGAAAGAAATGACCTGGATAGTGCTAGGAAAGATACTAAGTTTAGATAAGACCTGGTTCCTGCTACCATCTGGTAGGGAGATAAAATGCCAGCACAGATAATGGTAATATACAACATTGAATGATGAGTATGCTAGAAAGGGAGATTAAAAGAAAGTACGACTATCCCTTCCATATCATGACTTTCCCCATCCTAGTTTCAAACTATCACAGGTCAGCATAAGAAATTAAATGGGAATTTGGGAAAAGTTTTGCAGAAGACACAGATAACACATGAAGCCCAGCAAACAACACAGAAAACGTTCAAGACTCAGAAATGCCTAAAAATATGTATAGTACTGTATAATATCAAAACCCCATAAAAGAAAAAGAAAAAATTCAGGCCTTCTCTGATGAGAAGGGAAGGCTAAAAAATTTGACATGGATTTTCTAGATCACTGAAGCAGGCACCCCTAACCCTGCACTACAAGAGGTCCAAGGGAGAATGTCATTGTGAGCAGGAAAACTAGGGAAGAATTTGATTTGCTCTTTGAAAGATGAGTAAGAATTCAATAAGCAAAGAGAAGAGAGAACATTCTGGGCACAGAATATCATGAGCAAATAAGAGGCAGCAGGATACACAGTGCTTTGTGCTGCTCCATTGTTTCTCACTCTTTGGGATCCTATTTGGAATTTTCTTGGTAAAGACACAGAAGTGGTTTGCCATTTCCTTCTCCAGTTCCTTTTAGATGAGGAAACTGAGGTAAACAGGGTTAAGTGACTTACCCAGGGACACAGAGCTAATAAGTATCTGAGGCCAGAATTGAACTCAGGAAAATTATTCTTCCTGACTCCAAGCCTGGCACTGTGCCATCTAGCTGCCCATAGAATGCCAATTTGACTACAGCATAGAATTTCTGCAGAATAGTAATGAGGCCGGAAAGGTTGGATGATGGCAAACTTTGGGAGAGCCTTGAATGCCAGGCCAAAAAAAAAGTTTAAATTTTCCTTTATAAACAATAAGAAGCCACTGAAGATTTTTGAGCAGAGGTATATCACGCCCTGATCTATGCACAAACTCATTCTGGCAGCAGAATCTAAAGGCTGGATTGGACAAAGGAGAGAGTAGATCTGGGAAAATTAAGAGGCTATTGCAATAGTGCAAGTAGGGGGTAATGAGGGCCCCTTTTAGGGTGGTGACAGTGGAAGTCCTGAGGAGGGGACAGATACCATATGGGGTATGGAAGTATAATTGATAGCATTTATAGAGTACTTTAAGACTTGCAAAGCCCTTTACAAATATCAGTTCATTTCATTCTCACAACAGTAAGAGGGAGGTGCTGTTATTATGCCCATTTCACATTTAAGGAAACTGAGGTAAACAGAGGTTAAACAATTTGTTTAGGGTCATAGCTAGTGTCTAAGGCAGAATTTGAACTTGGATCTTCCTGCTCTGAGTCTAGTCCTCTATCCACTGCACCATTTAACTGCAATTAAGAGTTTCTTAACTCATGATGGTGGCAGTATTGAAATCTTTGCCTTGCCCTCTCTAAGCTTATAGTTAAAGAGCTCTAAATTTATCCCCAAGGAATCTAGTAGCCTGTTGTCTATAGTGTAAGCCCTCGTTAGCTACATGCTTATGATTTCAAGGTAGCCTCAATCATTCAAACATAGACATGAGAGTGCAAGACATTCTAAAGGGGAGAGCAAGAAATATGCATGACTTACTAGACCCCAAATGTGACCTCTGTAAAGGTCACATTCCTTACAATGCCAGCCCACTGGGCTGAGGATCCAGGGGCTCAGGTCACTGCTGCTCCCACTCCAAATGGGAAAAAATATCATGAGCTATACTCCTCACTGATCCCTCAGCCTATGTGGCATCCCAGTGGAAAGACTCTCCCAATTAACTCTATCTCTGCTGGGGCACTATGAAGAATGGAGGACATTTCATTCTCAGAGCAGGATGTTGCCTCTTACTTGCATGTACATTTGAGGAGAGATTCTCAGTTCCCTCTCTGAATGTCCCAGGAATAAGTCAGAGCAATCAAAGTATGGAAGACCCAGGGCCCGAGCCGGTATTCCCCCAAATCTTCCCCTCTGTCCTTCAGTTCTGTCTTGGGTTTCCCTGTCCCTGGGCCTCTCCCCAGGCCTCTCCCCTACTTCCCCAGAGGCCCAGGCTGATGGGATGGTTGTACCCTAAAGTCACAGCTGCTCTCAATAGGAGGATGTTGATGACTTTGGGTCTGGGAATGTTTCTGGCCATCTGGTTCACTGTTCACGCCACATCAGTCTTCTAGCTGGGCCATCCCCTTCCCCATTTTTCATAGCCTCCACAAACCTACCCTTTGTCTCCTTCTGGGTCTTCCCTGTGTCAGCCTTCTCACTTACTCCAATCAAATGGGAAAGTACTGTTCAGTCTCATCCTCATCCTGAAATTTTCTCTTTCTACTCTTGAAATTTCCAAAGATCATGGGGTCTTAGTGGATTATTAAGTTCAACATGGATCGACAGTGTAATAGCATATATAAACATGTGTGTATATATTATATATGTGTGTGAAATGCATGTAGATGTGTATATATTGCATGCATTATGTTGTACATTATATATGCGCATATGTATATTTTATGTACCTATGTCTATGTTGTGTATATATGTCTGCATTTTATGTAGATGTTATATACATATATGAATATATATTTTGTATATGTGTATCTTAGGCAATTTTAATAGTAGAGCTACAGTGTGGCTATTGAAGGAGAATTCATCACTTTGTCCTCTGTCTGCCCTGGCTAACCCATATCTAGAATGTCATGTTTACCTGGGTACCACATTTTATAAGTCACATTGACAAGCCAGAGAGCATCCACCTGGGCGGAACCATGCCATATGCAGACTGATTTGCTGAGCCTGAAGAAGAGAAGATTTCTCATGCTGAGTAATGATAGCTCCTTTCAAATATTTCCATTGAATTCAACAAACATTTATTAAGCACTTAATGTGGGCAGAACCCTGCCTGGTTGGGGGAGGGTGGTGCAACTTGTATGAGAAACAGGGATTCTGCTCTCGTGGAGTTTTCAGTTCTGATATATGGGACATTGTTCTGTGGTGGGGGGGGAATGGAAAAGTGGGGTATGTAAGAGAGGCAGAGCCAGGAATGGAAGGTGTAGAAGGGGTACAGGCTTAGCTAGAGCAGAAAGAAATAAAAGAGGGAGAAAAAGGAAGCTGACAGTCTTGGATCCAGGAGATCATACAGATTCAGAAACCTGAAAATGGTTGAATAAGAAATTATCTTGTTTTCCACTCTATCAGCAACTGACTTGGGAACCCAGTGAGGAAAGGGAAGAAGCTAAGAGAGGGAAGGAAGAAAAATGAAAGAAGCTAGAGGTTTTGGGTGCAGTCCTGAGGCCCTGGAGGACTGATGCCTGTCACAGTACTCCATACTCCTTCCATCATGGTGGTTAATGGGCCCTCTGTAAGGGCCTAGATCTGCACATCATTAAAATTAAAACCAATTAGAAGGGTTTCAAGAAAATCCTAACACCACTCTGGGGCAACACAGGGATTTTATGGATGTTTCCTTCGTGTTTTGTGGTCCAGCTGGGAATCTGGGAAGGTGCCAGGCTCAGCAGAAGGCTCAGGCAAACCCCCTCCTGGGGACTCTGATAGAGGATGCAGCAGCACCATCATACTCCTTCCTATTCTGCATTTCCCTGTGCTGCCCTCATTCAACCAGTGTGGGGGGCTAACCAAGGAAAGATGAGGCCACCAGAGCCAACTCCTTCCCCTTCATGCTCTGGTGGTCCCCTGAAGCCAAGACACCCGAATGGCCCAACCTAGAGGCTAAGATGCCACTGTGACAAACAACCAGGATCCTCTCTTCCTCTTGGCTTTTTTTGCTTAG
>CM053771.1:232241073-232283137 GCA_028658325.1 Potorous gilbertii
TGTAGTGAAACAGTTTAAAATTGCTGTTCAAACATAGTTTTCCTCACATTTGCCCCAGTTCTCTGTGACTAGTTCTGTCTGAACAGAGACTCTGAGGGCTTTCTTTCATTTTCCTTCCAAACACATCCCAGTACCCTTTCCCCCAGCTCTGCTCTTCTTCCATGGTCCCTCAGGTTCATCTTTCTGCTCCAGGCAGGCAGATTTGCTGTTCCTCTTCCCGTGTTACTGGCTTCTCTTCTGATTTTGAGTTTTCATCCCAGCTGCTTAAGTTCCTGCTGATGAGACCACAGGTGGATTATCGTATTTGGTTCTGAGGACGACATTTTAGAAGAGATATTGACCAACTGGGGCATATCTGAGTGGGGAGGACAACCAGGATTGTGACAGGACAGCAAATTGGGAAACTGTTTGGGTAACTATTGGGGATTATTATTGACTGATCGTTAGTCAACAAACATTTGAGTGCCTACTATATGCTAGGCATTGTGCTAAAGGCTAAAACCTGTTGAAAGCTTACCCTAAGGGTAACCAGCTTGGAGAAGAGAAGACTTAGAGAGCATGATAATTATTTACAAATATTTGAAGGGCTGTCCTATGGAAGGGGGATCCCTCTTGTTCTGCCAGGCTCCAAGAAGCAGAAGTAGATACACTGGGTGGAAGTTATGAAAAAAGCACTTGGCTGCCCTCAGTAAGTTCTTATCACCAGGTCAGGATGAATTGCATCCTACAGCAGTGAAAGAACTTTCAGATAGGATTTGCTGAGTCCTTGTCAGTGGCTTCTGGGAAATTATAGAGAGACTCACTGTGGTGGAGGGGTGATCCAGGTTTCTCCAAGGCTATCCAAATGGAATATATGGTCTCAAAGGTTTTACTCAGCTGAAAAGCTTGGAGTATTGGTTCATGATTTACTGTGATTTTTCCCCAAGGACTAGCCTAGATAAGTTCAGAGACACCCATCAATATAGTGATGAATTTTTCTTTTCCAGCAACTCATGAAGACCATTTACTTAGGTATATGGAGGGGTTTGATTTGATCTAGTAGATGATGTGCCTACAACAATGGAATCACAGATCACTGAACAGAAGTAGGGAATGGGAGATTCACCACAGGACTGGGGATTGGCAAATTTGAGTCAGTTTAAAAAAAAGAGTCAAGAAGACATATTCTTCAAGGTATAGCCTTGTGAACTTGATTTTAACTTTTGGCACAGTTCTAGAATGTATTGTTAAAGGGATGGTCTATGAAGATTAGGGAAAAGGAGTCGTGATCATTAAGATCTAACATGAGCTTATTAAGACCTGCCTTGCCAAACTAACCTAATTTCCTTTTCTGACAGATTAGGGGAATGCAGTATATCTGAATGTCAGCAGAGCGCTTGGCAAAGCCTTTTATAATAATCTTATGGACAAAATGAAGTGATTTGGATGGCATGGGAGAACACTTAGGTGAATTCTAAATAGGTCAACCCAAGGAGTAGTGATTAATTGATTTATTCTGGCCTAGAAGGAGGTCTTCAATAGAGCTCAAACCCATTCTGATTGATAATTTTATCAATGACTTGGATAAAAGCACAGATGGCATTATTTTCTTATCAGATTTGCAGATGACAATTAAGTTGGGAAGGACAGCTAATCCACTGGATGATAGAACTGGGATTTGTAAAGATCTTGAAAAATTAGAATGATAAGTTGAGTAGAACAAGTGAAGCCTTAATGGGGATGGATGAAATACCTGACATAGGTTTAAAAAATAAACTTTACAAATGTGAGATGGGGGATGAGTGGCTAAATAGCAGAAAATAATATGGGATTTTTGTGGGCCAATTTAAGTCAGTAGTGAGACATGGCAGCCAAAAGAGGAGGGAAAGGGACTTGTAGGCTACAGTAAGAGATGTACAGTGAATGTTTTACATCACTTCATATGCTTAGCAGGTATCATATTTCTTTTTTTCCATTTAATAGTATTTTATTTTTTTTCTAATTACATGCATAGCTAGTTTTCAATATTCACTTTTATAAGATTTTGAGTTCCACATTTTTTTCTCCCTCCACTCCCCTGTCCCCAAGATGGCAAGCAATCTGACATAGATTATGTGTGTACAATCATATTAAACATATTTCCACATTAATGTTGTGAAAGAAGAATCAGAACCAAAGAGAAAAACAAGGAGAAAGAAAAAAACAAAAAAAGTGAAAAAGTTATGCTTTAATCTGTATTCAGACTCTGTCAGTTCTTTCCCTGGATGTCTATCATGTCTATCATGAATCTTTTGGATTTGTCTTAGATCATTGTATAGCCAAGAATAACTAAATCTGTCATAGTTGGTCATCACACAACATTGCTGTTACTGTGTACAATGTTCTAGTTCTGCTCATTTCACTCAGCATCAGTTTATGTAAGTCTTTCTAGGTTTTTCTGAAATCCACCTGCTCATCATTTCTTATGGAACAATAGTATTCCACTACATTCATATACCACAACTTCCAATTCTTTGCCACTACAAGAAGAGCTACTATAAATATTTTTGCACATGCAGGTCCTTTTCCTCTTTTTAAATGATCTCTTTGGGATGCAGACCTGGTTTACAGTTTTATAGCCCTTTGGGCACAATTCCAAATTGTTCTCTGGAGTGGTTGGATCAGTTCACAATTCCACTAACAATGAGTACCATATCTCTTGCCTTCTCAGTGGATGGGGAAGGTGTGGAGAGAGAGAGAGATTTTGGAACTGAAAATAAAAATGAAAAATGTAAAAGAAGAAAAGAAGATTGCAATATCCAAAATGAAGGAAGTAATAGCTCTCTTGTACTCTGCCCTAGTAGATCACCTCTGGAGGAATGTGTTCAGTTCTGAAAGCTGTGTTTTAGAAAGGAAATGGGACAAGCTGGAGTACATACAGAAAAGTGTCATTCTGATGTCAATTTGAAACTGTGCTATACAAGTGTAGCACCACAACTGGGGCCATTCCTCCAGTTTTCATTTATGTTGGTTTGCCATATTCCAGGGAAGTAACTATTACTATTCCTTAGATTCTAGGTGGTAACTTTCAGGTTTGCTGATGTTTTCTAATACTGTTGAGCTCCTGTTGAATGCTTCCTATTGATTTTCAGCCAGACTTATTTAGTCTTTAGGAAATGTATTTACTAAGTAGGTACAGCTAGGACTCTTGTTACAAAATAGTCCTACAAGCCAGGGATCCATTCTCTCCTTGCACATGTAAGGTCCCTGGGGAGAGATTTAAACTTGTAGTAAAATGGTAGTGAGGAAGACATTCAAGGAATCCATGTGGTAAAGAAACAACTCAACTCTTGTTACTAGAAGTCCTTTTGTCCCTTTGTGTATTTAGTTCCCCTTAGGTGCAGGGATGGTGTCTTTGAAAAGTCATGATGCTACTTTTCTTTAGTGTGTCCAATTTGCCTTCTCTTTCCTAGATAGTTCCTTTCTCCAATGTGTGGTTCTAAAGGGACTCATGGTAAGTACTTAGTATCAGGTGTACATGGACTATATTCAAGGAGTAGTGATTAATTAATTAATTGAGCCAGTCTAGCCTGACTAATTGGCTCAAAAGGACTTGAATAATCATGTGAAAACTACAGCTTATGCCTACAATTTCAGGCAGGAGGATTTTTGGGATGCAGCTCTTTGCTAAAGGTAGACTTTAATCTCTCTGAATTGGAAACTGTTACTTCCTTCTCCATCCATTCCAATATACTAAGGCCTCAGTACACAGAGCTGAACAGAGACACCAGGTAGAAGAGCCATATGTTCTGTTATTCTTCATAATTCTGATACTCTTCATTCCAAGTAGTTTCATGTTTTGTGGGGATGGGGCAATTTAAATCCCTTTCTCAACCCTCTCCTGATCTGTGGCCACTCATACCCCTATTCAGATGTAGGATCATAGGTCATAGATCTAGACCCCAGGAGACTTCCAAAGACATCTAGTCCAATTTCTTTATTTTGCGGATGATAAAACTGAGGTAGAATGGTATAGTGGATAGAGGTCAGGGCATGGAGTCAAGGAGAACTGAGTTCAAATTTTGTCTCAGTCACCAACTAGGTGACTTTTAATCTCTTTCTTGACCTCAATTTCCTCCTAAAAAGGAGATAATAAAAGCACCTTTCTCACAGGATTGTGATGAGGATGATAGGAAATACTACATGTAGAATAGTGGATTAATATTAGCTGTATACGAGGCCCAGAGTTACTTGTCCAAGATCACACAAGTAGTAAGCCTCAGAGGCAATATTTGAATCCAGGTCTGCTCACTCTAAAGTCGGTGTTCTTTCTACAATACCACACTGTCTTTCCTACCTTGTACATGGAAAGTCCCCTTTGCCAGCAAATCACTGACTCTCTTGGCTGATAAGGATGTCTACTAGGATAGAGACAGAGACTTAAGGGCTCCTAAGATCCCCTCTCCTGATATGCTGGACAGCTCCCTGGCTCAGCTCCATGTTGAGGAACTAGAGAAGTGTAGTGGTTGTAGGGAAGTTTTTTGTTTTTTTTCCTGGAAGCTTCAGGACTGAAACTGAATGATCTCAAATAGCGTCTTTGCCTTGGTCTGCCAAGACCCTCCAGAGGACATCTTATTCATCCCTCTGCTTCTGGAAACTGTCTCGTAGCTTTCTTGTTCACTTGGGAATCTCCTTTATTCTCAAACAACATCTGTCCTTGCCCTTCATTCAACCAGATGTACCTGTTTAGAACTTATCAGTGTCAACCCTATTTAGACAATGAAAGAATTACTCATTCCCCTTTCCTCTACTTGTCATTTGGGACAACGAGTTCTGTCTATATACTTTCATGAATCCTTTATTAGGAATTTACCCAGTGTCCTGGAGGTCTTCCTCTGTTTCTTTCAATATTTCCTGCAGCTGTCTTTTTATCCATCTCCTTCACCAAGTGGCCAGCCTGACTCCTTTTTCCCTATCAAACCTATCTGTGATGCTGCCTAACTCAACTCTTCTCATATACAATTGCTCCTTGGTAATATGCTGCTTCCTACTTATGCCCACCATGCAAATCTGCATTTCCCTTCAGGTCATCTACAATTTGGATTCTGAGATAGCAGTGCTCAGTAATTCACAGCTTATCACTGAGAGAATAATAATGTTGAAAAGATAGACTTTGGTGGCAGGAACAACTTGGTATCATTAAGAGTACTGTACAGTTTTCCAAATGTGATTCAACCTTCTCTACCCCTGCTCAATGCTGGGTCTAGTTTATTGGATTGTTTGTAGTGTCTGAGACAGATATTTTGATGAACTAACTTTAGTGGGTTGCTAATCTAATGATATGCCTTAATCTAGATGACATGCATTCTTCATCCACTTGGTTTTTCTGGTGTAGATTGCTAGGCCAATTTCTTTTAAGTGACAGTTGATCTCACTGAGGAGTCCCTAGGGCTGCATGCAACCAGCATAGTGTCATCTGAAGACAGGAGCAGCTGGAGAATCTCTCCATCTGTAGGGAATGAAATAAATGAATGAAAACACATTTGTGATATGCTTGCTACAGTTATAAGCACTGGATAGAGAAATGCAAAAACGTAGAACTTCTTGGATTAGAAAAGCTTGTGTTCTAATAGGGGAGTGCTCATGACTATTTCATTTCACTGGGTGTTATTTCTATATCACTGTGCAAATGTCATCGTGTCTTTGTCCTTAATATTTAGGATTGTTTCTTGTCTGCCCTCTTAGACTGAGATTCATCAAGGGAAGGCCTCTTCCTTTTGTGGGATGCCCCTACAGTACCTCATACAGTATTCAACTCAAAGGGTGCCCAATTCCAGGTGCAGACAATCTGTGGATGGTGTAGACCAGTGGTGTTAAAGTCAAATAGAAGTGGGGGAGAACTAACCTACACATAAAGATCCTTGTGGGCACATATTGACTTAGAAAATCATGCACTGACATTATCTACATTTTATTTTATTTTTGTATTGCATTTTTATTTATTTTGTTAAATATTTCCCAATCATACTTTAATCTGGTTTGGGTCAAACTAAGGAGTGTTAAAGGCATGTGGCCTGTGGCATGCATGTTTGGCACTGTTGGTATAGACTAGCTGGTTAACTGACTGACCCACTCAGCAACTAGATAAATTACTACTTGACTAAAGGTTCAAGTGGTGACCTGGTCAGATTGAGTGACTCACCTGCCAACTGACTGACTGACTGATTGACACACTTGCTGATGGTCTAAGAAGTGACTGACAAGCATCCTGACTGACAGACACACAAAGGATGCTGAAAGCAAAGACAATTTCAAAAACTTTGCCTACTTTCAAAGATTTAGACAGATTTTCTTGCCCCAGGAAGTTATCTTGAGCATCTGCACAAACTGTTTATGAATCTTTGCCTGCCTAATATACAGGCCTTAGACTCAGAGGTCCTGCCTTCCAGCTGAAGCTATGATATTAGCTGCATGACAATAGCAAAGGAAATAATAGTCTATTTCTTTGAACCTTAAGTTTCTTCACGTGGAAAATGGGGATAAAATACATACATTATTTACTTTTTAAGGAAATTATGTAGATCAAATGAAATAATCAACTAAGCATTTTTGAAGTACCAGCTTTGGGTCAGGTCTTGTGCTTTGTACTAGGGCTACAAAGACAAAGAATGAAACAATCCCTACTTGTAGGAACTTACATTCCACATGGGAGACAGGTGTGTGTATATACCTATGTATATATATATATATATATATGTAAACAAACATCTATATCTAAATACAGAATAATTACAAATAAATGAAAAATGTATATATACTCTGAGATGAGGTTTTGCTTTGGGGGCATGGAAGAAGGTTCATGTGCCAGATGAGACTCTGGGTAGCTGTTAAGGAGCCCCCCCTTTTGAAAACCCAGATGTTGGTGCTACTCTCTCGGGTAACTATGTATCCATGTAATGGTCAGACAGTTGGATCTGTCTGTTGATCTGTGATGTATGTATTGCTAATGGTCAGACAGTTAGAAGCCCTGTCTGTTGGTCTTTATTTCTCTGCCTGTATTTTCTCTGTTGGTGAATATAATTAAAGTAGATTGCTGACCCCTCAAAAGTTGCTTTCCTTTTAGAAAAGCAGATCTAAGAACCTGTACAGCAGGTCCTCCTGTGTATGCCAGGGTGCTTGCCAGTACAACTAGTTAAATACACAACATTTGGGGAGGGAAGGCACTTGTAGTTGAGGGCAAGGGTGAATCAGGAAAGGCTTCATGTTGAAAATGGTGTTTGGGCTGCATCTTGGAAGAAGAGAGGGGTCCTAAGAGGCAGAGGTGAAGAGGGAGAGAATTCCAGGCAAAGCCCAGAGATGGCAACTAGAGCGTGGTATCTGAGAAAGAAAGAGGTCAGTTTGTCTGGACTAAAAAATGCTGGAGAGGGGGCATGATGACCAGTGAGGTTGGAAAGATGGTTTGAGGTTAGGTTGTGGAAGACTTGAAAAGCTAAGGAGAGGAGTTTATATTTCTATTTGATCCTAGGGGCAATAGGGAACCAATGAATTTGAGTGAGTAGAAAAGTGACATTTAGGTCTGTGCTTGAAGAAAATCATATTGGCAGCTTTTGGAGGATGGACTGAAGTAGGGTGAGACTTGAGTGTGGGAAGGACTGTTGCAATAATCTAGATAATGAGGGCCTGAACTAAGATGGCTAACTGCGTGAATAGCGAGAAGTCATAAGATTTGAGATGTCATGGAAGTAGAAATGCAAGATTTGGCAATTGGTTGAATATGTTGGGTGTGGGGTAAGGATATTGTTGAGATTACAAACCTAGGAGACTGGAAGGAAGGGGTACCTTTGACAGAAATAGGGAAGTTTAGAAGAGGGGTTGGTTAAGGAGTGGGAGAGATAGTTCAGTTTGGCACATGTTGAGATGTCTCCAGAACATCCAGTTGGAAATGTTCAAATAGGCAATGAGTGATACAGAATTGAAGCCCAGAGCAGAGAAAGATTATTGTTCTTTCTCTTTGTAACCCCATTTGATGTTTTCTTGGCAAAGATACTAAATTGGTTTACCATTCCTTTCTCCACCCACTTTTACAGATGAGGAAACTGAGGCAAACAGTTAATGAGTTGCCCAGGGTCACACAGCTAGTCTGAGACTAGATTTGAACTCAGGAAAATGAATCTTCCTAACTCTAGGCCCAACACTCTATCCACTGAACCACCTAGCTGCTCTGGAGCTGGGGCACAGATTGGGGTTGTGTGAATTGATCTGTGACTCATTTGGATTGAGTCGATGTCCGATGAGGTCACCAAGAGAGTGCAGAGTGGGAGGAGCCTAGGACAGAAACTTAGGGAATGTCCACAGTTATGGGGTATTGAACTGCAAAGAACAAAGAGGAACATTTGGACAGATAGGTTGAGAACAAAGAGAGACCAGTATGACAAAATGTAGAAGGTGATACTTGGACTGTGTCCTGGAAGAAGAATGGGGTCCTAAGAGACAGAGGTGAGGAAGGAGAGCATTCCAGGCAAAGCCCAGAGATGGGGAGCTCAAGTGTGGTGTCCAAGGAACAACGACATCAGTTTGTCTGGACTACAAAATGCTGGAGGGGGCATGATGACCAATGAGATTGGAAAGATGCGCTACTGTTAGGTTGTGAAAGGAGAGGGTATCTAGGAGGAAGGAGTGGGTAAAGAAGGATGAGAACTGGGAAAAGTCCATCAAATCTGGCAAATGAGAGTTTTTCAATAATTTTGGAAAGAGCAGTTTTAGTTAAGTGATGAATTCAGAAGTCAAATTGTACAGGGCTAAAGAGTGAGTGAGAGAGTAAATGAATACACTGAGTATAGACAGTCTTTTTCTCTTTAAGTTTTGCTAAGAAAGGGAGGAGAGACACAGAATGATGACTTGATGGGAGGGTGAGATCTAGGAAATGTTTTTAAGGACAGGGGAGACTTGGACATATTTGAAGGCAGTACAGAAGAAACTAGTAAAGATTATAGAGGGTCCAATCTTCTGGAGAAGATAGGAGATGGGACATATAGAGGGGTTGACCTCGGCAAGGAAAAGGGCCATCTCACTGTCAGAGATTGGGGAGAAAGAGAATTTTGTAAGATGATGTAGGGGTTTTGAGATGAAGAGAAAGGGACAAGAGGGAGCTCTCTTGAGCGAACTCCACTTTTTCCATAAAGTAAGAGGCAAGATCCTTAGCTGAGAGAGAGAGGGAAGAAGGAGCTATGAGAGGCTTGAGTAGAGAAGAAAAGGTTTGGAAAATTTCTTTGTAGAGAGTAAGATAAGAAATCAATTAGGGAGGAATAAAAGGATTGCCTTCCTGCAGTGAGAGCCCAGCTGAAATTGTTTAGCATGAATTTATAAAGTACCCAGTTAATCCTGTAGTGTGATTTACTCCAGCTCTATTCAGCAGCACTTCAATAGGTACAGAGGAGGTGAATGATGAAATAATTAAAGACTGAGGTTAGGCAAGAGATGAGTGGTGATAGGGCAGCTGATTACAGAAACAAGGACATTGTAAAGTTGGACTGAGTAACTACTGAATCAAGATTGGATGGAGAGGCAAGTGAAGTCAGAGAAAAAAAAAGTACTGAGGGGTAAAAGGAATAAAGGCTTAATAAGAGAAGAATGGATGTAGGAGGGTGAGGCATGGAGAGAGATGGCATGAAAGCAAGTTATGCTCGGGTAGAAGAATGTATCACAGAGGAGTTTTTTATTAGGGAAGCAGAGCATTAGTGGTTCGTAGTGAGATCCAATGTGTGACCATCCCTATATGTGAGTGATAAAGATATAAAGCGCTTTGTAAAGCATTACAGTGCTATGCAAATGTGAGTTATTATAGGACATGGTCCCTGCTATTAAGGAGTTTATAATCAGTTGGGGAGACATGCACACATTAAAAATTAAATAGCAGTATAAGACAATAATATATGAGATGTCACGCAGCTGGGTATAATTAATTGCTGAGTGAGTGATACAAGTTAATAAGCTTTGTGGGTTCAGAAAAGGGTGAGATTACTGTGAGTTGGAGACTTCATAGAAAGGGTAGGGCTGGTACACCTGCCCTTATACCCCAGGACCAGGCTCTGACATCCAGCTCTGTCCTGCCTATGAGGATGAATGTTCCTTTAGAAAGGGTAATTGAGTTTTTCTCATAACTGGAAAAGATACATTGGGTTTCCTGACAAGAGATCTTGGTTTTGGTGTCTGCTGTCTCCTTTCTTGGGAAGTTGTTGGATCATAACCTAATGAATTCATCTCCTGGCTCCATTACTTACTGCCTTGAGACTTTGGGAAAATAATTCCTACTCCCTGGACCTAAACTTTTTCATCTGTAAAATGAGGGGTTTAGACTAGATGACCCTGAAGGTCACTTTGTGCTCTATATCTATGATCCTGCGGTCCTAAGCATTTCTTATTTCCCACTCAAGACTGAACAGAAACATATATTTTACATTGGAAGGAGAAGGACCCTGATTAGACATGTTGTAAAAATTTCTGAGTAGGCTACAACATGAGCCTCAGGAGCCCCATTCCTTGAGACCTTTAAAGAAAAGCAGAGATGCAAATCTGTCTGGGCCCAGTGAAGTGTTACCCTGCATGAAGGCAGGGGGATTGCTCAGATGACTCCCCTTAACCTGCTCTGTTTTGGAAGGCCACTTGCTCCCACTTCCACCTGTTCCTGGGCTCCCTCTGGCACAGGGACATTGAGTGTGGAGCAATAAAAATTTGACTCCTGAATCAATTGATGGAGAGGGGTTCTCCAAACATTAGTTGGGGAAGGTAATTAAATTCCGATAAGGAAAGATGGAGAAGTGTGACAAGGTGGTGGTGGCACCGTGCCGGCACCAAGCTGCTGAGCAGTAAAATCACGTGCCATGTGCTGCTAAAAACCGACAGAGGCACAAAGGAAATTGGAGCAGTCAAATATTTCCCTCCTCGTTGAGTTCCATTTACATGTTTATAATAGAGGTTCTTAAGACCCTAATGAGAAGGCTGCTCATTGCAGGGAAGAGGATGATTAAAGCTTTGCTGACGAGATCACGGATGGGAACAAAGACCTGTTAATTACTACAAAAGGACTCCGACTAGCTGCTCCCCCAGATTATCCCCAATCTGAGAGCTCTGTCCTGCTTCCCTCGGGATAAGTGGGCGTTGCACCCTGAGTCTTGCCCTTAGGGTCCCTTGACCTTTGACTTCCAGGGTCTCTTGGCCTCTGGTCCAGGCACAACTGAGAGGATAGGGAAAGGCTGGGAAGCTGCTATCAGGGTGACTGCTATTACAGACCTTGTAACATAAAGACATCACAGATGGCCATTTGGTCTTCTTTGTGTCTAAGACCTCAGGCAGCATATAGTACAGTCTAATTCTGGACTGCACACAAGGGAACACAAACAGGTAACTAGATTCTCTCTAGCTGTATTGTTGTGTTACAAAGAAGACTTACCCGCTCTCTCTTCTTCAGAACACATACAACAGGTCAGATTGAAGACCAGTCAAGAGGCCTGACTGTTCCCAGCCTTTATCTGCTGTTAAGAGGGGAGCTTCAGAATTGCAGGGGGATGGCTGCCCGTGTTATGGTAATTGGCAACAGCCGCTGCCTCCCAGTCTCTACAAGTCAACTGCTCTGCCTCCCTGATTGTGACCAACGGCAGCCTCTGAATGAGACTGGGCACACCTCCCTACTCCAGAACTTTTAAGGGTTCATGGTGCTTCTATTCTGCCTCCCTCATTCTATAATGGTAGCTTGCCCCCTAGCTGACTTGAGGCTTGGCTTGGATCCAGAGGCCTCCATAAAAGCATCAGATACTTGGGATCGACTTGCTTAAACTACAGGCATAGAACTTAGGAGAAAATAAATTGCTTCTGGAACATTAGCTTGAACCCAATCTTGTTTGTGCTTCCCCATCCTTGGTTCTGGTGAGATATTCCTCTCGAGATGAATTTTCCTATTATAGAGAGAACAGTGATAACTTCTATTCTCAGACCAGCCTGCTGAGTCGCCTGGGGATATGAACTCCACGCCCTGGAGTTAGCTCAGGTTCCAGTATGGACTTAGACCTCTAAGGTAACATCAAATGTCCTGAGGGTCCACATATATGTCTCTGAGTCTGGCAGCTCAGAGAAAATGCCTGCTATTGGGATCCCAAGAGGAACCCTAGGGTAAGATTATGTGTAATCTCTGTCTTTGTCTCTGTATATACATATATGTGTGTATGCATACACACACATACACATATTTGGATATACTCACATACATTCTACATGGTCTGTTAAGAGAGATCATACAGTAAGTAGAAAAGTCAGTATTTTAATTCATTACATATGTGTGTATGTGTGTGTAGGGAAGAGAGAGAGAGAGAGAGAGAGAGAGAGAGAGAGAGAGAGAGAGAGAACACCAAAGTTCTTCGAATTCTACTACTTAATATCCTAGGATGTGTTCAGGGACTGGTACATATAGGAGACAAAAAGATCTCTTTTAGCCTTTCCAGGGATGGAAGAGGAATGAGATCGATTCCTCGCTTCTCATCTAGATCATCTCTGGCTTATCCTTGTGGGGTTCAGGAAGTTTAGTAACTAGGGGTTCAAGGAGAGAAGAGAGACAATCAGAAACCAGTAAGGTGACAGAGGTGAGTCTTGGGGAAATGCCTCCATCCCTGGTGGGCCTCCAGAGAGATGTGTCTGAAGGAGGACTGTTTTTGAGTGCTAGGAGTGCAGTGCCCGGTACCTGGGAAGGAGACCAGTGCTATGTCAAGTGGTGACAAGGTGAGTTAAGGTGGAGGGAGTGATGAGTCGTCTCTCACATCTTCAAAGTCTGCTGCTCTCATTAGTGTGGAAATAACAGCACACACAAGCATGTGTGTGCACATACACACACATCCTTTATTCCACTTTTTTTTGGTGAAACCCACAAGAATTCATATTCCACGGCTGGTTGGTCAGGCTAGTCCCAGTAAGTGTAAGATGTGATTGCCTCTGGCCCTCATTACTGAAAGGGTCAGTTCAATTCCCCAGGGGGCACATCTTCTGGGACTGTGTTGTTGTGTATGGTGCCATGTCTGAGAGCAGAGGTAGTATTGATTTAATTGACCACTTCTATTATTTATATTCCTCCCTGGGCTACTACTGTGCCTGGCCCCAGCTTTTCTAAATTTACTTTGTACTTTCCAGTATTTTAACTAATGATGGGGTGCTATCTCTTGCTCCCCACTTCTGAATCTTCACTTGGAGATTGTTTTGGCTTTCTCATTGGTCAGAGACTTGCTTGAAGTTGATCCCTGTACAGCCTAGGCCTATACAACTCTGGTAAAACTTACAGAAAGGGATGCTTTCAAGAATACTGGCCAGAAATACAGATATATTTGACTTATGTGTATTTTTTCTGGTGGTTGGAAGAGGATCTTCCAAATGGTGCTTTTGCTTTTGTGGTTTCATTAGACAACATAAAGTTTTCTTTGATTGTAGGGTAGGATAGAGTGTTTATATGAACAAGTGTTATACGAGTCTTTAATGGTGTTTCTTGAACAGGAGTGCTCACCTAGAGTTACAGGGAAGCTATTAAAATCTTGCAGGATTCAGGAGCAATCTAATAGTCTCCATTTGGGCCCCTAAGCTGTCATTTTGATACAGGGACAGACTTGTTTCATACCAAGACAGAATTTCTTGGAATTTTTCCTAGGGATGCAGGAAGGGGACACTGAGTCATTGTGATTAACAAGATACAGAATACACCTCAATCAGTAGAGCATTTGCTTTGCTCTCTCACTCATGTTTATTTACCTAGACCTACACTCTAAATATGATTGTAATTGGAATTTTAATCTTAATTTAAACTTTTACTTTTATAGAATCTAAATCCTAGTCTGAGTATCCTGATTTGGTAGAAAGAGAAGTGAACTTGAAATAAAGATACTTGGACTTGAGTCCTGGCTCCAACAATTACTAGGGGCTATAGGCATATTTGTCTATAAAACTGATCCTCAGTTTTTCAGTCTGTAAAATGGGGACAATGTCTCTCACTACCTACCTCACAAGGCTGTTTAAGGAAACAACTTTAAAGTTTTATGGAAATGGGAGCTACTATTTTTATTTGTCCCAGAGCTATTTAGTAGAGAGTGACAGGTGATGGATGATCTTTTGAACGCATTTCTGGTTTTTTGTTTGTGACTTATTGGCAGCCAATACATCATGGGAGGAACCCAAATGGGTGGCCAGAGAGAATGGAGTAGCAGGTGAGAAAGAAAGGGGGCTAGTTTCCTTCTATCCTTAAATGTGTCTTCTTGATCCAAAGAAAGAAGCATTGAGGGGAGCATATCATCTCCTGGGCTGGTTAAAGTTTACAGTCCTGTTAAACTCTTTCTTCTCCCCTCTTCCTTTCTTCATAACATTCTAGCATCATCACCTACTTTTTCTTATTTCTCTTTCTTCACAGAAGAGGTTAGTGCCTTCATCTCTAAGATTAATCCTTCTGTGACCTTTGTTCTTTTTTCCAGGACTTTACAATCATCTCCTGCATTCTAGCTTCCAATTCTTATCACTTTAATGAAATTCCTCTCGAAGAGGTCATTAATGACCCTTTATGTGAGAATCCAATGACCTATTCTCAGTCTTCATCTTCTTTGGTATCTGTGTAGTGTCAAACACTGTTGTCTGCCCTCTTTCACTAGATCTTTTTTCTTGACTTGGAGACACCTTACTTCTTTGCTCCTCTGATCAGAGAACCACAAATTTCTCTACTACCTTTGTTTCTTCATTTTTTTTAACTCTTTAATGTGAGTGCTTTCCAAGGGTCTACTTTTGGACCTCTTCTTTCTACCCTCTCTGTTGAGACAATCTCATCTATTCCCATAGCTTTGATTAATTACCTTCTCTATAAAGATGACTCTCAAATCAATATCTTCATGGTTGACCACTTTTCTTAGCTTCAGTACCTCCAAATGCCTACGGGATGTTTCTATCTGGATGTTACCTAAGGACTGAAAACTCAATATGTACAAAACCAAGTTCCTCCTCTTTCTAGGGAATGTCCACACTGGGATTTCATTGGTATGCAGATCTACTGGGGAGATAGCTTGGAGCATGAATAGATTTTAGGAGGTCCATAAAATTGGATGAGAAAAAAATTATATCTTTGCTTTCACTAACTGTTATTGAAATTTAGTATTTCCTTCAATTATCTAGAAAACATTCTGAGAAAGGGTTCATAGGTTTCACCAGACCCTCAAAGGAGGTCATTACACAAAAATGCCTAAGAACTTCTGTAAATAAGAACCTCCTCTCAACTTATAGTCTTGAAGAGTTGCCTGAGGCAAGGGGAGATCAATGGACTTTCTCAAGGTCACACTGCCTGTATGTGTCAGAGGTAGGAACCGAATCCAGATTTTCTTGGTTGGAAGGTCCTCTCTCTAGTCATCCTATCTCTCCAATGAATTATTGTCCAACACGGGAGCTGCCTCCTTAATGGAAACATGCTTGATACCCTTCTTGTTGATTATGATATACTCTTGAAATATCTCATAGCACTTTTCTTTGTAATGCACAATATTTATATTATATTTACATATATGTATTGTCTATGTGTTTTTTTTATTATAGCTACTCTTTGTAGTCTGTAAGCACCTCTACTAGTCTGTAAGCACCTTCCTTGATGTCAGAGATAAATGTCTGAAAACATATTGTCCCCCAGTAACCAGCACAATGTTCACAAATAGTAGGCACTTAATCATGGTTATTTTTTGTGAAGCTCCATCAGACTAAATGATTACCCTTGATCTGGTCTTCTCCATGCCTCAGTTTCTCCATCTGTAATATTGGGAGAACAACCCTTTCCCATCTGCCTCAGAGGTATGATGGGGGTCAAATAGAGAACTGAAATGAAGAGATGCAAAGATATGTTAAACTCCTAGAAACAGAAGCTTGATAGAGATTCAGTCAATCTCCAGATTATCTGCTTTGTGGCTTTTAATCCCAGACTGACTTCCTGCAGCTGTTCAGCTGGGGTTTAGCTTCTGACCTTACTCTCAGTTGGTACAGCCAAGGAATTAGAAATTCACTCAACCAGAGTTTGCCAGGAAGAAAAACTGGGAAAATACATCGCAGTCTCTCAAAGTTATTTAGCAAGGTTATTTGCTGCTTCAGCTAAACTGCTCCTTTTTCACTGGTGTTTGCCTCCTCTTCATCTATGTGTTTTCCCTCTTTTGTGCACTCAAGTCACATCTGTATTTCTCTATGGGGAGAAGTGAGGAAGAACACACACACACACGCACACACACACATACACACACACATATACACACACACCAACATGCACAATGGAGAAATATGAGAGGATGCATGAGATTGTGGTGCTATCATGGGTCTGTGATTGCTATAGATACAGCAATGTATGGCTGATAAGAATTGGTGAGGGGGATGTATGACCTTTGTGAAGGTTTTTGAAGGCAAGACAGCAGTTTTTTTTGAGAGACTTAAGGAACCATTTGTGTCAATACTCAGAAGCTCTAGTCAAACACCATCGGGAAGATTGTGATCAGTTTCTGGTGGCCACACTTTGGAAAAGTCATTGACAAACTGGAGCATACTCAACTGAGGGCCAAAAAGATGGTGTGGAGTCTAGAAATTGTGCCAGCTAAGGATCTGTTTGAGGAATTGGAGAAGAGAAGGCTTGTGGGGGTTGGGGAAGACAAGATCACTGTTTCAGGTTTATGAAGGGTAGTCATAAGGAAAAGGGATCAGTCTACTTCTGCTTAGAACTAGGATAGAACTTCTGATAGAATCAAGAACTAGGAATGAATGAGAGTTCTAATGAGGCAAATTTTAGCACAAGTTGTAGAAATTGTATCTAAAAAATGATTGGGCTGAGAATGGATAGTAGAACTGGATATGAACTCACTATTTCTAGAGGCCTTGAAGCAGCAATTGGATGACTATTTTGTTTTAACTCTTTTTTTTGAGATAAGTGACTTGCCCAAAGTCACACAGCAAATAAGTGTCTGGAGGCTGGATTTGAACTCCAGTCTTCCTAATTCCAGGGTAAGTACTCTATCAGTGTGCTTCCTAGTTGCCCTTGGATGACTATTTTCTAGGGAAGCTAAAGACAAGCTTCATGTTTCAGTTTGTGACTGGACTAGATAACATCTGAACTCACTTCCAACTAAGAGATGCTATGATCCTGTGTAAAAGTGAACAGTCTGTGTGCTGGGGACAGTGACTTTAGCAAAGAGAAGAGCTGGTTCTGTGTAAGGTTTAGGAATGAATTTTGTGAGATAGGAAAAGAGCTGGCAAGGCAGGCAGAAGGTCCTTCCTTGAAGCCCAAGACTGAGAATGTGGATTTGCTATAAGAGACAAACAATATAGATGAGTGCTGGCTTAGCCTGGAGTCTAAGGGGAGCATTTTTGGAGGAGGCCAGAGAACTAGAAAATGGGAAAATTCTGGAGGAAATAAGAGGATTTACCAATAGAAGAATTAAACTGATTAGTAACACCAGATTCCTTCCTCTCAGGGACCTTCCTGGGTATGCCTCCTGTAGGTGCTTGTGGCATGATTGGAATCACGCTTCAAGGGACACCTGGGTTCAGGATCCCTCCAACCTTCTTTCTTTCTGTGTGTTTCTCCTTTTTTCCCTAATCTATTCACATTGTCAAGACTACAGCCCAATTCCTCTAGCTCAGTGAAGGGTTTGAGGCCTGTTGGATTACCCTCGCTGACAGACCTCCAACTGTTGATGAGCTAGGCGGGGTATCTACCCCAAGCATGTGAAGACTTCCCCCAATGGAATGGGCAGATGAGAACAACTTGTTCCAGTGATCACAAAGGCATCCCAGGCCATCGATTGCTGCTCTGAATTTTGTCCTGCCACTGGACTTTGAGGGCTCTGGAAAAGAGTGCGACTCTGCCTGACTTAACTGCAAATCAAGATGTCACATCATCATGTCACTGCTCCTCTTCAAAAAATGAAGGACGAACAACAAACAATAACCATCGTAGCTCAGGACCTCATCATGTTATATTACCTTGGTGATAGCAATGGCTTCTTCAATAGCACCATTTCCCCCAGTTTTATAGGATCATAGATTTTGAGCTGAATGGCCATCTAGTCATCACTCCACCACTTCTCATTTTACATATGAAAAAACAAGCTCAGAGAAGTCATGTGATTTGCCCAAGGTCACACAGGTGGGAAGTGGCAGAGCTAAAATTTGAACCTGGGTCTATTGGCTCCAAATTCAATACTCATTTCCTGGTGCCTGATGTCTGTGAAAGCAATTTGTGATCATGGAGCTCTGCATTAATTTCAACTTCTTCATCATCATCCCCTTATTATTGCTCATGGACTGAGAGTCAATAAGCCTCAGAGTCCCACCTGCTACCCGCCACTCTCCAACAACTCATCTCATTTCCCAGCCCTTGTGGTAGATCTCCTTGGGAGGGGATAAATAGAGGGACCTCAGGCATCCTTAAAGAAAGGAGAACCCAGCCACCCACACCTCGAGGCTGAAATGTCTTGCTCTTGCTTTCTAAGGAAATAAGTGTTTGAATTTCCTGGCAGACAGAACGGCAATATCCCAGTTTAATCTACATGGAGCAATTAGAGGGAAGGAATGGGTTGGGAGAAGACAGCTGCATATTTTATGCTGGCTTTGAATGTCCTGAATAGGTTGGGTGACAGAGTCAGTGACAGCTACATCTTAATGAGGAATGGATGCTCCATGTTCTCTGAAAGGCAATAGAGGAGAGGGGGCTCCTTCGTCAGGGTGGAAAAGGGAGGACGGCAGCCTACAGAGACCGGGGAATGTGTGAGTGTGCAGATGATGGGTGGGATTTAAATGCCTTCTTCCTTCACACAATCCCCCGTTTTTCTTTCAAGGACAAGAGAATAGAGCTCCTTTGGACAGGACTTCTGGGGTCCTGTGTCTGTTTGTGAGGACACACCTGAAACTCCATCTTTTCCTCCGATTGCCCTTTTCCAGACAGCTCGCATGCAAATACTGTCTTGTTGCTTACTACCTGTAGAAACCTTGGGCAAGTCTCAGTTTTCTTATTTTTAAATGAATTGTTCTCTATAGCCTCTGAGATCCACGAGTCCTAGATCCTACTTTGAGAATACGGACTGTGGCCAGACAGCATTTCCAAAGCACTCTTTCCCTAAGCTTGGATCTCTAACCCCTATCCTGAAAGACAACAGAACTAATCATGATCGAAGCCCAGATTTGCCCAGCTTTCATCACTACTTTTGTCTATACCACACCCCTTTCCTTTCCCCAAATCCTTTCCCCGTTCCATGTCACCTTTTAGGCTGAGGGAGGGAGATGACAATTTCAAAATGACTTGTAATTGAAAGTCAAGAGAAATCCCTTACCATATTGGAAGCACCAACTTCTACTATAATGAGAGCCTCCAAGCTGAATGAGTTTGAATGGGGACAGGGAAGAATCCCGACTTAGAGACAAATTTTTGGTGAAGGTTGACTACAGGACGAGTGAACTTACACATACTGGATATATCTAGTCCTTGGACTGCAAAATGAGGTTCATCTGGGTTTGATCGTCATCTCTAATATTTTATGAACTTGGACAAATCATTTGATTTCTCTAGGCCTCAGTTTTCTCTTCTGAGAAATGAGGGGAGTGGACTTGTCAGTTGTTTAAGTTGTGTCTGACCTTTTATGACCCCATTTGGGGTTTTCTTGGCAAGATACTGGAGTGGTTTGCATTTCCTTCTCTAGTTCATTTTACAGAGGAAGAAACTGAGCTAAATAGGGTTAAGTGACTCACCCAGGGTCACCCAGTTAGGAAGTGTCTGAGGCTAGATTTGAACTCAGGAAGATGAGCCTTCCTGACTCCAGGCCCAGTACTCTATCCACAGCACCACCTAGCTGCCCTCTGCATGCCCCCTAAGGTTCCTTTCAGTTCTGAAACCTATGATTCTATTACTGGAAAACAGAGGCGTTGTAATATTTACTTTCCCTTAACAGGGTTTAATCTGAAAGACATTTACTCTAGATACTGGTTAGTTCCCCTTAGGTACTATGTTTGCAATTCAAACAACAGCATTGCATTTTGTGAGCATATATAAGTCACATAACATATTGTATTTTTTTTAGGAGGAACAAACTTTCTTTTTTTTCCCACTTGAGAATGGGACAAGACTAGAGTAGAGGCTCCTGGATTAGAGTCCTAGAGGATCACTGCTGTGCTATTTATTAGCCTGTGTGATTTTTGACAAGTTATTTCACCTTTCTGGGACTCATTTTTCTCATCTGGAAAATGAGGAGACTGATGTCTAAAGTACCTTCCAGTAGCAAATATCATCTCATAAATTCTCTTTTAAATGAATTCTCTTCTTCTACCTTTTTTCTCCTCTCCTCTCCTCTTCCCCTCTCTTTTTCTGTCTCCTTCCCTCCCTCTTTCTCCCCATTTTCTCTCAGTAAGGTAGAAAAGTTTGAGGAAAAATAGGCTGCGTGGTCATGGGATCACATTCCCTTTAATACTTCTGAATTAGGTTGTGTTTAACCACCCTCCCAATCCTTTCCACTTCAAGATTTCTATGTTCCTTTCAACAAAGTGATCTTAGGGGAGTTGAAAGTTGGCTAGGGAGTGCTGGATTTTGAACTCTGATTTCCTGGATCCACGTTTTCTTCTCTTCCCACTACAGCACACTGAGTGAACCAGAGCAAGGAGAGTTTACTGTATCCTTGCCATTGCTAACATTGCAGAGAGGATGCTCAACATGGCAGCAGGAGACACGAGTGCCAATCCTGCTTCTGATAATGAATTATTCTAAGATATGGGCAAGTCACGTCGATCTGAGCTACTCTTTTCCTCAGATATATAATATGGACAACAGTGGCTTTATTCTCTCCCTCATGGGCCAGTAGTTGGCTTTTCTCACAGCAGTGAAGAAGTGGTTTCTAAAACTTAGAGCATTACATAAATGTGGGTTGTTGTTATTATATATAATCACTGCTTAGAGATTCTAAGCTAGTGATGTGATACATGAAATCTTTTTTTTTTTTTAAGCGGGAGAAGGGAACATATGTACCTTTAGTAATCTAGGCAGCTTCTCAGAGGTTTGTCCCACTGGACACCTAGATGCCAGGATCTTCCCTCTTTCAGCCCTGGTTGGGTTGGGTGCTTTAGCACCATGGACAGAGGACCCCCACCCTTTTTTCCTCAGTTGGAGTGGAGCATTCAATCCTGATTAGCTCTGGCAAACTCCCTCGTAACCTTTTCATTAGGAAATTAAGTTTAATAGAAATTGTTCTGACATCTCTCAGCAGCGTTTCCCTGAAATTCATTACCGCTGGGGATGGGGAGAAGGAGGAGGTTAGAGGAACTCTCCACATTTCTTTTCTAGATGTATTCCTCTTCTCATCCACCCATCCCTGGATTTGGGCTGCCAGCTAGAGTGGGCAGAAAAGAGAATAAGGACAGAGGTAAGACCTTTTCCCTGCTTCCATTGCCACAGCTGCTCAGGGGCCCAAGGTGGAGCCAGTGAGAAGCAGGCCAGCTGTTGGAGCTGATACACATCTGGATGGGGACTGGGTTCTCTCTCTTGGGGCCCCTTCCCTGGGTTGGAGCTGGTACTGCCCAGCTGTTGTCAATAATGTGAATCGCTCACACTTTCTCAGCACTTATTAGTAGAACTTTGGAATTGTAAAGAACATCAAAAGACATCTAGACCAACCTCATACTGCGTGACTATTTCAAAATCACATTTTGTTAAAGGGTCACCTAGCCTGGACTTGAACCCTTCCTATGACAGGGAACTAACTACTTCACAGAAGAGCCAACTCACAGAGCAACAGAATCACAGAAAATGACAGGGGACTAACTACTTCACAGAAGAGCCAACTCACAGAGCAACAGAATCACAGAATTTCAGGGCTGGAAGGAATTTCAGAGGTCTTCTAGTCCAGACTCTCCCTGAATTGGACTCTCTTTGTTAACATCCTGAACAAGTGATCATCCAGTCTCTTCCTGAAGACCTTTACTGATAGAGGACTCATTCTAGAGCTTTTTCCACATCTATTCTCCTATTTTCCCCTTGAAATATTCCTCTGAAGTAAGGAGGATCAGGGATGGTGGTCCCAATGAATTGATGTGACCTGTTCAGAGCTCCTTTTTCTATTGAACCGTGTTCTTCCCATCCTTTCTAAAAACCTACTCAAGACTCATTTTCTCCATGAAGGGCTTCCTGGATTAAGTTCTTGTTTTAGTGCACTCAGTGGACTAATAGTGGAAAGAATATCAGACTTGTATTTAAGAGACTATGGTTGGAACCCAGTTTGAAAAGTTATTAGCTTTTTGACTGTGGTCAAGCCTTGATTTGCATAGTATGGGATAGCACTATCTACTGCACAGAATTGTAGGAAAATTCTTTGTAACCTTTGAAGCACTTTAAACATGTAAATTTTTATTGCTATAAATTATTATTCACCCCCTCTCAGGCATTTAAATCCATGACACCTTAAAGTTTACAATTTTTTTCATAACTATGACAAGGTGGTTCTACTTCCTTCAATGAACTAAAAATATCTTTAGGATTCATTGTTCTTCTGGATTTTCACCTGTATTTCCTGATCTGCGTGGGTAAGGTCCATCTTTAGGGGACACTCAGTTTAGGAGTTTGAAGATTCATGGCCATCCAGAGACTGATCTATTGCTAGTTTGCCTTTAAGCAAGAAAATTTCTCCTTCTGACCAGGCAGATGGAGGGGTCTCTTTTTCCCCCCTGAATAAGTCACTTATCATCAGTTTTCTCATCTGTAAAATGAGAAGGCTGGACAAGATGATGTCAAAAAGTCTGTTACTAGACTATGTTTTTATGATATCTTGACTCAGATAATTAGGGAATCCTTCTGTGTGTTAACCCTTCTGCTGTTGCTCCATTCCTATTCCTTTCCCTTTTTGATGTCTCAAATATAGTGGTCTTTAAGTAAACCCATTTCCCACATCCTGACTGTCTCAGGGTGGGGATTGGGTGATCAATATGGAACAAAAAATATCTGCGAAGTCAAAGCTCATACCCTATAGAGTGCTTTGGGATCTCCAGAGTTAGCCATGATGCTGCCTTAGGATGCTTTCACTGACCCAACCGCTGTCGAGACTCCCCGCCCCTTTTCATTTTTACCACCCTGTGTCTGAAATTAGCAGCAACCTAATCTCTTCCTGCCATATCACTCAATGGTGTAATTGTGCAGAAAAAAAAGATGTATTAAAATGCAAAACACTCCGATGTACTTCTTTATGTTAAATCCCTTCTTCGCTCTATCTCCCTTTTAATTTTACAAGGTTTTTTTTTTCCTTCTCTCTTCCCCTCTCATAAAAGGGAGAGCCATGCACGCAGGGAATCATTTCGACTCCCCTATAAATCTCCAAAATGAATACTTAAATTCAAGGAAAAAAATACATTCTTACACCTTTAATTTCCTTGCTATGAAGTGTAATGAAAAAGCCTGATTATTTTTAATTCTTCCCTTTAATAATTCAGCGGTAGAGAGATTTAAGAGGAAGGATCATAATTACCTTTTCGCTTCTCTGGCAAATGGAGTTTTAATAGAAATGAGAGCTTTGGTGACTGAAATGAATTCCAACAGGTCGCTGGTGGGGTCGCAGGCTGGCTGTTGATTGGAGGAATTGCTTCTTGGGAAGTTCCCTCCGTATCTAGGGAATCTCAGACAGGAAACCCAGATCTGAGTGTCTCCCTCCCTGCCGCTTAATAGCTGAGTGCTCTTGGGCAAGTTGCTCCAGCACTGCTACTCTCGGTTTACTCACCTGTAAAATGGGAATAAATAATAGCTGCCTTCCTAACAGAATTCTTGGGAGGATCAGACCACAAAATGACATAACATATAGAGTGCTTTGTAAATCATAATGCTACCTTGTGCTCCCCTAGTACAAGTCTTCTAGAACCCAGCATCAGCTCTTTGACGAGGTGAAACACTGGAAGAAAACATTAGCTTTTTAGTCTCAGGTGCACAGTAGTGGCCAGCAGACAGTACTTACAGCATCAATCACTTTTTTGACTGGACCTATGGTTTTAAGCTCCAGATGAAGAACTTTCTTTACTAATGCAGATCAGCAACTATTTGGCAACTTATTTTTAGAGAGTTGCCTGAAGCACTGAGTAAAGTGACCTGCCCAGGGTCACACAGCTAATATATATCAAAGGTAAGACTTGAACCCAGGTCTTCCTGACTCCAAGGCCAACTCTCATCACATGATGCCTCTCAATTAATTATTATTAACAGCAGTAATGACTTGCTCAATAGAATTCAACTACAGGCAGTTATTAAGGCACCTACTATGTGAGATGCATTGTGGTCAGCCCTGGAAGAAATAAAAAGATGAGTATTTGAAACAAGGCCCCTACCCTCACAGAGCTTACAGACTAGAAATAATTATGGTTCCCATTTACTCTCATTTTCGCTTTCAAAGCCATTTCTCCCCATTCTCTCATTTAAGTCTTGCGATAACCCTGTGGATGTAAGCAAGGCAGAGATTATGATGTACTTTTACAGGGAGAAAGTGATGTTCTACTTGTTCAGGCTGACAAAATTAATTGGTGTTAGAGTCAGGACTAGAAACTAGGTCTCTGAATTCCCAGGGGAGCTGCTTTTCTTCTATACCATTTCTGTAGTAGCCACGTAGTGAATTATGAGGAGTTGATAGAATTATTTGCTTTATATGACTGTAAATTAAGAGGATTATGAGTGTCTAAAAAAGGAGACATGGTAAAATTTTCCTGTTTGGAAAGGATGGAGTTGGGGGAAGTGGTTCCTCCAGATTAGTCCTGGAAGACTCCTTAGGAGGTAGGATTTCAGAAGTGCCTGAAAGATAGAAGAGAGTATATTGGATTAGGGAATAGGGCATTGTGCATGGGTAGGGTGTATGTTGGGGGTGTATGTGTAGTGAATGGAGCACTGGGGTTAAAACCCAACCTTTGATGCTTATTACCTATGTAACCTAGAGCAGATCATTTAACATCCATAGACCTTATTTTACAGATGAGAAAACAGAGACCCAGGGAAACTGAGTGATTTGCCCTAGGTCACACAGGTAGTGAGCATCAAAAGCAGTTTTTGCACTCAAGCCTTTGGACCTGAGAACAAATGCTCTTTTCCTGATGTTTCCTGGTACTGCCAGATGTTGACATAGCATGTGCTTGATATAAGCACAGGGAACAAGGAGGAGAAGATGAATTCCCATGGCTCCTTTTTGCTTCCCAAGTATGGTTCATACTTTTCTGCTTGTCATTCCAGGGTCTCCACTATTTGAAGCCAATTCACCTTGTTGGCTTTATGTCCTCTTATCCTCTCTAAGCCCTGTATATTCCAGCCAAACTATAACTTCTGCCTCCTGAATACAGTGCAAGTGGGTCCTCCTGAATCATTGCTTTTCTCAGGTTGATCTCTGTTCATAGAATGTCCTGCACCTGCTGAAGTCCTACACACCATTTAAAGATGAATTTCAACACCAGGAGTCTTTCCAGCTCTCTTCAGTTGCTTATGGCCTTCCCCTATTTCTAGGTGCTCCTCAGGAAACTCTAGTATCCTGACTCCATTCTCACCCTAAAGACCTCTCTGTATTTCCAAATCAGGAAGGGAACCTACTAGTATCGTCTCTTAGCCCTCTGTCCCTTGTCCTTCTCCTCCTGTTCCTTCATAGTAGAGGACCCACGCCTCTCCCTCAATGCTCTATTATAGCTCTTTCCAGAATTCTTAGGTTCTAGAAGCCCCCTAGAAGTGGATAAGTAAGTCAGGGGCAATGAGAGATTTCCTCCTGATCTGGGCGATCTCCATGTCTCCCCTCCCCAGCAGCTGAGCGGTCTTCAGAGGCACTTGAGACCTGATTGGGAACAAGTATCTGTTAATAATTCCAGTCCAAATGTCAAGCAGGAGTGTTGCTGTTTCCTCTATGGGGATGATTGCTCCCCTAGTCAGGAAGAAGAAGGGGGGCAACCAGTGCTCTGCCTGTTGCCTTAGCCACAGTCGTTCTATCCCCACCCCCATCCCAAAGTCTCCTTTCTTTGGGTATTGGGTCTCTCCAGGCTGCTTCCAAGCCTCCCAGCCAGGTCTGCAGTCATATATTTGTCTCCTTACCAACTGGACTCAGTATGAGAGCCTTCCCTGCAGCCTCTAGAAATAATTTGCAACCAAGATACAAGATTCAACCAATAACACTTTTTAAACACAACTGTGTGCAGAACACTATGCTAGGAACATAACATTTAGAGAAAGTACAATTCCTGTCCTGACAATCACGCAGAAAGGCTCAGCAGAAATCCCCAGTCAGTGATCGTCCCTTTGTCATCTCATTCTTTGGAAGAGGTAAGGCAGAGAGGGATCATCAGGAAAAGGTGGAATTCTAACAAGATGCCTTGAAGCTTTTGTTTGTTTCCTTGAGCAGGGCTGGGATTTCAATCATCACATCTCAACCTGGTGGCAGGAATTTTGAATTGTAGGGTGGAAACAGTAAGGGACAAAGAATTAGAAAACCTGAGAAGAGTCTCTCCTGAGCAGGCACTCCCTTTAGGGGTCTGAGACTCTATGGACCCCAGAGGCTGATCAATCCCTAGCCTCTCTCTAGGAAGACAATGTCTAGCAAGGCGCTCTTCTTAGGCAAACTGAGGGAAGCTTTAGAGCTGTGAGGAACTTCTGAGAATGTTTACCAGAGGTAGGGAACCTTCGTCTTCGAAGCTACATGTGGCCTTGTAGGTTCTTGGGTGTGACTTTTTGACTGAGTCCAAGTTTTACAGAACAAATCCTTTTATTAATTAAGGAGATTTGTTCTGTGAAGTTGTTTTTTTGTTTTGTTTTGTTTTTTTTACAGAAGGCAAACAGAGGCACAGAGAGATTAAGTGACTCACCAGGGTCTGAGTGGGATTTGAACTTGAGCTTTCCTGACTCCAAGACCAATGGTCCATGCCAAATTGTTTCTCTTGTTCTTAAAGACCTTTAAGAAAAATATTTCTGTTACCTCTTTCTATCATCTGCTTATGGCTTTGGTTCTTCCATGAACTGATTCAGAAGTCTCAATATCCTAACCTGTAAAGTGGAGATAATAACATTTACACTGGTTCTACTGACCCCATATATGGGAAAACTGAGGCACAGAGAGGCAAAGCAATGGCCAGCGCCAGAGTTGGAACTTGACCCCATCATGCCGCACTGTCTCATTCTTAGTTATAATTTGGACTTGAACCCAAGTTTCAGACTTTATACTTGTCTATGTCAAATTCTATCTTACTAGAGCTGCCCCATTGTTCTAAATTGAAGAAACATAACTTCTCTGGATTTATTGAAAGAGACTTCAGGAGAAAAGGTTATTGGTCTTTCAAGGAAGAAAAAGTTGAGGGGAAAAATCATAATCTTTAAGGAAGTCTATGAAGTAGGGATCTTATAGCCCAGGATGAATGAACATGGCATCAAGCTCAACTACCATACTGATGGTAAGTTCTTCAATTTGAAAAGGCTACAAGCCAAGACCAAAGTGGAGGGAGTGTTGGTGCGTGATTTTCTATTTGCAGATGATTGTGCACTCAATGCAGCCTCTGCAGCTGAGATGTAACAAATGGATATGGATCAATTCTCTGCTGCCTGGACTAATTTTGGCCTAATAATCAACACCAAGAAAGCACAGGTGCTCCATCAGCCACCACCACACTATCCATATGTGGAACCATCATTTACAACAAATGGAGAAATGTAGAAGGTTGTGAATAAGTTCACTTACCTTGGTAGTGTACTTTCCAGGGAGGTACACATTGACAATGAAGTTGATGCACACATTGCCAGAGCTAGCTCAGTGTTTGGGAGGCTCCAAAGAAAAGTTTGGGAGAGAAGAGGTATTAGACTGACTACCAAACTGAAGGTCTATAGAGCTGTTGTGCAGACTTCATTGTTGTATGCCTGTGAACATGGACAGTCTATCAGTGCCATGCCAGGAAACTGAATCCCTTCCATCTGAACTGTCTTAGGAAGAGTCTGAAGATCACCTGGAAGGATAAGGTATTAACAATGAGGTCTTTGCTCAAACTAAACTGTCAAGCATTCAAACTATGCTTCAGAGAGTGCAACTCTGATGGGCTGGCCATGTTGTTCAAATGCAAAATGTATGCTAGTCAAAAAGACTATTTTATGGAGAACTTGCATGGGGCAGGCAATCACATGGTGGTTAGAAGAAGTGGTACAAGGATACTTTCAGGGTCTCTCTCAAGAACTTTGAATTTGATTGTGGGACATGGGAGACACTGGCACAGGACTGCTCAGCATGGTGTGCCCACATCAGAAAAGGTGCTGTACTCTATGAACAAAGCAGTTGAAATAACAGAAAGGAAACCTACAATGCACAAATTTGGAGTAACCACCCCAAATGTTTACACAGACTATCTGCCTAATCGGTGGTAGAGCACTCTGAGCTCGTATTGGTCTGATCAGCCACAGTCTGACACATTGAAACTTCACTTTATCATGGTGATGTCATTTTGGTCCTCTTCGAGAATGAAGGACAACAAAAAACCAACCCAACCAAGCAATCCTCTGACCAGTAAGGATAGGTTCAGGATAACAGGAAGCATTTAGATTAAATGCAGGATGTTTTTTTTCTGCAAGAGTTGTAAAACCTCCTTAGGGGATGTTTAGGAAAGGGACTCACAGTTATCCATCCAAAATGGCCTTCCAACAAATTTGCTTTGGACAACTCTGTATCATATCACCTTGGTGGCTGGGTGAATGAGCTGTATGATGGTGCTGGCAAAATAAGGAAGGAACATAGTGTGCCACTGTGTGAGTGTATGTGTGTGTGCACGCATGTGTATGAGACAGAGAGGCAGACAGACAGACAATGCTTATTATGTCACCTTGAGAGAAAGCAAAAATATGGAGAGGAGGTCAGAGGGAGAAGGTAGCTGAGTCAGAAAGGCTGGGCTCTATTAAAAAGGAATGACCCATCAAGCAGACATCTAAGGCCATTAACTCCTTAGGTGGGTGCTCCTCCTTCCTACTTGGCTGTTCATCATACTCAAGATCCGTGAAATTGATTCTAGGACCCTTGTCTATTTCCTCCTGATTTCACTGTGATCTGTGATGAGGATGGTAGTAAAGGTGATAGGTTGGGGATTTGAAAGAGTGAGGGATACAGCTAGTTGGTGGCAGAGCCAATGAGGGGGTCTGTCTCTCTAGGGATTTAACATACTGCATTCATTTTATTTGAGCATGATACTGGAGTTAGGGGTCGAAGAATGGTTGGGCCAATCTGCCTTTCTACCCTCAGGATCAATAAGAGACAATAGCTGGGAGGAAGCTAGGCATCTGAGGACCTTGCTCTGAGGCTGCCTGGGATTAGACTTGGTAAGTCAAAAAGAGTTGATACAAAAAGATCTTTCAGATGGGATATAGGTAGAGATCACATCCTCTTAGTGGTTATAGGATCTTAGATTTAGAGATGGAAGGGATCTCAGAGGTCATTTAGTTCAGTCCCTTTACTTAACTGATAAGGAAAATGAGACCTGGAAAGGGTTAGTGATTTGTCCAACATCATGCATTTAGGAAGTGGTAGGGCTAGAATTTGAATCCATGACCTCTAACTCTAAATCTACCATTTTATGCCCTGCCCCCAATTCTATGCTGTCATCTAGTGCAACCCATACCTAAACAAGAATTCCTTCAACCCTACCATCAACAAGGTGGTTGGTGATCTTGCCTCTTCCTGAAGATTTCTAGGGAAGGGGAACCCACTGTCTCTTGAGATAGCCTGTTCCACTTTGGGACAGCTCTATTTTTTTAGGAGGCATGAGCCCAGAACTGCCTCTCTGTAATGTCTATTCATTGCTCTTAATTCTGCACTTTAGGGGCAAACCTAATAAGATAATCTTGCGAAAATCATATCATAACCCTCTGAATGTTCTTTTTTACAAGTTAACTATTCCCAGGCTCTTCAATTAACCCTTAACAGGACTTTTCATCATCTTAGGTGCCTTCTATTGGACTTGGTCTTCAATTATATTCAGTTGTTTCTCAGTTATGTCTAACTCTTTGTGACCCCTTTTGAGGTTCTCTTGGCAAAGATACTGGAGTGGTTTGCCATTTCCTTCTCCAACTCATTTTACAGATGAGGAAACTGAGGCAAACAGGGTGAAATGACTTGTCTAGGGCCACACAAACAGTAAGTGCCTGAGGTAGGATTTGAACTCAGTATTTACTAACTCTATTGTATCATCTCTCTGCCTCAACTTCCTATCAATCAATCAATCGACAAGTATTTAATAAGTTTCTACCATGTACCAAACACTGTGGAAGTCATTGTATAAAGATAAATGTAAAAATAGTCCTTGATCTCATGGAGCTTATGTTCTATCTAGGGAAACAACATGTGTGCATATGTATCTATATATGTACATATATAAAACACATACAAAAACATACATGTATGTGTATAGAAAACCTATACAAGGCAGACACAAGGTAACTTTGGATTTGGCAAGTGTTCCCTTTGTACCTTTATCTAAGTTATTGATAAAAATGTTGAAGAGCACAGAACTAAGCAGAGATCACAAGTGCACACCATTAGTACATGATAGAGAAGCTAGGGACACCATAGAGTAAGAGCTGGAGGCCTGGAATAAGGAAGACCTGAATTCAAGGAGGGCCTCAGACACTAGATGTGTGACCCTGGCCAAGTCACTTAACCTTATTTGCCCCAGTTTCTTCATATGTAAAATGAGCTGGAGAAGAAAATGGCAAACCACTCCAGTATCTTTGTCAGGAAATCTCCAAATAGGATTGTGAAGAGTCAGACATAATTGAAATGACTGAACAAGTATACACTATCTCCCTCCAGGTTGACAGGGATATATTAATGATGAATCTTTGTGTCTGGTCATTCAACCAGTTCTTAGTTCACCTAATTGTACTATTGTTTATAATATATCCCTCCTCCTTTTCCACAAGGAGGGATATATTATGATACTGGTGATTATGATAGTGATAATGGTAATTATAAAACACATACAATGTGATAATGAAGATTGATGATGGTGATAATGGCAATGACAGTGGTTGTGGTAACTTAGACAAGAATTCTCTGGATTCTTTCTGAGGCAGCTCCTTTATTTATTTATTTGTTTGTTTGTTTTTGGTTGCATTTTAACTAAAGGATCATGAATCCATTTCTGGAAGGGACTTCAGAAATCATTTAGTCAAACCTCTCATTTTGTAAATGAGGAAACTGAGGACAAGGGCAAGGAACTTGTCCAAGGTCACACAGGCAGGAAGTGTTAAGAGACAGGATTTGAATCCACATGCTCTGATCCCAAAGCCAATGCTCTCTCTAGGTATCAGAAGACTGATTTTATTTCTATGCAGCTCTGAGGTTGCTGCTGCTGGAAGGTTTTCCCTCACAGGCTTCTTTGGGGAAGAGGACAGTGCATGATATGTATCCTTTATCCCTAGAGTCAAACTTTGCTTTAGGTCAGAGAGGAAAGAGAGACTTGCTTGAGAGCTTACCTTTGCTTAATCTACACTATTAGTTTACCACGGGGACTGAAATACCTGTACTAGGCAGTAATTCCTTTGGGTTAAGGCACTGATATTTCTAGAAATCCCCTGTAGGAAGGGAAGACATGTTCAATTATTAACATATTAATTTACTATACATCTTAGTGAACTAGTTTATAAGAAATTTAAAAGTTAGTCACCTGAAGAAACTGACCACAGAGGTGTGTGTGTGAGTGTGTGTGTGAGTGTGTGTGTGTGTGTGTGTGTGTGTGTGTGTGTATGAAATAGGTCTGGCTGTGGGAGCCCTAGGAGGTTAAAGGCATTGTAAACAGAGGTGACCCTTGGGGATAAAAAGAGGTAATTACTAGAGAAGTTAGAGAGGGCCAAGGGTCAATTTCTTTTCTTTTTGCTTTCCAATTAGCCTTGCCCTCTGCCTATGCCTGGATCTGGGAGTGGAGGTAGTTTCATGGATTCAGATGCTCTCCCATCTTTCCCTGCATAGAGAGAAGAAAATTATTATATATCCCTAAGGAGGGTCTGCTGGGTATTCCTTCTCTTCATTTGTGAAATTGAATGAGAGCTCAAATAGTACTATTAGGGAAGGCTCCATTCAGATGGATGTGACCACAGTTCTTATCAACCCATGCCTCCCATAATTCTGATGAATGGTGTGTGTGTGTGTGTGTGTGTGTGTGTGTGTGTGTGTGTTTATGCACATGCATGCTTTTGTATAGTATATACCATGACCCCAGACCGCCCAGAAATCTATATACATAACAATGATGGCAGAAGGGGAAGAGACCCCAGACCAAGCCCAGGAAAGGAATATCCAGTCACCAAGTTGGAGGAATCAGCTGGTCCCTCTCCTGAATATCAAGGAGTATATCACCAAGTAAGTTGGATAATGGGACATTTATGCTGAGATTTTATAATCACCTGAAAGAGAGGGCTAAACACCTTGGGTGCCTCATCAGTGCCCAGACTCAGTCTCTCTCTCCCCTGCTTTCATCCCACTTATTTGGTGCACATGTTCTTCTCCTCACCACATCTAGTATGCTTTGTTCCAACCCCTTTCCATCACCTGGCTTCCCTAAATACCTTGGCAGACGTTTGGGTACAATCAGCTACCACTTGCTTCAGCTGCTCCTGGCTGCCCTGGCACAGTGGGGGCACCCCAGGAGAAACTCTTTTGTACAGCCCAAGTGCCACCTGCATCCTCTTTTGCCTTGGCACCCTGTGGTGCCCCATTTTTCCCACTATGCTGACAAAAGAGGAGACTTTTTAATTGTTTGCTTTCCAATCTCAGACCTAATGGGACATTGAATTAGAGAATCCCAGGAACAGACCTGGGCCTGTCCAACTTCTACACTCCAGAACACAGAAGCTCCAACCAAAAAAGAGACAAAAAAAGTAATTGCCATGGATGTGAGAGGGATAAGATGTGCTCTGCTTGATTCCAGAGGACAGAGCTAGGACCCAGGGGTGAAAGTTACCAGGAGGTAAATTCTATGCTCAAAATAGAGGAAATGACCCGAGGGGTTATCCAGTTCCACCTCTCATCCCTGAGATGTGGCCATTTGGTTTCTACTTCGTTCCCCAATAACTTCATGAGCAGCTTTCCCATCTTGGAACAGCTGTAATGTTTACAAGAACTCTTCTTGATTTTGACCACAAAATCTATGTCCTTGGAGTTTATATGCCTTGCTTCTATTTTTATCCTCTGGGGTCAAATGAAATTAATTTTATCCCTCTCATATCCTTGATAGTCACTGTCTTTGTTACCTATTGGGCAAAAGTTTTTGGGTCCCAGCATATGAGAGTCGGACAGAAGCAGGAGAGTCTCTGGGAATATTTTCTGTGACGCTGGTCTGAGGACTAGCAATCACTAGGGGTCCCTGGCTTGTAGTTTGGAGGAGGGGGTTTTCCTATCTATAATTCTAATCCTTTTTCAGGCAAACAAGGGTAATCGTCACATTATTTACCAGGCTGGGTGAAGGCCCCCTTGCTCAAGCAGTTTCCAAACAGCTCCATATTTCACTGGGAGGGGGAGGGTGGAACATAAATAAGACAATTTATTCAGAGAAACCATCTCCCCTATTTACATTTAAATTGAATAATTTAAAACACCTTTACCCATTTCCATAAATTATCCCCTGTTGGACAGGCAGCCTGACTGTGCAGAAGGGATGACGTCCCAGGAAAGGCCTAATTACATTTCTGGCTACATGACTTTGAGCAGGCGAGGAGAGCCTGGAGAGATGCAGGGCAGGTGGGAGGGGGCACTGGGTAGGCCCAGGAGGAGGGGATCCAGTGCAAGGAGACAGATGCTTCTTTTGGAGCTGGGCAGGAGGGTGGAGAATGAAAAGAAGGCAAGATCTTTCTAAGAACTTTAAACTTTGAGGGGCTTAAGGAGAAATAGCCAATTCCCAAGTAGAAGGAATCAGCTGATCTCCCGTCCCCCCTTTCATTTATGCTGTGATTTTAGGATCACCTGAGAGAGAGGGCTAAGAAAGAATTAGGCAATTGAGTGTCCAGCTAATCAGCTATTACCTAAATGACTAGTATATACAGGGCACGGGAGAGGTGCAAGGGAAAATACCTAAGACCCTTGTTCTTAAGGAACTGGCCATCTAGTGTCAGAGATAACATGTATTCATTCAACATTCATCCATTCAGCTATGTTCTCATGATGTGTCATAGGCTCTGTGCTAGGTGCTAAAGATACAAAGAAATAGGTACAAGGATTCAAAAAATAATCTCTTCCCTGAAGGAGCTTAGGTTCTATTGAGATAAATCATACATGCAGAAGAAATAGCAATACCAGGATATCTATAAGGACCAAGGAGGTGACACAGACAGAGGGTTCAGAGTAGTAGGCATCACTGAGAGCTGGGGTGGTTAGTGTGGGCATTGTAGAGGAGATGGGATTTAATATTGAGGACAGGAAGAGACCAATATGGTAGGAGGTGGAGTTCTGGAGGAGATAAGGTATGTTGGGATCAGATGGTCAGGTTGCCCAGTGATGCTCTACAATGCCTCATAGGCACCATACTGCTTAGTCTTCTCTGAAATGCATCCCATTTATATCACAGGAGCTGCTCACCCACTCTACACGGGTCTCTTCTACCAAACCATTCATAGGAGAGTAGCCTTCCTGCTTTATGGTGTATCTAGTGGAAATTCTCATACCATCAGTTCATGCTTCCCTCTCTTAACCCCTTCTCCCGCAACAGCAAGAGGGGTCAGGGAACTGTGGAGATCACTTTGGTTTCCCAACCTTGTGACTCACCACTAGCCCTATCATATCCGTGGGCCATGGAGGCCCTTGTCTCTATCCTGTAGGTAATGGACAGCCATACAACATTTTTGAGCAGGGGAGAGCATGATAAAAGTGTGTTTGCCAGTCAGTCAACAGGCAGCCCAAATGCCTAGTTTCTCTGCTGCCTTGGGTCCTCTCCCTCCTCCAAGGTTCCTCAGCAGGAAGTCTTTTTTAAAAAAAATTGCCTGAGGGGATCAGTTTCTTTAAAAAGTAGTCATGGTGTAGAGAACTGAGACAAATGTCCAAGAAAACAAGTAATTCCCCAATTGATAAGTGGTCAAAGGATATGAACAGGCAGTTTTCAGAGGAAGAAATTAAAGCTATCTATAGTCATATGAAAAAATGCTCTAAATCACTATTGATTAGAGAGATGCAAATCAAAACAACTCTGAGATACCATATCACACCTACCAGATTAGCTAACAGGACAAAACAGGAAGATGATAACCGTTGGAGAAGATGTGGAACAGTTGAAACACTAATTCATTGTTGGTGGAGCTGTGAGCTGATCCAACCATTCTGGAGAGCAATTTGAAACTATGCCCAAAAATGTACGTACCCTTTGACCCAGCAATAATGCTTCTGGGACTGTATCCCCAAGTGATTATAAAAATGAGAAAGGGTCTCACATGTACAAAAATATTTATAGCAACTCTCTTTGTGGTGGCCAAAAACTGGAAATCAAGGGGATGCCCATCAACTGGGGAATGGCTGAATAAATTGTGATATATGAATGTAATGGAATACTACTGTGCTGTAAGAAATGATGAACAAGAAGACTTCAGAGAGGCCTGGAAAGACTTATATGAACTGATGCTGAGTGAAAGGAGCAGAACCAGGAGAACCTTGTACACAGCAACAACCATGGTGTGTGAGGAATTTTTCTCATAGACTTAGTCTTTCACTTAGTCCATTCATTCAATGCAAAGACTTAAATAATTCCCAAGGGTCTCTTAAGGCAAAATGCCTGCCACACCCGGAGAAAGAACTATGGAATTCGATCACAGAATGTAGCAGACCATTTTCTTTGGTATTACATTTTGGTTTGTTTTATGACTTCTCCCATTCATTTTAATTCTTCTATGCAACATGACTAAGGTGAAAATGTATTTAATAGAAATGTATGTGTAGAACCTATGTAAAACTGTATGCTGTCTCAGAGAGGGAGTGGGGACATAGTGGGGAAGGGGGAAAGGGAGGGAAAAGAAAAGTGATTGTAGAACGCTGAAAAGGAATAAAAAAAAAGTAGTCATAGTGGGGACGGAGGGACTTCTGACTTGTCCAAAGGGATTTAGTGACTGGCTCCCTCTCATTGCTATTCACTGGTCCCTGTTGTCTCTGTGAGCAGAAAGTAGTACTTGGGGAGGAGAGGATGTGACACACATTCCTCAGCCCGCTTTTTAAATCCCCCCACAAGTTGACCTACCTTTCCATACTTATTTCACATTGCTTCACTTCATATTCTGCATTCCAACCAAACTGCATCTGCATCATTAGCTGTTCCTTAATCTCATTTCTCACTTTTCTGCCTCTGTGGGTTCATGCAGACTGTCTATCTTGCTCCATCTTGCTTCATTGCTGCCACTTGAAATCTGATTTTTCTTCGGGAACCAGCCTGGGGGTGGGGGTGGGCACCTCCTCCCCAAGACTTCCTAGATCTATTGAGCTGAAAGCGATCTTCAGATTCTCCTGCAGTCATTCATCTGGGTCTGTTCTTTTGCCCTTCCTCTCACCCTACTGTCTGTCATTCTTACTAGTGTAAATGGCATAGTCTTTCTATTACCTGGCAGAGTTGTCTTAAGGCTCAAATGAAATTATGTATGTAAATCACTTTCTGACTTTAAAACTATGCAAATACTAGTGGTTTTTTCCCCTCTAGACCAACCGGCTCTGTGATATCATTGAGTAAGGGAACACCCAGTAAGGAAACTCACTCAATCAATGCAGTTTGACTATTGCTCAGAAATGTTAATTCTAGAGAGTTGCCTCTGGGCACTGAGGGGTTAAGTGAATTTTGACTTGAATCCAGGTCTTACTGACTCCTACCCTGGTTTTCCACTCACTAAGCCAAACTGCCTTTCAAATGCCAATGATTAGTGTTTTACAGGTGAAGAAATTGAGGTCCTGAGAAGCCAGGGTACCTGCCTGATGTCACATAGGTGCTAAGTGGCAGAGCCTGATTTCAATCTCTGGTCTTTTGACTGGAGATCGAGTGCACTAAGCATTGTACCACATTGCCTCTATTAAATGCCCCCTTATCAGAGCCTCTGCTTCTCCAGGGTCCATCATGCTCTCTCTTCAGGGGCAGCTTCCTGCCGGTGGCTATACGAGCAGATGGGGTATAAACCTCAGTGGGAAAATAGATTAAGTCAGATGCGATGGTTCTTAAAATCTCCAAGCTCCCCTTTGCATTTTAATGAAATCTTATTGACGAATTCATTGAGCTATAAAGTCTCCCTTTCCAACCTGGTTCCAGGAGCCTGGCGGGAAAAGTAAAATGAATAAAACCACAGGTCAAAGTGGGCACTGGCACCATCTCCTTCCTTGTCCGGGGTAGGACTTTCCTCACTCCCACCTTGCCTCCTCTTTTGGACTTTGAGTGCCAACACTGATTTTCTACTCTAATCAAATCAACCTACCACTGGCAGGTGAGTTGCCCCCTTAGGAAGAAACCCAAGCAGGCTTCTCTACATAATCAGTCTGATATAGTGTAAAAGTCCTAGATCTGCTCTCCTAGATTTGGGTTTGAATCCTGGCTATAGGCTGTGGATTAGGAACATATTAAAAGGAAGGGTGGCTCACAATGGCAAAAAGGGTAGTTAGGGATCATTCCTCTGCTTGCAGGGGGTGGCCTGGTCTATAGAGAGTCTTACAGAGAGGTTGTGCAAGCTCTTCAAACCAAGTCACAGGGATGGGTGATGGGGAGGGGAAGGGCCCCCTTCCTTGATGCTGGGGCTTAGGGTGAAGCTCCATTTGCTCCCTAATAGGTCAGTGCTGGTTCTGGTTCTCCTTGCTCTAAAATCTGTTAGCCCTGTGACCATGGGCAAGTCATAGATGTAGATCTGATGCAAATCATATCATAAAAGTAGAATTGAAAGACCCCTAAGAGGCCATTCACTCCAGTCCCTCCCTAATTTTACAGATGAGGAAACTGAGGGTGAGGGAAGTTAAGTGACTTGCTTATGGTCACACAGTAAGTACTAGACCTAGGATTTGAACCTAGGTTTTCTGACCCCAGAGCCAGTTCTTCTATAAAACGAGGCTAATATTATTTGTACTGTCTGTGCCCCAGGATTATTTCAAGGAGCCATTACAATGATTATCTTTTTCCTTCCCCTTGCTCCAAGCTCTGCTCTCATTTTACCTCCTACTGGAAGCCCTCCTAGATTTGCTTCACCTAACTGACTACCTCTTGACTGCTTCTGGTCTCAGAGCAGTTAGATATTAATTATGAATTTACTTGTGTTGTTCAATAGAGGTGTGTCTATCTCCCCATTATGTTGGGAGCTCTCCAAGACCACTAGAACTGATAGTCTAATTCAACCCCTTCATATTACAAAGGAAGACACTAAACCTCCAGCAGGGGACTTGACTTTGCCCAGGTCAAAGAGGTAATAACAGATTTCAAATTCACATCTCCTGAAATCTGGTTATGGGCTCTTTCCACGGCTGCCTCTTCCTCTGAGTCTCTGCCTGGTGCCTAGTATGGTGCTCTTGACACCTTGGTGCTTAGTTCAGCCTGATTAACTAGTTGGGACCCAGAGACTCATCTAATTAACTTGGTGATTGTGTGCTAACTATTGGTGGATGGGTTAAGCAGCAAAGATGGGATCATAATGGACTTGTTTCATAGTTATTCTCATCTTCCTACTGGGGTTTGCCACTGGGGCCCAAGAGAGTGATGATTTAGGAAATGGGACAATTAAGTAGGACTCCTGAACTGTGTTCAGAGCTAGGGCTCACATTTCAGAGATATCACAATCTTGTAGGAATCCCTTCTCATCTTGTCCACCCTTCGGCCTCTGGCTAGGATGACATGTACCCAGGACACCAGAAAGAGAGACAGGGCTCAAAGAAGATGCCATACACTTTCCCATATATAGTGTCCCACCCATCCTCAAAATAAGTTCTTCTATAGGTCTAATCACAATCCTTCCTGCTGCACTTGGAGCTAATAGGGATCATAATTGCATTTGTTGCAATAGAGATCCAGGAGGCAGGGATTGGGAGAATGCTAAGGTACTGATTTTCATTCCTGCTGATGCCTGATGGCTAGGGAAACAATGTTTATTCCTCCTCTATGTTAATAAAAGCTGAAATGAGTCTTCATTAAAGGTCCTATTAAGAAGCCAGTGTTATCCCTGGCATTCATTAGCAGAGATCTTTCCTATTAAATGACGACATTGGAATTTTCAGAGAGCCTGCAAAACTACCCTCCTTCATGCCAAGCAGTTGTCTTGAGACACTCATGGCTTCCCTGTGTGGTTGCTGTAGGTTGGCAAAAAGGGGTTTTCCAGTCTACTTCCCTTGTCTCTGTTTTTCTCATAGCAAGTCAAAGGTTATGGAAATTCCCTCTTTCTCCTGTTCTAGGATTTAGATAGCCTAGCAGGCAGTTCCTTTTACCACATAATTTCCCTCTCTCTTGTTGCAATATAAGCCCATTTCCTCAAGTTCTAGCCTCCCAATAGGGGTGGAGATGGGGGAGAGAGAGTCCAAGAGCAACTTTCAGTTTCACAGATCCCTATAACAATAAGTCAGTTTAAATGCAAGTGTCAGAAATCAGAAAGGCACTAGTCAAGATCATGAACAGAGTTCAGGATCAGTGTGTCCTGATCCTTCTATGCACAGGGTAAGGTTAGGAGAATAGCAGAGAGGCAAGAATAAGAAGCGTTAACACAGACATGTTCTTATAGTGAGGATGTGCATGTCATCTCTGTGTGTGCGTGTGCGTGTGTTTGTGTGTGTCTATCTTTCTGTCTCTCTCTCTCTCTCTCTCTTTCTCTCTCTATCTCTTTCTCCCCCCCACCCCTCCCTAAGAAGGCAGCATTGCTGTTTGAGGGGTTGAATGGGCTGGGATTGTAGAGTGAATGAATGCATGCTGTCCAGAATATCTAGCTATGTCTGTCTTAGAATGTGAAGGTTGCTCTGGGAATGGGAAGATACACAGTATAGATGCAAGAGTGCTGGATTCAGAGTCAGACAACCTGAGTACTGATCTCATATTTGCTACATACTGACTGTATGATCCAAGGACAATCACTTCCTCTCTCTGTGCCTCTGTTTCCTAAGGAGTTTGCCTTCTGTGATCTTTAAAGTCCCCCTTTGCTCTAATTTTCTGACTTTTCATAGCATTTTTATTTGATATTCTATGGTAACAGGAAACTCTGGAGCCTTAGGAATCATCATGGATTAAAGATTTAGCTTGTGAATTTTCAGTTGGTTAGGATAGTTCTGTGAGCTTGGGGCCATCCTGTCTGTCTTAGGTCAAATTGTTTTGTATAGTTATTTTTTTTTAAAAATTGCTTTGCTCCTTTGCTTTGCTCCTCATACATGATTTCTGAATGTATATTCTCTTTTCTTTTAGAAGAAACCGTGGTTTGTCTGAATCATGTAGCAACAGGGATAGAAGGGAGTATGGCCACCTGTGGCAGATTTAGGTAATTAGGGAGAGAGTGCCAAAGACCTTTGATACAGATCTAAGATCAGGAATCCAGAAGGTCAAGGGATCAGAATCTTGAACCAGAAGTTAGAGAGCAGTGAAATTCAGCTTATGAGCTTCATCAGGGTAAGGACACTATCATTTGCAAATGTTGTATTTCCCCCAGCATAATATTCTGCATTCAATAGCAGCTTAACAAATGTTTGTAGTATAAAATAATCCTTGCTTCTAGAGTATAGTTTCTTTGATAAGTTCTAGGAAGGATCTGATTCCCAGGAAGTAGAGGTCCTAGGAATTTTCTCATAAAGCTCACTTGACTCTTGTTCTTCTATGGCTGAACTAGATGTAGATGAAAGGTGGGATAACTACATAACCCACCTAATGTCATTAATCCACTGTATTCAGAACTGGAAAGAGCCTTAGAGACTACCTACTTCAACCCTCTCATTTTACAAATGAGGAAACTGAGATCCAGGGAAATTACATGATTTGACCAAGCGTTTCTAGGTATTAAAACAGCAGAATCAAGATGTGAATCAGGTCCTCTGATTCCAAATTCAGTGAACTTTCTATGACACAATAATCTCTGTTGGTTCCAGATAAACATGATTGTATTTAAAATAACGTCACAGATGATAGCAAGATCCATAAGAACAATGTTGCAAATGGGCTGAATGGACCTATGGAGGATCTGTGGGATGTCATAGACAAGAATAACACAGGATCAAAAGACATGAATGGGGAGGAGGAGCCAAGATGGCAGAGTAGAAAGATTCACATATGCTAGCTCCTAACCTACAGCCCATAAAATACCTGTAAAGAACTCCCAACAAATTATGGAGCAGTGGAAGCCACACAACAATGGAGTGGAGGAGATTTCTCTTCCAGAGAACCCTGAAAAACTGACACCAAAGGCCCGTCACACACCGAACCTGGAGCAGAGCCCAGCCCTGCCTGGGCCGTGTGGCACTGAGAGGAGCAGATCTGAGCAGGCTTCAGGGACAGAATCTCCAGCAGCTGCTCATATCCCTCCACCCACAGATGCCAAAGGTCAGTGAGAGAGCCTTTTTGGCTGGCCGAGAGGGGTGTCCCCAAAACTCAGGCCCCCTTGGAAGGTGGCAGCGGAGGCAGTAGCAGACAGGGGCTCCCAAAGCAGGCAGGAGCTCAGATCCATTGTTGAAGGTCTCCGCATAAACCCCCTGAGGGAACTGAGACCTGTGTGGTGGTCCTGCCCCCATCTGAGCAGCTGAACTTAATCTCCCACTGAATAGCAGCCCTGCCCCTACCTGAGTACCTGAATGTAATCTCACACTGAATAGCAGCCCCACCCCTGCCAAAAGCCCTGAGGCTGGGAAGCAGCATTTGAATCTCAGACCCCAAGCACTAGCTGTGCAGATCTGGAGGCAAGGTGGGGACTTTCAAGCATTCTTGATGAAAAGACCAGAGCTGAAAAGAAAATTTGACTTTCAAACACAAGAATCAAGAGAAGCATGAAAAAGTAAACAGCAAAAAGAAGTCATAAGGGACTTACTAAAGTTGAACTGTTTACATTCCTACATGGAAAGACAATATTTGTAACTCTTGAAACTTCAGTATCTGAGTAGTTGGTGGGATTACACACACACACACA
>CM053771.1:232283637-232313079 GCA_028658325.1 Potorous gilbertii
GAAGATTTGACAAGCTAATCTTGTCTTCTCACCGCACCCCCCCCCCCACCCCCCCCCCCCCCCCCCCCCGCTCCCTCCCACGTACATGATAAGTATTTTAATGTTCAGAGATTCAGAAAAAAAGATTCTGTGACCTCTGGTATGAACATTAAAATCCCTTTGAGTTGGATTAATAACAATGATAGCTCACATTTCTATAGTACTCTTCTCATAACACTCTGTGAAGGAGATACTATTATACCCATTTTAGAGGTAAGAAGTTGAGGTCCATAGCTGTTAAGTGACCTACCAAAAGTCACACAGATCATAAATGTCCAAGCTGGCATGAACTCAGCTCAGGTACTCTGACTCAAATTCAGTGAGTGAATGAGTGAAGGACTGAGTGTGTGTGTGTATGTGTGTGTGCGCATGTGTGCGCATGTGTATGTGTGTATATGTGTGTGTGTGAGAGAGAGAGAGAGAGATTAAAGACAGAGACATAGAAAAAGACAGACAGTCAAAGTCAGAGAGAAAAGGAGACAGCATGTGAGGGACAGAGACAGAGAGACAATGTGCAGGGTACTAGAGAAGGCTCAGTTATTCTATATTTCCAGGAAATTTAATGTACATTATCTCATTTAATTTCCACAACCCCGTGAAATAGGGTACCTATAATCATTCTCATGTTAAAGATGAGGATATTGAGACTTAGGTTAAGAGCTAGTGCTAATTCAATGCAATAAACATTTATCATTTGTCTCCTGTGGTCCAGGAACTGTGCTAGGCACTGGAGATACAAAGACAAAAAAATGGAACTACTGAAATTAAATTTTTCTAGAACCTCAGGTCAGGGTGTTCACAAGCTCATAGATGTGATCTGAGGGAGACCCCAGAGGCCATCTAGTAAAAGCCCTCATTTTGCGGACGAGGAAACCCAGGCTCAAGCTCACATGGGTAGTAAGAAACAGAAGCAGGATTTAAACCTGGATCCTCTGATCACAGAGTCAATTATCTTTCCTTTCTGCTGGGAGAGAAGCTATTTCAGGACTTCCTGTTTTGATGGATCTGCCTCTTATTAGCCATGCCTTCTCAATTTTCCCATCTGTAAAATAGGTCTAATAACATGGCATGACCTACCTCACAAGGATATGAGAAAAGTTTTTTTTAGGATTTGGGGATTGTAGGATCCAGTTCAAACCCTTAACATAGATAAGGAAACAGGACAGAAGGAAACATTGTCTCATTGGAGGAAAGGGGAAAGAAGGGAAATAGAGTAATGGTGAGTTCAGATTTTACACATCTCATTGAGAGCATCCAGCTGCAAACATCAGATCTTCCATTTGTCTGACCCTGCTTTACAAGACCCACTCTCACTTCTCCCTGGACAGAATTGTTCTGGTTTCATGGTTGGCAGCTGTGTGGTAGCAGCAAAGGTACCAGATGTGGGGAGGGGCTGGTACTCCCAAGTGCTGGGTAATTATGCTCAGCGCCTCTGAGCCTCCGACAAGGACCCGGTTCGCTTGGTTTGTTCTGCTCTGAGGAGGCACGGGGCTTGTCTTACAAGGAAAGCTCTTGTTCATGCTGTGGAGTCAGCTGGGGGTTGGGGGCTGGGTACGTGATACTAGCTGGGCAACCCAACCCTGGCAATGATTTTCTAATGTTTCGTGTGAAGGCGAGGGGGCATCTATCCTGCTGAGGATCCTTGCCCCCCTTCTACTCTGAGCCCAGCTGTGAAAGGAGAGGATGATAAGGGGCATAATAGGACCTCACATTTGTATTACTCTTTAGGGTTTGCATAGGGTTTCTGCCTCTATCATCCTGTCTGGTCTTTGTTATAGTAAGGTGAAATGTCGTGTCGTGAGCGAAGTACTAGATTTGAACTCAGAGTTTGAGTCCTGTCATTGCCACTTATTACCTAGGAGACCTTGGGTTAGTTACTTAATCTCTATCTGTAAAATGAGGAGGGTTGGACTAGATAATCTTTAAAGTCCCTTCTAGCACTAAATCCTATAATCAAAAGACCTGTATTTCATCATCAGCTCTGCTATTTATTAGTTGTTTGACTTAGGCAAGTCATTTCAACTCTCTTGGCCTCAGTTTCACTATATGTCAAATAGGGAAAATAACACTGGCACTTCTGACTTTACAAGATTGATGGGAGGAACACACTATCGATCTGTTGTTCAGTCTTTTTGAGTTGTGTCCAACTCTTTGTGACACCATTTGAGGTTTCCTTGGTAAAGATACTGCTGTGGTTTTCCATTTCCTTCTCTGGCTCATTTTACAGATGAAGACCTGAGACAAAAAGAGTTAAGAGACTTGCCTAGGGTCAAGTACTGTCTGAGGCCAGATCTGAATTTGGGAAGATGAGTCTTCCTGCCTGGAGATCCAGTATTCAATCCTCTGTAGCATCTAGCTACCATTGTTCTAGGGAGGCATCATCATCCCTATTAGCATTAGAAAAGTCAGAATAAAATAACGTAAAACTCCGAACTAAGATCAGGTTTTCTGACTCCTAGGTCAAAGCTCTTTCCACCACACCAAATTAGGCAGCCACTACTCACTTAAAGCACTGTCTTCAAACTTGGTGATATTCCAGTGAATCATTAAGTCTGTAAAACTACACCTAGGAATGATAATGATGATTCTTATAGCGACTATTATTGTTTTTTCACATTTCTATAGTAGCAGCTAGGTATCATGGTGGATAAAGAACTGAACTAGAGTTGGGAAGACTGATTTCAAATCCAACCTCAGACACTTATCAGCTGGGTGACTCTGGGCAAGTCACTTAACCTCTGAATGCTGCAGTTTCCTCATCTATAAAATGGGGAATAATATGTCCTGGGGTTTTTTGTGAAGATCAAGTGATATTGTGAAAGCACCTTGTGAACTTTAAAGCACCATATAAATACCATCTGTTATTATTGCTATAGTAATTAAGGTTTACAAAATGATTTCATCACAACCACCAGGTTGTTGTTTGCCCTTTGTTTTGAGGAGTACCAATGACATCACAGATGATGTCTTGACATGTACTTGAATTGTATTTAAGTAAGGCAGAGCTGCACACAGTCATCAGTCTCACTCTATCTTCCTGAGTCATTGAAGTTCAATGGCAGAACGAAAGTCAAAGCAATGAGCAGTGGACCAGGATGTTGTGGATGACCTTGGAGTCTTCAATGTCTGACCAAACTCTAAAAGCTCCATGGTGCCTACTTCATATACCTTCATGACTATTGTTTCTATCTGCTCATTCCATTGGGGAAAGATAGATAAACCTGAAAGACCAAGGCAAATGTACCACTGATTGAGGTGTATTCTGTTTCTTGTTCATCACGGTGACTCAGTGTCCCTTTCTGGGTCCCTAGCAAGGGTACCAGGGGATCATTGCTTTACTATCACAGATTATAATTTCTCTACAATCATCATTATATGTGTGCTATCATCCTCATTTTGCAGATGAAGGATTGAATCTCAGAGAGATAAAGTTATCTGTTCAAGGTCATGCAGTTACGAAGTGTCAGAGTCAAGACTCAAATCCAAATCTTTTGAAGTTGAGTCCAAACTACTTTCTTATAAAAGCACACCTATATGTAGGACCCTTTTTGATGTTGGGGGGGAACATTTAGAGCATGGAGATATGATCTTTGCCCTTGGGAAACTCCTAAGTTATGCTTTGGTGGTTGATGAAGCACCCATAAGAATAGCAATAAGACCCATTAAGAGAACCACAGAAGCAAGTGAAAATGCATAGATGTGCATTTCTCTTCTTGTACTACATTGTTGTCTCTTCTCTAAGATGATGCATTGATGCTGATGACTATCTATATGGAGCTTGGAGTGGAGGTCTGACTGGCAAGATAGTGCATGGCAAGTAGTCCTTTCCAATGAATGCACATGTGAAGGTTATGGAAATGACTATGGGGTATACTACCTTGGGAAACATGAAGGGATAGATGCAGAACAGAAGAATGACTTGAGTTCATTGAGATCAATCATGGAAGGCTGACAAAGAACAATTCCATTCTTCCTGAAATTTCCTTTATCCTCCCTCAAATAGGTTGGTACCCCAGGCCCACACTTTAACCATTGCCTCCAGTCCTTGGGCAGACTCCAAGGTGCATGGATTCTCAGCTCCCTTGGCTTCCCTTGGCCTTTAGCATGGACATCCACTTTCTTCCCCTTAGCTCATAAAAGACAGAAGATTTGATTTTTCAAAAAGACTTTACTAGCAATTAGGATAAAAAATTACAGTGAAATTGTGGATAGAGCACAGAATTGGTGAGTTTATAGAGCATGGAATCTTATTCTGATTTCCTAAATCCAGGGCTACTTGGTCCCATCTAATAAGTAATTGTAATAGCTACTATTGATACAATGTTTTAGGGTTTACAAAATGGTTTGCCTCCTAGTAACAGATACTGCTGGGTAGTATGATACCCCATTTCACAGATATGAGGGCTGAGGACCAGAGAAGTTAGGCAATGTATCTAGGATCACACAGGTGTTAAGCATCAGAGGTGGAATTCAGTGTCTTCCTATCATACCACATATTCTCCAAAGGCCTGACCTCAGTGGTCAGCTGCTATGATGCCTTGGGAGAGGCCTTCCACTGTTCTCTTTCTTTTCAGAATTGGAGCCCCTTTCTGTCCCTCCCACCAGAGGGAGAGGGGGCTTCCAAATTACTATTCCTTTGCCAGGCAGGAAATACTGACTACACATCTGTCCCAGTCCAGCTGGAGGCTCACCCCCTTTCCCTACTCAAATCAATAGCTCATCTCATCATAGAGAAGTATCCATCCAAAGCCCACATTGCAATTTTACACACACCCCCAACCTTACATCTACAGTAATGATGAAACATAATTTCTACCCATAATAAAAGAAGGCTCATTCCATCATCAGGCTTCCCAAAAAAATGTGAGCTTTCAGTAGGGCATACAAGTAGCACGACATAGGTTGATGAAAGGATAAGGAGAGAACAACTTAAGGAATGAAGAGGAATAGTAAAATTTATCCATTAAGCTCAGAGTGGGAAATAAGTAAGTTATGTGTTGGGGATGGTCATCTGGTTGGTCTGGTTAGGGTCACAGAGTCTGAGCAAGGGAATAGTTACATGTGAAGGTAGTAAGATCTGGGGAGAGGGAGATGGTTGATCAAGGTCATTGTAGGTTGGACTGAGGATAAATTCAGTAGTATAGACAGTAGGGAGCCACCATAGGCTCTTAAGTAGGGGAGGGATATGATCAACAGAGGGTTGGAGGAAGATGATTTGAGAAGCTACTTACAGAGTGATGAGAGTGATGAGAGGTGGCAAGCAAGTACAATTAGAGTAGATTACATGACTGGGAGGCTATTAGGGAGGATAAGGTGCTAGACTAAAGTAACAGCTGCATGAGTGGAGAGAAGGGGATGAATGTAAGAGAGCTAGAGGTGACAGGGCCTAGTAACTGATTGGTTGTGGGGGTGAGGGACAATGAAGAATGGAAAATGACTCAGAAGTTATGAACCTGGAAGAATTTCCAGCGTCGTGGCATTCTGACCACAAATTCTCAGGGTTGTATGAAGGTAGAATTTCCACAGTGAGGAGTTTGGATTCAAATCCCAGGGTTGTTCCTGCCTGGAATTTCCAAGGATTCTCATTAGAATTCCAAAGAGTGATGATATCCAAGCCCAGAATTCCTAGTCTGTTGCTATGTTAAAACAATACTTTTAACTCAACGCCATTCTAAAACCAAATTCCTATCAAGTTGTGACTCTGTTCTTAACATCAGCACCATGAATTAACCTCGTGGTCTGCTGCTCCACTCTTTGAAGTCTTATTCCTACCAGCCCTAGGTTCAGTCATTCTGCCACTACAGGGCACTGATTCTATACTTGAGTCCGCCTCAGGCTCTAAGAAAAGTCTTGCTGCTCTGGGAACTGTTCTTGCTGTTAATCATCCTGCAGGGTGATTGATGGAGACAAATGGCAGCTGGTAATGAAGCCTGCTCCTCTCTGGAGCCCTCTTCTAGACTAGAGGAAGATGAGATCCAGGGAAACTAAAGTGGAGCATAAGGGAAAGTAGCCCAGTGCAATGGCTCAGGGAGTAATGAGACGGCCTTGGGGTGTAGTATGGCTGTAGCAATGAGATTTATTAAGGTTCCAGAGAGTTGGATCAAGAATGAATTAAAATGGTCCTCCAAAACTGTTAAGTGTCTGCAAAGAAGATCATCCTGGAAGGAGTACTATAGTTTTTAATGAAATGAGTTGGTCCTAGAGGGAGTGATATACTGGATGAAGTGAGATGGTCCTTGGGCTGGAGTAGCATGATACTGGAGGAGGAGTGACATTGTTTTGGATTCAGTGAGATGATCCTGAGAGTGGTGAGATGATCCTAGGTCCAATGAAACATCAGACATTTGGACATAGTGAGATGAGGGCAATAAGATGGTTCTCTTTGCTAATGGAGTCTCATGAATGAAAGTCAGGTACAAACTCAGACTTTTGTATCCTGAAAATGCAATTTTGTACATTTCTCTCACTACATTCTTATAGTCACACTCTGAAAGACCCAATAAGATGCCCAGATAGCAAGTGTGTGTGTATCTGCCTCCCCAGGAAGGAAGAGCAAAAAACATACATGTGTAGGGCCTTGGCAAGTGGATCATCAACAGAAGGAGAATTAAAGTGAACATATCTGGGAACACCAAGAGATGAGAAAAATAAAATAAAATAAAAGAGATGAGACAACCCTCACTTCAAGTCAGACTGGCCTAACCATGATTCCTGTCTTTGGACAGCAGAGACCTCTAATTCAATGAAGGTTAAAAATAACTTCAGAGGAGAAAGGAAATAATTTGTAATGAGAAGACCTCAAGACATGGATTTAGGAAATTTGAATTTGAGTCCTGGGTCTCTCGAGTACTACCTCCCCAAAATTATGTTGTATCTAGATTATGCATATTTCTATATTTCTACTTGTCTCCCCTGTTTGAAAGTAATCTCCCTGAGCAGATACAGTTTCAATTTGTTTTTGTATCCCCAGCATTTAGCAGAGTACCTGGCACATAGTATTTGTTCACTTAATAAGTGCTGATTAATTGACTGATATCTGCATCATCTTGGGCAAGTTGGTGGAATAGGTTATTCCAGAAAGTCATGAGTTCTTCATCCCTAGAAATTTTCAGACATAGAGTTCTTGACCAAGAGTCAGGTAGAAGGGATTCATGGGCACATACAAATTAGACTATATGACCTCTGAGGGTTCCTCATAATGATAAGATTCTGTGAAACTCGCCTCTGAGCTTTAAATACTCTATCTGTAAGATGGGAATTAGAATATCTGCATTGCCAAATAAAGTCATTTATAAGTTGCAAAATGTTCTATGTAGAGGAGCCATGATGACGATGAGGATGATGATGATGATGATGATTAGTTTGTGCTAAGGGCATTCTCTATGTTTACCATATCTCTCAAATAGTCCAGCCAAGTATGAAGTCTGAGTCAGGTAGATCCAGGAAAGACAAGGAGTTGTTCAAGTTAAATGCACTTCAGATATCCAAGGAGCGCCAGGCTCAATCAGTGCTATCTAAGCCATACTTAGACCCTGTCCCATATCTATGCTTGGTCATCACCTACTTCTCTCACTTCTCCCATTTTGTCCCAGGAAGCTTTAGACATCCTCTGTCCTCTTTCTTATGGCTTGCCTTCTCTGATTCTCACAGTCTTACTCATTAATGCCTAGTGACCTTTATCCTATTTCACCACCTCAACAAGTGAGAGCTCTAGACCAGAGCAAGCCCTTGGTTGAAAGCTCTCCTCTACTTCTGATGAAGACCTTTTCTGTTCCCATCTTTCCTGAACAATTTTTTTCTGCCTCAATTATTACTAAAACCCTAGCCTCGCCAAAGCTGTAGCTTTAGTTAACTGTTAGCTTTGTAGCTTCCGTCTCGGGAAAGGTGCTAGAGGGGGTCCTATCTGGACTCATGGAGAATTTTAAAGAGACAGGCTCTAACCTCAGGACTGGATGGAAGTCCTGGAGATATCCGTGCCTTGTTGGGAAGAAAAAAGTCAGTCCTGCAAAACAGCGACCAAAGAAAACCTGGAGAAACTGGAGTAACTCACAGGCAAGCACTGATGGAAGAGAAGAGAAATGTAGTTACATATTCATCAGCTTTTAAATATTCATGAGGATAGTAAAGCAGATTAATTTTCAAGGCTCATTTCTCTTGTGGTTCCCACTGTCCATATTTTACAGCAGGAGAAGGAAAGGGAACTACAGATCACTTAGCTACTACCTTTACCATCATTTAAAGGAATGTTGTAGAGGGTGGGGAAGAAGGAGGGAACTCAATGTGATTGGTGATGAGAATTCTCTAAGATACCTTAGTGGCTCTCTCTTTTGCTAGTAGGTTGTGCTGGGCAGCAGGGGGTGCTGCAGGCAAGATAATGTGCAAGGGGAAGAAGGATAGGAAAAAGGATGCAGTACAAATCTGAAAGGATTCTTAGTGGTTGTTGTACACATTTTTGGGCTCTGTGGTTGAAATAAAAATGAAGAGACCTGCAGTTAGAGCCAATAATATTGGGTTTGGTCCCCACTATTTTAATTTGATATCATTAAGTGAATTAAATGAAGAGAAAGAATAGAGAGGAGGTGATGGAAGGGAAGGGAAGGAAAGCAGTGAAAAGGAAAAAAGAGGGAAGATGAGGAGAGGGAGCAGAAATGCAGAGAGTGTCATGAAGGAAAGTAGGAGTCAGAAAGAGGGAAAACACAATTTGCTGCAACAAGGGTTGAGGCTGGCTATATGGAAGGCCTTCTAGATTGCCCAGGTGGGGAAACCTTAGGCAAAGAGGACTAGGGAAGAACAAAAATACTCCAAACCAACCAATGAAGCAAACAAATAAACAAAACAAGGGAAAGCATTTGGAACAATTTGGGTTAAGCTTCCCTGGAAGGATGGAGAAGGAAGAGATAACCTGTGAAGGGCCTAAGATTAGTTTCAAAAAGTCATAGAATTTCCTTTTTTTTTTTTAATATGGGCAAATGTTTTCATCCCTCAATTCAATTTAGTAAATATTTATTAAGTGCCTACTATGTACCAACCACTATGCTAAGCACTAGATATAGATCATCATGGATATAGGTTAGCAACTCATCTGTAACTTAGAATCAGAGAGAGTTGCCCAAGGCACTAAGATTTAAGTGACTTGTCCAAGGTGGGACCATTAGTATGTGTTAGAATCAGGACATGAATTCAGGTCCTCTTGACTTGAAGTCCCCTCCTCTGTCCACCTCCCCATTTTGCCTCTGAGAAAATCATGGAACCTTATTGAAAGGAATTTGGGTTTTTTTTTTTTTTAGTAGGTGGGGATCTGTCACAGAATAGGCATCACAGGATGGCCACCATATTGATTGCCTTGGAGCACTTCCTGTTGCCACTGCACAGAAGAGAGATTTCTTTTTCAAGCTTGAGCCCTAAGTACTGAGAGTCCAACCATTTTACTTCTTACCCATCCTATCATTTCTTGCTGGTTAACCCTATTTTCACCACCAGGGTCACCCTTAACTTTAACTCTCAGCTCTCTGGGTCTTTGGAAAAGATGATTCCTTTTCTCTATAAACTCAAGGTCGTTTCAGCTTCAGGTCAAACTATTCTTCTCAAGACCACTTGAACTCTGATTCAGTCAGGGCTCTTTTAGTCCCTGATAATCTTTTTTTCTATGTTCTGGGAATGCAACCCTTTGCTTTTCAGCCTTTGCTGACCCCCTAACCTAGACTAGTCTGTCTGATTTCTCCCAGAAAACTCAAGTCTAATGCTAAATCTCTAGCTATGTGATTCTGGGGAAGTCACAGGTCACAGTTGTGAAACTTTGGCTAAAAGAGGATGACTGGATCTTGTCATTTGTTGCTTTATCTGTCAAATGGGTATGTTAATACTTACTCTAACTTTACTAAGTTGGCATAAGGGCTAAATGAAGAAATGGATGTGAAAGCACTTTGTAAACTGTAATTATAAACATAACATACAATGTGTAATGTGGTAGACAGAATATTGCAGGTAGAATCAGAGGTCCTATGAGCCTCATCTATATAGTGAGAACATGTTTACACTGCCTACCTCACAGGAATATTGTGAGAAAAGTACCTTCTATATCTTCCACTCAGGGAATAATCTATGATGTCATCATGCAGAATTCTCTTCACCAATGGAGTTAATTTAGTAGCTAAGTCCTAGAGAGTTAGCTCAGGCACATAGAGATTAAAGTGACCTACTCAGTTAGGTGACACAGTAGATACAGCACAGAACTGAAGTCTGAAAGACTCATCTTCCTGAGTATAAATCTGGAGTGCTTTGGGCAAGTCACTTAACTCTGATTGCCTCAGTTTCCTCATGTGTAAAATGAGCTAAAGAAAAATGGCAAACCACTCCAGTATCTCTGCCAAGAAAACCCCAAATGGGGTCACAAAGAGTCAGACGTGACTGAAAAACAACTGAATGACAACCCAGGGTAAGAAGGGGAAAGGGGAAAGAAAGGGGCAGAGAAGGGGAACAAAAGAGCCACAGTGGTGGAAAGCAGGAGAGTTTGAAAAAGAAAGGGAGAACACACAAATCGCAACAACTACTGAGGTTAGAAGGACTTCCAGACTGTCAGGGTTGTCTGTTAATATTTGATTCGTGACAGAGACAGGATTTGAACCTAGATCTTCTTCTCTCTAAGCCCAGCCTTCTATCTACATAAAAGTCTGCAATCTTTACAAGTGCCAAATAAGTGAGATTTATTGTTCTCATCATCTTATTTCACTTTCTGAACCAACTTTTCCTCTGAACAGTCCCAGTTCCTGTATAGCAACATTCTCTAACGTCAACAGCTATGACTTCCAAGTCTTTTCAGTCAAGCCCGTGGTATGACTGTTTCTTTTCCTGCAAATGTGAACATAACCATTAGCATCTCTACAATTTAATTGTACATCAATTCCTTTACTTCTAGCTATACTGTACATACCCCTAAATCCATAAGAATTTTGTGGTAAGGGGTTTCTGTTGAGGAATCTAAGCAAAACTAGGTGATGGGTGATATCAATGTGTCATTATTGTCACCCAGAACCCTTCCCAATGAATCTGTTTCAGTACAATTTCCCCCTTATTTCTGTCCCCATTGTCATGAACATGTTTCTGGTGATACAAGCTAATCTCCACTAAAGAGGAGACCAAGTATGCCCAAGTAGGAACTGGAGTGACAGCGATGAGGATAGCACTGTGGGTGATGGTGGCTCTGCCAATGCACATAAATCTTGGAATTTCATTTTTCTCTTGTTTCTGCCTCCATCAACATGGGGATGTTCCTGGTGACATGAGTTAATATCTATGCCACAGAAGGAGCACCTAAGGAGTTGACAAAGTGTGCCTAGGTTGGAACTGGAGTGATAGTGATGAGGTGGTACTGCTGATAAACATGAACATGAATGATGATGAACATGAATCTTGGGATTCCACGTTTCTCTTGTTCATGTCTCCATTAACATGGGGATATTCCTGGTGATATGGGCTTATCTGTAGATCTCCATGCCCTAGAGGGAACACCAAAATGAGTTGACAAGATGTGCCTAGATTGGCATTGCAGTGTGAAGAATGAGGGTGCCACCATTGATGATGGCAGCTCTGCCACTAGGCTATTATTGGCCATCAAGAAGAATGGTCTTGTAATGATAATTGTATCACTGTACAAAGCATCAGTGGAGGAGAGGAGAGTGATGTAGGAGATCCTCAGGCAAGGAGATAGGAACCAGGTAATTTCTGCAGGTGATAGGCTGTGGTATTCCCTGTCTCCCACTTCCATACCTTTGCCATCTTCTCTCATCACCCACTTCTTCTCTCTCTTGAAAGACCTTGGGATATTTCCTTGGGTCAAATGTTCTTCCTCCTCCATTTGTGATGTGGTTTCGGCAGAGAGTCTGATGAGGAATTTTTGTGAGATCTCAATCTACCTAGGCTTGCCAGTCTGAAAGGAAAAATGATCAACTTGTAATGGGGGAGCAAAAAGGAAAAGAAAGAAAGAAAAGAAAACAGAAAAGGAAAGAAAAGAAGAGAAAGATTTGATCTGAATTTATCTTGGTAAAGGGGCCTGGGCATTGTCCAAGTTGAGACTTCATTCCCAACCGCTCCACCAGTACCTATCCAAAACAAAACAATTTCCCCCTATGGCTGCTTTTGTCAAACAATTAGCGTCAGGACCCCTGTCTGTGCCCAGGGACTGATCATCCTCTTAATTGCAATTCTCTTGTTATGCAAAGTCATCAGCCACCTAATGTCCCATGTTATTGCTGGGACTTTTTGCCTACAGATACCAACACCGCGTTTTCTTCCCATCTAGTTTGCTGGTCTGAGCTAGAGACCTGCCTGACAGACCGCCCAGGATACTCAAAGTGCTCTGGTGTGAGGTAACATTGTAAATATATGCTCATTTATATCAGCTTGCATGCTAGTCATTTAACATCCTCAGCCCTAAACTCCCATCCCCTATCCATACTTTTCTCTCATAGGTTTGTAGAATTTGGAGCTGGAAGTAGTCCAGAGCAAGGTCATCTAGTCCAAACTATTTAAAAATTTTTTATTTTATTTTATTCAATTAACAAAAATCTATTTCCCTCCTGCCTCCTCCTATTAGAAAAGAAATAAAAAGATAAAAGAAAGATGAAATCCTTGTAACAAATATGCACAGTTAAGCAAAACAAATTCCCACATTGTCTGTGTCTAACCAATATGTCTCATTCTGCTCCCTGAATCTATCACTTGTCTGGCAGGAGGTGGGTAGCAGGCTTCATTATCCATTCTCTGGAATTAAATCTCTTCATTTTTCAGAAGAAACTGAGATGTAGAGATAGGGAGTGAATTGTCCTAGCTCATTACAGATAGCAAGTAGCAGAGGGGCTTTGCTTTCAAATCCAGTCCTCTTTCCTCCATCACCCAACTTGGTCTTTGCCTCAGTTCTCCACAAAGCCTCAGCTTCATAGACTAGGCTAATCAGGTTCTCTATTATATCTACTAGTTCCTATCATCTCCCTCCCCACCTCAGAACCAGTCCCTCTAACTTATTCCCTATTAACGATGAGACGGTGCCAACCTGCCCCTTTGTGGAAGTGGGAAGTCTGTGGGTGTTAGCACATGTGCACATGTTTGGAGGCTTTTTCAATGTATTGATCAGTTGTGCAGATTTTTTTCCTCTTCTTTTTTTCACTCTTTTCTTTCTTTGTTTTTAAAAAATACCATTTGTTATGTAGGATGGCTTTCTCGGAGGTGAAGGAGGAGAGATACTGCAGATAACTATGATGATGTAAAAAATAGAAAACATCATTAAAAACTTATTTTCAATTAAAAGGAAAAAGATCAGAACTGGGGAGGGAAGCTTGGTGGGTAATTTAGGTCATGAAGAACCAATTGGGTTGTAGATAGAAGAAATCTAGATACAATTTGTGTCCCCAAACTTGGTAATTCTAGACCCTGAGTGGGGCGGGGGATTCAGGCCCCATAGTGTAAAGTACATCTTTGTGATGCTGCTGGACTCAGTACTGATCAGTAAACTGCAGTGTCTCTTCTCCCTTTCTCCCTCCCCCAACTTGCAAAAAATGAATGAAGACAGTGTCATATCCTTCATCCTTTCTGTCCCTTGTGGGGGAGGGTTATTTAGGTAAAATCAGGAGGTAGCCCTGGTGTACCAAGTAGTCCAATTTGTCAGTATAACCAAGGGTTTGTTGGAATTTGTTAGAAAGAGTTCAGAAGAGCTGATTGTTAAATTTTCAGTGTGAGCATTTATGACAGAACTGGCAAATGCTACAAATCAGGAATTGCTTTAGTGCTAACTGATTGTCTAGATTTAAGTAATCCTGATTAAACTTAAAAGAGTGTCATGAGTACATTTTTGTTTATGTGTGTGGGAAAGCTGGTTGTTAAATATTTACCAGTACCTCCCTGAGTATCACCTCCTTTTCCAAAGAGCTTAAGCACAGTTTGAGCAAGGCTAGAGATAGAGAGCAGAAGGAGAGAGGGAAGGAAGGACCCATGGCTTGAGCTCCCCCAACCTCAAGCATTTGCATTGGAAATCTAGTCTTCCCATTTCTAAACCCATTCTTCTTCCTCTTCCTTCTGTCCTTCTCTCTTACCTTTCCTCTTCTTTGCATTTGGTTTTACTTTCAATTAAATGGATTAAATCTGTCCTTTCCCCTTCTCCAATGGAGGCAGTAGAGATTGGAAGTGGGAAAGAATCATGGCTATGAGGATTCTAGTTCATCTACTTCTGTTTCCTCATTAGTAACAAGACCTTGAACTCTTTGAGTAGTTCCAACTAGATAAATATCAGACTTCTTTGAAGGGGGTATTTCTCCATCTTGAGGATGCCATTTAACAAAGTCAAGAAAATAACTTGAGGGTCATGAAAGGGTCCAGGCCAGTTCAGTATCACAAAGCTTTGGGGTTAGAAAGGATGTTAGAGATTATGTAATTCCATCTTTCATAGGTAATGTCAGGAGGACCTGAGTTCAAATGTCACCTCAGACACTTAACACTCACTAGCTGTGTGACCTAGGCAAGTCACTTAACCCCAATTGCCTCTCCAATCTTCCTGATGAATAAGTGAGACTGGTGACCTGCACAGCCCTCCCTCACTCGAAACAAAATCAAGTGCAAGTCATGTCAACATTTCTCTGATGGCATGGTCTTCTTTAGCAATGAAGGACAAACACACAGGTGATGTAATTGGGAAGATAACTTGTCCAAAGGCAAAACTAATAAGTGATGGAAATAGGAATTGAGTCCAGGTCTTCTGGCTTGGTGTTCTTTCTATTCTACCACATTTTAAAATAGGATCACATAAGAATCCTCTTAAAATCATATTTTAGATGGGAGTTCTTTAAATTGTCCTCTTCCTGAGTCATTGGTCTAGTTCTTCCCATTCCCCTCGTGGAGAAAGAGAAGCTGAGACTCTTTGGGAGAAAGGGAAGCTGAGACTCTTTGGTTAGTTGTTCCAGGAACTTGAGATTTTTTGGTATGTTTATTCCTCTTAGAGGACTTATCTACTCCCCAGTCTCCTTGGCTCCAGCTTTCAGCTTCTCCCCACCCCACCCCCTCTAATCCATCAATGACAAGTGTCCTCTAACTAATGTGTTATTTTGATCTCTGCCTATCAGTGGTTTTCCCAGGGATTGCCTCAATTCTCCCAACATAGTAGGCACTTAATAAATGTTTGTTGAACTGAATTGAATTCCTTGCTCAATGAAGTCCTTATTGACCTATTGCTACAAATCCAGGCTCCTTGGCATGGCCTGAGGTCCCTTTCTCCACTTCCTTCTTGGTCCCCTTTTATTTCTTGTATATATTCACTGCCCTCATCTCCCAGGCTTGTATTCTCCAGCAAAGATAAATCTCTCAGACCCCAATCTCTTCTTTTTTCCTCTGTTTCTGCTATTCTCTCTGTGTGTGCACAGACTGCTTCTTTCTCTCCTTCTAAACCTCACTCAACACATCTTTTCTAGGAAATCTATTCTGATTGAGTTCTGACCATGTTTTTCCTTTTTAGCATCCTAACTCCCCCTCACTCTTTGCCCCTCCAATTCCCCACTGATGTCTACAGATCTTTCAAGTAGCATATTTGGTCTAGATTTATCTGCTTTGCGTTGTGTCTAATGTCTGTGTTGCTCCCGTTATCAGATTGGGAGTTTCCCAAGGATGAGAGAGACTGGATCTTCTCCTTCCTTTAATTTAGTTTAGATGGTCTCATGGTACGCAATTCAAGACTTTGACCACAAGGGACTCTTGGTTTAGGGCATCAACTTTCTCATTGACTAATCAACTTTTTCCATCCATTCCAGTCAGTCAATCAGTCCATAGCATGTACTAAGTACTTACTATGTATCAGGTACTGTACTAAGCTCTGGAGACACAAATACAGAAAACAGTCCCTGTCCTCAAGGGGCTTATATTCTAATGGAGGAGATCCCATGTAAATAAAGAGGTATATAAAGATCTACACAGAGTATGATGGTGAGGATATACCAGGAGCCAGACTTGCCTCCAAACTAGGGGTCTAGTCTTTATTGCTATTTTTCTAGGAGATAGACCCTAGTCTCAGGAATCCATATTTCCTGGTATTTATGTCTGCCCACTGAGCTACATGCTCATACCTCCTCTACTGGTCACTTCTTCTCTACCTTCTGTATCAGGAGAAACAGCCCCATTCAACTGGTGTCAATCTCCAGCTAACAGAAGTGCCTCTCTCGTCTCCTGCTCACATAAGCTTCAGCTCTGAGTGAGGGTCAACAGTCAATGAGAGAGAAGAAAATTCTTTCCCTTTCTATCTTCATGTCTTGCAGTTTGTGGCCCAGCTTCCCCTCCTCCCATCTCCTGGTCTCACCTTCCATGCTTGGGTCTCTCCTGGCAGCCAGAAGCAGGGTGCCTTCGATTTCTCTATCCAGCATACTGTGTAACAATCTTCTGCACTTCTGTAATTAGAGGAGTTTTAAGCAAACTCCCTGATGGATGATTACAGCAAGTTCAATTCTAACTCCTTTGATCACTAAAGAATGAGAATGTTGCTGGAATATTTGTCACAGTGCTGGCCAGGCAGACTCCAAACCTCAAATCTCCACAGTTTTCTTTAAGAGTGCTTAGTTGCTAGCATTCAAGGTTCCTGCGCACTCCCTTTTCCCTGTCCTGGGGACTGAGGTTTGCTCAACAGAGGGAATGATGAGTTTGAATTCAAATCAGTAATGACATCCTACTTTCAACAAGTAATGGGCATCTTCACTTTGGACACATTTTTGACTAAAATCATCGAGCCATTTAGGTAAGCTCTGGGTTGGCTTTGAAGTCAACGCTTTTGTCTAGAAGGGGATGTCAGAGGGTCTTCAGTGAATTCAGTACAGTGTAATGGAAAGAAAAATGGACTTGGAATTAGCAGACATGGGTTCCACGACCAACTTAAATCCTTTCTAGCCTTGTGTCTATCAGTCAACCTCTCTGAAAATCTGTTCACTTATCTATAAAATGTAGAACCTAATCCTTGTCCTATCCCGCTCACATGGTGGTAGATATAAATATGAAAGCATGGTAGATATGTGAGCTAATGCTGTTCTATACTTTTGCCCCTGGGCAGGTCTGAGCCGAAATGTTTCAACTTCTCTGAGGTGTCTAGAGAAGGTGCTGTTCATTGCTTGGTGTAGGAAAGGCCCCCTGGACTTGCCCAAGCTATCTCCTGGTTCCTTTCTACAGCTCCATGGAGAGTTGCTTTATGCTGGTGCTACCTCCGACAGAAAGCACTGTTCTCAACAGTTTGGCTCCTGGTGGCCCCCAGCAGCCCTGGCAGATGAGCAGCCCCAGTATATTAATAGACTATTAATGTCTCCAACTTTCCCGAGCAGTGGGCCTGAGTTTTCCATAGGTTAATTAGGCCATATTTCAGGATAATTATGGCTGTATATTCCTACACTAATTAAGTGGCTCTAAAACATCTCCACAATGCGGCTCAGTGAATCATAATTAAGCCTTGCTGCTGTGTGCTCGCCACCAGGGCTGATCCCCACACACGGCGCCAACTCTGCCTCACTCCACTCTGCTCGTTGCTCCTGGCGTATTGTGGCTCTTGGAGAAGTTGGGACGGAACAGTGGGTTCGAAAGGGAGTTTTTTTTTCTCCCTAGGATCATGTCAGGATGATTCCCAATGAATATTGGATGAGGACTCCATGTCATTCCACTTCTGATTTCCACAAGAGAGTGAGAAAAATACCACACTGACATGTATGCTCCTTTCCTTCCCTCCTCCCCCATCAGGCTCTGAGCAGTAGAGTTTGATGTATTCTCAGGAAGGAAAGGATCAAAGAGCATATATGTGTATATATTATCTATCTATGAATATACATGTGGGCAAGCATGTTAACATGTGAAAAGGAGTATAGATATAGCTATATGTTTGAGTGAATGTATAAGTATGTTAGCATCCATGTGAGTACTTCTGTCAGTAAATGTGAACAAGTCTGTGAGTGGATATATGTGCAAGTGTTTATGGGTGGAGGCAATAGTTCATATTTACTACAGAAAGGTTATCTAGCATTAGCCTCCAAAGGGCTGGATGATGTTCCATGTTTGACAAAAGGTAAGTAACAGGAAATACCTAATTGAGGTATAAACACACCTTCAATTCCCTGATTATGTCTTTCCTTATAGACTTGGTAAATTAAACTACTCTTGGTAAATTAAGTTGTTCTTGGTAAATTAAACTGCTTAGGCTGCCACATTAGCCTGCATTTTAGGCCAATTTTAGACATTACCCTGTTCTTCAACATTAGCCACAGTGTGTATATAGGTGTAGAATGTGCTGCCCCTTCATTGTGGAATATATTCCTACTCCACCCCCACATCAGTCAGACATGGCTTTGAACTGTTCTTTCAGCTGTGGGAAGAGGTCGACACTTTATCAGCTCTGTTCTTTCCCTTTGTCTCCTTATAATTGAAGGCCCAAGTTTTCTAGATGACTGACAAGGTGAGGGGTTGAGGGATGTCAACTGTATCCATGAAACACAGCAAAGCTAGCTTGAACATAGGACCATGACTTCACTAGCACTCAGGTAACCTGCCACTCATTGTAAGAAAGTGTGTGTGTATGTGTGTGCATATGTGTGTGTGTCGCACATGTGTACACTTCTCTCATATGTGAAGAACACTGATATCTAATTCATTCTGAAGCCTCTGCCTCTCTGGCATTTTCCCACCATATTCTCTGCCTGAAGAGCTGAGAAATGTCAGCATTGGTCAGGTAGCGGGGATGGATTTGGTGGCCCCTGGAGGCTCTTAGGAAGCATTTGCATTGTTAGGAACTCCCGACTCATGGTCTAGAAACCCTTTCAGGCCACTGGACTTCCAGGAATTCTTTTAAATAGACATTTTCATGGAGGCTTATTATCTTTATGTTATATTCATATCTGAAAAATCTTCCTTCTCCTCTGCCCCAGGTTGAATCCAGGTTGTAACAGGGAAGACGGTCAAACAAAAATGCCCAACAGAGTGGTCATATCTGACGATGTATGCAACATCTTGTCCAAACAGTCCCCCACCTCAGGACCATCACTGTTTTTGTTAATGCATTTTGTTTGTCTTTTGCTTTTCTATGTAGCCATTTCACTCTCCCCACTCTGAAACCTCCCTTGAGACAAAGAGAGATGAATGAACAAACATCTGATACATCCAGCTACATCTGTAAGTAATATTCTGTCCTCCATCCCATACATTTTTCTACATTCCTCTCCCTGGCCCCAATCTTTTCCACACATGCCCCACCTCCTTCCATATCAAGCCTAATTAATTTGCTTCAATACTCTTTGTCCTTCCCTGCCTGTCCAAGCAGAGCTAACTTTGGACACAACAAACAAAGTGCCAGGAATTGGGCTCTTTCCTAACTGGATCACTCCGGGCGTTTTGAATGAGACGATAATCAAATAAGGAGGGATGACAGTGAGCGAATGTCTTTTATGGGAAGCTATCAAGACAGAGGCCTTGGAAAGCGGCACTGAAATTGTCCTCAGCAGGGGGTGGGGAGTAAAAACGTTTAACTGGGCTTGTTACACATGCAGCCCCCCAGTTCCTGGTTGACAGGCTGACACCATATGAGGATGCCGATAAGCCAGAGCCGTGAAATTGACAACACTGAGGGATGTGCCTCTCCCTACACTCGGCAGGCTTATAGCTCCATTAAAACAGGAGGGCGGGATCGGAGAGGGGACGTATGACAGCACAGACCCCATCCACCAGGAATCTGGGGCCGGAGTGGGGAAGGGATGGAAGGACACAGGCTCTCTTCCCTTATAGGGGAGAGGGCAGGATTTCCAAAAGAAAAGATATGAGGGACTGGGGAGGCTGTAAGGATGGTATTGTAGCTTGAGGTGTTCAGGTCAGACAAAGGAAGATCTCCTCAGAATTGAGGCTTGGAAATCCAGTGACATGCAATTTAACCAGGCAAGGCCGTAGCATTCCTTCCTCAGAAAGAATCATGGAGATAACAGAGAATATCTCAGATGAGCATAAGCCCTGGTGAGAGTGGAGATGGGGGGTGGGGTGATGACTAGCTGACCTCTAGGGGGCCCTGCCAGGCTGGGGAATCAGGAGCAAGCTCTGATCCTTTCTTTTAAACCCATGACCCTTCTGGCAGTGTTGGGGGTGGGGAGATGGGGAAACATGGGACCTGGCTGATCTCACTGCAGTTCAATGACCATGATAAAAGGGGGGGGGCAGGTGGTGATAGGATTAACTGGGAGAGGGGGAGGGGTCATGGAGGACAGGAGCTGAGGCTTGACACGTAGGCAATGAACAAGATTGGATCAGGCTGTTGACTGGTTCTGGAGACTGGCTCCCAAAGCCTCAGGAAGAGCAGAGATCATGACTTCATATTGAGACCTCAGCTTAGAGAGAGTTTCCTGAGGGGAACTAGGGTATGGCAGGGGCACCGAGACCAGTAAGGTGTTGCAGCCCCTCTGTCAGAGGGCTGGTGCATTGTGAGGAGTCACTCCCTCCTAGGAACTTTGGGGAGAATGAAGGAGTAGAAGAGAGATCTGGTTCCCAGAGTCTTAAAGATTGGGTGATTTCTGCCATCTCAGGGCTAGGGAGTATGGACTACAGGGGTGGGGTTATGAGATAGGGACAGCATTATTTCTTTGATCCTGGAACACAGGAACATGCCTCAGGCAACAGGGCAGGAGAGAAGGAAAGCAAAATTCATAGCATGAACACATCATGTAGACACATCAAACATTCACACCCAAACACTTCACACACACACACACACGCACACAGTGTCCCATAATGCTTCATACGTGGACACAAACCCATGTTAAGTCAACATATTTACCTTCATTCCCTATTCCTGTCTCCAGCCTGCTTCCCTTCAGATCAAGGAGTACTATTTCTCACCTCTTTGGTCCCAGGCTCCACCTCTCAATTATTTTCCCTTCTCTCTCCTTCCTTAGATTATAAGTTCCTGGAATGCCAAAATTTCCCATTTAGGAGAGGAATATGGCTGAGCCACGGAGCTTGCTTCTCACTCTCTGGTTTCAGGAACTACCCTGTTGCACTTGAAGCACCCCTGGACAGAAGTCCCATCTTGGGTCCAGAGTCAGAGCATGGGAGAGGGAAAGGGAAGGGAAGAAAGAGGGAAGCTGGGAAAGGCTATCTGTAGAAGATGTTGCTTTAGCCAAGTCTTGAAGGAAGACAGGGATTTTGTAAGGGATAGGGGCAAGGAGCGAGAGCTCTCCAGATATGAAGGGCAGTCAAGGCAAAGGTCCAGAAGGCTCATGGAGAAGCCTGTAGATAGCTTTTCTTCATCTGAGTCAGCGTAGGAGGCAGGGTGTTTTGGGGCAGAGCTTGGGACACCCACATGCTGTATGTGTGGGAGCTGTCCTGCCTGTATGTTCTGGAGCCTGGGAACTCAGACCTTCTCAGCCTTTCTCCCCTCCCCCAATCTTCTGGGTATAGTGCCCAACCAGAGTTGGGCACTTGGGTAGGTAGGTGAACTGGGTCTAGAAGCACTTAGGTCAGGAAGAAGAGAGTATAGGGGCCTACATTGCTTCAAGGCAAGGGTTCTACTCTTTTCCCTCCTCCTAGTATTTTCTTCTCTTCACAGAGCCTGTCATCCCCAGGCTCTTCTCAGTTTCCTTTTCTGAGAATTCCTAGTGTGTGTATGTGTATGTGTGTGTGTATGTGTGTGTGCATACATGCACAACTCTAAAATTTATTCCCTTGGATTAAAGTCAAAGGAGACAAGCGGCTTTCAGGGAAATCCCACCAGGATTGGAGCCCAGCATCCCTTCAGAGCTTGAGCTCTTCAACCCCTCAGCATTTTTGCTTTTTAACTCATCCTGTCCTGGTTTCAGGTGGTTTTAAGAGAGAGGAATGACATTCTGAGATCCTTGCATGTGCTGTTTCTTGCCTGCTTGGCTTTGCTTAGATTATTGCTTCTGTCAGAAATGCCTTCCCTTTTTCTCTCTCCCTACCCAAATTCTACAATGCCTTGAAGTCTCAGTTAAGTTCCATCGCCAGCAGGAAACCTCCCCTGACTCCTGGCAACCTTCTCTGAGCATCTCTCCTGAAAACACCTGAGCACTACAGTATTCGTTGATTAGGGAAACACTGGGATGTAATGTAGGGAAAAAACAATGGATGGAGTGTTAAGAGTCCTGGGTTTAGGTCTCAGCTCTCAGCAGCTGTGGGATCTTGGCCAAGTCACTGTGGCTGAGCTTCAACTTGGTCATGCATAGTATTCTTGGGGTTATCCTCAAACAGAGGGCAAAGATTCATGCATCAGGAAAGGGGATGCACAGGATGATCTCTAAAGTTCTTTCCAACTCTGCGGTGTTGTGATTCTATTGTTGGATGAGATGCTATCTAGGGTTGCTTCCAACTCTAACAGGTACCTGGGCTCCATGATCTTTTGATGCCCCATTGATTGGTCCCAAACAGAGCAGGAGACCCCTAAGGGGCAGTGGAGCATTTACCTGCAAGGTATCATACCTAGGAATACCCTTGACCAAAGTCACTTATGGTTAATATATTATAACCAAATGTAACTACAAAGTCATGTATCCCTGTTGTGCCATTGTTCAACCAGTCACCTGTTAATTCATTGGTAAGATTATAAATTAGTAATGGTCAATGCTATTGGCAGTCATTTCTTGGAACAAATTGCCCCCTGTGAAGCTGTTTCATCTAGAGTATTTTTGTGATGCTGGGCAGGATATGCCTGGACTCTGTGTACTTTTCTGCAGGGCCAGGGAATGGGGAGGGAGTTGCTATTGAGAGAAATGGAACGACAGCTGTCCAAGTCCCCAGATGGAATCACAGAACCATAGACTCTCTGACTTGGAAGGAACCTCAGTGGCCAAGTAGGAAAACCCGTAGGAAAACCTGTATTAGAAAAACAATACCTTCAACAGTGTCCCTGAAAAGAAACTATTTAGCATTTTCTTGAAGACTTCCAGGAATGAGAAATTTATTAATTTTAACTCAATTAATTCCACTTTGGGACAACTCTGGGGATATCATGGAAATGTTGCCAATTTACTCGAGTCTCTCATAATGCTACCCAAGCAGAAGTAGAAATGTAGACCAGCTGTATCTTTGGCATGTTTTTATCCCACTCCCTCTGAAGTGTCCCCAAGCTCTGTAGGGAGCCTTCTCATGAGCGTGGAAAGAGTGGAAAGGAAGTGTGACTCGTCTACTTGGATGAGGGAGGAGTGGCAGGTATGACTGGATGCTGGGCCACCTGGTAAACTTGCTGTTGGAATGTTAAAGACTGGTCAGATGGGGGTCATGGATGAGAAGTATTGACAAATCATTCTCCATGATCAGAAGAGGCAGCTGGAGAGATTGGGTTGCTTGAGTTGGTAGAAGAGCTTAGGTACCTGGGTGGAGGCAGCTGGGAGGGGAGTGGGCAGGAAGTTGCACAAACATAGTACCTTGGTGGGTGAGAAAGGGCCATTGGCAGAGGGTTGGGGATGCTTCCAGGGCCAGTACATGGATTAGAAGTTGAAAGTGGAATAAAAATCAGAGTAGGGTAAATGGTGAGCCACAGTGAGGCCAGAGAAGAGACATGGAGAGAAAGGGCTCCCATAGCATTTACTGACTAACGTTTCAACTTCTGCGGTTTGGGCTCTGAAATCACTTACGTGGATGGCTCGGTCATAGTGGCAGGACACACAGGAGCCTGAAAAAAATATAGAGCATAAGACAAACTGATCAACCTGGGTGGTAGGGAGGGAGATGTAGGAGGCAGAAACTGAGGGATGGACACACACACACACACACACACACACACACACACACATTCCGACAGGGAGAAAAAAGGAGGAAAAATAGGGAGGTACAGAAACAGATAGAAACAGTAAGATAGATCTCTCTATCTTACACATAGATGGAGACGCAGAAAAATGAGAGATAGAAATGTAAGCAGAGACCCTCAGAGAATAAGACAGAGACATAAAGAGGTGGAGACAGAAATATAGATGTAGATAGAGCTATTGAGAGATCATGAAATAGTCAGGCACAAAGAAAAACAGAAATGAGAGGCACAAAAGGAGAGAGGAGAGACAGAGACAGAGAGAGACAGTTAATTCATTCTAGGGGCTAAGAAAGTAGAGAGAGCGAAGAAGTTGAGTCCCTAGGGGAAAGTTTGGGGGTACCCACCCATCTCAGAGAGAAGAGTTAAAGAAGATAGAAAAATATAACCAGGGAGCATGGACAGCTTGGTGCTAATTCAATCCTGTCTTCATTACAAGGAAGACGCTTTTAATCAAGTTCTAAGTGAATGGTCAGACAGAAGAGGTTTGTTCTGTCTTTACTTGCTTTGTGTGAGAGGGCAATTTGGAGAACTGATAATCTTGCCTGCATCATATTAACACCAATAAAATACCTTGACAGTTCCAGTTCTCCAAATGTCAACATTTATTAACTCCAGGAGCCTAGTGGTGTCCATCCTCTCTTTCAGCCTTAGGAGAGGCTAGAAGTGGGAAAGACTCAAGACTGGGCGGTAACATGTCTGCTATGATGCTCTTGCTGTCCCATAGCATCACCTCCAGTGTCCCTTACCTGTCCCCTCACCCTTACTGCTGTGCCTGAACACACTTCTGTGGCCCTGATATGATGAGGAAACCCCTATAGTTAGAAAAGCTACTCAAAGATATGGAGAGGCAGCATGGTAGAGAGGACAGGGTGCTGAACCTAGAGTCAGGAAGACCCAGATTTGAATTCTGCCTCAGACACTACCTAGCTGTAAGAATCTGGACAACCGCTTCACTTTTGTGGTCATCAGTTTCCTCATCAATAAAAGAAGGATAGTAAATAACAGCTCTAGTGCCTCCCTCAGAGCTGCTGTGAGACTCAAATGCGGTAATCCTTGTAAAGCACTTTGCAAACCTTACAATGCTGTATACACAGTAGCTATTCTAGAGATCCTCAGATGAGTACGCACTAATAATGACCTGTGCTGGGCTCGGAGTCAGGAAGACCAGGCATTGGATCCTTCCTATGGCACATGTGACCGTAGGCAAGAAACTCAACTTCTCAGAAATGGGATTCTCTCCCTGTAAAATAAAGAGTTTGGGCTAGACGACCTCTAGAAGTCCCAGATTTCTGATCCTATGACCCCTGGGTTTGGAGATCGTTTGGTGGTCTGAGTTAAAGTTCTGTCACCCTTGACCCCTAACTACCTGGACCCCCTCTTTTTCTGCCTCTCTATCTTGTTTCTCTGGTCCAGTACCTTCCTTCTTTCCTTACAATTCTGTCTCCACACACTGTAGATGACAAAAAAGGGTATCTTAGAGATTATTCACAAGACAAAAGAGTATATATAAATTCAAAAATAGCACATGGGGTTAAGGTAATTAGAAGGGTTCATAAAAGGAAAACCCATCTATTCTCAGTCTGAGAGGCACCTAAGTTTTCTAACCTAACACTTAACTAAAGTCCTCCAGGCCTAGATTGGCCCATGGCCCTATAAAGGAATGGCATCTTCCATCCCAGAGCACCCTTGTGCCAAATGTGGATTTGTCTACATGGGTGCACAGCTTGCCTGTTACACAATCTCCAGGCTCACCCTCAGCCAATCAGGAACCTTCATGACTAGATGATAGGCTTTGGCATTCCATCCATCTCATACTTAGCCAACTCAAGAGTTCTCTTCCCAAAATCAAGGGAAAATAGAGACATGTGACTGGCAGAAGCATTTCAAAAATTAGTATACTTCAACCTGCCATACAGGCCATCCTCAAATCTACAAAAGACCAGTTCATTCCTTACACAGCCATGAGATCTCATTTCCTCCAATTGGCCCAAAGAAAAAGTTTGGCCTTAATGAGTCCTTGAGTTCAACTTACAAGGACAATTGTAGCAATCAACCCAAGGACAATTGTAGCAATCATCCCAAGGACAATTCTAGCCACTGCCTTACGTTGAGGCCTGGTCATCGTGCACTTGAAGAAGGCAGGGAACTATGAAGGTGAGCAGAAGGTAATTGAAGGTTGACTCTCAGCTGGGGGAGCTTGAGTCAAGGCAAGTTTGGATGTGGGGGTGGGGAGAGGTGGAGTGGGGAGTTTGGGGAAGATTGGGACCATGACAAAGGTACAGGGAGGTCACAGCCATGGGCCAGCCCATGGTGAAAGGCGAAGTGCTTCAGCCCTGGGATTATTGGTTTGATGGTCCTAGTTCCTGGGCACAGAGGGTTAAACAATGGAACCTCAGAAGACCAAGAATCAGGGATGAGGTTAGGTGTGTGGTATTGAAACATTTTACATATACATATATATGTATGTATGTACGTATAAGTCTGTATATCTTTATACGTGTATATAGATAGATACATGTAGATATAGATGTGTGTGGATGTACATGTGTAACTTGTACTGACTGCTCTCTGCGCCCTTCTCCCCACCCAAGTTATTATCAAGGGAACATAGTGAGCCCAATGAGGTGGGCAAATACTATTGAGAGTTTCCCAGGTGCTTGGGACTTGGTGCTTGACCCTAAATGGATTTTGGTGAAGAAGAAAGGAAAAGAATGAGATCCAAGCTATGGAGCCACACTGCACCTGGAACTTTTCAATAAGAGAGTTGAGGAATGGAAGTTATAGAGGTCATGGGGAGGGCTACATGGGTAGTGGAAGAGAGCCAATCACAGACAGCACAGACCAAACTAAACTGAGAGCCAGGGGGAGCAAAGTGGTGATGAGAAGACAGTGGGACCTGTGAAGAACACCAACCCAGTAAAACATCTTTTTTTGCTTCCTCCATCCCTCCAGTGGGGAAGTCATTTTTCATTCACCAATCAATCCCTTACTTACTGCTTTGGCCTCATTCTAGACTCTAACATGACTCCCATTCCTTCTCTGCCATTCCACTCTACCACTTTCTTGGATTCTTCTGCTTGGAAGTACATTTTTGAATGTTTGTTTTGCTTTATCAGATAGCATAATTATATTTCCTTTTTTTGATTTACCTAATGCATAGTAAATTTCTTTCATCCCTTCAGTTTTATTTTGCATTTGTTTTGGTTTTTTAAATGTTTCTTGTAAGCAACAGATGGTAATGTTTTTTTTCTTTAAGCAATTGGTCATTCTTTTTCATTTTATTGAATTTTTAATTCCCCCTGGTAGGACATTTCCCCCACTATGTTCCTGAATTCCACTGCAGCACACCACAGATCTCTGTCCCAATTGCTTCCAAATCTGGTCTATGCTTTCCCACTCCCCCAAGTGCCAGTTTCAAGAGTTGTAACTGCCCCTAGTCTGAGGTAGGATGAGTAGACTTTTCAGGCATCAAATCTCCTAGGCCACATCCAGAGCAAGGTCTCCATCTTCCTTCATAGACCATCTTTCTTCACCCATAAGAGCATTATCAGTAGAACGCACTCCCACCGCCAAAGCAAAGTCTCCTTCCTTTCTTTCCTTCTTCAATCCTTCCTCTCTCCTCCTCTTCCTCACTTGGATTTGAGTGAGCTAGGAGTTATCTGGTTCCAGTGGTCCAATATAGATCAGAATGACTGAAGATAGACCAGCATGCAGATGGCTCTGGAGGAGAAAGTGAGACTGGTGACCTTGCACAGCCCTACCTCACTTATTTCCAATTCATATGCATGTCATGTCATCATCTTCTTGATGTCACAGTCCTCTTCGACAACAAAGGACAAACCACAACCACTGTCACTACAGAGGAGTCCCTCTAGGCTCTTCTCTGTGACCAGAGAGGACATTTTCTCCTCATTGCTAACCCTTGATTTGACCATGGCACATCACATATTCCTTTGTCTCTCCTTGCTCCCCTCCCCCCTTCATGTACCTAACCATGTTATAATGTATTTCTACACATGCATGTGTACTTACATGTGTCCATTCACAAACACACACACACACACACACACACACACACACACACACACCAAACACTGATTCACTTTTAGGCAGGGTGTCACCATGTTCCATCCATAATGCCCCAGGCCTGCTTCTTTACTCTTACCTTGACCGGACTTCTGCTGTCACCCCTGTTTCTCTGTGTACATTTAGGTAAAGTTATCTTACTGGTCTCTCTACCATCACTCTGTTGCCATCATTAGCTGCTACATTTATTCATTCTTTCTGCATTTCCATTGTTTGAGGTGCTTGAGAAGCAAATATTCTCTTTACTTTTGATTTGTCCCTTTATTATTGAATGGCCATCTTTGGTTAAACTCACATTTGTAGGGTAGGACACCCTGGGCTTCACCTTGCACTCCATTGCTCTTTGGAACACATTATTCCATTCTCTTCTCTTTTTCCTGGTGGGTACTTAATAGTCTTACATTATTCAAATTTCCTTTCCATTATATTTAAAGGCTCTTTTCCTGATTATTTGCAGAACTTGTTTCAAAATTGAATCCTTAAATTTCATTATGTGCCTTTGAGTATGTAACTTCTTTTTTTCTGGAGGTGAACTGTGAATCCTTTCAATTGGTATTTTATTTTTTACATTCAGAAGTTCTGGGCAGCTGTCTTCTGTTATTTCCTGCATTAGGATGTTAAGGTTTTTTTGTCCCATTATGTTCTGGAGACCTATGATCCTTAGGTTGTTTCTATCCATCCTTTCTTTTAGATCAGTATGTTTTGCCTGCACAGTGAACGTATTTTCTTTTAAATTATTGGTTTTTGCTTCTCTTTTTCTAGATTGTCCTTCAATTCTACACATTTGCATTCCAGTCTGTTGTTCTCTCTTTTGTTTTTTGAGGAGACTTCACACTGCAGGTCCAATTTTTTATTCTGCTTACTATTTTCACTGTGTGGAACATAAATTGGTTATCTTAATTCTCATTTGTCTTTTGAGCCTCTCCAACAGTGTGTTAGGGTTCCATGTTCTTACATTCCCTTGGGTCCTCTGTCTCATTAAGTGCTGTATCATTTTCCTTTGTTATGTGATATTCGTTCATAGATGTCTAAACTTGTTTACTAGACCTGGAAGCTGTATTTCTTTCTGTTACTAATGTTTTCCTTGTTGCTTTATCAGTTTGTGTTCAAGGTCTTTGAGTTTTCTTCTTCCTGAGATCTTTTGTAATTTCAGTCTCTTTTCCGCTTTTGATTTCTCCTTGTTCACGTTTGGACTCTGTTTTTTCAGATGATGGTTCCCTTGGGGACTGTATCTCATAGTGTCTCAGTCTCTTTCCACTTTGGGTAATTCATGGTTTACCAGCCTAGGTCTCTGCATGGTCTGTATTAACCCCAGCTGGATGCTGTGCTGTTTGCCTCAGACTTAGCCAAGACCTGTATTATTGTGCTATAAGAAATGATGAACAGGAAGACTTCAGAGAGGCCTGGAAAGACTTACATGATCTGATGCTGAGCAAAAGGAGCAAAACAAGGAGAACTTTGTGCACAGCAACAACCACAGTGTGCAAGAGTTTTTTCTAGTAGACTTAGAACTTCATTGC
>CM053771.1:232313579-232348920 GCA_028658325.1 Potorous gilbertii
AAACAAACAAAAAAACACTTACCATGTTCCAGGAATTGGGAATGTCATATGTCCTACAATGAATGTTTGTTGAATTGAATTGCTGCATAGAGATGACGTTTTCCTTTTACAGGTACTCTGTATCCATTTTCTCATTCAATCCCTCACAGTCCTGTGAGGTAGGCAGTGCATATATTTCTATCTCCATTTTATAGATGAGGAAACTTAGACTGGGAGAGATTAAGGGGTGACACTTCATGATCTAATTCTCAGTTTCTTTACTGGTAAAACGAGGGGTCCAGATAACTTAGTAGGTCAACTCTCAGCCTTTTCTAACTGCCTACCTTGTATTTAAGTCCCTTTTCTTTATTTGTATTTATTCTTTGATGTTAATTCAGACTATACTTAGATGTGTACTTATTGTTTTTCAGGTTAGATGTAAACTCTTTGGAGAGGAGAGATTATTTCAGCCTTGGTATTTGCATCCCCAGTACCTTGGCACTTAATAGGCAATTAACAAATACTTGCTGATTAATGGCCTCCAAGGTCCCTTCTTCCCTAATGTTGAATGACTCTAAGCTTCTCTGATTCTAGGACATGCACTGGGTCACATGGTTAGTAAGGGGCAGAGCCAAAGTCCAAAGTGCTTCCTTGCTTGTCAAGGATTATTAATGTTCCTAGTACTGCTGTTCCCAAAGGAGTCAGACTTAGAGCAGTGACTGGTCCTCGTAGGATCCAGGAAAGTACCAGTATGTAAGTGGAGGGGTTGCCACACGTGGCCATTGTGTGTTGTTCCCTCACTGCTCACATAGTTCTGCCAATGTATAACCATAGTTACACTGGAGCATCATTTCCCTCCCCCTGGGGCTCCCAGGTGTTCTTCCAGATGCTGGGAAGTTGCTGAGCAGGAACTGGGGTAAGGGCAGGGGATGAAAATTATAGGAATGCCTCTGACTGGGCAGAGCTATGAGTGTTTGCTGGATGCCCTGGGAACTGAGAAGCATTATGACATAGCAGGTGCTGGTGGGCATGATGATGAGACACAGTTATACTTTGAGGTCTCTGATACAGGGAAGGCCCCTTGCCTCCTTCTTGCCCTCTCTGCAGTGGGTTCCCATTCACAGAGGACTCTCTGCTCCTGTTACTGATGGGAGCCCCACTCGGCACTTTAGGAGTCATTGCATCTCTTTTGGTGGAACATTGCTGGGGAGCAGGGAGGGGACAATGGGTGGGGACAACTGAAGCTAAAGTCACTGATGGGAGGGTTCACTTGCCTGAGGGAAGGGAGGAAGGAAGGAGAGAGAGGCTGGCCTGCTTGGGGGAGGTGAGCTTAGTCTGGTCTTGACAGATGCTAACTCTAGCAGATGTGAACTCTCTTCTCTGAAACAAGACTTCGACTCTCCTCAGTGGCTGTAAGGGAGGGTGGGAATATAGGGGTGAGAACTAGGAAAGGAGTACCGCAGATGAAGGGGAATGATACACATGCCGGGACTTTCTCTTCCTTCCCCCACTGTGTCCTAGCATCTCTACTGGGACAGTCCACTGTGTAGCTCAAATTCAAAACATCCCAAATCGAACTCATAATCCCCTGCTTGCTCCTGCTCCCTCCCCACATAGATGCCATCAATATTTTCTAATTTCTCTTGATGGCACCATCATACTCCTAGTTCTTTCCAATATGGAACCTCAACTACCCTTGGCTCCTCCCCTCCCCCCCATAAGTCCTGTCAACTTCTCATTTAAGTTGTTTCTGTGATGGATCTTCTCACTTAAACCCTTGCTGCTACCACCGTACATCAGGCCCTCCACAACATTTCTCTACACTGTTCTAATAATCTTTTAACTCTTCTTTCTGCCTCCACTTCCCTTTTCACTCACCTAACTCATCCCTCAGACTTGTTAGAGTTGTAGGTGTGGATACAATTCAGATCACAACTCTCCCACATTTAGCTGTACAGTTTCATGGGCTGCTCTGGCCAAAAAAAATTTCATTATGTGGTAGCAATAGTAACTGACATTCATAGACCATTTTTAAGGTTTACAAAATGCTTGGCATATGTTATCTCATCTGAGCTTCACAATAACCCATCAAAAGTCTCCCCATTCTACAGATGGAGAAACTGATGTTCACAGAAGTGACTTAACATTGCGATGGTGACATAGCCAATAATCGATTGTTGAAGGCAGGATTTGAGCCTAGGTTTCCTTGACTTTTGATCCAGCATCATGCCTGCTATGCCACTCCTTTATAAACTTGGTTATTTTGGTTCTCAAAGGACACAGTCTGTCATCTGACCCAGGCTCAAATCCTTTTTATCTTGGTAGGAAATGGCAAAAGTTTAAGCTCCACTGACTGAGAATTCCAGAACTCAGGGTCACTCCCTCACTGTGATGAGGCATTAGGGCAGAATTTTAAAGGAGACTGCCAGAGTCATCTTCCTAAATCCCTCTGCCGTTCACATTGTCTGTGCCTGACCTGCTCCCATTGCCCCTGTAATCAGTTAGTGTCAATAGCTCTCCACTGCCTGTGGAATAGAGCCTGGCATGATGCTCCCTCCATAATCTGGCTCCCACCTACCTTTACTATTTTATTTCCTATGACTAAACTCTCCTACATGAATCCTCTTTTCTGGGCACACTTGCTTCTTTATTTCCCTCAGAATTATCAGGTATATTCTGATAGATCAGTGATAGTCTTCTGTGACTTTGTTCAGGCTCTTTGTACTTCCTCAAATTCCTCCTCCTTTTAATTAATCACATTTTCACTCATCTTTCCAGGCCTCTCTTAAAGCTCCCTTTCCTCTCTGGGGCACTGAATAACTCACCACAACACCAGAGACCTACAAAGCATCGTCAGGTCATCACCTGTTGGAGCCTACAAGGAATTTAGTGTCTATCCTGAGGAAATTGAGATCTGGAGATGGGAAATTACTTGAACAAGGATTCTAGTCCTGACTTTGCTGATACCCAGCTGTAAAATTAAATGGAACATTCTCCCTGCTCCCCAATTTTCTTTGCTTCCATATCAATACCACCCCTCATTGTTCTAAAAGTCTATGACTCTCTGATATTTGTCCTTATTCCTAATCCAAATCACTTTTGCTTCAATCTGACCTCCCATCTCCTTGTTCTATTTTCATGAGAAAGGCCAGAATGGTATTCTTTCTCATCTGCAGAATATTCCTTCTGTGACTTTCTCAGTCTTCTCTTCTCCAATTTGAAATATCCTGGCTCCTCTAACCCTCTTATCTACCCAGAGTTAAGTTGTTTTCTACTATCCAGATTTCTTCAACCTCCCCCTGAGAGTACAGATCTCTGAACTGGGGAGGACTCTTTGAGCCTAGGAGCACGGTCTTGGACAAAATGATATTCTGAAGTCTTTTTCAGGCTTCCATTGAAAGATTTAACAGCAGCCGTCTGGCCCCTGGCTTCTTCCAACGTTACTGTTTGCCCATGAAAACGTTTCATGTGATTAGCCAAGTAATGACATCTTAAAACTGTAGAGCTAATATATTACGTAATAAAACAGGGGAGCAAATCTCTTTGACACACACCCGTGATTTACTCCTCGAGCCATAAAGATAATTACATTTCAGGTTGATATATAAAAGGCAACAGACGCAACTTATGAAGAATTAACATAGCTTTGTGCCATACCTTGCTGTCCAAACCATCCTGTTCATCATTCTCCTTCCAGCAGGCCAGCAAACATTGACATAAAGAGGGCACCTAGCCGGCCTCAGATCCAAAGGGAGAACTGGTTGGCAGGAGAGGAGGAGCAGGTGGCTGAGCCCATGGATGAAGCCCAATACATTCCTTTAGGTTGCATGGTTGTGTTGGTGCTTGAGGGGAAGTAGGGGAAGAAGAATGCTGGACTGGGGCCTCAGGATGGACACCTGGGTACTAGTTCCTTCCCTCTCACTCACTTGCTTTGTGATTTTGGGCAAGTCATTTCACTTTTCTTTGTAGAAACAAAGAATCTTGGAGTAAGAAGGCACTCTGGAGGCCATCGAAGTCAAGCCCTCTACCACCTGCCTGGTCAGTGGTAATCTTGCCTTTGCTTGAAGACCTCTGCTGATGGAGATAAAGGCAGCTATGTGGCAAAGTCAGGAAGACCTGAGTTCAAATCCAGCCTTAGACCTTGACACTGGGCAAGTCATAACCGTTTGCCTCAGTTTCCTTATTTATAAAATGATCAGGAGAAGGAAATGGCAAATCAATTCAATATCTTTGCCAAGACAATTTCAAATAGAGTCACAAAGAGCTGGATACAACAGAAATGACTGAACAATAAAAACTGATGGAGAAGCCAGAACTTCTTGATACATCTCACTTCACTTTTGGACTGTTTCCTTATGTATAAAATGGGGATAGTAATATTGCTTTGTCTACATCAGTGGATGTTATGGAGAACAAATAAGAGCCTGAATATAAAAGCGTAGAGTCATAGAATGTCAGAGATAGATGGGACCTCAAAGACCATTGAGTCTAAATCACTGTCTTCTGAGGCTTCCTTCACTTACCAATGGTGTGAACATAACCCCTAGGGTTCCATGTACTCATCGGTAAAGTATGCATGTGTGTGTGTGTATGTATGTGTGTGTGTGTTGGGCTTACTAGCATCTAAGGTGCTTTCTTAAGCCTAGATTTATGATTTGCTCAGACGCTGTCTAGTTCAACTCTCTCATTCTGTAGATAGGGAAACTGAGGCCCGGAGACTAAATGACTTGCCCAAAGGTATCAGAGGTGGGACTTGAACCCACATCCTTTCACCACAGAACAGTGCTATTTCTTCTCTACTGTAGTGCCCATTTCACTTTCGAACAGATCCAATTAAAGCTGTTCAAAGTTTTCCTTACATGTCAAAATTTGTCTCTATGGGGTGTCCATTCATTTCTCCTGGTTCTGACCTCAGGGGCAAAATACAAGTCAAATCTTTCTCCTATTTGATAACCTTTCAAAATTTACCCATTATATTTGAAGACAGTTATCATATTTAAGTCTACTCTTTGTCAGGCATCCCCTTTCTTTCAACCAATTCCCACATGGAATAATCTCAAGGTCCTTTATCATCAGCGTTGCCATCCTCTGGGGGTTCTCCAATTTATTAATGTCTGTCCTAAAATGTAAAAGTAGAAGATTTAGTCCTTACCCTGAAAGAGCTTACAATCTAAAATGTGTTGGTAAGATGAAGGTTCACCTTGCACTTATTCTAGGAGGGCTTCATGGAACAAAGCAAACTCTAAATGGTGCTTAGACACCAGAGCTAATGCAATCAAGTGTTCCCTCTATCTTATGGAGAGAGTTGTTCTCATTCACATCTCTACCCTTTCTCCTCTTAGCCCAGTAGTCTCAGATTGTTGAGAAACTCCAAAGACCATGGAGTTCAACCCTCTTGGTATATTAGGACTGCTCATATAATAGACAAGTGGGCTGTTGACCCAGAAACTTGCCAAGGACACTTAAAGCTTGGCTGTAATAATGCCTGACACTTGGCATTTTCCCAAAATACATTCCCCTGCAAGCTGAATTCTGCCAATCCATGTGGAGGGAGAGGAGCAGGGACCTAGAGAGACATAGATAAAGTACACACAGAAAGAGAAGTTGAGGGACATCGAGACAAGTGATAGAGGCACAGTGGTGTGCAGAGATGGAAACAGGCAGAGAGAGAAACAGAGAGGAAGAAAGAAACAATGATAGTGATAAAGAGGCAGAGATACAAAAAGCTTGGCAGAGATAGATCTAAAGAAATACAGAATAATGGGCAGAAATAGGCACACAAATGGAGAGATGGAAACAGAGATACACAAGGGTAGAAGAAAAGATTGTTGGGAGCAGAAGCACACCCAGGTAGAAGAACAGAGAGAAATAAAGAGAGAAACGCCAAGAACTAGAAATAGAGGAAGAGTTGCATGGAGATCTAGCAACCGAGAAATCAACTAATCATTCCCTGTGTCCCTTCAATCTCACCTTCCTCCAGATTTTTCCAAGTAGCAGTCACGAACAAGGTAGTCATCTTTTCCACCTGGAGAGTTAGATAAACAGAGAGATAGAGAGATAAACCTTGTGGGTGTTGTGGAAAGGACACTGCACCTGGAATGAGAGGCTGTGATTCCCAGCTCTTCTACTGACTGCCTGTGTAGACCATTACCATGTATGGTCCTAGGTTATGGTCATTTCATATCTCTGAACTTCAATTTTCTCATGTGTAAAATGAGGGGGTTGTACAAAACCATCTCAAAGGTTCCATCTGACTCTAAATCCTATAACCCCATGACAAATAAAGACCCACAGAGACAGACGTTGACAGAAGCAGAGAGCAAGGAGCACATCTTGTTCTTGGGGAGATGGGTTCCCATCTACTATAAAAGCAGTCATGAAAGCAAGCTGGTGACTTAATCCTTCTGAGACTTTGGGGGTGTGATACTGAGTCCCAAGTCAATAGGGACCTGGAAACTGGGGGTAAGGATGGGGTTGCTAGATCAGGATGGAAGTATGTAGTCATGATGGGGTTCCCATGGCTCAAGGAGCCTCTTCTGCCCCCAGCATGCCAGCCACTCTTAGGACCCTCTCTCTATATTAGCTGTGGTGGTGGTGGTGACATGTGTCCCAGGTGCCACCATCATACAAAGGCTGGAAACGTCCTCAGAAGGAGGGGGCAGAGCAAGGAGAGTTGGCTGGACCCACCCTGATATACCTGGCCTACAGGTATTAGGTGAGGAGGTGGGGTAGGTGAGTAGAGGTTCCCTCAGAGTGCATTGAATCATGTAACTGCTGACCTAGCCTTAAGAGAGCATGAGCAGCTAGTTCTAGGAAGGGCATCTCATCCTGTTACTCCACAGGATGGGTTCTAGGCCTGTTCCAAAAACCTAGAATAGTAGTAAAAAGGACACTAAGTCTGGAGTTAGAGAATCTGGGTTCAAACTTTAGCTCCCCTGCTGGTGACTTTGACCTTCTGGTACCTCAATTTCCTCACCAGCTGAAGACCATCAGTGTCATTTACTTGGTTGTTATTCAGTCATTTCACTTGTGTTTGATTCTTTCTGGCCTCATTTGTTTTTGATGTATTTTTTTTTTGCAAAGATACTTGAGCGTTTTGCCATCTCCTTCTCCAGTTCATTTTACAGATGAGAAAACTAAGACAAACAGGGTTAAGTGACTTGCCCAAGGTCACACAACTATTATGAGTCTGGATTTGAACCGTCTTCACTGTACCACTTAACTGCCCATAATTTACTTAAATTTTGACAAAGCCTTAGATAATATCTCCCATACTATTCTTGTGGAAAAGATGGACATATGTGGGTTAGGTCATTAGATTACAATACTACAAATCTATAGTTGTAAGGACACCTTGCCCAACCTCATTTAAACAGGATACAGGCCTGGCAAATTAAGTGATTGACCAAGGTTACAAATCTAGTAAGTATCTGAAGCGGGATTTGAACCCAGGAACTGAGGGAGAGGATAGCTGGGCAGATTCCAAACTGTTTGACTGGCTAGATTCAAAGAATAATTTCTAATAGTTTGGGGTCTTCTTGGAAGAGGGTCTCTTGTGGAATTCTCTAGGGTTCGTGTTTGACACTGCTATTGAAACTTTTTTTTTTACTGATACTATAGAAATACTATACTACTATACTATAGCATAGTAGTATAGATACCATATAGTATAGTATAGTAGTATATGCTACTATATAGTATAGATACTATAGTACATATCAAATGTTCATATGGTACAAAATTAGGAAAGCTAGATAAGATGGTGGATCACAGATCTAGGATCCAAAAAGATCCTGGACGGAATGTTGGCCTGAATCTAATAAGAAATCAGTCCATAATCAGCAAACATTGATGTGCTAGGCACTATGCTAAACACCAGAGATACTATGATAAATGAAGTCTGAGAGGCATAATTTCTGAGTAATTAATAATCAATTTATTAATTATGGCTAACAAGTAATCAATAAAATGAGGCCAGTGGGGTTCTTGGAAGCTAAAGACAACCCTTAGAATTCTCTGAATGCCTAAATAATCAACCTCGGAAAAGTGGGTGTTCCTGACAGGTGGAAATCAACTCTGATTGGTTAAAAATGAATAATAGAACAAATATTATAATGAGAGGCGGGCTTATTCTAATGAAAGGTTAGGGATTATGTCACTCTTGGATAAAGAGACTCATCTCTACCCAGACAACCCCTACCTTGGGCAATCTAGACAAAAAGCATCTATTCTCCAATCTTGGATCCCACCCAAGATTGAAACCAATCTCATCATCTGTCCTTCTTCAGAAGTGGTCTTGACTTAGAAACTAAATGAGGAAATAGGGGGAAAAAACTAGATTTTCCCCCATATTAACAAATAGTAACTACTAACTGTTTTAACACAAATAAAGGCAAGAACACAGAACGTGCTCTCAGGAAGGTAACCTTCTAAATGGGGGGACAGTATACAAAATAGCCAAGTATATACTATGTCACTGGGAGATAATCCCAAAAGGAAGGTCCTAACAGTAGAAGGATACGGTAAAAAGCCTCTTGGGAAAGGTGGGGCTTGAAATGAGTCTTGTAGGAATCTGAGGAAGTCAGGAGGGAGAGCATTCAGGTGCACAGTTTAGAAAAACCCCATTTTGGCAGCTGAGTGAAGGATGAAGGGAGGAGATCCCAGAAAGCCATTGCTGTCCAGGTGGGAGGTGGTGAGCACCTGCACTAGAAGGGTGGTCATGTGCATGGAGGGAAGGGGATGTGTGCCAGAGATGTTATGGAGGAAGAAATGACAAACTAGGTGCCTATATGGAAATTAGTGGGAGAGAAGAGTTGAGGATGGCACTGAGGTTGTGAGCCTGGAAGGATATTGTGCCCTCAACAGTGTCAGGGAAGTTCAGAAAAGGAGAAGATTTAGGAGGAAAGATCCTAAATTCTGATTTGGATAGGTTGAGTTTGGGTTGCCTATAGGACATCTAGTTTAAGATGTCCAAAAAGTAGCTGTTGACATGAAACTGAAACTCAGGAGAGTGGTCAGGGCTGGACATATGGATCTGGCAATCATCTGCACAGAGATGATCATCAAACCTATGGGAACTGGAGATCACCAAGGGAGATAGTACAGAGGGAGAAAAGAAGAGGGCCCAGGACAGAGCCTTGGGTTGTAAGATGAGATTTAATAGAGATAAATGTAAAGTATTATCCTTTGAAATGAAAAATAATTGTCCACAGAATAAGATGGGGAAGACTAGGTAGCAAACCATTTGAAAAAACTTAGTCAATTTTAGTCAACTGAGAGTTCAATATGAGTCAATGGTGTGATACAACAATTAAAAAAGATTAATGGGGGCTAAATTAAAAGAGTAAGTGTCTAGGACTAAGAAAGTCTTGCTTCCCTGGTCTGACAATATCTGCTGTATGGTGTTCAATTTGGTTTGTTGTTTTTCAGGCTTTTCAGTCATATCTGACTGTGAGCCCATTTGGAGTTTTCTTGTCAAAGATACTGGAGTGGTTTGCCATTTCCTTCTCCAGCTCATTTTACAGATGAGGAAACTAAGGCACACTGGGTTCAGTGACTTGCCCAGGGTCACGCAGCTAGTCAGTATCTGAAGTGGGAATTTGAACTCAGGAAATGAGTCTTCCTAATTCTAAGCCCAGTGCTCCATCCACCACACCACCTAGATGCCCCTTCAATTTGGAGGGGGAAGGCACATTTCAGGAAAGATATTTAATAAGCAGAAGAGCATAGAGAGGGAGAAAATCACGATGAAGAGCCTTGAGGTCATGTCTTATAAGGAGGAATTGAAGAAATGGAGGAGGTGTGAGCTGAAGAATAGAACGCTTCAGGGCAAGGGCCACTATAGAGTGGCTGTCTTCAAAGGACTGTTACAAAGAAGACTAGATTAGTCCTACTTGGCCCTAGAGGGCAGAAATAGAGCAGTAATTGGTGGAAATGGCAGAGGTAGATTTTGGCTTGATATCAGGAATAATTTTGTTACCATTACAGTTGTCTCAAAGTAGAATAAGGCTGCCTTGGGAGGGAGGGAGGTTCCCAGCCGATGACCACATGCCGGTAGAGAATATTGTTGTTCAGGCATGGGTAAATGAGATGGCTTCTGAGGTCCCTTCCACCTTTGACATTTTATAGTTCGGTTGGATATAAAATGAGGGGTTTATATCAGATGATTTCCAAGGTCCCTTCTAGCTATAAATCTTGTGAAGTTCTGAGCCTAAGGGATGCAGAAAACCCAGGGTCATATGACCCCACATTCCTTACCAGCTCAGAGGTCAACTCTAAGCCAGCTGAAAGATAAAAGGACCCAATACGAAGTAATTAGTTGTTTAGTTTTCCCCAATTAGAAAGGGAGATGGATCTTTGAAGTGCTATAGGAAGGGAGTTGTAGGGGTATTTGCTGGCCCTATTAATCATACCTCAATCCCTTCTCCATGCCAGGATACTCTCTCCTTCCTTCTCACATCCTGAATCCTTCTCTTCCCTTGGTCCAATCAAGAAGCCCCTAGACTGCTGGTAGGATCCTTTATAAGAAGTGGGTGGAAATAGTAATTCTGACTCTGACACCTATTGGCTTTGTGACCACTGGTCAGGTGTAGGGGCTGAGCTATTACGCCTGAGTAAGACTGACCCCATACTGTCAAACCATCCATTTTCTGCCTTTGATCCCTGAGGCAACACTTGTTTGGGGAATGTAAGATTTAGCTTAAAACATCACTTTCCTAAACAGGCTCCCACCCAAACACACTCTTTCCAAAACCACATGTCCACGCCTTGTTCCTCAAACCTGTTCTTTGTTCCTCTTATTACCTGATTGGTGGTCTTGCTGCTGAACCCACATATCCTTGCCAGTAACTGAAACACCACATAAGCCACTATGCTATTTACCTGGGGTCTCTGCTGTGTATGAGCCAGCTACCTTGATGTCCATGGGACATTGAGGTTGCTAAAGGGAGTCACCTGATCCCCGAAACTATAAACCTAAAATATGTGTTTCTTGCTCTGATCTCAGCCAAATCGGTGTCAGTTTTTTTGAGACTCTTTGCCACTTGTCAAGTCTCTCTGGAACTTAGTTTCATCCTCTGTAAAATGGGGATAGTAACAACACTTATTTCATATATCTGTGCTAGAGCACTTTAAAGTTTAGGAAGCACTTTCTTGACAACATCCCTGTAGCAAATCATCCCTGTTCTTCAGATGAGGAAACAGGTTCAGAGAGTCAATAAGTCAAATGAAATCAACAAGCATTTATTAACTACCTGTTATGTGCTAAGTCCTGGGAACACAAAGAAAGGTCAAAGATGGTCCCTGCTCTTAAGGAACTCACAGCGTAATGGGGGAGACAACATGCAAACAGCTCTTTGCAAACAAAACATCGACAGACAGTGGAGATCATATCAGAAGGAAGGCACTGAGGTCAAGGAGGACTGGAAAAAGCTATTTGTTTGCTGAAGGTAGGACTTCAACTGAGTCTTGAAGGAAGCCAGAGAAACCAGGAGGTGGAGATGAGGAGGAAGAGAGAGTTCCAAGCCAGAGTATAACAGTGAAAATACCTGGAGTTGGAAGACGAAGTGTCTTGCGTGAGGAACAGCAAAGGAGTCTTGTGTTACTGGATTGCAGAATATGCAGAAGAAGGTGTAAGTAATGTGTAAGAAGATTGTAAAGGTAGGAGAAGCCAGGTTACCAGAAGTGAAATGTTTTGTTCCAGGTCACAAGGTTAGTAAATTTCAGTTTTCCAACCCATTGATTGTATATCGTAAGATCATACATTTAGAGTTGGAAAGGATCAATCAGTATTTATTAAAAGGGGGCAGGGAACAAGCATTTATTAAGAGCCTACTATTAAGCCCAGGTTCTGTGCTAAGTACTTTACAAATATTTTCTCATTTGATCTTCCTAATAACCTTGGGAGATAACACTGCTGTTATTATTTCCATTTTACAGTTGAGGACATTAAGGCAGACAGAGGTTAAGTGACTTTCTCAGTATTAATAGAGCTAATAAGTGTCTGAGGCTGTATGTGAACTTGGGTCTTCAATGAATGGTACCAGGTAGTTGTCTACCTAGTATGTGCTAGGCATTCTACTTTGGCACATAAATGCTTGTTGAATAATTGGACTGTGAATACAAATATAAAACAACTTGTGCTATCACAGAGACCTGAATTATACAGTCCATGAGACTGTGAGCTCCTTGAGGGCAGGGACTCTCCTTTGCCTCTTTTTTGTATCCCCAGCCCTTCCCACAGTGCCTGGCACAGAGTAGGTGACTAGTCCTGCTCATTTTATGATGATGGAGCCTTGACTTGTTGAGGCTGATCTTCTCAAAGATACATAGAATCTTTGATTCTTTCAACTATACCTCAAGCAAGTGGTCCTGGGAGGGAATGGAATTATATTGCTGGTGACAAGTAAGAACACCTGGAATTTCCAGCAGAACTGCTGGATTCAGTCCTGTATGGAGGTTAGGCAAGGGGATAGATAGGTTGGATGACCCATGGAGGGACTTGGAAGTGGGAGAACTGCCCCAGGACTTGGATTACATATTAATTTCAGGAGTAAATCAGATCTTAACTTTGAACACAAGGAGAGACATTTCTTGGGCACCTTCTGTGTGGTGAACACTGGGGAAGGTGATGGAGAAATATACAAAGTTTTCCTAGGAGATGATCTCTGCCCTCAAGGAGCATAGGCTGTGACAATAGCAATGAGGAACTGTTCTAACCCAGGCAGTATCATTCTGTGCAAAGAAACAGGACAGAGGAAAGGACCAAGCCTTGCTACTTGTCCACTTCACCCCTCTCAACTCTGTCCTCCATTCTTTTATATTATCTCTTCTCCCCTATTAAATTATGAGATTGTTAATTGGGGCTATTTACTTTTTGCCTTCCTTTATAGCTCCAACATGGTGCCCAGAACATAGTAGGGGCTTAATAAATGCTAGTTGACTGCCTTCCCAGTTTCTCTGAAGGTATGAATGAAAGGTAAAGATTCAAGTCTTTCTATGCTTCTCCCCCACTTCTCCAAAACTCCTTGCTCCCAATATGGAAGCTCTGAGGGATTGGGAGTGGGGTGGGGAGGGGGAGAAGAGGGGAGAAGGGAAGAATACATAGGGAAGAGAGGAATAGTGTGGATAAAGCAAAACATAGGATCATAGATTTAAAACCGGAAGGAATCAGTTAATCCCCAAATCGTGTCTACCTAACTTTGGAATGTATTAGGAAGGAGGTTCTTGGTTTGTTTGCTTCCCTGCCAAGTTCACCCTGTGACCATATTTGACTCAGGCATTTTCTGAGCAATCACCGACCCACAGAGTGGAGAAGCCTTCGGGACAGCAGGGGGTGGCCAAGCCTCCAGGGGCCCCAGCTTTGCTTTAGTTCGCCCACAGAGTGTGTTGCCATCCTTGCTGTTCTCAGTTTTCAAACACCTCCAAGTCATTTCATGGTTGTACAATGTGGAGGCTGGTCTATATGTCCTCTAAGGTCTCTTTTAGCTATAAATCCAAACTACTGTGATGGTGAACCCCCCATCCTGAAATGTATAACAGAAAAAGAATGGACTGCCTGCCTCCTCCCTGAGTCTGGGCTGTGGGTGGGAATGAGGGCAGAGAGACCCTTCCTGGGCACACTGCCTGGGTCTTTAGAAACCCTTTAAACTGCATCTCCCATTATCTCTTCCCGTGGCTGCTGATCTTCATTGAATTTCTTCTGTGGGTCTGCTTCCAGGGAAGCTGTTTCCAGGGCTGTGGAGTAGAACCCTTTTGTGTGACCAGCAGAATGGAAATGGGGTGGGGGCTGGGGGTGGGAGAGGGAAAGGGAGGGAGACGTTTGTTCTCCATCAAGGGGACTGATAAACAGCCCCAGAGCTAACAACCAGATCACAGCATTGGCTTCCCGGAGAGCTATCCCAGCGGAGAAGCCAGGGAAGATGAATTATCCTGAATGGCACTGGACATGGCATATTGGATGTTTAATTTCTGTGTATTATTGGAACACAACTCAACTCCCCTCTCAACTTCCTGGATCCCACTCTACTTTCTCCTGTAGAGAAAACTCGCATTCTTCTAAAGGACTGTGTCAGAGGGAGAAAATCATGCCTTTTGATTTCTTTGATTTAGAAGGGATGCTAGCTTTTCTCCCACTCCTCCTTCTTCCCCCAATCCCACCCCCATCCTGGCCCACCACTAAGGAGAAATTCAACAATTTCATTTCATTCCATTCCATTCCACAAAAGTTTATTAAGTACCTGCTGTATGCCTCATACTCTGCTAGGTACTGGAGGAATCCAGAGTTCAGAGAAATTTCTCTAAAGGAATTTACAGAATCTGCAACCTAATAGAAAGGTAACACACATATGCAAATTGTGTAATGCATAGTATTATATGATAAATGAATGTACTGCAGGGTACTCATAAAGTAAGTTGCCATCTGCACTGTTCTTGGTTTCCAAAGGCCAGAGGGATGAAAAACAAAATATCATTTGGGGTTAGAGGGGGATGTCATTACCAACAGAAGAAATGCTGGAAGGCTGGGAAGCAGCAGGAGATTGAATAATAAAAATTTTCTTTTTCAGTCCTGTCCAACTCTTTGTGATCCCCTTTGGGGTTTTCTTGGCAAAGACACTGGAGAAGTTTTGCCATTTCCTTCTTCAGCTCATTTTACAGATGAAGAGCTGAGGTAAACAGGGTTAAATGACTTGGCCAGGGTCACACAGCTAGGAAGTGTCTGAGGTCAGATTTGAACTCAAGAAGATGAGCCTCCCTGATTCCAAGCCCAGTGCTCTATCCATTGCTCCCCTAAGAAATGATAAAATAATGATGTTGCTATTAATAATGCCGATAGCTAGGACTTACACTTTAGGTTTGGCAAAGAGATTTACACGGATTATCATGTTTGATTTTCCCCGCAATCCAGTGAGGTTGAAAATAAAAATATTGTTATCTCTTTTTTAAAGAGGAAGAAATGGTACTTAGATTGAATGACTTGCTCTTGGTCACACAATTAAGTGCAAGAGACAGGATTTGAACCCAGTTGTCAAATGAATCCAAGCCCTAGGCTCTTTCTTTCCACTATGTCACTTTGCTTTAAAGTCTCAGAAAAGGATAGAAATTCAAAATACAAAGAGAGAGGCAGGGCAGGCATTCCAAGGAGAAGACATAGATACAGTTAACTAAGTGGTGTAGTCAACCATGATAAGTGCTTCTGTGAGGTTGAAAAGACTATATAAGGTCTGAGGGAGAAGATTGTTTAGTAGTGGGAGGAGGACTGGAGATTAGATACCCAGAAAGTCTTCCTTAATTGATGGAATGGGGCATTGCTATACTTGATCTGAGGAGAAAATGAAAAGATGAAGTCCTGGGGATGTAGGGATTCTAGTTGGACTTACAATGATAATAGCTAGCATTTATGTAGTATTTTAGGGCAGCTAGGTGGTACACAATGGCTACAGCACTGGGTTTGGGATCTGGAAGACTCATCTTCCTGAGTTTAAATTTGGCTTCAGATACTAGCTGTGTGACCCTGGACAAGTCACTTAACCCTGTTTGCCTCAGTTTTTTCATTTGTAAAACAAACTGGAGAAGGAAATGATAAACCACTCCAGTATCTTTGCCAAGAAGACCCCAAAATGAGGTCAGAAGAGTCAGACTCATAAAGTTTTAAGGTTTGCTAAGTATTTTATACTTTAAATGAGATAACATAGATCTCATTTGAACCTAAGAACTTGGGTTTTCCTTACTCTAAATCCAGCACACCAACCACTGTGCCATCTAGCTGGCTGCCTTGATTTGGACCCTTTTCAGTCCCACAGGTCAGAGAAGGGACAAAAGGATGGTTAGTTACTAAATAAGGATGCTTGGTCAGAAATAGGAAGAATAGGGTAGAGTCAGCATCCTTGCTGTGGAGTCAGGAGCTCTGAGCTGCAGTTCTACATTTATCTTCTGTGTGACTAATCATGGAAACTCTCAGAATCTCAGTCTCTTCACCTGTAAAAGGGGGACAATCATATGCCACTGATGGGAGGAAAATGCCTCCCAAACCTAGAACGCCAGGAAGGGGAGGGAGAGGACTAATCATTTGCCCTATCTAGGCCTCAATTCCTGATGCATAAAACAGGAGTGTTGAATTAGAATCTTCCATGAGACTGTCTGTGGCCCTCTAGCTCCTCAAGTGCAGGTTCCCCACCCCTGGCTTTTCTCAATGACCCTCAAAGTATGGTCAGCAGATCCCTGAGATCAGCAAGACTCTTAGAGGTTCAGAAAATTCAAAACTATTTTCATTATAATATGAAGACATTTGAATTTTGAATATGGTAAATACTGATAGACATAAACAAAAAGTTCCAGGAGGGGTGGTCCTCAATATTTTTCAAGGGTGTGAAGGGGTCTGGGACCAAAAAGGTTGAAAACTCACTGGATTAGTAGGACTTTAAGACCCCTTCCAGCTTGCCTTTGGGATAGTCTAAAGAAGTGAAAGTGATAGAGTATTATTCCCCAATGGAGGTGTCTGCCTAGATTGGAGTGCAGAGTGAAAGAAAACAACGGCTGGCCTGAGAGGAGGAAGGAGATAACAAAGGAGAACAGACTGATCACAACCTGTCAGTCCCGTTTCCCTTCAGTCCAACCTTCCTCCACATCTTTTCCAACAAAGTGCGGCAAACAAAGCAATCATCTCCTCCAGCTAGACACAGCAGCTGCCAGCCAGGGCCAGAGGTGGGGAGTGGGGGTGGCAGAGAGTGGGATGGGAGCCATCGAGAAGCTGAGCTCCTGCAGTAGGTAATCCATGTGACGGGCACAGGAGAAGGGGTGATGTCAGAATCAGGCAGCTTAAACCCAGGCTCTCAACTCCCTGTCCCCCTGCTCCCCAGCGTCCCCCCTCCCCCCAGCTGGAATTTAGGGACATTTCCAAAAGTCGAGCCGTATTCCAGCCTCACCTACCTGGAGAGTTCAGCAAGTGGTCCAGGCTCATAAAAGCACTAGGCTTGAAACCAGGAGATATAGGCTCCTGGATTGTATAAGGATGAGGTAAGCACAATCAGGAAGATGTACATACAATGATTATACCAAAGTAAATGGAAGAATGATTAAAACAAAACAAAACAAAACTGCTGATTGAGAAAGAAGGATGCTTCTCCCTCTCTTCTTTGCAGAGATGGGAGGCTATGGTTGGGGAACACTTCATACATCCTCAAACATAGGTGATGCGTGGATTCATTTGGTTGAACTGCTTTTGTAATAAGGATTGGATCCCTTTGAGCATGCTGATGTTCACCTTTTCTAGGGGGTTATACAGAGAAAGTGAAATATTTTCTGCCAATCTAACATATGGGATTCTGGAAATCAATTTTGGCCAAAATGGCTTGGGGTTAATGCTGTGTGATGATTAAAAATCTTCTAATTGACTGAGGAGCTGGAAGATTCTGATGACTTGGTAGAGACAGAGTCAGAACTGAATGCCCACACAAGTAGACAATCTCCTTCTCTTAACTGGTGGCATTTGGGTGAGGAATGCTTTCAGGTGCTTGCCTGCAATCGTATGACACCTCTGTTTTTCTTTTGTTTATTCTTTCTTGACCTTTGTGAACCAAGTATTTGGAGAAGGGTGTGCCTAGGTGACTTGGAAGATTGGGAGATCCATCAAAGACATCAGAAGACCCTCCTCCTACCAAATGGAGTCAGCAGCAGCTGAGCCTGGAGAGGCACCATGGAAACAGCCGGGTCACTTGCCTGACTCATCAAATGATAGATTAATCCATTAGCCAAGACATCTCATTCTACAAAGAGTCAACCTGACTCCTCACTTCAAAGCAAATTTAGTGGAGAAAAGGATTCCCAGGGCCAGGGGTTGCTAGGCACTCTTTACCTTCATATGCTCCCTATACATATACATCATTGCATGTGTACTTCATGTTTAGGCCCATTCTCCCTTGGGACACACAGTGGGAAAGTGTACCCCTTTCTATTTCCTCTTCCAGGTTTGGGGATGGGATTGTTTTATAACTTCTGTATTTGCTATAGGCACCTAGGTGGTTCAATAGATGGAGGGTGGGGCTAGGGGTCAGGATGCCCTGGGTTCAAATATGACTTTAGGCATTTTCTATGTATGTAACCCTGAACAAGTCACTTAACCACTGCCTGCCTCAGTATTTTCAGGTATAAAAATGACAGTGACCATGTCACCTGCCTCTCAGGATTGTTGTGAGGACAAAAGGAAAAAATATTTGTAAAGTGCTTTCTGAGTCTTCAAGCACTATTACTACCTTTTCAGTAAATATTTTTGTCAAAGTTAATTGATGTCACTTGGTTGATTAATATGGGGGACCACACTGGACAGGGGTTTGTGAGTGACCATATAGAAATCTTAGCACCTTAGGGTTGTCCCTAGAACTCTGAGGGGGAGAAGGAGTTGACTACTCTCTTAGAACCTAACCTGCTAGGCCAGAGCATGTTGGGAAAGTAAGCTCAAGTGGGGTACTAAGCTTCTTTCTTCCTTCCTTCCTTCTTTCCTTCCTTCCTTCCCTCCCTCCTTTCCTCCTTCCTTTCCTTCTTTCCTTCCCTTCCTTCCTTCCTACCTTTCCTTCTTTCTTTTTGTATAAAGGATGGTTTTGTGGGTGAGGAGGAAAGGATAGGGCTATATGTTGAAATGAAGATGATATGCAAACAAAAGATCCATTTTGTTGTTCAGTCCTTCAGTTGTGTCCCATTCTTTATGACTTCATGATCCATAGCACGCTGGCCACTTATATCCTCCACTATCTCTTGAAGTCTGGCCAAGTTTGTGTTTCCATGGCCCTATCGATCCATTTCATCTGGTGCCAACCCCTTCTCCTTTGGCCTTCAGTCTTTCCCATCATCAGGGTCTTTTTCAGTGAGTCCCATCCTATCATTACGTGGCCAAAATATATTTATGCTTCCGCTTCAGTATTTGACCTTTGGTGGGAGGTAGAGAGGGAGTGGGATAAACAAACAATAAACTATATTCTCTGCACATTCAGTCAATTGAGAGACTTTTAAAAAAAAGAAGGTCTGGTTTCAAGACACAGCTCTGCCATTAGTTGTTACCTTAGGCAAGTCTCTTAGACCTTAGTTTCATGACTTGTTACGTGAAAGGGTTAGATAAGATGATATCTAAAGGCTTTTCCAGCCCTAAAACTTTTGACTCTTACTCTCTTTCTTTGTACCCTGTCCTACCTTCTTTGGACCACACTTTTCAGAGCAGCTACAATTCTTTCCTCTTTCATAGCTTCCTTGGGATATTGATGGTCTTTCTTCATTGGGAATAGGCCTGGGGCAATCATATTTGATCAAAAAGTTAGCTTTCCATGATCTGTAATAATTAGTGGTGTGAACATTCCAAGTACATTTCTTTTCGTCTTTGGGTTGTGTTTTGGTCCTTACATTTGAACCTCTAACATTCTAAGAACCTAAATGCTCTTGCCAAATAATGAACAATATGATCCCCTTTCAATGTCTGCTTTAAGCTTCCTCATTCTGTGCTGCTAATGCTCTTGGACAGATGAAGAGCACCCACCTTCTGCCTTTGACTCTACTTGTGGTCTTTCTGGTTTCATCATTTATTGGGTACCACTGAGCATTTTTATTTAAAAGACCTTTAGAACAGTAGAAGGCATTGTGGTGTAGTAGGCAGAGAATTGAGGCCAGAATCAGGAGGACTAGGGTTTAAATCACACCTATGGCACACAGGTCATGTGACCTTGGTAAAACCATGAGTGTCAGAGCATCTGGGGTCATCTCCAGTCATCTGTTCTATATGTTGTCACTGGCCCCAGATGACTCTGGAGGAGAAAGTGAGGCTGGTGACCTTGCACAAACCTGCCTCACTTAAATCCAGTTCTCCTGAAAGTTATGGCATCATCTTTCTCTTCGAGATGTCACGTTTCTCTTCGAGAACAAAGGACAAACAGCAGCAAGCGTCAGAATACTTCGCTACTTGGGCAACTGAGGGGCAATGGATAAAGCATTAGAATTAGGAAGACTAGAGTCTACCTCAAACACTTACTAGCCTTGTGACCCTAGATAAGTCACTTGACCTCTCCCCAACCTCAGTTTCCTCACATAGCATCTACCTCATGGGATTGTTGTGAGTGGAAAATAAGATAAGAAATGAAAAGTGCTTTGCAAACTTTAAAGCAATATACAAATACTAACTATATTTGCATTGGTAGAGGGAGCTCCCTAGAGCAACAAAATCATAGATCTAACCCCCTGCCCCCAAAAAAATCAGAAAAAGAGAGTGAACAGAAATGAAACTATTGATCATGTCAACAAAGAACATAAATAAGGAGAAAAATCGACAATAACAAAAAGATGACAGATTTGCTCTTGGCAAAGGCAGAAAGTGGATTATTTGCATGTGCAAAATGAAAAGTAGACAAATTTCTGTCAGGGGTCCCTCAGATGCTCAGGTTTCTTCCCAAATCATTAAATTGTCTGGTCATGACCAACTGCACATTCCCCAAGCTCTCTGTATAACACAGTCCTTTCTTATTTGCTCTGGTTCCTTCTTGTTAGATGCAGTGAAAGACTCAGTGAAAATGAATCATCCCATTCTTTGGATCTTTTCAGGGGAATAGGGATACAGAGTTTGGGAGCAAACCTAAAACTAGGAATATTTTTACCTGGGGGCAAAAATAGTTGAATTGGTAGAGGAGAAGACTCTTGGGTTGTCTCAGTAACTTGGAGGATAATCCAGTAGCAGCTGTAGTCTTGAAATTGCCAATCCCTTCAAGGGCACTTGTGGTCAGATGATTCCCCCATATGACAAAGTGGGCTGGCAGATGACTGAGGAAAGGTCAGGGGGCAGTGATTGCTTGGGAGTGAAGTGTCTACCTTTGTTTTTGCTCTGGGGATAAAGCCCTATTTGACTTATGCTAGTTATAGCTTTTCTGGGAAGGTAGGGATGAGATATAACAGAGGAACTCTGAGTTGGAGAGTCATGTTCAAATATTCCTTTGACTTGAAATAAGTCATGTAAGTAAAATTTCTAGATTTCACAGGCTATGTCAATAGTGAAGTGCTGAAATTTCTCAGTCACAATCATTTGGTAGAATATAAGCTCCTGGAGGGCAGGAAGTATTTCATGCCTTTTCATTCTCAGTCTCTAGAACAGCATGTATAAGGACTTAATAAATGCTTGTTCATTGACTGATGTGTCCCACTACCTCTCCATTCAGCCTCCTAACAAGGAGAATAGGATTAATAGTAATCATAGCAATGTTTAATTCACATTTCAAAATCTTACAAAACATTTTCTGACCACAACCCACTGAAATGAAAGGCGTCATGTAGTAGGGAGTATGCCTTAGAGTCAGCATTGCCTTGGGTTCGACACATACTGATTGCTTGTTGCTCAGTTGTGTCTGACTCTCCATGACTCTATCAGGGGTTTTCTTGGCAAAGATATAGAAGTGGTTTGCCAACTTCCTTCTCCAGCTCATTTACAGATGAGGAAACTGAAGCAAACAAAATAAAACGACTGGCCCAGGGTCACATAGCTAGTAGGTATCTGAAGGCCAAATTTGAACTCAGGTCTTTCTGACTCCAGATCTGGCACTCTATCCAGTATGCCACTAGATTGCTCTCCCGACACGGACTGTATAACCCTGGGCAAATCATTTAACCACTCAGTTCCCTAGCCAATTCTCAAAGTCAATGAAATTGTAACCTAGGCAAATTGGTAGTGGAGCCCTCTACACCAGAAGTGTCAGACCCATGGTCCTAGGGCTTTGTGCAGCCTACAATACTTTTTAGTGCAACCAGAACTAGATTAAAATGTGATTGGGAAATATTTAACAAAATTTTAAAAATGCAACAAAATGAGATAAGGCTAACACATGGATTTCTAAGTCAATATCCACCTGCAGGGATCCTTATGTACAGTTTGGTGAACTGGATTTTCATTTGAGCTTGATACCATTGCCCTCTATGAATGAAATCATCAATACTGAACCTATCTGTCCCCTCCCCAACAAACTGTGAGGTAGATAATGCTTCTGATTCCCAAAGGAGGAAACTGAGGTTGAGCTAAGTGAAAGATTTCCTCAGGATCACACAGACAGAAAACAGAGCTAGGTTTAGTTAGATTCAGAACATTTGGGGATGAAGATCATGGCTCTGAGTAGTCCATGGCATTTACAACTTTCAGTAGCAGAATATACTAGTGTAGAAAAAACAGGGCTTTGGGAGAAGACTTAAAAACCCAGCCTTGTCGCAAAATAGCATCTGTGTGCCCATGGGCAATAAGCCACACCATCTCCCTGAGTTCCAGCATCTTCATCCAAACGTTTGTTACCTACCTGCTGCAGTTGTGAGAAGGCTTTGTAAATGATACTACACAAAAGTGTAAAGATTTAAGTTATTATGATTTTATTATATATTTCACCTCTTTCCTTGATAGTTAAAAAAATGATCTAAAATTTCCTTTGGATGTTAGTAGAAAGGGAAAGGAACAGAAAAAGGGGAGAGGAATGAGGAGGGGAGGGAGGGGATGAGTTTGTCCTGAAATTTCTTCTGCTAGCAGCAGTATAGTAGACAGAGAGGGTCAAGAGGGCAGACCCTCCAAAGGCCTGTAGATGTTCTACATAAACAAGAGGGTCATCCACAACCGTTGAAGCAATCAATATTTAGAGCAAGCCTCCTGGGAGATCAGCTCTGGGTTTATTTTCTTCATATTTTGGGGACATTTGGAAATAAAGAATTTTTTTTAAAGCCTTCCTCTTTGGAGGAGGATACAGATTAATCATTAAGTTACTGTTTTGCAGGCTGAGAGCTCTGTCCCCAACGCAGACCCCTGCAAATCCCACCCTTCTACCCCTTTACAACCTGTCAATTTATCCTTTGCCTGTGGATTCAAAATCTAGTTCATGCTGTCCCCTGAGCTCATTGACTTAGCTGTACAAACAAGACCCTGTTGCCTGATTTCTATGGCACAAAAAAAAAAGGTTTTTGAGGACATAAGTCAAGGGAAAGAGCAAGCCAAAGGACCATGGGAGAATTGGAAAGCTCATGTGGGAGCTGCTCCTTTCCTTCTGAGGCAGTGCAGTGTAATGGACAATCTTGGACTTGGAGTCAGATGACCTGAGTTCAAATTCTGCCCCTGTTACTTCCTTATATGTAAAATGGGGTTTAATAGTACTCATGCTGCCCATTTCACAAGGTAATTTTAAGGCTATCTTATGAAATAATACAGGTAAAATGTGTTAAATCCTTAGAAGCCCAAAATAAATGTAGTCATAGTGTTGAAGAGAGAAATGGGAGAGCTGGTTCAAAATGTGAATGAATTCACTTAAACCTCTGTAGCACCTGGGAACTTTATTGATACAAAAGTAGGCAGCCCAAGATTTAGAAAGGAACTAAACCAAGGCAGTGATACAGGAAAAGGACCAGACTTATATAGCATGATTTTAGGGTTTCCTTGTGGAGAATGGAGATGTAGGGTAAGTCTTGCAAGATAAAGGCACATGGTGAGGACTATGAATGACACAAGATAAGGGAGATAAGGAAATCCCATTCCCCTGGATGAGGGGTGGGGACAAGGAATGTTGTGGTCCAGGATAAAGACCTGGGGTAAGGGGAGACTTTAGGGCAACTTCGAGTTAGAAAATAAACCAGGGGCTTCACAAAGTTAATTCTTAATGTGATTCTTAACTCTTAGGGCACTTTCTATCCACAGCAATAGTAATTGCATTTGACAAATTCTATTTCGTTTTATTGGGGACATGTGGGAGCTCAGTGGAGACCCTAGAGCACTAGACTTGAAGTCAAGGAAAGCTTGAGTTCAAATTCTGCCTCAGGGAGTATTCTGACCAAACCACTTCACTTTGATGCCCCAGTTTCCATATCTGTAAGATGTGGATAATAACACCCACCTCCCAGAATTGTAGTGAAGAGCAGACGAGACACATGTAAATACATGTAAACCACTTTGCAAAGCCTTCCAGCATACATAAATGCTATTATTTACACGGAAGAAGGATTGACCTTGTTCCATATTTTCAGAGGGATGGAAGTTATAAAGAGGCAAATTTCTAACATTGGAATAAGCTGCCTTTGGAGCTAATGAGGTCCCTGGAAATAGGAGATTTGACCGCCTATTGAAGCATCTATAAAAGAATCTTTGCGCTGGGTAGAAAATAGGACTAGATAATCTTATGGGTATGGTGGTTCATTCCAAAACTAAGATTCTGTGAGATCAGAGAAGATTGGAATAGACGGGGAGAGATTGGTGGAGGAGGGGGAACCCTGAGCTAGCCTTTGAAGGGGAGTTAGGTTGTGATTAGACCAGGGAGAGGGCTGGGAGTTTTCTGGCAGAGGCGCTGAGGTGGGGTGTGAATAAAAACATACAAACGCTACAGCCAGACATTTTGCTAAACCCTGGGGTTACAAATATGAAAAGCAAATCCAGTCCCCGACTTCAAGGACCTTACATTCTATTGGGAGAGACAACACACAAAAGGGAGGCGTAGGCAGGAATGGCATTTCGATCTAGAAAGTTAAGGAATGGTAAGTAGGGCTGTGGGGGCAGCTGGGTGGTTGATAAAGGGCTGGGCCTGCAGTCAAGAAGACTCATCTGTGTGAGTTGAAATCCAGCCTCAGACACTTACTAGCTGTGTCACACTGGGGAAATCCTCTTGGCCTCAGTTTCCTCATTTGTAAAATGAGCTGCAGAAGGAAATGGCAAACCACTTACATATCTTTGTCAAGGGGTCACCAAGGGTCAGACATGACTGGAAAATGACTGAATAAGGGAAAAATAGGGCTGTAAGGCTATAGTGGACTAGATGAACACATTGTATAGTAAGAGGAGAGTGTGGTTGGTGGGAAGCAAGGGTACCCAGGTATAACTAAGGTGGTTGTCAAGGCTTTGGAATGACCAGCCTGGGAGTTGGGAGTAAAGCAGAGCAGGGCTGAGGCTTTTGCAGATAACAGTGATCAGAGAGAGACAGTCACCACAGGGAGGTGGGAGGGAAGGAGGTGGAAGTTTCTTCTGGGTGGGAAGATGATTAAGAATGAATAATAATAGCAAATAGCTAGCTCTTCTATAGCTCTTGGAGGTTTGAAAAATGCTTTAAATATGTTAGCTCATTTGATCCTTACAACCACTCTAGGAGATATGTACTATTATTATGCCTCTTCCCCAGAAAGGAAACCTGACTTGCTTAGGGTCTGGCAGCTAAGGACTTTTCGGGGACAAAGAGAATTCTCTGAGGGGCTGAAGGGCTATTTGGAAAGAAACAAGAAAAAAGATTTGAGAAACCAAGTGGTGGAGACAGGTGGTGGAGGGCTTTGAAAACTGGGTAAGAAGGACTTGGATTAACTTGAGGAAACTGGGGAGTCATCACTGAAGAGTTGAAAGCAGGAGATGGAGGTGTCGAAAACATCCTTTAGAAAGTTTAATCTGGCCTCCATGTATAAAGTGGATTAGATGGAAGTAGGGAAAACAGTTAGGAGGCTGGAGTAACTGGCATGCAGTGTTAGGGTTCTAGGCTTGGGGGGTGGTGGTGGTGGTGCTGTCATTCAAATAGAAAGGAAGGGAAAGAGATGTTTAAAGATGTTTAGATGGTGCAAGAGATAGCTAAATGATCCTCCACAACAGTAATGTCCTTTCATTGCTATTTTTAAGCTATTTACCCTTAGTGAGGTTGAGCTGAACCATACCCTGGTTCAGGTCCCCTTCACCCTGGGATTTTACCTTGTAGAGGAACCTAGCTTGAATTGGATCCCTGTTATCTGCAAAAGCCTCAGCCCTGCTCTGCTTTACTCCCAACTCCCAGGCTGGTCATTCCAAAGCCTTGACAACCACCTTAGTTATACCTGGGTACCCTTGCTTCCCACCAACCACACTCTCCTCTTACTATACAATGTGTTCATCTAGTCCACTATAGCCTTACATGTCCTGATGTCCTTGTCTTCTTCCATCTAGTCCACTATAGCCTTACATGTCCTGATGTCCTTGTCTTCTTCCATTGGGATTCTTTCCCCATTTGCTCAGGACCACTGGTGTCTCATGACCAAGCCTTGATACCTCAGACTGGCTCCTCCCCTTCTTCTCCTAAAACTCTTTCTTGGTTCTCTTTGGTTGGGAAATCAACTGGACATCCCCCACAGTGTCAGGTTTGCTACCCTATTATCTCAGTTAAAGATGCTTAGTTCCTCTACTCATGGCTTTGATTAATTTCAAGACTTGACAATGAATGTCACTGATAAAAACAGAAAGGTCTGGAGGAGGAGTTGATTTGAGGAAAAGGCAATGAATTCAGTTTAGCAAATACTTACCCAGCATCCATTTGCTATATTGAGCTCAGCACTTATTCCAGGGACAGAGTAGGATGTAAAGATAAAGGAGACATGGTTCTTGCCCACAAGAAGATTGGGGCAGGATGAATTTGAAGCATCCTATTTAAAATGTTCTGTAGACAGTCAGAAGCATATGACAGCAGCTTGGGAGAGAGGTCAAGTCTTCAGATACAGATGAGACACTAACTATTACAGCTTTCCCAAAGTCTGTGCCATAATTATGAGAAGGAAACACTTGAGGAGATGATAATTCACATTTATATTGAGCTTTAAAAACATTTTCCTCAGCCTTGGATGACTCCTACCACCCACCATCTTCCTTTCTATACATGTACTGCTGAAAGGTAGAGAAAAATCATGTAATTGTGTTCACTGGGACCACCACTAATTTATGTCATATAGACCCTCACTGCTTCAAGGTAATCCTACTCTACCTTCCTTATCAACTCACTATCCCACTCATCACAATGACTCTTCAAAATCTTTTCATTCCTCCTCACTCCCATGGCTTCTGTTGCCTCACCATCTCAGCTGAGAACCTTGCCTCGTATTTTACAGAAAAAACTGAGGCTACCTGCCAAGGATTTCTTCTTCTTCTTTCCTCCTTATCTCATATCACTCAGATGCTTTTTGTCACTGTCTCCTACTTCACTCCGTCTCACATGATGAAGTGGGGTGCATGGATTATCCAGGAGGTCTATCACCTTTGGTGAGGTCTTGCCAAGGCCTTTTCTGGACTGCTCGTCCACTTTTGGTGTCTGCCTGCTACTCAGCTCTCCTGTGGCCCCCACACCCCTGTAAAACTGTCTTGGCAGACAATTTGAAGGTGACTAATCCAAGTTGAAGGTAACTGACAGGCCTCAAAGCTGTCAGTGAGTTAGGGGGATGTCTACTCCAAGAATGTGAAGACTTTGCCCAGAGGAACGGACGGATGAGAATAATTTGTTCCAAGAGCCATGAAGGTGGCTGAAGTAGGTGCTGTGGAGTGCTTAGAGTGGGTCAGGTATCACACTACATCCTGAGCCATCACCAGTTGGCCTGACTTTTGTTTTGCATTGAACTTCAATGACTCTGGAAAACAGAATGAGGTTGATGACTTTGTGCACTTCTGCCTCACTTAAATCCAACTCACACATGAGTCAAGACATCATCCCATGATCTCATTGGCGTTCTTTGAAAACAAAGGATGAATAGCAACAATTACATGATGAAGCCCTCATTGCCATGACCAATCCTTCTACACACACCAACTGTCCCATCCTATCCCCTCTTTACCAGCAGATTGTCCTCTCTATCTCTCCACTATCTTGCTTATTATCTTCAATCTCTCCCTACCCTCACAAACATGTCCACATCTCCCATATCCTCAAAAAACCCTCATTTGATCTATCCATATGCCATATGTCTCCTGCCATTTGTGACTAGATTTCTTGAGAAGGTCTTAACTCTCTATAATCTGACTTTTGACCTCATCATTCAACCAAAGCTTCTCCCTGCAAAGTTTTCAATGATCTCTTAACTGCCAAATTCAATACTCTTTTCTCAATCTTTTTTGACTGCCCCACAGTCTTTGACTCTATTGATCACTCCCTCCTTGAGACTCTTCTCTCTAAGCTTTCAGGACACTTCTGGTATCCAGAGCTTCTCATTCTCTTCCCCCTGAATGACTGTCCTTGTTCAGTCTTTGACGGATCTTCATTCAGGTCATGCTCACTAATTATGGGTGTCCCATAGGATGTTATCCTGAGCCCTCTGCTTTTTTCTCTCTGTATTATTCACTTGGGGACCTCATCAGCTCCCATGGATTCAAGTATCATCTCTTTGCCAATAATTCTCAAATCTATGTATCCCCTCCTCACCTCTCTACTGTACCTCTGTAATGCTAATGAGATTAAAGATCTTCCCCACCCATTACTGGGCATGCCCATTAAGGGGAGTTTGATTAGGGGAGATTTTGTAGGAAGGCCCACACCTTTTGTTAATGAGGCACTGGTTCTCAAGGGTTGTGATGCCCTCTGACTCTGAAAAGTGTATCAATACTCTGAAGTGAGGTTTTACTTTGGGGTTTATTCATTACAAGTATTGATTTGGCCAGATGAGACTCTGGGCAGCCTCTAAGGACCCCCCTGACTTTGAAAACCCAGATGTTGATGCTTCTCTCTCTGGTAACTATGTATGTATGGATCTGTCTGTTGATCTGTGATATATGTATTGCTTAGGGTCAGGCAGCTGGAAGCCCTGTCTGTTGATCTTTATTTCCTATGTATTTTCTCTGAAGTTCAGGGTGCTAACTTTTCCCCTTGAACTAAGTGAATGATATGTATGTGCTTGATTAAAGTGATTGTTGATCCCCATCGCCAAAACTGCCTTTCTTTTTAGAAAAGTAGATCAGAGAACCTGTGATAGCAGGCCCTCCTATGTCTGTTGGGGCGTTTGTTTTTACAACTTCCAACTACATATTAGACAGCTTGAGCTTAATATCCTATAGATATCTTGAATTCAACATATCCAAAATGAACCTCATTATTTTATATGTGTGCACATGTGTATTCATATATATATGTGTGTGTGCACACATATACACACATGCATATATATATTTGTGTCTAGTCATGGTTATCTCTAGGGCAAGAAGAGGGAAGAAAAAATAGAAAAAAAAGAAATTTCCATGATAACTTTATTATATATTTAAAAGGAATAGTAATTTATACACAATAGACTTTCAGTTTCATGTGCAATCATCTTTTTTATGATACTGTTATGGGAATGCTTGTTTTAGTTCATAAATTAAAAATACAATAAATTTTAAAAAAAGAAAGCTTTGGGAGGACTTTATTGCTCTATCTTCTAGCCCTCCATTAATAGGGAAGAGTGAAGGGAGGGAGTTGAGAAGGTGTAGAGAATCAAAAATTGAGTCAATGGTGATGAGGTTTCAAGCATTCAAAGCCCTTCCTAACCTAGCCACTCCCTGTGTTTCCAGTTGTCCTACATCTTACACTGCCCCTGACTCTATCCCCACATACTTTATGATCAGGTAACAGGGCCCTCCTTACTGTTCCTTTCTGTGCTCTCTTGAGGCACTCAAGGCTGCAGGTTCCCTACTCCTGAACTAGATTCTCCATCTCCCGATTCCAGACGGTTTCACCGTCTGTCCCCATTCCTTGAATTGCTCTCCTTCCTCATCTCCACTTCCTGACTTTCCTGACTTCCTTCAAGTCCTAGATAAAATTCCACCTTTTAAAGAAAGCCTTTCCCAAAACCTCTTAACTCTCATATCTTTCTACTGTTGATTATTTATTATTCATCCTGTATGTAGCTTGTTTGTGCATAGTTGTTTGCATGTTGTCTCCCCCATTAGACCATAAGCTCCTTGATGGCAGAGACTATCTTTTTACCTTTGTTTATATCGATAATGAACCTAGTATCCCTGGCACATAGTAGGCACTTAATCAATGCTTATTGACTGACTTCTCACAATGACTCTATAAGAGCAGTAGTCTAAACATTATTATTCACATTTTACAAATGAAGAAACTGAGGCTCTGAGAAATTAATTGATTCATCCATGAGCCCAGACTCACTCTAGTCCAGACCCTCATCACTGCATATTCCAACCACCTCCTAAGTGGTCTCCCTGCTTCTAGTTTCTCTCTCATCTAATTATTCTATAATATGATGCCCAATTAATCTTTCTAAATATATTTTTTAAATTAGTATCCATATTAAGTATCTGAGGTAAGATTTGAATATAGCTCTCCCATCTCTCAATATTATGATGTATATTCACTACACCATGTTTTTCTGTGGGACCCATCAATCAACCAAACCTATAGCCCAACATTATCCCAGACAATTCATTTGGTTCTGTTAAGTTTCTTTTATCATCTCACTTGAATAATACCAGGGCAGAAAAGACCAATGGAAATGCCTTAGGGCATTTCCCTACTCTCCTGGGACACAAACACACACATGCACACACACACATATACACACACAGAGAAAATCCACCAAGGAGCTTTACAACCCTAGCATGAGATTAGTAGGGAAGTGGAGCCCAGCACTCACAACCATGGTTGTGAAAGTTGTGCTAAGTCTTTAACCATCCCAGTTTGTCATCTGTGACCCACAGATCAGTGGGGCTAGTCTGGCAATCGCGAGCATCAGACAGATTGATCTTTGTCTTAAACTCAGCATTCTTGTCATGAGAGAAAAATTGAAGGGAGTTGCCTTTAGGTTGCCTACATTGTCCTGCGATTTAAGGTGTCATCTTAATCTCTCTGTGACCCTGACTATCCACTTTCATCACATTTAGAAACAGGAGTATCCTCATCATGGTTTAACAACTGGATTTGAGGGGGAAGGGGATGTATGCACAACATACTTTTACCTTTAATGTGCATCATGAATATTTTCTCCCTCACTTTAAGCCTAGAAGAAAATACACAAAACAATAAATCAAACAATAGTTCATAGTATTTGCAGATTTCTGAGGTGTAAATACTGACACCAAAAATTTAACAAATCTGTTCTCTAGAGACGGTTTGAGCTGGCTCCAGCACACCCTTCCTTGCTTGAAGTCATCTGATGGAAGGGATAGTTGAAGGGATGAAAATATATGTGTTATCTCCAACTGCTTTTATTTCACTATACTCTGCTGAACCTAGTGAACTAAAAGGAGAGAGAGAGAGCCTGTTTGCAAGTCACCTTTAGAGTATGGGATGTGATGAGGAGGAGCCAGGGAAGCAGATAGAAGGAGGCTTTACACTGGGGTATATAGGCAGGGATCACATGGACAGGGTAGGCACTGGGTGTCCTGCCTGACATCCTACAAAGGGATCTCCACTTGGGATGCTTTTTAAAGGAATCAGGGCAGATTAATAGACTCAGTCATTACAGAAGGGATCTTAGAGGTCATCTAGTCCAGGGCCTCTCCAACTTTTTCCACTTGCCCCTTTGCTCAGCAGCATTCCTTGGCATTGTGTGGCCTGAAGGCAAAATGCACATGCTTTGTGTTCAGAAGCAGGTCTGCAGTGAAGTCTAGGGATGCAACACAGACAAGAACAGCTAGAAACACCTCAAGTTCATTACGAGATTGATTTTGAATTAATTTTTGGTCGTCATGCATTCAAAGACCTTTTACTGTTGCCAAATTGTTTTCAACCCCATATGGGATCACAACCCATAATTTAAGAAGCATTGATCTAATCTAATCTAATCCCCCCATCTTACGTTTGAGGAAGCTGAGGTCCAAAGGGTAGAAAGGAATCACCAAAGGCATACAAGCAGTAAGTGATGGAGCCAGGATTTGAGCCCACATTCTCATTTTCCACATCCGGGGCTCTTTCCTCTGAACCACTCTTCCATCCAGTGCCAGGGAGCCACTTTTGCAACATCTGTAACAGGTAGACGTCCAACCTTTGCTTGAACACTTCTGGTGACACTTTTTGTCTATGGTTTGTTCTTCTGGGAATGTCAGACAGGCGAATAATAGCTCATATTTATCTAGCATTTCTAAGGGCTTGGCATGTATTTCCTCATTTGATCTGCACAGTAACCCTCTGAGGTAGGCCTTATTATTTCTCCATTTTTCAGAAGAAGGAGTTGAGGGGGAGAGAGGTGAGTAACTTGCCCAGGGTCCCACAGCTAGTAAGTTGTCAGAGATCGGATCTGAACTCAGGTCTTCCTGACTCCAAGTCCAGTGTTCTATACACTTTGTCATCTAGCAGCCTCTGAACAGAATGATCTTGCCTGGGGGGAAATGGGGCCTTTAGAGGGAAGGAAATGGAAAGTGAATGAGGTAGAGGGTGCAAAGAACTCTAAAAAACCCCAACTTTGTTCTCTTTTGACTGCAATTTAGGATATCCTGACAGCCCCATGCAATTGAAGGAAAATGATGCTTATATCCTTTCAGCTGCCTGTCTGGATGCCAGCAGAACAGTAGCTGAGCAGTGACAAGTGAAATGTGCTTGTTTACACCCAAATACCTTAATAACCAGCAATTTCAGATGGGGCTAGGGCGGGGGGGGGAGGGGAGCATTGAACTTGAAGGACACACAGATATTAAACTCAATGTGAAAGTTAATTTGTGTGTGGAGGGACCAACCACAGAGCCTGAGATGGATTCCGAAGGCTCCCCAAGAGTTCAGGAACCACATTTCCTTCTTCTTTCCCCTCTCTTTCGCACGCCTTTTAACAGAGGCTTGGAATTACATTAATTTATCTAATGCGTGCGCGCCATAAGTTACTTTTTTAATTATTATGATCAAAATATTGCTTAAAATTGACGCCAGCTGCATTTGTTTCTGTCGGAGATCATAATTGCAATTGTAAATTGGGGGAACAGCACAGTGCCGGGGGCTTCCTGAATAACGGCCTGAGACCATGATGGAGAGGTAGATAAAAATAAACCAGCAGATCTCGCTATAAAAATAAGCCAACGCAAGTTAAAAGGATAATTAGCTGAGCTGAGAGGGAAGCCGGGATGCTCCAGGATGGGAAATGTGCCCGAGAGCAGAACAAGTGGGCTGGTTGATGTGCTGGGGGACAAAGGGAAGGGAATGGGGGTGGGGGAATGAATGGGAAAGGGTATGTATATGTGTATGGATGACACGCTGGGGAAGGAGGGGCTAGGAAATTGCTGCAGGCGGAAGAACAGTTTCAAAGTATGGTTAACTTTCAATTATCCACAAGAATGGAGGGACCCTCTTTAGCGCAGTTAATCTTAAACTGGCACATAATCCAGAACTCGATTTTTAGAGGTTGGGTAGGTATGGGGCACTATGAGAAGTGCTAGACTTGGAGTCAGAAGACCTGGGTTCAAGTCTCAGCTCTACCAGGACAACTAGGCAAATTCCTGGCCTTTCCAAGCCTGTTTCTTCATCTATGAAATGGACGTCTGCCTTGACTACTTCACAGGTTGGTCATGGTGATCCATTGAAAAAATATCCATGAAGGCATGTTTTAAATATAAATACCTTTACAGAGTTTTGATGTTAATATAATTTGGGTGTGAAGAAGATTTAAAATAGGTCATGGTAAAAGTTGTTTAAGGTTTTATAAGGGGTTTGAAATTCTAGATTAGATCAAATTACTTAAACTCTGTTTCCTCATCTGTAAAATGAGGGGATTATATTATGTCAGGGGTTCCCATCCTGTGCAATGAGGAGGAGCTTGTCAAAGGGGTATGGGATATATTTTAAAAATAAGGATATTTATCATACTGGAATTAATTAATCTATTTTATTTCCTATATGCATATTTGTAGTCAGCTAAAATTTGTTTCCTTTCTTGTTTAACAGAGGATACAGGAAGTCCCCAAAAGCTGTGACCTCCTTGAGGACAGGCATAATCTTTTGCCTTCCTTTGTATCCCCAGCGCTTAGCACAGAGCCTGCCATAGAGTAATCTTTTAATACACGTGGGTGGACTAGCTAAAGGGAGGTTTACTGAATGACAGTAGGGTATAGGGACTAACGGAGGTTGGGGACATCTCTACAGCTTAACTTTTAACTTCTTTCTAGCTCGAATCTGTGATCCCAAATTCCTGTATGCTGGCAGATTAGAAGTGAGTTGGGGGCAGAGGGAAGCATGTGAGGAGTTATATATTTGCCCTGAGTGATCTTTGAGAGTTGAATGCATATGAGAAGGGTAATAAAGTTAGAGAGAAAGGAAAGGTTTGATTCTTAGAAAGGTTGCTGGAAACTGAGGACTATTGCTGGGAAAAAGCTGATAATTCCAATATGGTTCTCCTTAGAAGAGTGAATATCAGATGGGAGACTTGGTTACCTTTCCTAGCTGAAGAAAATGTTTTCTGAAGTAGATTACCACTTTATGTTTCTAACGGCAGGATTTCTACTCCACTACACACACTTTTTATTTACTTATTTTTAGTTTTCAACATTCACTTTCATAAGATTTTCAGTTCCAAAATTTCTCCCCCTTCCTTCTCTCCCCCTCCCCAAGACAACATGCAATCTGATATAGCCTACACATGTACATTCACATCAAACATTTTCACATCACTCATGTTGTAAAGAAGAATAGAAACAAGGGGAGAAACCACAAGAAAGAAACAACAAAACGAAAAAAGAAAAAGAAAATCATATGCTTAGATCTACAGTCAGACTTCATAGTTCTTATTCTGGATGTGGATAGCATTTTCTGTCCTGAGTCTTTAGAGTTGTCTTAGATCCTTGCACTGCTCAGAAGAGCTAAGTCTATGAAGGTTAGTCATAGAACAACGTTGCTTTTACTGTGTACAATGTTCCCCTGGTTCTGCTCACTTCATTCAACATCAGTTTGTGCAAGTATTTCCAGGTTTTTCTGAAGTCTGCCTGCTTATCATTTCTTATGGCACAATAGTATTGCACCACATTCGTACACCACAACTTGTTCAGTCATTCCCCAATGGATGGACATCCCCTCATTTTCCAGTTCTTGGCCACAAAAAGAGCTGATATAAATATTTTATATATGTGAGTCCTTTCCCTATTTTTGTGTGATCTCTTTGGAATACAAACTAGAAGCAGTATTACTGGGTCAAAGAGTAGGCACAGTTTTATAGCCCTTTGGTCATAGTTCCAAATTGCTCTCCAGAATGGTTGGATTGGTTCACAACTTCACCAACAATGCATTAGTGTTCCAGTTTTTCCACATGTTCTCCAACATTTATCTATTTCCTCTTTTGTCATGTTAGCGAATCTGATAGGTGTGATATGGTACCTGAGTTGTTTTGATTCGCATCTCTCATATTAAAATATGACGATAGATAGCTTTAATTTCTTCATCTGAAAACTAAATGGCAAGAATTCTTAACCTGGAGACCACAATAACAACCCCCTCCCCAGGACCATAGAGTATAGATTTCATAGATTCTGGCATTTTTTAAAAAATAAATTTATTTATTTAACTTTTTACATTCATTTTCACAAAATTTTGGGTTCCAAGTTTTCTCCCAATTTGTCCCCTCCCCCCACCCCAATACACTGAGTATTCTAATTTCCCTATCAGCAATCTGCCCTCTCTTCTATCATCCCTCCCTTCCCTTGTCCCCATCTTCT
>CM053771.1:232349420-232403085 GCA_028658325.1 Potorous gilbertii
GCTGTTTACTTTTTCATGCTTCTTCTCATTCTTGTGTTTGAAAGTCAAATTTTCTTTTCAGCTCTGGTCTTTTCATTAAGAATGCTTGAAAGTCCTCTATTTCATTGAAAGACCATTTTTTCCCCTGAAGTATTATACTCAGTTTTGCTGGGTAGGTGGATTCTTGGTTTTAGTCCTAGTTCCTTTGACTTCTGGAATATCCTATTCCAGGCCCTTTGATCCCTTAATGTTGAAGCTGCTAGATCTTGTGTTATCCTGACTGTATTTCCACAATACTGGAATTGTTTCCTTCCAGCTGCTTACAATATTTTCTCCTTGATCTGGGAACTCTAGAATTTGACCACAATGCTCCTAGGAGTTTCTGTTTTTGGGTGTCTTTCAGGCGGTGATTGGTGGATTCCTTGAATACTTATTTTGCCCTCTGGTTCTAGAATATCAGGGCAGTTTTCCTTGATAATTTCATGAAGGATGATGTCTAGGCTCTTTTTTTGATCATGGCTTTCAGGTAGTCCCATAATTTTTAAATTGTCTCTCCTGGATGTATTCTCCAGGTCAGTTGTTTTTCCAATGAGATATTTCACATTCTCTTCCATTTTTTTTTCATTCTTTTGGTTTTGTTTTGTGATTTCTTGGTTTCTCAGAAAATCATTAGCCTCCATCTGTTCCATTCTAATTTTGAAAGAACTATTTTCTTCAGTGAGCTTTTGAACCTCATTTTCCACTTGGCTAATTCTGCTTTTGAAAGCATTCTTCTCCTCATTGGCTTTTTGAACCTCTTTTGCCAATTGAATGAGCCTATTTTTCAAGGTGTTATTTTCTTCAGCATTTTTTGGGGTCTCTTTTTGCAAGGTATTGATCCATTTTTCATGCTTTTCTTGCATCTCTCTCATTTCTCTTCCCAGTTTTTCCTCCACTTCTCTCACTTGATTTTCAAAATCCTTTTTGAGCTCTTCCATGGCCTGAGCCCATTGAATATTTGTTTTGGATGTTTGGGATACAGAAGCCTTGACTTATATGTCTTTCCCTGATGGTAAGCATCGTTCTTCCTCATCTGAAAGAAAAGGAGGAAATATCTGGTCACCAAGAAAGTACTTTTTTTCCCTTTTCTGGGCATTTTCCCAGTCAGTTACTTGACTTCTGAGATTCCTTTCCACACCCACCTCACCTCCAGATCTGCCCAGCTAGTGCTTGGGGTCTGAGATTCAAATGCTGCTTCCCAGCCTCAGGGCTTTCAGCAGGGGCAGGGCTGCAATGTAAGATTAAATTCAGCTGCTCAGGTGTGGCAGGGCCGCAGCACAAGGCTCAGTTCCCTCAGGGAGTTTACGTGGAGACCTTTGGGAGCTCCTGTCAGCTGCTGCCTCCTGTGGGGGGGCCCGAGTTATGGAGACACCCCACTCCCCTCTCAGCTGGCCAATCAGGCCCTCTCACTGACCTCTGCACCCGTGGGCAGAGGGAACTGTGTGGCCACTGGAGATTCCGTCCCGAAGCCTGCCCAGATCTGCTCCTCCCGAGGCCTCGCAGCCAGGGCAGGGCAGAGCTGGGCTCTGCTCTGGTCCAGTGCTCAACGGACCCCTGGTGTCAGTTTTTCTGGTCTCTCTAGAACAGAAATCTCCTCCACTTTGTCGTTCCGTGGCTTCCTCTGCTCCAGAACTTGTCAGGAGTTCCTCCATACAGGTATTTTATAGGCTGTGGGTTTGGGAGCTAGCATATGTGTGTCTTTCTACTCTGCCATCTTGGCTCCTCCCCGATTCTGGGATTTAAAAAAAATTTTTTTGATAACTATATTCTAACATAACTGATTTTCTTTGTATTCCTAATGTTTTAAAAAATCATTTTCCTGAGAAGGGTCCCTTAGACTTCATCAGACTGCCAAAAGTTTCCTTGACACAAAAACATAATTAACAATGCCTCCATAGTGTACAGAACCCCTATGGGCTCTTGTCTCTACATAGCCTAGTTGCAGTGATTCTGAAAACTTGCATTGTTTGGGTTTGGCCATTAGTTTGGTATCTGGATCCTATTTTATTCAGCTAGGAAGTACAGTGGTTGGAGTGTGACTTGGAGTCAGGAAGACTTGAGTTTAAATTGTACCTCAGACACTTAATAACTATGTGATCCTGGGCAAGATACTTAATCTCCATCTTCATCATCATCAACTACTTCAGCTTCATCATCTGTGAAATGGAGATAGTAATAGCATTCACCTCACAGGGTTGTTGTGAGAATCAAATAGGATAATATTCGTCAAGCATCTTGACAGCATTAAAGCACTATAGAGAAGTTAGCTATTATTTGTCCAAAAAGAGAGGATAGTAGCATAGATAACCTATTAGGTCCCTTCCAGGTCTAACGTTCTATGATCGTGTGATTGTCCTTGACTGTGAGATATCTTCTATGTCTATATGATTATGTTATAGCAGCAGTCATCTGAGGGGAATATGGGAGTCCTTTGTGTCACTTCAAGAAGAGGCTAGACATTTCTGGGTCTGAAGAACACAAATGATGCCTCCTCCAATTCTGTGTACCACATCTGAGGAAAAATATTGTTGTTCGTCTTTTGTTTCTGAAGAGGACCAATGACATCATGAGGTGATGACTTGTGTGAGAATTGGATTTAGGTGAGGCAGAGCTGCACTCTGAGTCACTGAAGTCCAGTGGCCAAAACAAGAGTCAAGGTGACTGGCGTTGGCCCGGGATGCAGTTGGATGGTCTTGGTGTCTTCCATGTCTGGTCAAACTCTCAACGCTCCACAGTGCCTGCCTTGGAGAGCAATTATTCTCATCTACCCATTCTTCTGGGGGAAGACTTCACATGCTTGGGGCAGACATCCCCCTAAGCCATCAACAGGTTGGAGGCCTGTCAGTTACCCTCAATCTGGTTTAGACTGTCTGCCAGGACAGTTTTACTGGAGTATGGCTGCTGCATATACTACAACTTGTTGGAGCTATAGGTGAGTATTAAGTGAAGGTCAACCCCAAAGGTAGATGAGTAGCCCTGAAAAGGGCTTGTCAACCCTCGAATCAGAGGTGCTAGTCCTCCCTGAACACCCCATACACCCTTGAGGAAGAATATTGATAATAAGCTGGAGATTGGCCAAGTTAGTGAAAAGCCTGCAGACCATGGGGATGAGATGAAGGAAGTGGGAATGTTTACTTTGAAGAAGAGCAGGAGCAATAGTGCTGGTAGTAAGTGGAAGTGGAGGGAGAGGGATATGATGACTTTCTTCAAGAATTTGAAAGCCTAAAATGCAGAAGGGAGATTAGATTTGCTTTTTTTTTGACCTCAGTAAACAAAACTAAGAGAAGTATGTAGAAGTTGGATAGATTTTTGTTGAATACAAAAGAAAACTTACCAACAATGAGAGTTGTCCCAGAGTGGAATGGGATCCTTAAGGAGGTTCCCTTTGATTGTAGGTCTTCCAGGGGTAGGATAACCACTTGTCAGGTATGTTGCAAAGGGGAATTATTCAGCCCAACATATGGATTGGACTAGCTGATCTCCAAGCCCCTTCCGTTTATGAGATTTTTTTTGCTTCCATCATTCTGTAAGGCAATAGTCTGGGCAAGAGGTGGGGAACCTGAGGCTCAAGGTCACATGGGGCTCTCTAGGTGCTCAAGTGTGACCCTTTGGCTGAGTCCAAACTTCACAGAACAAATCCCCTAATAAAAGGATTCGTTCTGTAAAACTTGGACTTGGTCAAAAGGCTACACCCAAGGACCTAGAGGGCCACATGTGGCCTTGAAGCCCAAAGGTTCACCCTGGTCTGGGCAAAATGGGCAGTATTGATGAGGGTAGGGGAGAAGGAAGGTAAGAAAAAGAGATTCATTCAGAAGCAATTTGTATTCAAGAAGACAGACTTCTCAGATCCCTTCTCTGGGAGGAGGAAGGGTCAAATCAGTTAGAGGGAGAATTGCATAGATTGTTCAAGAAATGAGACAAAAAGAATTTGGAATAGAAAATAGAATAGACTTAGGAAAGTGATGGGAGTCAGTAAATTGTCTCCAAAGATAGATAGAGTTGGACTTTATCCATCACAATGCCTGACAAATAGTACATACATTTCTCAGTTTATGTAAGTGGACCATGTGGCAGACCGCTACGTAGTGATTTCTACATAATGGGAATTTGCCTGTGGCCCTCAAGGACATGGGCCCATGGATTGAGATGTGAGAGCAGGAGGAGGAATGTCCAGGGGCTAGGACCAGCCAAGTGTAGAGAATGATAGAGGAGACACGCTATAAACAAACAGGCCAGACACAGGGGTGGGTGGGCGGAGCAGGACAAACTGGCAGTCTTAAGCCAAGGGCCCTATGTGGCTTCAGCCAGCTGTGGTCTCTGGTTCTTCTGCTTTCACTTAGAGGGTTTTTTTTTTTAATTTGGTGGGAGGTGGGCAACTGTGGAGTATCATGGGAGGGGCAGGATCAGAGAGAGAATGAGATCACAGTATGGTGTAGTAAAGTTAACAGGTTTTTTTTTTTGTTGTTGTTTTTAATGAGGATTTCTTTCAGAATTCTTTAAGCTGAATTTGTGTAAAGTGAATTTACATAAAGCAAGAAATGTCTGTAAATATTTAATCACTGTATGTTGACTTGATTCTATCCCTATCCTATGAACCTTTAGCATTTCCTTCATGGCCACCTCCCCAACTCTCATGCACCAGTGTTAGGGGCCAAGCTCTGGACTGTGGCCCCCTGAGGGTGATGTTGGGAGCCAAGCTCTGGACCGTGGTCCCCTGAGGAGCCTAGAAGACACCCTATGTGTTAACCTGCCTTTGGGTGCTGGGATCGCCCATACGAGAGCTGGCTCTGCCCTCAGGGAGGAACATGGGAGGAGCTCTGCCTGGGTATATGAGGGGATGCTGGGAGGAGTTCGAGAGAGACGCCATTAATAAAGTAAAGTGCACTGGCCACCTCGAGTGTTCTGTGTGGTCATTTCTAGTGTTCCAGAGACGTCTGAAGACCCGGGGTAGGGTAAGTATCATGAAGGGATTGTGAAGGGATACTGCCTGGCCTAGTAGCCAGGCGAAGGCCGGGGCTAGCCCTGTGCACACCAGCAGGTTGTATCCCAGAGCACCTACTTCTGCTCTCCATATGGTTCTAGGAGTAATCCTGAGGGTAGCTCCTGAGCTCTCGCAGGTATGTTTTTCATTATCACTCAGAGTCAATTGAACTCCGTTACTTTTTAGAATGAGGATTTACTGAGGAGGATTTATAAGAATTTAAAAGATTTATAACTATAGTAGCTACAAGAACATTTTCTGCCCCCTCCCAAATTAGGGGCATCCTCTCTGCTTATGCATATAAGATCTCTAAGGAGAATAGGCTCAAGGGTAGCTAGGTGGTGCAGTGTAGAGAACAGTGGCCCTAGAAGTCAGAAGGACCTGAGTTCAAATCCAGCTTCAGACACTTTACTCTTACTACCTGTGTGATTCTGGGCAAGTCACTTAACCCCAACTGCCTCTCAAAAAACCCCAATGAAAATGGGCTCAAACTCAAAGCATAATGAAGCAGATATGTAAAGAACATATGGAACAAAAGACTACTGCTCAACTATTAGCTCTAGGAGACTTTTCTTCCCCCTTCCCTCTGTGTAGTTCTTCTGAAGTTCCCATTTGGTATAGCTCTCCCCTGGACTCCAAGTGTTGGTGCCTTACTAGAATCCATATCCAGACTGTCTCTCTTTAAGGGTCACATTCCCTCAAGGTCCCATCATATTTGGGTGAGGATCTTTCCATATTAATCTATAGACACTTAGCCTTTGTCATGCCCTACTACTCTGGCAAACTCCACTATTCCATTTGATCATTGATTGGACTTCTGATGGCTCTAATGGATCCTCAGGATTTTCCAAATGTGCAAGGTCACCACTTAGACAATTCCATCTTTGGATAGAAGCTCACTTAAGATCAGGATAGAATAAATATAAAATAAACAGAGGTGCTATATGTATCACTATACATGGCACCTAGGTGAAGATAGGGAGATTCCCTTTCCCCAAAGTGGGCACATCATTTGCTACCAGGAAGAAAAAAAAAAGCTGACAGAATGCAGATAATATTTTTTGCATGTATACTCAGTTCAAGTTTAGCACTTTGTAAGTTATCAAATCTTCCAGCTTTGAAGCCAATGATAAGATTTTTTTAATCACACTCTGTCAGACTCTTAATCACTCATGGCCAAAATCAACTTCTCAAAGTTCCAGGCAGAAAATATATGCACATAATTTGTATACCAGGAATAGCAAATCCAAGCATGCTCTAAAGCAATTGGCTATTTATTGGCTAAACTCCCCATTACATATATATGATTACCAAACTTGTAAAGTGTACCTGTATTTGTAAGTGTAACAATGCCTAAAGAGAAGCAGATATGGTATAGTGGATAAAAGATTAGACTCACAGTCAGGAAGACCTGGGTTCAAGTACTGCCTCTGATATATCTTGGCTCTGTGACCTTGGACAAGTCACTTAATTATTAGTGCTTCAGGTGACTCTTTAAAACTTCATATTGCAGGATAGCTGCAATTTGGCAGAGGGAATTTCCTCACAAAGTTCTCCCATCAATGAAATCAGTGGTATGTTTTCCCCATTTCCCCAAATAAAAGCTTACATTTATTTATATTTAATTTTTCTAAGAATTCAATATGATATCTAACTTTGTCCTGACAACAACTTCATAAGGGTGATCATTTCCCCATTTTGCAAATTAGGAAACGTGATACCTGTTCCCCCTCCCCTTATATAGTACTTGGAGGTTTTCAAAGCATTTTTATCACAGCCCTTGCAGGTAGAGAAAAAAATACTATCCTTATTTTTCAGATGAATAAAACTGAGGTCAACGGAAATTGTGATTTTTTTTTCCCAGGGTGACACAATTAATAAGCTTTAGAATGAAGATTCAAAGTTGAGTCACTCACTCCAGATCCAACTCTCTTTTCTTTACTTAATTCAAGCACTACCCTTTACATTAAGCCTTTCCTGAGCCCTTCAACAACTAATGCCCTCCCTCCCTAGGTACCTTGATCTGGGATGTATGTGTATTTACTCTGTATGCTTATCTATATACATGTAATTTCCCATGATGTAAGTTCTTTGAGAGCAGATAATTAATTAAATTTTGTCTTTGTATTTCCAGCACCTAGCACAGTGTCTGGTACCAAGCAGGCTCTTTGTAAATGATATTTTTTGATTTGTTACTGCAGAGAGAAGTGATTTGTTAAAAGGTAGAATGGGCTTCTTTAGAATGAAAATGATATTTTTGTCAGCCAACATGTTTAAGCAGGTACTGGTAGATAACTTGTTGAGGATATTAGAAAATGGTTACCTATTCATCATACAGTGGGTGGTCTAAAATAAGGCCATAACAAGAAATCCTGGTGCCTGGGACAAATGTAATTGGTTTGATGTTGGGGATAGGTATGGAGAGAGGCTTAGACCTCAGCTCCCAAGATCCTATGAAAGTGTGCATATATTTATACATATGTTGTATATATACATATACAAATACATGCATATATTTATATTTATATGTATGGAGAAAGAGAGACAGAGACAGAAGAGACAGATTGAGAAAGAGAGTTAAATGAGAATGGGAGAGAGAGAGAGAGAGAGAGAGAGAGAGAGAGAGAGAGAGAGAGAGAGAGAGAGAGAAAGAGATCCCAGGATTGTCCCAGGGCTGGAAATGCTATTATATTATTATTTAGTAGGTGGGGTGGGGATGGGAGAGACAAAGTCCCAGTCACCCAGTCTAATTTTGGCTCCAGCTCTAGATGATGTTCCTTCCAGTTCTAAGGTTCTGTGAAGTTCACTAGCTGATTAGTGGCAGGGATGGGACTGGAACTCAGATGTCCTAGCTGCAAGCTGTTCTCATCAACTTGTATTTTTTCTTGTTTTCTGTAGTAAAGTTTACCTGTTCTCCCGTTATCGTGGTGAAGCAGGCTGTTAGCACTGTGTAGTGATGACTCACACATGGGTGGGAGGGCTGCATGAAGTGAGGGAGCCACAACCCCCAAAGAGAGCTTCAAGACCAAAGACAGGCATTTCCAAGCCTGCAAGCTACCTCCAGAGCTGCCCTGAGCTGCCCTCCTCTGCAGCCCATCCTGTAACAGAAGGACTGTCAGCCCCTGACATCCTCCCTTCTTTCAGCTCCACTTCGGGTCCCAGTGTCATTCTGTGTTCTTGAAGCCACTTGTTTGCCTTTAGGGGCTCAGATAGCCCTACTTTGCCTGTCTCCCTGTCGTTCAGGGTGACTCCCTAATGACTATAATCAGACTGAGCAGTGAGAGGCGAAGGGGGGACCTGGAGCTGAGAGTGGATATGCCTGACCACCCCAGTCCATTAGCAGGGCAGTAAGTCCACTACATCAGCTGCAGGAGGCAAGAGGCGACTAGGGTGGTGTCTGAGCCAGCCTGGTCTTGGGGTTAGGGGAAGAGGAGGTGGAGAGAAGCTAGAATTGGGGTGGGGGACCTAGTTCCTGTCTCCTCCACTGACACCTTCTCCCACCCCTCACACCCCACCCCCTCCTCAGCCTCCTGCTCACGAGCTCTCTAATTATAAAATGGTTTGACAACTTTGGGTTGGGCCCTGTAATTAAAAATAAAAAGAAAGACAAGCGGCATTGTCTCCTAACGATGCCTTTAATTGCCGGAGTTAATTTTAAGGAGGCCTTGCCTGTGCCATTTGGAAGCCTCCCCAGCTCCCCAGGCCCCCATTGTCCTGGGAAGGCTAGCTGAGTGCCTGGATTCTGCTCTGAGCTCTTGGGTAGTTAAGGCAATGGACGAACCACGTCACCTCTTCCGATCAGGCTGTCAAATGCTAAAAAGAGGCCTGGCCACTGGGACAAATTTGATTCCATTTTCTCTCTTTTTAGAAAGGAGTTTTTATTGATGTCTTTTGTTCCTTTTTTTTTACATTATAGTCATTTCCAGACTCCACTACCCCACTCTCCACCCACAATGAACCCTGCCTTGTAACAAAGAAAAAACAGTTGTTAGCTTATTCTTTCTCCCTCTTCTCCTATAAAAGAGATGACATTGCTTCATCATCTTTATCATCGTCATCATCATCATCATCACATATTTAGATAATGCCTTAAGATTTGCAAGAATTTTATATACATTATTTCATTTGCAAATTCAGGTGCCCTGATGCCCTCCTCACTGCCTAATTAGGTCTGCTAGCTATATGGTCATGACAATCATCCCATATATTTGTATAGCGTTTCACTAATTCAGGCTGCTAGCTATAAGGATGGCCGGAATCCTTTATATTTCTAGTGTTTCACTACTCTCTTTCACGTCCAAGTAAGCCTTACAAAAACCCTGCCAGAAAAGGAGGACAGGTATTTTTATCTCCTTATTACAGTTGAAGAAACTAAGGCTCAGAGATGGAAAACTTTACATGGTCTCTTAAAATGCAGTTCATTTGAACAAATATTGATTAAGTGTCTCCCATGCACAAGGATTATAAAGGGTTTGATTTCAGGGGTCATTATGGATTCTTCTATCGTTAAGGGACCGTGATTCTCTTGTTGAGCACGTTAGGGTATTTCCGGGCAGTCCTTGCCTTTATTGTCCTTAAAATTAGAGAGCCTGTCCCTCTAAGCTTCTGCTTAGCTTTTCAGTTGGTCTTTATTCTGTAGATGCTTATTAGAGAATGTTGGGAGATGGGTTCCTGGGGGCAATGTTTCAATCTCTTGAGAGGTAGGATTCGTACCATCTCTTGGTATAAATTCTCTCTTACACTAATTTCTCTCTCTGAGTCCAATTTGCCCCTCTGTAAATGAAGAAGCTGGAACACATCACATTTCAGCTTTGACAGTTTATGTTTCTATAAGAGGAAAGGTGCCCAAGATGCCCACTCCCTCCTCCACTGTGGAGAAATCTACACACCTGGAAAGATTGATTGGTACAATGGTATAGAGGAAAGACAATTGAACTGAGACTCTGAACACCTGGATTTGTTGTTTGTCCTTCATTCTCAAAAAGGACCAATAGCATCCAGAGGGTGATGTGTTAACTCGCAAGTAAACTGCAGTTAAATGAGGCAGGTCTGTGCAGTCACCAGCCTCAACCTCTCCTGCAGTCATCGGAGTCCAGTGGCAAGCCATAGGTCAAGATGGTTGGGTATGACTCCCAATGCAGTGGGAGACCTTGGCCTTTTCACCTGGATTTGAGTGTTAACTCTGACACTGGCTTGGTCACAACTGCTCTGGACCTTAGTATCTTTCCCTAGAAAATGGGAATAGTACTACTGACCTCCCAGGATTTTTATAATCTGGTCACACTATATACATTGAAGCTATTGTTATTAAACCTCAGGAAATTAACAACAAAGCATCTTAGCAACCAAGGAACCAATCAGAGAGGCTGCTAATTTGAGATGTTTTCAGCATTTATGCAGAAGGGAAACATATAAGGTTGGAGACCCTGGAGATCAGAAACATTACCTTGAATTATGCCTCTGTAGATACACTCTGTATATAGATGTTGGACACTTTAGCTTATACCTAGGACTGAGATAAATTCCTCCTCCTCCACAAAAACTTTCTTGATTCCCCTGGTTGGAAAGGATATTTTCTTCCTTGGACCATGAGTGACCCTGTGTCTTTCTTATACATATTTTCTATTTGGTATTACAGTTAACTGCATATATGTTGTTTCTCTGCACTTGAAGGGGAAAGGGACTGCATCTTATCTGACTATCTATCTTTCTGGGTTCCAACACAATACTGTGCCTATACTTGACCACTTGAGAAATAAGTCCAGTGAAGAGGAATGGGGAAGTTGTCTATAGGATTTGATAGATGCCCATGGAACTCATGGACCACTTTAGACATTTTTTGTTACATCTTATTTTAATGATATCTTCTGCTTTTATATCACCTTGGTTTCTGATTATATACTTCCTACCTCTCCTCCTTAGTGATTCAGGCTGAACTAATGATTCAGATCTGAAACTTGTAGAACATCTAACAATGAGCAAGAGGAAGTTTACTTAACCATACCATAGAAAGGTATACCATTGATTCACCTGAACACAGTTTTCTTGTCTTTGGGTTGGCCATGCTGGCTTGCCAGTTGAGTCTGAGGAAGAGTAATCCTTCTTCCTTGTGGACTTTTTTACTTACATCACAAAGAAATCACACCTATGGACCCACAAACAAATTAATTTTCAAGGATTAATTCTCAACCTTTTGCAGAAATATTACCTAGCCTTCTTGCTAGATATTATTCTTACTAGGCTTAGTAAGTGACAAAGAATAAGAAAGAGGAAAAAAAGATTAGCAAAAATGAACAAAATGCCAACTACATTTTAAAATATTTATAATACTACACACCCACAAGTCTTTCCAAATTGCTTTATAGTGAAGGGAAAGAGATGTGTTTTCTGAATTCTTCTCTGGAGCCAGTTAGTCATTGTAATTATGAAGTGTTCGGTTTCATTTTTTTATTTTTTTCCATTTACATTGTTGTAATCATATGCTATTTTCCTCATTCTGCTTACTTTCCTCTGTATCTGTTCATATAACTTCCCATGATTCTCTTACTTTTTCATATTTGTCATTTCTTCAGGTGCAATAATCATCCATTTCTTTGTTACCACAGAAAGGGCTTATGTGAACGTTTGGGTGTGTATAGAGCCTTTCTTTCTTTACTTGACCTCTTTGGAGTATAAACCTAGCGGGATGAGTCTCTGGATCAAAAGATATGTACATTTTTGTCAATAGTTTGGCATAATTCCAAATTGCTTTTCAGGATGTTTGGACCAATTCACAACTGCATCAACAGGATTTCGATGTGCCTAATTTTTGAAAGCCTCTCCATTATTTCTATCTTTTGTCGTCTTTGCAAATTTTTCTGTATGACACAAAATTTTGGTTATTTGATTTGTATTTCTATTATTATTAGTGATTTGGAATGATTTTTAATATTATTGCTACTTGTTGGCAACTCTTCTTTTTTGTTTTTCTTTACATTTTTTTCCATTACATGTAAAATTTTCTTAAGATATGTTTTTTAAAGTTTTGAGTTCCAAATTCTCTCTCTTCTCTTCCTCCCCCCTCATCAAAAAGGCAAGCAACTTGATATAGGTTATACATGTGCAGTTATACAAAACATATTTCCATTGCAACTGTACTTTTGAGAACTATTTGTTCACACCCTTTGACTACTTATCCTTTGAGGAATAAGTCTTCCAACTTGAGAATAACAAAATATTTGTATGTTAAATGGAAAGGAGGGAAGGTAGTAAGGTAAATGCAAAGAACTGACATGGACCTGAAAGTGTCAGGGTGTTACCAAGTTCCAAATGACTTTTTTTTAAAGGAAAGCTAAAGACAACTAAAAGGGACATTTCCCCTAATGACACTGAGTAAAAGAGGAAGATCATAGAAGAGCTTGAATTTCTGCTTAGGGTGGATATGATGAGAATATTGGACAGCTGAGGAAAGACTAAGCTTCTGGTTCTTTTCTGCCAAGGACAATGGTTTTTGGACTGGAAAGGAAAGAGTAAAGACAGCTAATAGAGAGTTAATGTTCAAGAGATGTAAGGAGATAGGAAGAGATGATTTCCCTACTCAGCTGCCCTTGATGAGTTTGAGTCATCAGACCCAGATGAATTACATCCCTAATTTCTGAAAGATGTGATGAGCTATTTAAGTGATCTTGGAAAGGTCCTAGAGAGTGAGAGAGGTGCTGGAGAATGTGGTCTAGATTTTCAAGAGAATTATATAAAGCAAATTAAAAGCCAGTGAGTTTGACTTTGATTCTGGAATTCATTATTATAGGAATGGCTAATGAACATATAGAAAAGGAAGTAGTGATCATAAAGAGACAGAGATGACTTCATCATGAATCACTTATTCGCATTCTACCTCATTCCTCCTTCCCTCCCCCTCACCCTCCCTGGCTAGTTCAACTAGGGACTTTCAGCTTTTCACATGTTAACAGAACAATCAATCAAGCACTAAATGGGAAAGGAACTTTCATTTAAATAGTAAAAACATTTAGTTAAGACTGAAACAAATAGTAAAACAATAGGAAGATAGTCTCACACATATTCCGGAGTGAGTACAAGCTTCTTTCTCTTGGTTTGGCTTGCCCAGATTCCATCGGAGTGCTCTGGTGGGAACTCCACCAGTGGGGGCCTTTTTACTTTAACCTCCCTACCCCAACTGAAAAAAAATGACCTCTACATCCTTATTGCTGCAGGAAAGAATCCAGAATCCCTGCTCAACTCAGTCCCAATGATAGTAGGCCAGGAGGCTCCATCTTCCCTTCCTCCCCTCACCAAATCTGCAGAGCAGACATGTTTCTTCACAAAACTTGGAAGAGCATGGAGTCACTGATTACAGTACTTTTGGTGAGATGGAGAACTGCAAGGCCGTACAATTTGCCCAGACACTGCATCCTACGGTACTCTAAATCTTACCATCTAGCTTGTCACTATTCTATCCAAATCCTCAGGCTCTGTCATTTGACCTGCTAGTGCATCCTAAGGACTTCTGGGCCTTGCCATCTACCCTTTTGCTACAACACTTCTATGTGGACTCTTTGTGCCTGATCCATGGTAGAGCCTTATGAGCTCAGGTTGGTCTGATCAACCACAGTACCTTGACCCTGACGTGAGGATGTCATTTCGATCTTCACTGAGAATGAAGGACAACCACAACACTACCAAAGATTTCTGGGTTTGCAGTGAACTCTCTCCTATATGTTGTCTTCCTCCTTTGGAGTATGAGTTCTTTTGGAACAGGGACTACCATCTTGATTTTTCTGTTTGAATCCTGAGCACTTAGCACTGTGCTTGGCACATATAATTACTTAATGAGTGCTTTTTCATTCATTCATTCTTTCATCTCTTTCCTCAGGAGTATTTAGGAAATAATTGTCTCTAAGACACTCTGTAGTATGGGGATGGGTTTTAAGTTTCAACCTAGACAACCTTAACACTATCTCCTCCTGAATCTCCATCCAGTCCTTGACTCAGCTAATTCCAGGTTGCCCATCTATTGTTACCTCAATGATCCTTGGCTGACGCAGGCACAATTCATAAAGTTTTAAGGTTTTTAAGGTTTAGAATTGGAAGGGACCTTCGAGACTATCTTATCCTCTCATTTGACAAAGGATACTAATGCGACTAAGCCATATGAAGATGGGGAGGGTCCTGGGAGAAATAGACAACACCCCCTCAGAGACTGGTGAGGATCAGAAGATGAAAGGTCTGTGAAAGCTTTAACACCTTTAAAGCACTTGGAAAGGAAAGGGGTTTGTATTATAACTGTGAGGGGGCAGCTTAGGGACTTTCTGAGATAGAACCTATAGAAATACAGTGAATCTCTATAATTATCTTGACTTTGTGACCACAGCTATCCCTAAGTAGCTGGGTGACATTTGATAAATCACTTTACCCTTTCTCCCCTAGAAAATGAGGGGATTGGACAAAGAGAGAACATGCAAAGAGCACAAGACTACGAGTCAGGAGACTTAGGTTCTCAGCTGTACCAATAACTAGCTGTATGACCTACAGAAAGTCACTGCCCTTCTCCGGGTCTCTAAGGTATTTTTCCAGCTAAAAATCTATCATTCTCTGATCCTTGGTAAAATGAGTACCTTACGCTAAACATTCTCCAAAGGCTCTTCCAGGTCGGTTTGTGACTCTTGGAATCCAAGGACTAGGGTAAGTCATACAGTGTATTGCAATCCCTTTGCCTTCAGCACTGGTATCTAGAGCCAGACAGAGGGAGTGGAAAGACAGAAAGCATAGTGGAAAGGCCTTTGGATTTGGCTTCAGGGCATGTGGGTTTGGAATTCCAGCTCAGTTGTTGTGTGGCCCAAGCAAGTCAATTAACCTTCTTCATTTATAAATTGAGAGGCACTAGATCAGCTCCAAGATCCTTTCTAACTCCAAGTCCATGAACCTAGGCATTCATGGATATAAAAAACAGGACATTTTGAGCACAGACTGACACAGCCATCTCTTATCCGCTTCTCCCCTGCCTCCCTTAATTATTGCCCAAATATCACAGTCAGAGAGTTTCCCCCATTGAAGTTTGGCTCATCTTTGGGGTGATGATGTAGCTAAACCCATGTTCCTCAGACAAATCTGGATTTCTGATGCCAATCAGCACAATCTGGGGTTATTGACACCCATCACTCATTAGTGGGAGCTTATATAATAACACTGATGATGATGGTAACAAAAATAACTCACATTTCTATAGCCCTGAAGAGTACGGTAAGCATGGGGTTGTAGATAGTCTGTCTGGAAGCCAGGAAGACCTGGGGTCAAATCTTGCCTGTAACATACATCAACTACATGACCCTGAGCAAGTCACTTAAGCTCTCAGTGATCTAGGCAACTCTCCAGGTACTGACCTAGATTTACAGAAGGAATTTCCTTACCTGAGACTTTCCTACACAAATGAAATCACAGATTCAGTCCCAATTCCTAAGTACTTTCCTTGCAAAGACCCTGTGAATTAGGTAGGGCAGGTTGGTATTACCCTAGTTTGACAGATAGTGAAACTGAGGCTCAGAGAATTAAGTGACTTGCTTATACAATAGTGTAATCTGGTTACACAGGTAGTGGAAGTAGAGTATCCTGGAGATAAACTCAGACTCAAAAATCCAGTGCTCTTTCTACCTTCTCACTCTGCTTTACTGTTATCCTGAAGACCAAGGTATTCCAAAGCCATCTGCCACTCTGGATGAACTGTATCACTGCTTCCCTCTCTAGTGTAGTTTATATGATTATATTATTTAGAGTATGAAAACCATCAAATTCAATCTCTACATTTTTCTGAGGGGGAAATGATTTGCCCAAAGTCACACAAACAGAGCAAGGGTTTGAACCCAGGTCCTCTTATGTTTCTCCTATGCTATGCTATCTTGGGTAGACCAGAGTTGATTTAATATACCTCTCTGACCCTCTTTCTATAGGATTGTTATAGGGATTAGAGGAGGGGCAAGATTATACTTTCCACATCCTATGCAACAGTCATATGCCTGTCCATTGAAGAATTACATTTCTTATAAGGTCCCAAGCCACAAGAATTGGTCCTGGTAGCAGAGTATTGATACTTTGAATACTTGTCTTGTGAGATGCTGTGCTGTCAAAGTGGAAATCGATAGGATTTAGATAACGGTTCTACCATGATGGAAAACCTTCAGGTACAATCCTGGAAGATTATATCTTCTTTCCAAGAATCTCCCTGGAAATACTGAGAGGCTCACATAGCTCGGCCACTTGGGAATTAATGCTTTGGCCATGGCAACCCATGAAATAAATGAAAGACTACAACAGCCCTCAGTGCTATGTGCATCCTTCCCCCACATCCCATTCTGCTTCTACAGATGGTGGGTGGCCCATTGACAGAAAAGGGAGAAGAGGTGATAAGAATCACATTGTTTTTAGATGGCTTACAAACATTACTTAGCTATAATAACACTCATCTCACATAACTGGGAGCTGTTTCAGTGATCAAGAAGTGGTCCTGCTGCAGGAGGAATTAATCCTATGACTCCTGACAATCTTGCTATAAACGAAACCAGAAGATAAAATGAAGTTACATTTAAACGGAAAGAAGACTCACAGGTTCTTTTTGGAAGACAAACATTGATGAGACCACAGAGCCATTTGGATATTAAATTCACTTTGATATTTAATAGTTTCAATGCAAAGATGGGCATAGGGGAGGGTGGCAAAAATATATTGGAAAACATGACTCAGGAGTACAAGAGGAAAGGGCAAATGATTGAAAATGATATGGAATCATAAAGACTTTCTAGAAAACACCAGGGACATAGAATATTATGAGCATAAAGAACATAATTTTAACTTTTTGGTCTAATCCTATGTTTTCGTCTATGTGGAGGAGCTCTTGGTGTGGAATATCCCTTCTCTGCTGCAGATTGGAAACTCATTTGCAATTTATAGCCTTAGTAAGTTGTCTGGATCGCTGAAAGGTTAAATAACTTTCCTACAGTCACAAGCAAGTGTATGTCAGGGGCAGGAAGAGAACACAGGTCTTCTTGACTCCAAGGGTAGTCCTCTATCCAACCTCTATACAGCCCCCAAAATAACATCCTATAAATGGAATTGATTATATTTTAACAGACAGGAAATGACTGGTTACCAAAGTGGGAATCATTTCCAAAACAGCTGTGTACCATCAGACTGTGAACTTGTTATTGCAAAAATTAAAATCAATATCAAAGTAGAAGAATAAAAATGAGAAGATATAGCATGTAAATGATGCCATTTCAACCTGACTCATTTAAATGAGCTGGAGATACTGACAAATAAGAAGTGAAGAGACACCCACCATTATTACCATTAACTAAGGAAGTTTAGAAGAAATGAACCAATCACCACAGCATGAAGACCAAGAGCCTAAAAACTGCTGCAGTCAGCAGACACACTTTATCTCCTCACAAAATAGAGAGAAATGGTAGCCAAGGGAAATGGTGGCTTAGAAGAGAGACTTCTAACATCTTATGGAGGAGAAATTGTTGAAGGTTATGAGCACCTTCCTTAAGAATAAGTCTTAAAAAGGAAAAAACCAGTTTGCAGAAAACTTGGAAAAAAGCAAAGTGATCCTGAGGGCATTTAAAGATGAAACTAGAAATAAGACAATAAGCAGATGAAAAATAGGAGATCTATAAAGTTTGGTGTTAGTTTTTTAACTGTGACAAACTTTTTTCCCTATCAATGACAGTTGAGCCACCATATTTAAATTCTAATGTCACAGACCTCAACGTCCTACCTGAGAAGGTATGATTGACACTTTAAAAAGCAACAACAGAGATTACAAGAGCAGCTAGGCTAGATCAAAGAAACATAGAGGAGGTTCATATTGAATATGGTACAAGTATAAGGCATCAATAGATTTATTCTCAAGTATACTAAACACTTGGACTTTATTGTTACACACTCCCCCACCATAAGTGACAAAGGTCATGAATAACTACTGATCTATATGCATATTTTTTCCATCTCTGCAAAGGTTTTGTGAGAACACTCTGTACATGCAACAAGGACATCCTTGATGGAAGTATGAGAATGGAACAGGCAAGCTTTTGCAAATGAGACTTTACAACAGACCATGTCTTCCCAGTTACACAGTTTACCGAGAAGTGCAGAGAATATAAGATCCCACTGAGCTTACTGTTTGTTGACTAAAAAAAAAATTATCTTCTCAGCAAAGAAAAACATAGCCTTAATATCTTCTTCAATGAGGTATTTTTTATGCATATGTAAAAACTCTGAAAGATTGCTTGAAAGAGGTAAGACAGAGATAGCTTTCTTTGATAACCTTCTGATGGTGAATATAAAGGGAGGTATAAAACATGGAGACTCAATGCTCAGTGAAGGTGTTTTTACCATTCTTGTAGAGAATGTCCAGGACAGGTCCAAACAGAAGAGGGTTTCCCTATAGATGATGGAGTCCTGCCAGTGCTCTGATCTGTAGTTAACACTGAGCCTCAGGAAATTTCAGAACCTCCTACATGAAATTTAAAATTATTCAAAGATGTTCGTTCTAACTACCGAGAGAGAAAAAAATCAAAGAGATAAAAAATGATAAGCAGTTAGATAAGTGTCCTATAGAGCTGGTCAATTGCTATTATCACATGGGTCCAGAAGGAGAAGAGTGGATTACATTGCATTTGGGAAATTATATACTGCTTGGTAAATGACCTCAAGGTTCTCCCTGAAACAAAAGCCTATATTTTTAACTACAATAGTCTTCTGGTGATGCTATATGACCATGAGTCATTAACTACTGCAGGCTCCAGGAATTTGAAGTTGACAGTTAAGCAAAGAACAGGGTGGGCGTGGGTAGACTGTGGTGGTGGTGGTGGTTGTCCTTCATTCTCAAAGAGGACCACAGTGATATTGCTATGTTGGAGTCAAGGTACAGTATGTCTAACTGTGGCTGATCAGGCACAGGTCAGGCACAAATCATCCACATGAAAATTTGGACTGGAAATGTCTAAATTTATACATGCCACTTTTTTTGTTACTGCAATTCTGCTTCACTCATAGAACATAGAACTTTCTTTGACGTGGGCATGTCATGCTGTGTGATCCTTTGCCAGTGTCTCCCATGTCATGCAATCGATTCTAAAGTTCTTTGGAGAATGAATAGGATCCAGCATGTTGCTAAGGAAGAACTGTAGAAGATAAATATCATAAAGAAGTTACTAGAGAGATATATGACTAGGAAAAAAGAGTAAGGGACAACCAGTGGATGGCTACATTGGTAGCCATGCAAAGTCAAGAGAACATTGGGCCCAGCCTGTTAAGTGGATACCCACATGGATAAGATCATCAATGCATTGTATAACATTGCTTGCTTAGGTTTCTGTTCATGGCATCATTTGATTATCTAGAGAAGAACTTATATATCTAGAGAAGACATATAACACATGCTCATCATCAAATAACCCCATACACACCAACCCATGTCCCCGAAGGGCTAATACCACCTAGCCCAATAGCTACAGAAACTAAGAACATAGACCTGGAAGGAGGAACCTTAGAAATGGATATTTTTCTTCCTCGGCTCTCAGTCTCCTCATCTATAACAGAGAGTGGGACAAGTGATCCTTAAATTCTCTTCTAGCTCTCGAACCTGTATCTACAGGGTGTCTAGTCATAGAGTCACAGAATTAGAATCGGAAGAGACTTCATACAACATTGAGTCAACCCTTCCATCATATAGATGAAAAATCTGAGCCCTAGAGAGCTCAAGTGACTTATCCAGGGTTGCACTCCTAGTAATTACTTGAGGGGTGATTGAACCCAAATTTTCCTGGCTCTAATTAGTGTACCCTATCCACTATACCATACTGCTTCAACAATCTTCTTATTTTTAAAATTTTCTACAAAAGAGGTCTAAAGAGGTAGCTCCAAGAATGATGGAGCCTTGGCTAGGGATGAAATACAATTAATAAAGGCAAAGAAGAAAATATTTACTTAAAGATGTTTAAGTCTAATCCAGATGGCTTTATATGGAAAATGGAGTGGGGAGGAGAAAATTGCTCACCTATAACCACTAGACCAGATATCACAGAGACTGAAAGAAGAACTGCAGTTCTGGAGATGCTCAGCAATTCACAGGAGACGGATAAGGTCTAGGAGGAGAGCCAGTAATAACACCTTCAGCCTCAGATGTCTAAATACAAATGTGTAGCATATGGGTAAAAATGAAGTGAATGAGAGAACATAACTCCAAGGGGTAAATGTGACTTCCATGGTAACAATTAGCTAGCTCTATCTTGAGCATTGAGCTCAATGTTGGTTTGGTTTTTTTTCAGTGACTTGGAGGAAGGCAAAGAGTGTAGGTTTATTAGTTTTGTGGATAACAGGAGGTGGGTAGGGACAACTAACTCAGATGACAGAGCCAGGATCCCAAAAGGTCTTGACAAGATAGGGCAATGGGCTGAATCTAATAAGATGAGATTTAATAAGGATAAAGTCGTACACTTGGGTTAACAAAAAAAATCAACTCCCAAGTTCAGGACAGGGGAGGCACAAATAGGTATCAGCTCATGTGGAAAAAACAGGGGTTTTCGTGGCCTTACTGTAAACTTAATGAGCCAACTATCTGGATAGTAATGTTCCTGCAAAGGCTGCCAGGGAGGTTGAGAAGATTGCTCATCCCAAAGGCACTCTCTGAAGTCTCCCTGCAACCCTGACACATTATGAAATAAGTCAGTAATTGCTTAATTGAATTGGGTAGAATGGCTTGAGACATTCGGGGAGAGAGAGGCAAGATGTCATGCAATACGTGGCACGTAAGCTCAGCCTTGAAGAAAGGGAAGGATGTCAAAAGGGCAAAGCAGAGATGGAACTCCATCTGCTCCAGTTATTGGGAATGGTCTCTTGAAAGGCACAGATCAGTGCACAGGACTCATTTAGTTTGGCTGCAAAGCAAGCCTGGAGAGCCAGATGGGGATGAACTCCTTGGGAGCAGGGATGCTTCGGCTTTTGTCTTTATGTTGCCATGTCTAGCACGGTACCTAGAACACAGTAAAACCTTAATAAATGTTTGTTGATTGCCCTTAAATATCATATTAATGAGTTGGTATTTTATATAGTAGACAATGGAGAGCCCCTGAAGGGTTTTTAGAAAGGGATGTGATTATAGTGGTAGAAGATTCATTTGGGAGTGACAGGAAGACCTGGAGAAAGGAAAAATTGAAGGTAGGTGGGGAGTGATTAGGGCCTAAACCAGGTAGTGACCATGTTAGGGGAGAGAAAAGGACAGATAGGAGAGACATTTTAGAAGTAGAATCAGCTGTTTGTGTGTTACCTTCTTCCCTCTTCAGACTGGAAGCTTCCTGGGGGCTGGGCACTTGGGACACTGGGCTCTGGACCCTTCACTCTGGACAGACTCATTGAATGACTGACATATATCTCAGGAAAGATTTGAAGGAAAGAAATCACTCTTGTACGGAGGGTATTGGTGGAGGGTAGGGGGTAAGGGGGAGAGGGAGAAGGAGAGATTAGGGAAGATGAATTTGGGCCCCTTCAGGCCTGTCCCAGTGGACAAAGGTTCAAATAGCATGGGGAAGCTAGGGCTTTGTCTCAAGAGCCCTGAGAAGAGGAAGCACATTACTGTATCACACCTCACTCAGTTCAAGGACTGCCACCCCTTGAAGGAAAAATTACTCTTCTATTCCTGCTTCCCCACCACCACTGCCCACCCCCTTCCCCAGCCCCACGACTGTTTATCACCAGGACAGATCATCTGCCTGTCTGCCCTCAGGCCTGGGGATCCATATCATGACAGATGTCCCAGATCAAAGGAGATGAGGGGCATGTGTTGGCTTTGGGGTAGCTCAGATCTTCCATCTCCCTAATATCCTGCTAATTTGTCCCAGGGATCCCCAGTTAGCACTCTTTTTCTAGAGGTTATGACCTGCCGGTACTCAACTCAGGTTCTAATTCATATGAAGGTCACCTTTTTGACCTCTCACATATCATTTAGGATTTTCCATATCCTGGCTCCCAACACTAAAGCTCTGAATCCTTTAATTCATTGTCATTGATTAGGGCTGGTCTTTGGAAGAATCTCTGTGGTGGGGCCCTTCCTCTGCAGAAAACCTGTTGTGTCTTTTTTTCTAGACTGGCATGGGGGCCCCCAGGTAGCCCTGAATCTTATTTCTTGGAGTCGGAGACAAAGAATCCAACAATTCTATGTCATGGTGACTGGGGAAAAAAGATCTTTTCAAAGTTCTTAGCATACTTTCCTTCTTAACTCCTTCTGCACAAGCACATTCACTTTCAGACCTGAAGAATGCACCCTCATTCTGCCCACCAACTTCCTCCCTGACCCTATGGCTGACAAAGAGCAGCCCTCTTTGTCCCCCTCCAGGAATCCAGCCCACATTACCCCCCCGCCCAGTTCCCCATGATGCCTGTATTCCATGCCCACTCTGCACTTGTGCATCCAGCTTGTAATATAAGCTATGAATCTGAACTTGTTCGTGCGTTGCTCTGTAGGTGTCCTTGAATATTTTCTGTAGACTTATTTGTCTTGTTTCCTCTCTTAAATCACGAGTAAGGTCCTTGAGGGCACTGTTCATGTCTTGTGCTAATAAAGCACTGCTGCATTAGTGTGTGACTATTATTACAGTTACTATTTTCTCCCCACTTAAAAATGAATAATACAGTCAGTATACATTGTGTGCTCCATCAGTGTTGAATGACTGCCTTTCCTGACATTCAAAGCCCTTTATACATTTCTAATCGTATCACTCCTCTCTTCAACGCTTTCCTGTGGATCCTTGTCGCTTGCCAAATGACATTTATACTCATTCTTGCATTCAGAGTTCTCCATAACTTGTCATGGACCTGAACCTGTGCATGCTTAGCTCACACTACTCCCTTCCTTATGTTCTATGTGACTCTAGTCAAACTGGACTATTCTCTGCATCCTGCACATATGCCATACTTTCCTCCCTTGGGGATTTACTCTGAATTTCCTAAGCCAAGGCTAACAATAACTCCTATTTTATAGAATGGTAAGTTTCGAAAAACATTTCTTTACAAAGATAGTTGTGGTATTAATTCCATTTTATAAATGGGGACTTGGACACAAAGAGGTCAAATAATGTTCCAAAGGTCACACAAATAGCAAAGTGTAAAACCTCAAGTCCAATTCAGTCTCTTGAGTCCAAGAACAGTACTTTTGCCACTATACTTCCTGCTTATCGAAATTACATATAAATTGAAAATCCAGATCAAATGCACACTCCTACATGAAATTTTTCTTGGTTCACTCCATTAGGAAAATCTCCCCCAAACCTTTCCCCATCATGGTCTCACAGAGGACTTTGTTGGCCACTCCTTGACCCCCACCTCCTCCAAATCTACCAGTCATTCACTGTGGCTGTTGTTTTATTGTTCCAGTTATGTCCAACTCTTCCCATTTCGGATTTTCTTGACAGACATACTGGACTGGTTTGCCATTTCCTTCTCTAGTTCATTTTCCACATAAGGAAACTGAGGCAAACAGGGTTAAGTGACCTGCCTAGGATTATACAGCTAGTAAGTGAGGTTAGATTTGAATGCAAGAAGATGAGTCTTGCTAATCCAAAGCTTGACATTTTATCCACTGCACTACTTAGCTTATATTAGATTGACCAATGGGAATTTAATCCTCTTTGGGACTCTTGTCTACTACCAACTCTTGTGGGAGGTTTGTTGAGTCTGCTTCTGGAAGTACATAATGACATGTAATGGAAAGCTTGGGCCCCTGATTCACAGCATGCCCAGGTATTCTGTGACTGTTTCATGTATATTTAATGTGTGTTAAAAAAGAAAGATCTTGTAATTGGTTGCTAAACTTGGAACTGAGGGCTCATATCAAAAGCTCTTGATGAAAGAATTTGATTTCTCTTTTCCTTGGTGGGGAAGCAAAGCAGGAATTACTGTCAGCCTCAGGTTTGGGGAGGGTTGATTCCTTATCTCCCAACTAGGAGTTACTATGAAGTTGAAACCATCAGGCACCATGGTTCTTCTGTCTGTATGGTACTGAATTCTGCCCTTTTCTTAGGTAAATAAGTGAGTGTAGGAGACAGAATGGACAAGGCTATGGTCTTGTGAGTGTAGAAGGATTTGAAGAGCCACCAGAATTCCAGCAGCTGAGCCTGGGAAGGAGCTAGCCCCGAGGAATGACCTACTTGATACAGTTCAACAGGAATCTACCAAGCTGCTCAGATGGTGTCCTGCAAAGCAAGGACATTGTGCACAGTTAAAATAAGGTAAACTGAAGCACAAAGTTCCAAGCATGATCAATTTATTGGTAAAGAGCTAATCTACTACTAAGTAGGATCTCAGCTTCCTGAGACCGCAAATGAGGGGATAGTTTCATGGGTGTTGGGAAGTACAAAGAACAGAACAGGATAGGTGATATCATGATTGCTTACATAGCTGGGGCAGAGAGAGCAATATATTTGGTTGGAAGTTTGATAATGAAGGACCGGCAATGACCCTCTTTTTCCTCCTGTGACTAAGAAGTATTCATTGTTTGAGGTCACCTGCAAGATAGTGGCCCAGAGGTTTTGGACAGCAATTAGAAATCCTTGAAGGACAGCTTTGCTTGCACAAAACTCCCTTATGGCAAACCCCATCCCCTAAGGTCAGCTAAATTCTTTGAGGCAACAATACAACAGTGATTAGAAAGAGAACTGGATTTCTAAACTTAACGCAATTACAAGCCAGCTGAATCCTGAGCTAAGTTCAGACCCCTTAAAGAATCATGTCTTAAGCAGTTGCAAGATAAAAATCAATTAATTGTCAATAGGACCAATAAAATGATGCAGAATCAATCTTAATCATTTCAGAGGCACTCATACATGGGCTGACTATGCTCACACCAAATAGGTATTGCATGGCCCCTTTGGAGGAAAAAAAATAACTTATTGGTGGGAAGAATGTTTGTAGATATCATTTAAAGTTTGAACCTACGTTTCCAAGGACTAAGATGATAGAAGTGAGAGTGTATGCCTGGTTTGCAGGAGATGTGTTTAATATTTTGATTCTTGTTACATCTTCTCTGTCAATTCCCCTTTGTAAAAGGTAATTGATGTTACTTACCAAGGATATTGAGGAGACAACAACCATTGAAATAATCCTGTGGATACTAACTGGCACTGGTCAATGATGTTGGGAAGTTTTCATGGGTGACTGATGCTGTTGGGAACACACAGAAGAAGAACCTGAGCTAATAGCATCAGAAGAACCTAACTCTCCCAACAGAGGGTGCTCCTAGAACCCTGAAGAGGGGTGATATAGCCAATGACACTCTAGGGACAGTAAACCTAGCATCTCACTCCTTGGTTATCTGCTTTATCCCCAAGTAAATTGTAAATTTCTTAAAGGCAAGCATCATATTTTATCCAAATTTTGTACCTTCCCTAATGTCTAGCACAGCGCTCTGTGCATAATAAATATTTGTTGATTTTTTCCCTCCCTCCTCCCTTATATCAACATTCCCCTTTAGCCAAGTATATTTATTTTTCCTTGAGCAAGACAAAACATTCCTGCCTATTCACAGTCTCTCATATCATTCCTTCTGCCTGCAAAGTCCTACCAACTTTTCTCATCCAGGTTCCAACATCCTTGAAAGACCACCTCTCCATGAAATCTTCTCTAGCTCTCAGAAAGACATCTTTCTGCTCCTCAGAACTCCTATACTCTATTGGAGTGTGTTGGAGTCAGCTTAGACCAGCTTGTGAGAGTCAATTGTTAAATTTTCAGTGTGAGCCTTTACACCTTGGAAACTGTAAAACAAAACAAATCAGAGATAGATTTATTATCTTATTGATTGTCTAGACTTGAGGAACTGATGGAGAAAATTTCAATAATGTGAATTAAACATAAAAGTGTTCTGTGTAAACATCTTTTTTTTTTTTGAGAGCCATTTGTTAAACATTTATCAGCATACTCCCCACCTATACATATGATTTATTGACTGTGCCACTCACGAATTGCTTATTATACACTGCCTTTGCTATGAGTTATATATATTTTTGTATAAGACATATGGTTATTAAGGAACCTGATTTTTCCTTAAGCTTATTTATGGGAATCAGTCTCTTACTTTCACATTATAGATCATTAGAGTTAGAAGGGCCTTGAGAGACCATCTCATCTAATCTCTTTCATTTTATAGATGAAAAGACTTATGATGACTTTATGGTAATATGCATATATATGTATTTACTACAAAAATGTGATCTGGTACTTTTTTCCCCCAGAGTTGTAATTTTATCACAATAAGGAATTCTTGGGGTTGGTTAGCGTCATATCTGCAATTTGTAGTCCTAGAGAATTACCTTGAGCCGTGAGAGAGCCCTATCTCACAGTTGTATGGATGTATGTAAGTATTATATAGTTTATTGTTTATATATCTGTTATTACCTTGCAGATATATCTTTCATGTCCTATCTTCCCTTAGAGTTAACTAATTTAATTATACACTATCCTATACAATTGATTTTCTTGTCCCCTTGTCCTACTGCTGCTTGTGACTTGTTAAACCCCAATTCTAGGATGTTTTCTTTGATCCTACTCATCCACTGTTCTCCTCCTGGGTATCTTGCCTTTTCATGGGGGAAGGGCTTGCATAGCTCAATGAAACTATGCACGCAGAATTACCCAACTTGGACAAATCATAGTAGAGACTTCCTACAAAAAGTGATCCACTGGAGAAGGAAGTGGCAATTCATTCCAGTATCTTTGCCAAGAAAACTCCATGGATATATTAAAATGATTTTTAAAAATCAGTCAATACTTAAAGAAATTAATTCAGGGAACTATGCCCAAAGGGCTATAAAACTGTGCTTACCCTTTGAGCCAGCAATCCCACTTCTAGATCTGTATCCCAAAGAAGTCATAAAAATGATAAAAGGACCTACATGTACAAAAATATTTTTAGAAGCTCTTTTTGTGGTGGTCAAGAATTGGAAATTGAGGGGATGCCCATCAACTGGGGAATGGCTGAATGAGTTGTGGTATATGAGTGTACTGGAATACTGTTGTTGCATAAGAAATGATGAGTAGGAGAACTTCAGAAAAACCTAAAAATTCTTAAATGAACTGACACTAAGTGAAGTGAGCAGAACCAGGAGTTGTACCAGTCATTGTATTATTATTAAATATTTAGTATTTAATAAACTGGAGAAAGCTCTTTTCCAAGATTTTCTCATTTTTCTCTATGTATCCAATTCCCAGTCCCCTAACTCAAACAATTTTGTTGTTGCTGAATCATATCTGACTCTCTGTTACTCCATTTTGGGGTTTTCTTGGCAAAGTACAGGAGTGGTGTGCCATTTCCTTTTCCAGCTCATTTTACAGATGAGGTAAACAAGGTTAAGTGACTTGCCCAGGATCACACAGCTAGTGAGGGTCAGAGTTCAAAATTGAATTCAGGTCTTCCTGACTCCAAGGCCAGCTGCCAAAATATGCCATTGTGCCAGTCTTTTCTGTTCATTCACATGGTACCATGAAATCATGCTTGTTGCATCACTCAATTTATGTGAGCTCATCTCAGTTGGACCCTCAGAGCTGTATGACAATCCTTTGGTCTTTTCTGAATGACAGTACTACTCTCTCCACTACAGCTATTCCAGAGCTTCTCCTCTCCCCCCAGGATTCTCTCAGCAGAGGTCTTTACCCCCCATTCCATACCTCAAAACCCTTCTTTGTTATTCCCTATTCTTTCTTTGATTTAGACTTGCAAAAGACACTCAGTTCTGGGCATTTTCATTGGCTGTCTCCCATGTCTGGAATTCTTTCCCTCTTTATTTCCTTCTCCTGGCTTCTCTGGATTCCTTTAGGTCCCTGCTAAAATCATATAAGGGGCAGCTAGGTAGTGCAATGGATAGAGTACCAGTGCAGGAGTCAGGAGGACCTGAGTTCAAATCTCACCTCAGACACTTGACACTCACTAGCTGTGTGACCTTGGTGTGTGACTTAATCCCAATTGCCTCATCCTGGGTCATCTCCAGGCATCCTGATGAATATCTGGTCACTGGATTCAGATGGCTCTGGAGGAGAAGTGAAGCTGGTGACCTGCACAGCCCTCCCTCCCTCTAAACAAAGTCAAGTGCAAGTCATGTCATTATTTCTCTGATGGTATTGTCTTCTTCAGCAATGAAGAATGAATACACACACAAAATCTTATGAAGCCATTTCTGATCCCCCTTAATTCAAATCCCTTACTTCTCCATTTTACATATCTTGTTTATTGTTAGTTGCATTACATTTCCTTCTTTAGGCTGAGTTTCTTGAAAATAGTTTTTTTTGTTGTTTTTGCTTTGGTTTGTATCCATAGTGCTTAGCACAGTGCCTTGCATCCAGTAGGTGCTTAATAAACACTTATTGACTATTGATGAAGAGGTGGGCCTTCTCCTTGCTAAGACTAGATAGTCCCTCCACTGGTGCTCTTGATCTCATCTCTTTTTTTCTTTTCTGGAACCTTGCCCTCTTAATAATTTTTACTTTATCAGCAGCAGCAGCAACATTTAAATAGTCCTTTAAGATTTGTAAAACACTTTACAAATATCTCACTTATCATTACATCCTTGGGAGACTCCACTGCCTACATAAATATTCAGGTCCCCCCAATCCTTTAAAAAAAAATCCTCTTGACCCTGTCATTCCCTCAAGTTATCGTCCTACACCTTATCTCTACTTCTTTTCATAGCTATTCTCCAAGAAAGGGATATCTACACTCATTGCTTCCATTTTTCCAGCCCTCTATCCTTTGTATTTTGACTTCTAACTCAACTGACAGTCCTCTTCTCCTGGGCACTGTTCCTTCCCTTTGGTGTTTGTGGTACTACTCTGTCTTGTTTCTCCTTCTACCTGTCTGATACTCTGGGCTCAGCCCCTTTTGCTGGATTGTCGTCCTTCTACCCACAGAGCATGGGCATCCCTAGTGCTCCGACCTGAGCCCTCTTATCTTCTCTCTCTATACGTTTTCATTGATTTCATCACTTTCCATGGGTTTAGTTACCATTTCTATGCAATATGGCTTCCAAATCTATATCTAGCCCTAAAGTCTTTCCTGAATGCTAGTCCTGCATTTTTAAATACTTGCTGGATATCTCCATCTGGATGACCCATAGACATCCCAAACTCCAGAACAGAACTGTTTTTCCCTGTAGAAACTCATCCTTACTCCCAACTTCCCTAGTTTTCTGTAGCACACTATTATTGTTCCATTCTCCCAGCTTTGTTTCCCTCCTCAGAATCAGCCTTGACTTTTTAACCTCCCCCTAAGCTCCCATATCTAACTAGTTGCCAAGCTTTGTAAATTCTACATCCATCAATCAAGAATCGTTTATCAAGAGCATATTATGTACCAAGCATTGAGGATACATAAACAAAAATAAAAGACCCGCCTTTAAGGAGTTTATTTCTACTGGGGAAGATAACATGCACATACAATAGCTTCAATAGCCTCTCCCACAGAGACTGTAGCTAGTGTTACTGTATCTTTAAGAGGCGATGAACTCTTGGAGAGAACTGCTATTCCATGAAGAATTTGTGAGGTGACTCAGAGTTTACCTGTCATTCCCGAGAGTCTATTTACTGTTATGGCTGAAGAGAGGACAGAGAAAAACAGCTACAAAAACTATTTCATCAGAAATCTGAGTTTAACCCTTACCTTAAAAAAGAAACGTGAAGAAAATCCTTAAGAAGAAACTTTAATTGGTATCCAGAGAGAACTGAATGGTAGGATTATGCTTCCAGAACGGAGAAGTCAGCAATTGTAGTGATGGTTAAAGGTAACTTTAGCGATGATATTTCTCACAGCTGATATAGTGTAAATAATTATTCATGCCTTTGTTTTATTTTTTGTAACACTGTTAATAAATAGTGTAACCAATAGCCTTGATGTTTGTTTAAGCACAGTAGATAGAGCCCCAGCAGCTAGCCCTGTAGCCAGGAAGATCTGAATTCGATTTTGAACTCAGACACTCACTAGCTGTGCGATCCTGGGCAAGTCACTTAACCTTGTATACCTCATCTGTAAAATGAGCTGGAAAAGGAAATGGCACACCACTCCAGTACTTTGCCAAGAAAACCCCAAAATGGGGTAACAGAGAGTCAGACACAACAAAATTGTTTAAAGTAGGGGACTGGGAACTGAATATATGGAGAAAAATAGGCAACTCTTGGAGAAGAGCTTTCTCCAGTTTTTTAAATACTAAGTATTTAGTTCTTTTCTGGAACCTTGCCCTCTTAATCATTTTTATTCTATCAGCAGCAGCAGCAACATTTAAATAGTCCTTTAAGGTTTGTAAAGCACTTTACAAATTATCTCACTTATCATTACATTAAATACTGAGTATTTAATAAACTGGGATGAGGCCTAAGAGTTAATTGATTCATTAATGAGAGAAATGTTGCAATTTTAGTAATCAGTGTGGAAATATCAGAACACACTCCTTGATCACTTTAGAACTTGGAATAGGAATGAATAAAGAAAATGAGCTAATAGCAGTTAGAAAAAAAAGGTGATCTTCCTCCTGAGGCTGTCCATGTGTGTTGGTTGACCTTGGAACCTTGATGCATGCATATGAAAGTGTGTGTAAAATGTATCTCTTCTTCTCCATGCTTATGGTCACTATCTTAATTCAGGTACACATCAACTCTTGCCCAGAGAGGCAACAATCATCTCCTATTTGATTCTCTTGTTTCCAGTATCTCCCTTTTCCAATCCATCTTTCACACAGTGCCGAATGAATATTTCTAAAATGCGGGTCTTACCATGTTACTTCCCTCCTTTAAAATCTTCAGTGGTCCCTTTCTGTGTCTATGAATGAAGTAGAAAGTTCCCAATCTGACACTGAAAGACCTCCACAATGTGACTTCAATTTACCCTTCCAAACATTTCATGTCTTCCCCTTATAGAGTCTGTGTTCCAGCTACAACGGCCTGTGGTCATCACCAGGATCCCCCATCTTTTGTCTATCCTCCATGCCTTTGAGTAGCTTATCCTTTTTGCCAGGCAATCATCCTTCTCAACTCTACTCTTAAATTCTGAGTTTTCTTTAAAGCTCAGCACAGGAAACGTTTTCTGATGTCCCTTAGTTGTTACTGTACTCTCTCTCCTGAAGCTGTGTATGTATTTAGTTGTGTACATGTATTCTCAGTGGAATATAAACTCTTTCATATTTGTCCCCTAATCCCCAAGTAAGAGGGAGAGGGGGAAGCTGCTGGAATTTCTAGGGGTTTAGGATTAAGTCTCCACTAGGGAGGGGAAGCAGAATTTCCTAAGGCCAGAACCAACTGAGGCCACAGAGAGCCTAGATTCCAAGGGAGGATGCTTTTTAGTTTATTTTATTGATGTGCCAGTCCTAGTCACTTCTAGGGGTCAATACTGCAGGGACAAGATGCGGAAGCATCTACTGACTCTCATGGAGTCCCTTCCTCCCCAAGTGCTCTTACTTATACTATCTTTTTGTTTATAGGCCTCTGGATAATAAGGGGGTAGATTCTAATAAGACTTTTGGGGGTAGGGAGGGTTGACTCTTGGCTCATATTTCAGTTTCTACCCCAATTCACAGGGCCTCTTTAGGATAATATATCCAAAGTAGAATCAAAGTGTTGGGAGGGAACTTTAATCTCCCACCCAAGGAAGGCTTTCTCCTTGAGAGACCGTCAGTGCTTAGATAATTCTAGTGACAGGGAATTCACTCTAAATATGTGGCTAGGTAATGCAGTAGATAGAGTATTGCATTGAGAGTAGGAAAATAATGAATTCAAATGTGAACCCAGATACTTAGTGCCTGTGTGAACCTGGACAAGGAACTTAATTTTCATGTGCCTCAGTTTCTTTATCTGTAAAATGGGCACAATGATAATAACACCTATCTCCCAAGGTTGTTGTGAGGTTAAAATGCGAGAATGTTTGTCAAGCACTTTGCAAATGTATGTATGTATGTATGTATGTATGTGTATATATACACATACATGTATGGAGGCATATATACCTGTATACATGTATAATACACATACACATATATGTACACACATATATATATATATATACATATAGGTATATAATATATAAAAATGCTAGTTGTCATCATATTAATATAATCATGACACACAATGGTAGCTCAGCCCTTTTCTGAACAGTTCTTCCTTATTAAGTTACTAATTTGGGAGAGTTGACCTTCCTCTAACCATCATTAACAATGCAGAATCTGAACCTCACTCTTCTTCTATAGGAGAGCCCTTCAGATTTTGGAGGATATCTTTCATGTCTTCCATTAGCTATTTGGGCTCACTCCAGTGCCTTCAACTTTTCCATATATCATAAGGGCAGCTAGGTGGCACAATAGATAGCGTGCTGGGTCTGGGAGACCTGAGTTCTAATCCTGCCTCAGAATTTACGAGCTGCTTGACTATTGTCTCCCTCAGTTGTCTTATCTGTAAAAATATGGAGACAATAATAGACATCTACAATGCAGTATTATATATGAATCAAATGAGATTCATATGCATACATTCATATATGTACAAATGAGATTCATAAATGTATAAAATGTTGAGTAATCCTTAAAGCAATGGTTCCCATGGTTTTGGGGCTCAGAACCCCAACTCTTTATTGAAGAGCTCAAAGAACTTTTGTTTATATGGAGTGAATCTATCAATATTTACCATATCAGAAATAAAAATGTTTTAGTATTATTATGTATTATTTAGTATTATTATGGAGATTTTTACCTCATGGAGCCCCTGAAAGGGTCTCTAGGACCCCCAGATCACATTTGGAAATGTTGTATTAAAATACTATATAAATGCTAGCTATCATTATTGTCAGTCTATCTTTTAACAAGCCTTTATTTAGTGCCTACCATGCACACAATCAAGCATTGTGTTTATCTCTGTGGATATGGAGACAAAAAGTGAAACAGTCCCTCCCTTCTATCCTCCTGGCCACCCTCCTCTGGATATGCTGCAGTTTATTGGTGTCTCTTTGGAAATGTGTTGTCCAGAATTGAATATTCCAGATGTGGTCAGTTACACTCAGAGTAGAACTATGACCTCCTGTGAACTCTTAACACAACCTAATCACTTTTCTTCTTCTTCTTCTTTTTTTTTTAGGAAGCATATCACCATGTTGACTCATACTGAACTGATGACCTCAAAAGCTCCAATTGGCTTGATTTTCATCTCTATGGAGATGTCTCCCACATCTTAGCCCCAGTTATCCTCCAGAGCTCTAGTGGTGCATCTCCAGTTGCCAAGTGGACATTTTGAACTGGATGTTCCCCAGACACCTCAAACTCATCATTCCCAAAATAGAACTCATCACTTTTCCTCCCCAAACCTGCCCTCCTTCCGAACTTCCTTATTCTGCTACAAACAGAATCCTTCCAGTCATCAGTTTCGTTAACTCTGACATCACCCTTGACTCCTCATTCTCAGTCTCCCTACAAAACCACTCAGTTGTCAAATTTTGTCTTTTTGGTTTTCACAATATTTCTCTCATCTGTCCCCCCTCCTCTTTACTCACACGCAGTCCCCACCGTACTTCAGGCCCATATCACCTCTTGCCTAGTTGATTACAATACTTTCTCATTAGTCTCTTTGCCCTGAGCTTCTTGCTACTCTGATCTGTGTTGCACATAGCACATAGAAGTGATTTTCCTAAAGTATAGGTCTGACCATGTCACATTATACATACTACTCTTCTTTCCCTATTTAACAAACTCCACTGGTTTCTAACATTGGCTAGGACCAAATATAAACTCCTCCATTTGGTAGTTAAAACTCTTCCAAACCTGACCCCAACTTTATTATACATTATTCTTCTTACATACTCTGAGGTCCAGCTAGCCTGGTCATTGTGCTGTTCCACACATAGGACCCTCTTCCCATCTCTGTGTCTTAACCATAGAGGTTCCCATGCCTGCATAGTGTGCCTTTCTCACCTCTGCCTCTTGGAATTCCTGGTTTTCTTTAAGACTCAGCTTGTGTGTGTGTGTGTGTGTGTGTGTGTGTGTGTGTGTGTGTGTGTGCGTGTGTGTGTGTGTGCGCGCGTGTATATGTACGTTCGTCCTTCGTTGCCGAAGGAGACCATGCCATCAGAGAAATAACGACATAACTTGCATTTAACTTTGTTTTGAGTGAGGGAGGGCTATGCAGGTCACCAGCCTCACTTCTCCTCCAGAGCCATCTGAATCTAGTGACCAGATATTCATCAGGATGACTGGAGATGACCCAGGATGAGGCAATTGGGGTTAAGTGACTTGCCCAAGGTCACACAACTAGTGAGTATCAAGTGTCTAAGGTGAGATTTGAACTCAGATGCTCCTGAGTCCTGCACTGGTGCTCTATCCATTGCACCACCTAGCTGTCCCAAGACTCAGCTTAATGGGGGAGAAGCTAGGTGGTGCAGTGATTGCGCTGCTCTGGCGGTGGTGTACTGGCCCTGGAGTCAGGAGGACCTGAGTTTTCAAATCCAGACTAAGACATATTTACTAGCTGTGTGACCTTGGGCAAGTCACTTAAACCTGAATGCCTTGACTCTCCCCTCCAAAAAAAAAAATGCGAAAAAGACTCAGTTTAATGACCACTTTCTGCATGAGGGCTTCCCCAGTCCTCCTAGCTGCTATTGCTACTACCATCACTCCCAAGTTTGCCTTGAATCTGTTTTGTATTTACATGTTTAGATGTATGGGCAGCTGGGTGGTGCAGCGAATAGAGCTCCAGGTCTGAGTCAGGAAGACCCATCTTCCTGAATTCAAATTTGACCCCAGACATTTACCAGCTGTGACTCTGGGCAAGTCACTTAACCTTGTTTGCCTCAGTTTCCTCCTCTATAAAATGAGCTGGAGAAGGAAATAGAATACCACTCAGTCTTTGCCCCAAGAAAATCCCAAATGGATCACAGAGTCAGAAATGACTGAAAAATGACAACAACTAACTTATATATACCCATTTTTGTTTTGAATATACAGTTATCCATTCCACATCATGACTCCCCATTGTGGTTTTGAAAAAAAATAAGAAATTAAATGGGAATTTTAAAGGAGTTTTACAGAAGCCACAGATGACATGCAAAGTCCAACAGACAACACAGAAAAAGTTTAGAAACTCAGAAATGAATAAAATATATGTAGAGCATTGTATAATATCAACACATTTTATCTTTTAATGCCCTAATAATTCCAACTTCTTTTCTGGTCTGAAGGTAGTGCCAAATATGTTAAGTGGGTTTTCCAGATTATGGAGGTATCATTGCCCTAACCCCCAAGATGTGGAAGAGATAACTGAACTTAGTAATGTACATGTCTCCCCTGTGCACCTGAGGACACAGTTTTGACTTTATTTTTATATTCCTATAACCTGTTATTGAGCCTGGCACATAGCTGATTGATTATTGATGGATTGTGGTAAATTAAAACCCTAGTTTGTTTGTTTTATTCACGTGAACTATCAAGACGACCTTCCTGGTCTGTACTTATGTAATTGATATTTTTTAAAAAACCCAGAAATGTAGATCATTGCAATGATTTCAGTTAAATTGCATTTTTATTAAGTGTGGTTCATTGTTCCAACCTATCAAAATTTTTTTTGTCTTCCAACAGTTTGTCACTCAACAGTTGCCATCAACATGAGCGTCATAGAACACCAGCATTCCACATTCCTTTAAAAACTTTGGGGTCAACTAATTTGGAAAACACAGGTATCTGTCATTACCTGTCATTAAAGGGCAAAGCTTTGGGGAGACATGTTGAGTCAGACATACGGTTGGCCCATTTGCTGCATTCTCTACACCTTGCCCCCTGATCTGGTACTGATTTTCCTGGTTCTGTTTGCTCCCCACTCAACCTAGAATCCCTTACACCCTAACAATCTGACATTCTGGAGCCCCTTGGAATTTACGTTCCACAGAAACCCAGTTTCCTAACCTGGCCCAGTTTGTGCTCTCTCCGCTTCTTATTCAGAATCCTTCCTTCAGATTCACGTACTTCCCTGTGGGGATACACCATCGTGCCTCAGTAACGGCTACTCTTTCAAAGTCTGTGCAATCTATTTTATATTGCTTTCTCTCTAATGTCGTTGCAATTATCTACTAATCTGAAGTCATTCTCTCCTTGCTCAAATGACCAGGTATCATCTTCTGAAAACTTCCTATTCATATGGATGATCACTGTAACACCCTGATTGCAGTATTCTTCATCTTTCTTGGTTCCAATGCCTTCTTTCCTTTTTCCACTTAAACCAGACACTCATATGTTCCTATCTTGGACCTCACTAAACTAAGGAACCCTCTTTATGGCAATACCAATCACTCAATCTCCTTCTCTTGAAACTTTGGCATTATCTTTGACCATTCCTTCTCTTTCACCTTTCATAACCAATGAATTACTGATTCCTTTCAATTTTGCATCCTTAGCATGCTCATTTCTCACATCCTTTCTTCCCTAATTCCACTGCTTCTCTCCAAGTAGATACCTTCTTTATTATACATCTGTACTCTGCTCTAGACTCTTAACAAACCTTTCTTCTATCAGAATTATCTTTCCTCAAAAACTTAAGTGGCTGCCTAAGTAAAGTTCCACTCCTTTGCTTGACATTCAGAGCCCTACACAAGGTAGCATCTCCTTCATGCATTTGCAAAGTACAATCTTGTCTTTGCCATCTAAGTTTTATGTCGCCCCTATGACCTAGCTGACTCATCAATGGATCAGGGATTGCAAGAGTTGAGTTCACAGAGGGAGAGTATGCACTGCAAATGGTGGGTACTTGATAAACATTTATTGAATCAAATCAACACATGAGCTATTTCTCCTAACTTTGTCACAGGGAAACTTGATAAGCATCCTCCCTGTCTTCCTTGTATTTCTTCATTAAAATAACTGATTAAAAATGTTGAACAAGATGGGACCAAAGTAGAGTTCTTCTGGGCTGACATCAGTCTATTAGCAAAAACACTTTTAGTCTAGGCATTCAACCAGCTGCTAATTCATGTAAGTGTCCTATCATCCAGTTCACATTTTTCTATGTTATTCAAAATGATATGGTGAGAAACTTTGTCAAATGTCTTGCTGAAGTCTAGTTATATATATTGCATCTGTGGTATTCCCTGGGTCTATTAGTAATGCTAACAAAACTCTAATAAAAAAAAGAAGTGAGGTTAGCCTGGCATGACTTCATCTTAGTGAAACCTTGCAGGTTCCTAGGGATCATCTCTTTTCATATGTTCCTAAGATAAGTGACAGGGGATCCCAGGGTTAAATCTCTCTTTTCAGGGATTTTCACTTTCTTCTGTAAACCTCTCTTTTCAAGGGTTCACTTACATATATACTAGTAATAGAAGGGTAGAGGGAAATTGGTAGAGATAATATCCCTCTCTGGTGTCCATCTTGTGTAAAGAACAAGGCCTTTTCCCATCCTATAAATTGTTGGACTTAGGGATTAGAATGGAGATTATCAGTAGAGTGGCAAGGATGTAGACCCAAGGATTGTGAGAAGGGGTTCCAGGTCTCTATGTGGGAGAGAGAAGCATCCACCTCTACCTCAGCTCCTCTTGAACTCTATGAATCCCTCTATTTGCTGTGGCCACAGTCTCTGCTTCAGGCCACTTGCTCCCAAGCCTTGGTTCCCATCTTGGGTTGCCATGGGGTCCCAGTCTCCTCTAAGTCATCTTGGAAAAGTAGTCTACCTACATTGTGGAAGACACCTCAGTTATGAACATTCACCCTTCTAGAGATCCAGAAGTTTTCCTGAGCTGATATCACACCTCCATCACACACACAAGCACCACCTCCCCTGCCACTCTCTGTGTTTGATGTTGCTACATTTTTCTCACTGACTTAGAGATTCATCTAATGAGCACGGCCATTCTACGGAGAGGGAGACTGAGGATCAAGGAATGAAGTGATTTGTCCAAAGTTGCACAGCCAGTCAGTAGCAGAGCTGAGACTAGGACCTGGCTTCTCCTGACTCCCAGTTAGATGCTCTTTCCATCCCACCAGGCTTCTGAGGACTGTCCTGCACCACTCTGCCTTGTGCTTTGTCTTTTGTCCAGAGATGGGCAGAGGGGCTAGGCACTCTGTGTGGAAGTTTTGGACCCTCTATTGGCTGGTTTGCACTGATGGCCCGTTGAAAAGTCTGCCAGCTTTCTGAAGACAGAGCTGAGGTAGTGTGAATAAGAACTCTTGATGGCGGGGAATGGGGGATGAGGGGTAGAGAAAGGAGGACAGGAACACTGATAGAACCAGAAGCCTCTTGGGTCTAGCTTTTCTTGGCGCTTTTTGACAATGTCTGGTGATCCTCTGAGACATATCAAGGGCTAGGCCTGTGGATTTGGGGTCCTCAGAAAGTGGGTACTCTCAGAGTTAAAAGACATCCTTTGTTCAATAGGCCTGACAGCAAAAGGCCTTGGTACCATGGGAGATGGTGGCTGAAGTTGTTCCTGGTGGCCCCAGCTCCTCTATCCATTGATTTCTTCCTAATCTGAGGAGGAGATAGGAGATTTTTACATGTAACAAACAGTAGGTCTGCAGGAACACACTGGGGGCCCCCTCTAGGCATCTTGGGATGCCCTATGCTGAACAGCAGCTGACATCCAGTTAGTAGAACTCTGGCTTTGAGAAATGAACAGAGATCACGAATCCCTTACAGGCTGAATCTGGGTCCCTGCACCAGAGGCCTGGTGTACCCAATGAAGCCTCTTGAGGTTTGGGTCTGGGGATAGCTCAAAGTCCAGCAGCTATTCCTTCTCAAGTCTGGTCTGCCTCTCAGGAAGAGAAGTTTCTCTTGTGTTATAACTGATCCAGAGGGCTGAGGTCTGGGCTTCTCCCTTGCTCTGCTTCCAGGGCAGGAAAGGAGTGTCTTGTTGACTGAGGTCTACTCCCTTCATTGTGGCTGTTTAATGAGCAGAAAAATAAGACCTCATTGGCCTAGCAGAAGAAGTCTGGAGGATCCCCAGGGAGCCAGGCAGAAGCTTCTGGTGAAGATGGTGATCTGTGCTCTGTCAGGAGTCAGCAGTAAGGTGACAGAAAAGAGACAGTTCAGATGGCCCTCAGCAGTGCTTCAGGGGCTGGGCTCTCATTCAAACATGCTCTCACACACCGCTATCCACATATACCCATAGACTTACACATACATGCTCACCTGATTACCCACACTCTTGTAATCTCACATGTGTCCACAGGGGAAAAGAAGGGAATCTAAGAGATCCTTCAGGGGTTGAGACAGGAATGGAGACATATCCTGAGGGACCTGGAAAAGCGCTGAAGTATGGGAATGCTGAGAAGGGTGGATGGAAGCAATATGAAAGACCCACTTGGTCGGAGTGGGAAGGGGGAATATTTGTTCCAGTTATCTTGCTCCTTAAGACAAATAGAAGGAACCTGAGATGCTGGGGGCCAGGAGTAAACAGAAAAGCTGTGGGGGTTCAGCCAGAAGGTGGTCCAATGAGGAGACAGGTGGAGAATATGTCCTAGAGACTGGCCTCCATAAGCAGCTCAGCTTTTCCCTGGGGACCAGGATGACAGGCAGGTTCATCCCAGAATCCTGTGAGGAAGAGAAGAGGTCAGGAATCAGGTGCAAATGTGCGAGGGAGTGAAAGGGGAAGACAGTAAATATTATGTAAGGGAAAGTGTTCTGGGTTTGGGACCAGAAGGATCATATTCGAATTGTGGCTCTGTTACTTACAATCTGTGACTTTAATTAGGCAAAGTAATTAATTGAGCAAACAGTAAACAAGTAGTTTAACTTCCTTCAGCCTCAGTTTCTCAGTTTGTAAAATGAGAAGACTGGACTAATTGATTCCTAAAGTGCCTTCCAGGCTTGAATCCTAGCGTTGTTAAGAAAAAGAAAAAAACCAACTATTTCTTTGGAGTCTTAATCAGGTCTGTAGGAGTTTTCAGATGGATCCAGGTGGCTCTCCACAGCTGGAATGACTCCCAACAGGTCCTCTGCTCTGCCCTCGGGCAGGAGCCTAGGATGTGGGTGTCCCTGGATCAGTACCTGCTGCTCTGCTCAGACTGAGATCCTTTGACGCCCAACTCTGAATGTGTCCCCCAAAGAACCAACAAGTCAGGATGAAGCTTCACCTGTGTTGTTTCAATGATGCCCACCAGGGGGAGACGCTGCTCTGATTAGTTCTGAGCCCACGTGGGCAGGGGTATAGCCATTTTAATATTGCTACTCCCCCCAGAGTCCTCCTGCCTCCTATAGCCCACCCCCATCCCCCCTTTCCCCAAGCCCAGACTTCTTAAAAGAAGGGTGGGGCAGGTCCTGGCAAACCGGCGAAGGATGGAGAAAGAGCCTGCTGTGAACTCCTAGAGCCCCACCTCAGATTGCTGGTGGCAGTCTGCAGGAGGTTCACAGCATCACAGAGCTGCAAAGGAATTTAGAGATCACTCAGTCCAGCCCCTTCATTTCTGAGATAAGAAAAACAAAGTATGGTGGAGAGGACATTGAAGGACCCAAGTTCAAATCTCACAGTGGTGAGTTGACATTGAGAAAATCACTCCCCCTCCTCTGCCTTATTTTCTTCACTTGTAAAATTAGGGTGTGGGACTAAATGATCCTCTGTATACCCTTCCAGCTCTAAGATCCTATGACAAATATAAAATGATTTGCCCAGGGCCACATGGGAGACAAATGACAACATAGAGATTCGAACTCTGAATATGGTGGCCAGAGCCAGCAGGCATTTTATAATACCATGCTTCCTTTGCAGTACCACACCTTCTCCCTGAAAAACCACCTGCCCTCTTTTCCCTTTGGTTCTCTGACACTGTGACCTCCCCTCCATGGGGCTCAAAGCTGGGGCAGATGCAACTCCAGAGGCCTGGAGACAATCCGGAGGCAAAAACCTTCCTTGAATCGAGAAGAGAAATCAAAGGCTCCTTGGATGTGGTGATGAGAAGGGCCTTGCACTGTCTTAGCACTTTGTAAGAATCATACTCTCCCTAATACATTTTTGATGTTGTTTGTTTCTCCTGGCTACCCAAGGGAGGTTTGTCTTCTGTTCCCACCCCCTCATCTATCTCCCTCCTTGTTTGGGCAAAACCAGCCACACTCGTGCGTAGGGGCTCCTTTGGCCCAATGGCAGGGGAGGATGGAATGCTGAGACCTTCCCCAAGCTTGCCCACTTTAGGACCTTTTCTCTACACCAATAAATATTGTAAAGCAAAGCTTTAAAAATATCAAAAGCAAAATGTAACCAATGATTTATTGATACAGAGGAGAAAGCAGCTGAGACTGGCACAGGAAAGGGAGGGGGAGGGCAGACCTATCCTGGGTGAGCACTGCCTTTTTTTCCCTACGCCTGGAATGTGGCAAGCAGGGTCTCATGCAGAGGTAATGGGGACTGGGGGTTGAGAGTGCTGTTATTTCCATCTAACAATCCCCAGATTATGAGGAAAGGGCCTCTGAAAGACCATTGAACTTGAATTCAGAAGACCTGGATTTTGGGTTCAGACCCTCAGTCATTTATTACCAATGTGACCTAGGGTAGGTCAATCAACCTCTGTTGAGTCCCTGTTCCTATCTATAAAATAGGGAAATTCATACAGTATCTACTATGCAGGGTTGTTAGGAGAGTCAAATCTTAAAATGCCATATAAATGTCTATCATCATCATCATTCTGTGGGGCTGGGAGTCAGAAAACCTGGGTTCTTGTCTCAGCCCTAAATCTAATTAGCTGATATGACTTTGTTCAGATTTGTTGACCTCTCTGGGCTCCTGTTTTTCCATTTATAACCTGGGAAGGGGTAAATAATCACTCCCTCCTCCCTTGGGGCGCGGATGAAAGGAGATGATAGATGTGAAGGTAAGCACCTTCTGGAAGGAAAAATGCTGTAAGAATGAAAGAGATGGCTATTAATAGTCCCTGCTCACTCAGGGACACAGCAGGACAATCCTCCAGAGGTGCTCAAATTAACCCAAATTCCAGGGTGTCTAGGTCTCTGCAGAGGGTGGGGGAAGGGGTTGGTTCTCTAGATCTTATTTAAAAGGGAGAGACATCTCCCTACTCCCCTTCCACCCTCACCCCACATCCTAATTCTCTGGAGACAACTCCAGAGTTTCCTCAAAAGGACTTCTACCCTCTTTCCAGGTCTGAGAAACATAGTCTTATAGTACCAGAGCAGAACAAGATCATCAAATCTATTCCCCTCATTTTTCAGATGAGGAAACTGAGGCATAGGGAGGCTAAATACTCAAAAATCACACGTGTGGTCCTGTTCAAGGTCATAAAGTTAGTGTCAAATTTGGGGCTCAAACCTAAGACCTCTGACTCCAGAAGACTCCTTCCAATGTACTAGGGAAAAAGTCTAGGGTTTGGGGGGTGGACAGGTGTGGAACTATGTGATTGAGTTTTTACTGATGGAGTTTTTAAAATAGAAACCTCAGGAACAGAGCTTCCTGACCAAGCTGATTTATCTCTCATCTGTTTACCTCAGTTTCCTCATCTGTAAAATGAGGGGATGGATTTTCAGAGGTATCAGATTTGCAGCCTGCAAAACTCGATTAAAACGTAGTTGGGAAACTCAAAACAATGACAGCACAGATAATGTTCATTGGTGATTTTCTAAGTCAATGTGTGGGCAGCTAGGTGTCTCAGTAGATAGAAAGCCAGGGCTGGAGTCAGAGAGACTCATCTTCCTGAGTTTACATCTGACCTCAGATATTAGCTGTGTGATCTCGAGCTTAAATTAACCCTGTTTGCCTCAGTTTCTTCATCTGTAAAATGAGTTGGAGAATGAAACAGCAAACCATTCTAGGATCCTTGCCAAGAAAGCTCCAAATGGGGTCATGGAGACTTGGAAAGGACTAAACACCGACAAATGAAGTCAATATGCAGCCTGCAGGGATCCATTGCTATTTGAGTCTAACACCACTGGATTAAATGATGTCTTAAGGTCTGTTCCAAAAATTCTGTGGCTCTGAGTTCCAGCTGGAAGAGTGAAGTGACTTTGCCCACTGCTTTGTCTCCTTTTTTTCTGGCCCTATTGGCCTAGAAATGGGCTCCAACGGGCATTGGAAAGAAGGACCATTGGCCTGTCTGGGAGAATTATGTGTCTGGCCTAGGGGATGGAGTGGGGGAGGGGCTGCTCCTGGCAGAGCAGGGGTCTTTGATGGGGAAGCCTGGGCTTTGATCTTCTTTTGAAGTCTTAGCTTCTGCAAACCCAGGACTTCAATGGGCAGAGCAGAGCAGCCAGGGGAGGGGAATAGAGAAGGAGAGAGGGATAAAGGGCACTGAGGCAGATGGTGATGGGAGAGAGGGGCAAAGGGGGAGGGAGAGAAGATGGGGAGTGGAGAAGGATGAGAAGAGAAAGTAGAAAGTGAAAGGGGGAAAGAGGGAAGGGAGAGAAAAAGGGACAAAGAAAGATTTAGAAAAAGAGAGAATGAGAAAATGAGAGGTAGGGAGAGAAAGAAAGAAAAAGAGAGATTGGGAAGAGAGAGGAGAGAAGAGAGAGAAAAAGAGAGAGAGAAGAGTGAGAGAGAATGAAAGAGAAAGAAAAAGGAAAATAGGATTATGGATGATGGAAATGAGAAGGGGTTATGGGTGAAGAGGAGGGAAAAGAAAGGGGGTGGAGAAAGACATATTAGGCCAAAAAGGAAGGTAAATGTATAGAGTGTGACAGAGGTGTGGGAATAGAGGGAAGTATAGAAAAATAGACCAGTAGCAACAAAAAGAGGGCAGGAAAAAGGATAAAATGAGAATAGCCAGAGAAAGGGAAAGGAGAAAAACCCCTGTGGCTATGATTATGGGAGTTTCTGTGAATTTCTAGTCCTAGCCCCCAGATCTCCCTTGGTTCTGCTCAATTCTCTTTGCTCCTGTTCCCTCTAAAGAAGAAGCAGAAAATGGAGTTAGGGCACATGACATGGCTACAGAGTTTGAGTCCCTTTTCCCAGGCAGCTGGCCAATGCTCTCCCCTTTCCCCTAACTTTCCCTCGGATAGCTCCTACCCAATCTTCTGGCTTCCAGCCTCATTGTCCACCGTCTTGTGGGCTGTGACTACCTGCTTTGCCCATTTCCTTCCTTAGGCAGTTTTTATAATCATAGATTTAGACCTGGAAGGAGCTCTAGAGCCCATCGACTCCAATCTGACCTAAAGGTAAGATGAGTGATTTGCCTACAGTCTCATCGCGGGTAAACAGCAGAACTAAGACTTGAACCCACATCTAGCACTTTCCCCACCACACTAGGCTGTCTCTTTTTCCAGAAAGCAGTAAGGACATGATGGGTCTATTTATCCCCACTGCAGGGACCCAGTAATATGGAGGTTATAACACCTGCTTTAGGGTAATGGCTCATGGAAGGTACCAAATCACCCAGGAAGGTGGTTTTTTCAGGAGCAAACAGTGAAGAGTCAGGAGATGAGGTGAGGCTCTCACAGGCTGTGACCTCCTCTTAGATTTAGGGAACCTCAGAATGGTAAGGGACTGCAGAGACTCTAATTTATATATCCTCTAGCATCCTGACTTGAGGTCACCCTCGCCTTCAGTCTTTCTACCTGCAGATTGCTCTCATTAGGAAACTTTTCCTTACAAGAATCAGTTTATAGAATTGTTGAGCATTAGAACTGGAAGGAATCTGATGTTTTTTTCTTGACCCTGTGACAGCGTGTTGTCTTTCCTTTCCCCCAGTACCCGAGACCCTGGGCTGGGAGGGGATCTGGTGGTAGAGGCCAGAGAGGGGGAACAGGCCAGCACCTGTTCCTGTCTGACAGCCGTGTCCAGCCGTGACAGCCGAGCAAGTAAAAACACGTGGTGGGGAGGGGGCCCAAAGAGTTGGCTGATTAAGCTGTTTAGCAGGAGAAGCAACAATTCCCAGATCAGCAATTTCCCCTCCTCCCTCTTCCCTTGGCCTCTTTCCTTGAGGCTACCCCTCACTCCCAAAGTAGAAAATCGGTCCCAGGACGTTGAGGAGGGTCCTACGACACATAAACTCAATCTCCGAAAAACCTTGGCCTTCTGCTTCCTGGGCTAACATTTCAGCTGGGCACCCACAGCATGGTTCAGAAAGCACTCAAGTTGCCAGTTTCTAAGTATACAGGCCAATTTGTTGTAGAACTAAAAGATGATTGATTTTAGATATAGACTACACACAGAATCTCACTGTAGGAAGTGAAGTCAAAGGTCACTTAGTCCAACTGTGAATACCTGAATCTCCTCTTTGACAACACCAGCAAGTGGTCATCTTGCCTTTTTGAAAACTTCCAGGGCTAGAAATGTCTTGTCAAAGCAGCCCAGTCCACTTTTGGACAGCTCTCCTAGTGGGGAGATTTTCTTTTCATTGAGCCTAAATCTGCTCTTACCACTTGTGCCCATTTCATTCTGCTTCTGCTTTCTCAGGTTAAGCAGAATGTCTCTGATTGTCTCACAAAATCACTTCTCACATAACAGCTCTTTAAATACTGGAAGATACCTATCATGTCCCTCCTAATTCTCTTCTCCTGTCTAAATCTCTCCATTCTTTCAACTGGTTCCCTCATGGCATAGTTTGGGGTCCTCTTACCATCCTGGGTGCCTTTCTCTGGACAGTCTCCAATTTTGGAAGTGTTCTTCTTAAGATGTACCCCGAACTCAGTATAGTACTCTGGAGGTGGTTCAACAACTCCAGATGTGGTTTGGTAAGAGTGGGGCACTGCAGAATTGTTCCTGTTCTTTTTTGAAGTTCTGTTCTTTCCTTAATACAGTCTAAAACCATATTAGCTCTTTTGGCTAGTGAGGGTACATTGTGCTTTCCATTAGCCCTTCCTTCCCCAGGCTTTCCTTTATACACTACTGTCTAGTCCCCCGTGGATTTATCCCTAGCTGACATTAGATCCAGAAGGTTTCCCTCATCCTACCAGGGATGTTGGTTCTCAGCCCATCTGAGGGTAGGAATGTCTGGGAAAGGGGAGAGTGGGCAAGGTAAGATTGGTGTTTCAGTCAGGTGCTCCTGGTTTTATGTTGGCTCAGTTCCCTGTGACCAATGGGATACTGTAGTGAGAGTGGGAGGGCTTCCAAATGAGAATTTATGGGATTAATTGTCTTTCCTTGGCAGGAAAATCTGTGCCCATTCCTCAGTCTTTCTTTTCTATAGTGTCTATCTCTGGAGCCCAGATCTCCCAAGAAGGCTTTGGAACATCTAATGGGGTCCTGATCAGTTTTGAGGAAAAAGTGGGAACTTTGGGATCGATCTTCTCCCCCTTCAGTCATCTTTCTAACCCTTTGAGGACTATTGTTGTAAACCAGGATGGAGGGTGGCATATTGTAAAGGAAAGACCATTGAACTTGGGGTTAGAAAGCTTGGGCTCTTGTATTAGCTTTCAAATTGACTCACCATAGAACTTCCCCATCAATTTATTGGGATTGATGCTTTCTGCCCTACATAACAACATTTTGAGGAGTGAATGAGATAATAGGTAAAAGTAGCTTGAAACACCACTGTACAAATATCAGGAATTATTATGAAGGGGTGAGCTAAGGAAAAGGGGTAAGTAAGGTGAATGCTGGCCCATCAGGAGCTGAGATATCACACCTGCTGCTGATTGGTAGAATGCTTACGCCGAGTTCCACCTAGGACTGTCCTGTGCATTTCTTTGTCCAATGCTTTATGTGGCTCTCTATGTACAACTCAGCCTCTTGTACAACCTCTTGCTCATGACCCCCCATTTGGTGACCCAGAGAGATGCCATATCTTTTTTGGTTGGTCTTTCTCTCCACTTGCCTTCCATTTTCTATTTTTCTCCCCTACTCTTTCACCTGGCCTACTAGAAGGAAAAAAAAGAATCTGGAATCAGGCTATCTTAATTATAATGTCAACTCTTCTCCTTACTACCTGAATGCCTGCGAAAAAGTCACTAAATCTCTCTGGCCTTCAGTTTTCTCATCTGTACAATAAGAAAGTGAACTGGGTGATCTCTAAGGTCCTTTCTAGGTGTAAATCCTGTGATTCCATGCTCTTCTTCCCACAGATCCAGTTTAAGACCAAAAGGTTTAGCACTGCCTGGAAGAGCCTGTGTCCTCAGGTGAAACACTTAACGTCGCCAGGGTTTATTCCTAATTTGTAGAACGAGTATCTCGCTGCTATCTAAGTTTCCTTCCAGCACTAAAATTAATCAATCAGCAAGGACTTTGAAGTGCCCACTATGTGCCAGCTACTGGGTTACATAATGGGAACAGAAAGATAAAAAATAAAATAGTTCCTGCTTTCAAGGATCTTGTAGTCTATTGGGGGAGAAAACTAAAACATATATAAATATATAAAAACAGACACACCCTAAAAATATTTTTTAGGGTGAATACAGTAACAAATGGGAAGTAGAAAAAAAACAGAAAAAGATTCACATAGAGGACAGTTCTTGGGGGAAATGAGAGCAGAATTAAGGAGATGGTACGTTTCAGGAATGATCACTGTTAAGACGTGGGATAGAAGATAGAGTGTCCTATGAGATGAATTGTGGGAATGTCAGTTTGGTTGAACCACCAAATGTGGGAAGAGGAGTAATGCATAGCAAAACTCATGGTAAAGAACTTTAAAAACCATAAGGAGGAGTTTATATGTGATCCTAGAGCCAATAGGCAGTCACTAGTCATACTGAACAGAGGAGTGACACGACCAGTCCTACCTCCTGGGACAATCACTTTCACAGCTCCATGGAGGATGGATTGGAATGGGGAGAGACGGAGGTAGGGCGACCAATTAGGAGGCTATTTCTGGAATAAAGGTAAGAGGTGATGAGGGTCTGAGGTAGGATGGTGGTTGTGGGAGTGGAGAGAAAGAGACTGATGCAAAAGATGTTGTCAAGGGAGAACTGATGAGACTGGCAACAGCTTGGATATGTGGTGACTGAAAGAAGACTCAAGGATAAGACTGAGGTTGCAAGACTGGGTGATTAGAAGGGTGGTGTTGCCTTTGACAGAAACAGGACAGGTTAGAAGACAGGTGGTTTGGGGTAAAAGATAGTGAGTTCCATTTTGGAAATATTAATTTTGAGGTGTTTATGGGACATTCATTTTTGCTTTTGGAGCTCATGTGAGAGACCAGGGCTAGACATACAGATCTGGGAGTCATCTGCATGGAGATGATAATTAAACCCACGGGAGCTGCTTGGATTCAGTCAAAGGGCCACACTTGGGGACCCAGAGGGCCACATGTAGCCTCAAGGCTGCAGATTCCCCACCCTGTCTAAGAGTGAAATGAATGGAGGGGCTGAGTTGTGGTATACCAGGAGGTAAGCCTATTATAATTTGGAGACTTAAGGAGAATGAAAGTTCTAAGGGAGACTTAGATATTGGGGTACCTTTCCTCATGCTGACTTCACTGTAGTAATTGACTCAGAACTCATGAGTCATCTCCCATGACTCAGAAAATATTGAAGAGAAGGACTCTGGTCACACTATTCCCTTCAGGCACCGGGTACATACTTCATTAGGCATAGAAGACATGCCCACCTAGACTAGGAGTAGTCATCTTCTACCTCTCCATCCAACAAAACCACTAAACCTATACTTTCCTATTGGGCCTTTGAAGATTGCTCACCTTTCCTTCCAGGTTCCCACTTCCCAGTTTGTCTATCACCCAGGCAAAAACCTCTGAAAGAAACTGACCTGCCTATACTTTTCTCAGTATAAGAAGGGAATCTGATTCCATGGGAATTCTGGGTAATGACTTGGCATTCTAAAGGTACCCACAGGTGACTCCTTGGAAGTCGGACTATCTGTGGTCAGGGTCACTGAACATAACAGTGTCAAGTTGCCTCTCTTGGATTGTGTGGCTTTGAGTAAATCACTTCAGTTTTCTTGATCTATTTCTTCAAAAAAGAAGAAGGAGGAGGAGGAGGAGAGAAGAAGAAAAAGAAGGAAGTAGGAAAAGAAGGAGATGGAGAAGGAGAAGAAGAGGAAGAAGAGAAAGGAGAAGATGAAGGAGGAGGAAGAAGGAGGAGGAGGAAAGGATGATGATGAAGATAGTGATGAAGAAAGAGAAGAAGAAAAGGAGAAGAAAGATAAGAAGAAGAAAAAGAAGTAGTAGTAGTAGTAGTATGATCTGGGTGAACTCCAAGATCCCTGCCAGTTCCCATATTGTGCTTTTTACCTTCTTCCCATTGCCAAGTCCATCTCCTGTTCCAGGTAGATTGCCAGGTCATGGCAACATTCAATCCCCTCAAAGCCTCCATGAACGAGGGAGAACAGGCAGAGTACAGGCATTGGGAGCTCGGGTGCAGAGGGGAGAAAGCATCATTCAGGAGCTGAATGATGAGGGCAGGGGCATCGGATGAAACAGGCAGGATGGTGGTATTGTGTTTGGGTACCTGTTAGCCAGAGTCTGAGGGGGGAGGCCTGCAGGGACATGTATTAGCCTGAGTGTGACTGGATGATGGCATACTCCACCAGCTCTCCAGGCATAGCAGTCCTGGTTCCAGATGAGGACTCCAGGGCGATGGTATCCAGCTCTGCATAGTGAAGGTCTGTTTCCTCCAGGTCTGAAAGCTAGAGACAAGGTGTGGGATAGGGAATGGGATGAGGGTGTCAGGGTAGGAGGAAGAAGAAGGCAGAGTAGATATGATGGTGATGGGGAGGGGGAGGCAGAAGCAGATGGGAAGGAGAAGGGGCAGTTGGTGAGGACCAGTGAGGAGATGAAGAGCATGAAAAGGAGAGGGAAGAGGGTGTTGGTAGGGGTTGGGGAAGAGAGAGAAAGAGAGAGAGAGAGAAGATCCATCAGTGATACTGTAAAGGTGGGAAGTTTAGAAAAGGTTATTAATTCTTCTAGATGTGTTGGTAGCAAGGTGATCAAATCTTGGGTTTGCTTGTGTCCAGCCTCTTAAGTAGCTTTATGCTTATTTCCTACTGTCTTTCTTGGGGAAATGAGTGTGGGAAGTAGAATGCCCCCTTCTACTGGCACCAGGGAAAGGCAGCTACTGGTGTTGGTGATAGTAGTAATAGTAGTAGTAGCAGCAGCAGCAGCAGCAGTAGTAGTAGTAGTAGTAGTGGAAGTAGTAGTGGTAGTAGTATCAGTAGTAGAAATGGTTATGGCAGTAGCAGTAATAATGTAACATTTTATTATGTAATTTAATTATGTAACACTTTAAGATTTGCAAAGTGCTTTACATACATTATCTCCTTTGTTCTTCATAACAATCCTGTAGGCTAGGTGTGGCTATTATGTCTTGCTGTTATTGTTATAATAATTCAGAGAGGTTGGGCAGCTGGCCTGCAGTCACACAACTGGTGAGTGTCTGAACCCAGGCATCTCTGCTTCCGAGTCCAGTGCTCTATCCGCAATACTACAATGCCTCTGGATAAAGAAAGGCCCGTCCTTGGTTCAGTGTTAAGTGCAAAGCTGGTATTGTATTCAGAACTGGGGAATGTCAAAACTGGAAGCAAGCTTAAAAATTACCTCATTAATATATACTGAGTCCAGTGACTCCTTCGAGGTCACAGTGCTGGAAGTGATGACCCCAAGGTCACATGAGAAATCATCATCAAAGATAGGACTGGAACTCAGCTCTCTTGACTCCTGGTCCCCTGTGCTATACTGCCTTCCCATATATTTTGATTCCTTCTTGCCTTTAGAAGTCTTGGTGGCATAACTTCTCTATCAGATTAGGAGTTCTCTGAGGGAAGGAATCACTGTACTATTGGGTCTGGAATGAGAGTCCTACATTATGGTCCCATCTATGTCACTAATCAGGCATGTGACTTTGAGTATGTTTTCTTATCTCTGAAAAGAAGGCATTAAATTAAATAGCCCTGTCTAGCTCTAACTTCCTCATATTCAGTGATCCCATTCTTTTGCCTGCAAGATTTTCCTTTGACATACTCCCAATTCCCTTTCCTACCCTCATGCCGTTCCCTAGCCTCCTACCCCCATCCCCCAACATCCAGGCCAGGGCTTAGCCCAGGCAGCTGACAGACAAAAGAACACATATTCTGGTCTCCCCAAAGTTCATTCACATTCCACCAGTAGACCAGAGTCTGGACCCTGGGGATTGAGGACAGTGGAAAAAGACAGGGATCCATACTGGCATAGGAATGAGGGTAGGAGTACATGCCAACCAGAGAAGATCTCCACAGTGGGCAGATGCCCCAGGTTGAGCTTTTGGGTCCAAGTAACAGGCCACAGATTGTCTGTCATTCCTTGACTTGACAGTGGACACTCCCTCCTCTCCCTACCCCAAATAGTAAGAAGACCTTCCACATATTGCTACAGAATCAGAAAGAAAACATTAGAGGTCATTTAGTCCAGCCCACACTTGAGTGGAAACCTTCTCTATAATACCTCTGACAGATGATCATCTAGCCTCTGATAATATATTTCTAACAGTGAGGAACATGTGATTTCCAAAGGCAGGTCATTCGTGGCAGGGCAGTTCTAATTACTAAGAAATTCCTTCTTATATTAATCCAAAATCTGCCCTCCTACAGCTACCTCCTATGTGAAGTATCCAAGTGCCCTGCTTTGCTCTACTCTTTTTACCCTAATGTCGAAGTCTTCCCTTCTCCCCACTCCAGCACCCTTACCCCCACCTTCCTGTGCACAGTGATGTCCGGGAGACATTGCAGGGCTAAGTTTAGAGCAATTAACAACTTTGATTCCCTAGGAGAGAAAATCACACCTCGGACACCTTCTCCTCCAGCAGCTCCCATCTGCCATATACAACCCCTTGGGACATTTATTTTTTCAAAGAGAGGAAAAAGGAAGACGTCATTGGTGGAAGGAGGTGGGAGTTAGAGGCCATAGGACTCAGAGGTAGAGGAAGAACATAAATGAAAAGAATGACAGCATTTCAGGGGCAGAAAAGACCTCAGAGAAAATCTAACCCAGCTCATACCGGAATAAGAATCTCATCCTGCAAGCTCTAGCACATCCTGACCACTGGTCATCTGGTCTTGAAGACTCAATGAGCTCACTAACTCCAAGGGTGGCCCATTCCACTTTGGGATGGTTCTTATTGATAAGAACTTTATCCTTACATTGAAACAAAATTTGTTTCTTTCTCCTTGTTCTATCCTCTGAGGCCAGGCAGAACAGTCTTTCCACAGGACAGATGCCATCTTACCCCTGAGCCTTTTCTTATTCAGGCTGACTATCCAAACTGATCATAACTGATCCCTACATGGGCCGATCTTAAGGCCTTCAGCTATTCTCTGGATACTCCCCAGCTTTCAAAGCTAACGTGTGGCCCAGACCTGAACCCAACACTTCAAGTGTGGTCTGATCAGGACAGAATACTGCAGCTCTACTGGCTTGTACCTGTAAATTAATGCCACATAAGAGGATCTTAGCTATTTTTGATCTTCACCAATGCCATGGGCTCCCTATTGACTGTAGAATCAAATATGAAATCCTCTTTGTATTTTTAAAGCCCTCCACAACCTGATCCCATCCTGTCTTTCCAGTCTTCTTACTTCTTTCACCTTACCATGTACTTTGTGACCCAGGGACACTGGCCTCCATATTGTGTCTTTATCTAGACACTTCATCCCTCAACTCCTTGCATTTTTATTGGCTGTTTTCCATGCCCAGAACTCTCTCCACATCTTTGCCCTCCAATTTCTTTGGAACTTCTTCAAGTCCCAGCAACAATATCCTTTCTTCAAGAAGCCTTTCCCAATTCCTCTTAATGTTAGTACCTTTCCCCTGTCATCTGCCATTTACCCTGGATGTATCTTGTTTGTACATGGTTGTTTGCACATTGTTTCCCCAACAAGATGGTGAGCTACTCAAGAGGAGGGACTGTCTTAACTTTCTTTGTATCCCCAGTGCCTGGAAAATAGTAGGTGCTTAATAAATACTTGTTGACTTGACTGCTGAATCATACCGAATGTAAAATCCACTAAAAATCCAGATGTTTTTCAGATGAATGTGTCTCGCTATACCGCCTTCATTTTGTACTTGTGAAGTTGATTCTTTGAACCCATATATGGCACTTTACATTTATCTTCCCCACACCCCATCATAAAATTTCATGATCCCACTAGAAAGACTAACGTAGTTAAGGAGAGAGAAGATTCCAGAGAACAGTGGCAAAGTGAAATGAGGTATTGATCTCATTAGATAACTGGATTTCACCTCACATCCTTTTGTTTTATCTGCCTCAATCTGTTAGATAAAAGAAACTTCACTGCAGAAGGGTAGGTCAGAGTGGAGGATTCAGAGAAGTAGAGGAAGATATCTATAGATTAGCAACAAAGTAAAATTAAGTAGGTTGGCTCATTATACTTGCATCTCTGGTCTCCAGTCTTTCAGATTGTTAGTTTGTTGGTATTTAATCACAAGGGCTGACTAAGAAATCTACTGAAAAGAAAACAAAATATTGTGGAAGTGACTTCAAGGACATAGAGAACAAGGAGAATTTTGCTGTCCCCTTTGTGTTTCTATGTACATAAAGTTGTATCATTGTTGTTCAGTAGCTTCAGTCATGTTTGACTCTTCATAATCCCATTCGGAGTTTTCCTGGCAAAGGTGCTGAGGTAGTTTGTCATTTCCTTCTCCAGTTTCATTTACAGAGGAAACTGAGGCAAACAAGATGAAGTGACTTGTCCAAGGTGACACACCTAGGATGTGTCTGAGGTCAGATTCTGGACTCCAGGATTGGTGCTTTATCCACTGTGCCCCTAGCTGCTCTACATACAAATCTACTATGCACTTAGTATATATATATATA
>CM053771.1:232403585-232562327 GCA_028658325.1 Potorous gilbertii
GGGTTTGAATACCATGTCAAACTCTGTGTTATCTGTGTGACTTTGAGTAGATTAGTTGACCTTCCTGAATCTCAATCTCCTCAACTATAAAATGGACTAGATGGTCTCCAAGATCCCTTTTAGTTTGATGATCCTATGATTTGATATATCCAGCCCCTTCCTCTCTCCTGAGCTACAGTCCTATATCTCCAACTGCTTATTAAACATCTCTACCTGGATGCCCCATAAACATTTAAATCTCAACGTGTCCAAAACAGAACTCATCATTTTGTTCCTCCAAAACTCAGCCCTCTTGCTAACTACTCATTTCTATTTCTGTTGTGTGCACCATCATTCTTTTAGCCATCCAGGTTTATACATTTAGTCATCCTCATCTATTTACTCTCCTCTCATTTCTCATCTCCAATCAGTTGCCAAGACTTGAAGATTTTCCTTCTAAAACATCCCTTGATTCTGTCCCCTTCTCTTTACTCACATAATCTCCAAGACCTCCTCATCACTTCTAACCTGAATTATTGTAACAGCTTCTTAATGAGTCTACCAATATCCAGCATCTCCCTTCTTCATTCCATTCTTCACAAAGCTTGCAAATGTATAATCCTAAAACACAGCTCTGGACCACATGATCACCCTTCTCAAGAAACTCCAATAACATGATATTGTAGCTAGGATAAAACATAAAATCTTCTGGTATTTAAAACTTTTCACATTTACCCCCCTGTTTCCATTCCCAAGCTTACATATCACTCCCCTTTTTATTCAAACCAAACTGGAATATACATTCCATTTCCTCTCCTGTCTCTGTAGTTTTGGACCAACTATCTGCTTTGCCTGAAATGAGCTCCTTCCTTACCTTTGCCCCTTAGAATCTTTTTGTAGTTCATTTGTTTATAGTTGTATCTAACTCTTCACAACTCTATTGGGGTTTTCTTGACAAAGGTACTAGAATAGTTTGCCATTTCTTTCTCCAGCTCATTTTACAGATGAGGAAACTGAGGTTAATAGGATTAAGTGACTTGCCCAGGGTCACACAGCTAGTAAAATGTCTGAGGTTTAGCATACTTCTGATCTCAACTCAATTTCAACTTCTACACAAAAAATTTCCTGATTCCTCCTGGTTATAAGTTCTAAAATTATCTGTGTATATTTTGTATTTACCTACATCTAGACACATTGTTTTTTCCCCAATAGAATATAAACTCCCTGATGGCAAGGACTATTTCATTTTTGTCTCTATTTCTAATGCTAAACACATAGTAGGAGTTTGATAAATGCTTGTTGATTGATTGATCAAGAGTACTGAATACAAGCAGGGTATAGTAGTGATGATACATAATTTCGACTATCTGCACATCTGGTGCTTTCTCTCTGTCAAAAGAAAGGTGATTGATAACATTTGTTATCAGTGATAATGATATTAATGATAATCTCATCCTTCAAAAATAAGGAAGTGTTAAAGGGAAATGCTGTTATGCATTGGTTTCTGAACAACAAGGAAGAGCCTTTTGCCAAAATGAAAATGACAGAAACCTTGGGAGCAAGTGATTATTGCATCACAGAATCCATGACAGAGTAAAGGAAAGATGTGCACCCTGAAATTTGAATGAGAAGTTTCCAAAGGATTCCAAGAAAGCACAAGTAGGATATGATGGGATAAAATTCTAAAGGGGGAAAGTAGCAGAAGAGGAATGAGGAACTCTCAAGAAGAAAATTCTGAAGAAACAAAGAGAAATTATTTTAATGAGGGGAAAACTGACTAAAGAGTGATATAGACACACACGGGAATTTATTGGTAAACTCAGATTTTAAAAAGACAAGTGTAGAAGTTGGAAGCAAGGGCATTTGAAGATGAAAACAAAAGAGTCTTATGATCTTTAAAGAATACTGTCAAGAGTCTTAAAACCCAGAATGAGCTTCCCTAGCTTCCTTTTAAGTCCCAACTAAAACTCCCCTCTTTACTGGAAGTCTTTCCTAACCCCTCTTAATCTCAGTGCCTTCCCTCTGTTAATTATTTCCCATTTATCCTAAATATAGCTTGTTTGCATTTATTTGTTTGCATGTTGTCCTTCCCAATAGATTGTGAGCTCCTTGATTTCAGGGATTATCTTTTGGCCTCTTTCTGTATTCCCAGTGTTGAGCACAGTACTTGGTTCAAGTAACCACTTAATAAATGTTTATTGATTGATTGATTGAGCTTGGCAGTGAATCCTAGGGCCAACAAAATAGGCAGTCCTCCATGCCTGGAACTCTCCCTCCTCAGCTCCCTCTCCTACCTGCCTAGGCTTCCTTCAAGTGGCAGTTAAAGTCTGACCTTCATGAAGCCTTGCCCAGTCCTCCTTAATCTTAGTGCCTTCCCTCCAAAATTACTCCCAATATATCCTGTCTAAATCTTGTTTGTGTGTAACTGTTTGCAGGTTGTTCCCCCCTTATCCTGTGAGCTCCTTAAGAAAGAGAACTGTTTGTTTTCAAATTATGTTTTGACTTTTCTTTGTATCTCCAGGGCTTAGCACAGTGCCTGGAACATAGTAGATGTGAATAAATAAATACTAGTAGACTTGACTTGTTTTATTTTTTTTATTTAAAGAAAGCTATACTGGAGCAAGCAGAAGAAAAAATAAGTGTTTTTCAAGATGTATGAAATAGTAACAATGAATGATACTGAGAAGGCTAAACTACTTAACTCTTCTTTGATTCTCCTTTCTCCTCCCAAAGAATGACCTTTGGATTGGGAAGGATAGAAGAAAAATGGTTACCAAGGAGTGGAAGTCTAAGATAAAGGAAGAAACAGACAGCCAAACAGCATCTAGCTGTTCTTAATGATTTCAAGTCACTAGTCCCAGATGAACTACATGCAAGAGTACCGAAACATCACTCCTAATCTTTGAAAGATCTTGGATGATGGGAGAAGTGCCATAGAATTGGACAAGGGTAAATGTTCCAATTTTCAAAAATGGGAAAAGGGCAGGGTCCATAAACTGTAGACTGATGAACTTCCAGGTCTAATTCCTGACAAAATTTTAGGACACATTATTAATATTAGGAGAGTTTATGAGCACTTGGAAATGGAAGCAGTGGTCACTCAAAGCCAACATGGCTTCATCAAGAACAGGACATGTCAGACTAACCTCATTTCTTTTTTTTGGCAGGGTAACTAGACTAGGAGATCAGGAAAATGTTGTTGACATAACATACTTAGATTTCCCCCCTTCCCTTTTTTTAAAAAAGAAAATCAAGGTTAAGTGACTTATCCATGGTCACACAGCCAGTAAGTATCTGAAGACAAATTTGAACTCAGGTCCTTCTAACTCAAGGGCTAGTGTTCTATCCACTGAACCATCTAGCTGCCTTTTCTCATGCTATCCTTATAGAGAAGACAGTTAAATATAGTCTAGATGATATTATATTTGGATGAATATGGAACCCACTGAATAGTGATGTCTAAAGAGAAGTCATTAAAATGGGTTGAAGTCACCGGAGAGGAAAGTCCCTGTGCTTTTTAATATTTTATCAGTCACCTGGATTGCATGCTTGTCAAATCTGCAGATGGCGTGAAGTTTGAAGGAACTGCTAATACAGTGAATAAAAGAAGTCAGCTCTGCAAAGTTCTCAGTAGGTTATATGATGGACTGAAGCAAATAAGATGAAACTTAAAAGGGATAAATGTAAAGTAGGTTTCAAAAATCAATTTCAAAAATATAGGATAGGGGACTGTTGCCCAGAGAGAAATTACTATGAAAAAGATCTGGGAATTTTAATGGACAACAAGCTCAATATAATGAATAGCAAGATGTAGCAACCAAAAAATGCTATGTAAAAGCTATATTAAATGCTATTTAAAGCTAAAGTAAAAGAGATATAGGGTCCAGAACCAGGTATGTGAGAGTTCTACTAAACTTTACCCTGTCAGATCACATCTAGAGAGCTATATTCAGTTTTGAGCAAGACATTTTAAGATTATTATAGTTGGGGCAGCTAGGTACTACAATAGATAGATCACTAGTCCTAAAGTCAGAGGGATCTCAGTTCAAGTTTGGCCTCAGACCCTTACTAGCTATGTTATCCTGGGTAAGTCACTTAACCCTGATTGCTTAAAAAAAGAAAAAAGATTATTACAGACAAACTTTGGATGAGAGAACTGGAAAACATTTCATATGAAAATTGGTTGAAATAATTGGAGTTGTGTAGACTGGAGACAGGACTGTGCTGATAATTGTTTAACAACTGGGCTCTCAGGGAAAAAAAGTATGCAAATATACTTTTAAGTTTACTTGATATTATTAATACTTTCTTAAATCTAGACAATCAACAAAAAAGTAAAACAAGCCCTAATGTGTAGCAATTGCCAATTTCTGAGACACGAATACTTACAGTGAAAATTTAACCAATGGGCTTTTACAAACCGGGTAGAGCCGGCTCCAGTACACCTTAACTAGAGAAGAGAAAACTTAGAAGGGGAATCCTTTACAAGTAGAATGGGAATTCTATTGCCTATATCCTCAACCCCTAAGGAATAGAGAGGGAGGGGAAAACAAGTCACCCGAAAAATTTTGGGGGAACTCTACTCCCAGGCAACAAGTGGCCAGCGGTGAGTAGTCTGCCTTATCATCTGAACCTCTCTTTTGACTTTCATCACTATTCTACCTTGAAGAATTCTTCTTATTCAATTTCTTTCCTTCCTAATGTAGAATTTTGGGGTCATTCTTTTATGAGTTAAGCGGGGACCTTAGAGGTCCAACTACTTCATTTTACAGATAAGGAAACGGAGGTCCAAAGGATGAAGCATGATGCCTTGCCAAAAGCCACTCATCTATAGATAATAGAGCGTAGGCTGGAATGCAGGCCTTCTGACTTTGAATCCAGTGCGCATCAGACCATAATCTCCTTCAACGTAAGAACTATATATTTTTAAAGTCATTAAATCACCAATACCTAAGCATTGTATCTTTAAAAAAAATTTTTTTTTCACTTAACAAGTATCGATTTTCTCTTCCTCCTGTAGCCAGCCCTTCATTAGACAAATAAAAGCATAACCCTTGGGACAAGTATGTCATTCAAGCAAAGAAAACAAATTCTCTCATTGGCCAAATCCAAAAAGTATGTCTAATTCAGCATCTCACCTCAACTAGCCTAGAGTTTTGCATACAGTAGGCACTTAATAAATGGATTGGATTATAAATACCACTACTACCACTAATATATAAATGATATATTTATGAAATATAAAAAATAAAATAGATAAATAAGAAAAATTAACCAATGAAATTGGATTGAATATTCGTAGTCAGAATTTTCAAGCTGCAAGATGCATTAGAGACCCTAGTCCTACCCACTTTGCTGGAGGAGGAGGAGGCAGCTGAGGACCCCAGCTAAATTACACAAATGAGTAGTAAGTCCACAGCCAGGAGTCACATCTCTGTCTTCAGACTCCCGGTGCAGGGTATGCTTTACCACACCAGGCCACCACTGAGGTCTTAGATGGCTTTCAATCTAGCAGGAGGTCAGACATGTGCTTTAGCATCTGACCTTGGAAGACTATGTTCCCAACGTCAAGGATGCTCTAGAGGAGGCTCACCCCAAATTCTCCCCTAAGAGAAAACAATTCTGTGCCTCCTTAAGAGGAATCCTCCCTGTAGCTCTTGTCCCCTGCTACTGCCTGATCATTGTCACATTATAGGCTCTTCCAGAGCAGGCTGCCATCAGCCTCCAACCTCTAGGTCAGGCTACCTTTCTCATAGCTGCTCTACTCAAGTCAAGGAGGTTCAGCCTTATTTAGGTCAGTCAATCTTAGTCAACAAGCATTATTAAATGCTTATTATATGCTAGACTTCCAGGAGCAGCTAGTGGTGCAGTGGTTAGAACACTAGGCTTAGTGATAGGAAGATCTGAGGACAAAACTGACCTCAGACACTCATTATCTGTGGCACCCGAGGCAAGTCACTTAGCCCCTATTTGCCCTAGTTCCTCATCTGTAAAATGGGGATACTCTAGAGATGAAAATGGCAAGAAAATTGCCAAGAAATCCCCCGGGGTCACAGAGACAGACGTGATTGAACAACAGCCAAGTGCCAGACACTGTGCTAAATCCTGGGGATGCAAAAGAAAGGCAAAAATAATCCTCAAGGAAAATATGCAAACAGCTGAATATATATAGCAGGATAAATGAGAGATAACCATTAAGGAGACCTGGAAAAGGCTTCTCGCACTAGGATGGATTTTAGCTGAGACTTGAAGGAAACAAGGAAACCAGAACACAGATGTAAGGAGGGGGAGAACTCTCAGCCTGGGAACTTAGTTTGTACTTCTTAGAAGAGTATGGTGGCATCAAAAGAGAAAGTTCTCTGAAGTCATGGAACTCAGGTTCAAATTCTATCTCTAAAGTAGTGGTTAAGAACATTGAGCCTGGAGTCAGGAAGACCTGAGTTCAAATTTGGTCTCAGACATGAGCTATGTGACCTTGGGAAAGTCATTTTACCTCTGCTTGCCTCAGTTTCCTCATCTGTAAGATAGGAGTAATAATATCGCCTACCTCCCATAGTTGTTGTAAGGGTCAAATGAGATAATAGTTGTAAAGTGCTTTGTATCTAGTGTTTAATAAATGTTTGTTTTCTATCTAGGTGACTGTGGACACTTTCCCTCCCAGGGCCTATCTATGAAATAAGAACTTCTGAGGCTTCTTTAAGTTTAGATCTATGATCCTAGAACTTCCCTGGAAAACACTGCCTTGGTGGTAGGTGTAGAATGAAAAGGGAGCTGATTTTGGAGTCACAGGCCCTGCATTTAAATTGCAGCTCTGCTCTTTGCTACCTGGGAAACCATGGACAAAGTGCCACACTTATCTAAGCCTCAGTTTCCTCTTGTGTAAAATGAGGGAGGTGGATTAAAACAGATGATCCTCCTAGCTGTAAAAATGGCAGCTTCCCTTTGGACCATAGGGGAAGGAGGGGTGGGGACTGGGTAGAAGTGTGCATGCCCCTGCCTCCCCCTAAGTGCAGGAGCTAAGGGGGCATCTTCTCTGATAGGGAATCCACCTAGCTAGGTCCAGAGTCTGGGGGAAGATGTCCCACAGTCCCCTGCCCCTGCCCACCTACTGGCTTGTGCCTCCCAGCCTTCCCGGGCTGAGCCGGTCTGAGTAGTGCTGGGTTTCAGCCTGGCTCACTCTCTCTGCTTGTTGGGAAGGAGAATTGATGACAACATCAATAATACGTCTTGTATACAAGCTACACTGCCGACAAGCCCAAGTGTTGTGGATAAATCATCAGTTCTCAGCCCTGGTAATTGCTCTGTAAACTAAAAGGAATTACATTTCTTTCGACAGTGCTGGTGCTTCCTTTCTCACTTCCCTTCCCCAGACAGCTGATGGGGAGTTGGGGGATGTCACTTCTAGTCCTTATTTTGCCACCAATCAGCTACTCTGCAGATGAAAAAGCCCTAGAGTGGGACTGAATTCTAATCTTGCCTCAGTCAGTAATACTATGTGACCTTGAGTGAGTCATTTCTCCTCTTGGGACCTCAGTCTCCTCACCTGTAAAAAGAGGGGGTAGTTCTGGATGACTCCTAGTGTTCTTTCCAGCTCAGCCATTCTAGGATGCTATGATACCAGCCTTTCCCCTTTATTCATCATCATGGCTTTTCAGATACACACTACAACTTACCTCATACTGCCATCTTCTTTTTCATCAGCAAACACAAACAGTTCCATTATACAAAGAAGAACAATGAAGAGGATTGTATGTGAAACTATCTCTTATGGATAGTTTGTTCTTTAAAAAAGTGAATATTCCGTTTCATGAGCTGATGAAAGGCAATCACCTTGCTTATTTCATAAACATGCCACATTCGCACACACACTACTTACAAAGAACGAGAGCCTTCACAGTCTCATAGATTCAGATCTGAAAGGGAGCAGTAGTGAGCATTGGCTTTGGACCCAGGTTCTCCAGCACTAGACCTTAGGACCAGAGGTGTCAAACATGTGACCCCACAGCGCTACAGAGCACAGCCCGAATAAAATTAAACTGCTGTTCCTAACTGATTTTTGTGTGTTGATGCATTAATAAAAAAAGGAGTTATACGAATGTGATTTTTCTAAGTCAATATGCAGCCCGCCCGAATCTTATGTTCTGTTTAGTAACCCCCATTTCGATTTGAGTTTGACACTGCTGCCTTGGATCATGATGCCTCAATCTACCCAGGGAAAGGTGGTCTACTGAAATTCCCTCCAACATGGAGTTCAGGTCTTCCCCATACAAAGTTATTGAGTTCTGATTGTCCATAAGTACCAGCATACAGTATATATACCCAGGTAGATGGCTCAGTGGATAGAGTGCTAGACTTGGAGTCAGGATAGATCTGAGTTCAAATCCATCCTCAGACACTTACTAGGTATGTGGCCCTGAGCAAGTCATTGAATCCTGTTTGCCTCAGTTTCCTCATCTGTAAAATGAGCTGGAGAAGGAAACGGCAAACCATTTCAGTATCTTTGCCAAGAAAACTCCAAATGGAGTCATGCAGAGTCAGAAATGACTGAAATGACTCAACAACAAAAACAATGGTTAGAAGCTGCCAGAGAACATCAGCTAGGCTAGGGTGGGAATGAGGACAAAAATAGGGAGGTGTTCCAGCTTGTTGTAAATTGTTAACTCACTTCTGATCTTTGGATCCTTCTTGGGCCCTTCCATCTGCCCGGCAAAAATAATTTAAAGCCTTGAATCAGGAAAGAAGTTCTAGCTCCCTTCTGCCTGGGATGAAGTTATTCCTGGTGTAGACAGGGGAACAGGGTAGCTTACACTCAGGACAAGGGGTAGCACAATCTAGGCTGCTATATTTTTGTGAGACAGTACGGCATAATGGGTAGGGCACTGGACTCGAAGTCAGGAAACACTGGGGTCAAATTCTGTCTCAGACACTCATTACCTGTGTGACCCTGGACAAGTTACCGCTGTGTGCCTCAGGTGTCTTGTCTGCCAAAATTAGTGACTTCCAAGGTTTCTTCCAGCTCTAAAAGCCTATAACCCTGTAAAATTAAGACCTTAGAGGGCCTAGCTAGTTGTGGTGATGGCAAGGGATAGAACAGGCCTTCTTAATGAGCAGAGTGGGACAGGCATCTCTGTCAAAGAGAATTTAAACTCATTTCCAAGTTACTAGGAGAGGAGAATGGTCAGTGGTATTGCTTTCCCCTGAGGTAGAGATGGATTATGGATTATGAGCTCATCTGCCTGAGTTCAATGCCCTAGGAACAAGGTAAAGACTCCCTGAAGGAAGGCAGGCAGGCAGGACCTGGCATCTCAGGATGTGTAGAAGTTGGCACCTTGGGGCAGAGATGGACAGATGTGCCATTATCAGGGATACAAAAGTCTGTCTTGCCTACTACTGCCAGGAGAGGATACATTATCTCTGGGCCCAGGCGGCTTGGCTGGGGCCTCAGTGCTGGCATCGTGTGGGTACCATTCCCACATCCTGATATCCACTGAAAGGAGAGGGAGATGGGCAAGCATGGCAGTCATTCAGCGGGGCCTGGGCCTGCTCAGCCTCTGGGGAGCCGGGCCAGGTGAAAATAAGGCCACGGCTGAATTGCCAGGAGCCCATGGCTTAACTGTTGGGAGGTGGGAGGGTGAGGACACAGAGCAGGGAGATGGTGAGAATGGAGGAGAACAGATTGTGGGAACCATTGACCTGGGGCAGTCCCAGGCTGGAGCCATGGTCTTCCAGCTTCTCTAAGGTCATTTGCAGCTCTAGGGTCTAGGCTTCTATGAGATTTTCACCTCTCTCTAGTAAAAGTCCCTGTACTCCAGAAATAGTCTGGGATTTCCTGCCAATTGCCACTGTTGCCACAACCAGCCCCTGGGCTATAGGATATAGGGGTCTTCTCCCTTCATCCCTTAGTCAGCCAAAACAAATGGTTGGATTTTTCAAGACAAACTTTACTAGGTGGCAATGGGAAGTACTAATAGCTAACATTTATATAGCACTTACTATGTGCCAGGTACATATTATTATGTACTATCATTATCCCCATTTTTCAGTTGAGGAAACTGAGGCAGACAGAAGTGAAGTGACTTGCCCAGGGTCACATAGCTAATAAGTCCCTAAGACTGGATTTGAACCTAGGTCTCCTGGACTCCAGGTTTAGCACCCTACCCACAAACCTTTTCTAGCAGATCTCTTCGCTGCTCCTTTCTATTGCTCCTGCCCTCCCCTCCCTACCGGGGGTGAATGGGTGTGGTCACTGACAGAATATGAACCCAGAAATGGAAAAGAAAGGGAGAGACAGCCCTTAGTGCTTCAGGAGAGGAAGAGGGACCAGTGGCTTTTGTCCAATTCTTGCTGCTGGTCCAGGGGCGATGAGGAGGGGTCTTCCTCCTGCTTCCTGTGGTTCTCCCTCAAGATATGCAGCGTTTCAGGAAAGGCAAGAATGAGGATGCTACAGTCTGTCACTGCCGTCTCCCTCGTGCTGAGGGCAGAGGAGGCACAACTCAGGAGGTGGGGTGGGTTTTACCATATCAGCTCCACACATTAGGGACCCTAAGTGACTTTGGATGTTTACATACATCTTTGCAGTTAAAGAGTTTCTCATTTGAGGACCTTGGTTTTGGACTCTTTTGCCACTATTTTTATTTTAATACAACTTTCCTCTGCAATATTATCAACTGAGTTCTTGCCTGTGGCAATCCTGGGGGTGAGGTTCAGGATATCCAAGGGATGGGAAAGCTGTGGTCTCGGGCCTTCTAGGTCCTTGAGTGTGGCCTTTTGACTGAGTGTCCAAGTTTTACAGAACAAATCCTTTTATTAAAGGGATTTATTCTGTGAAGTTTGGATTCCATCAAAGGATGGCACTTGAGGACCTAAAGAGCCACATGTAGCCTCAAGTTTCCCTACCCTGGGACATACATTTTCCCTGGTTTCCTGGGATGGGGGCCATAAGCCAAGAAGAAAGAGAAAATCTTGTTAGTATGCACTATATAGTAGGGAAGCAGAGGAAAGAGAGGCTCATGGTTTCTTTGAGGAATCCTCAGACCTAGGAGAAGAGAGACTGGGCCCCTTCAAGCATACTGACATATGTACGTGCTGGGTCCTCTAATATGCTGCACACATCTTGAGGAAAGGACTGTTTCATTTTTAGTGAGAGGGTGCTTCATAATTTGCGAATTGATTGCCTTATCTCTCCTTTCATTTCATAGAAAGAAAGTAAGGTCCAGGGGAGAAATGACTTGTCCAATGTCCCAAAGCTCATCAGTAGTAAAGCTGGCCCTTGATCCCAGGGTTCTTGACTCTCAGTTCAGGATACTTGCCATTATATCATGTTGCCTCCTAAGATACTCAACCAGCAAGGTGTTCCCAGGGGAGTGGTTTCATTCAAAATCTTGTGTTGCAATTGAATAAGGACACAACCCCGCTACACCAACCATCCTTAACCTGGGTCCATGAATAGATTCCAGGGGGTTCTTGAATGTCAATAGGGAGAAGACATTACATCTTTATTATCACTAACCCTAACTGGAATTTAGCTTTTCTTTCCATTGTGAATGTAGGTAATGAATCGTTATAGGCCTGAGGAGGGGTCCGCTAACTTCATCAGGCTCCAAAGGAGCTGACGCAAAAAAAGGTTAAGAACCTCTGAGCTAGATCCATCATGACAACACAAATAATATTCACCCTCAGGAAGATATAGGCGTTTCTTTTCCCCAACTTGTTTCATGACACTCCCACCATGTGTCCTTTGGGCCTTCTCTGACAGCAGTTACTATTTTCATTTCTTTGCCTTAAGACATCTAGGGAGCTGGGCTGAGGACCCACTTCAAGGAGGAGAATGGGGGATTACCCTAGGGCCTGCCTGTCCTTAACAGTCCTTGGGAGAAAATCAAGGTGTCAGGGCCAGCCAGGTCATAATAGGGGGTGTGCAGGGGGCAGTTTCTGTTCCATCTCTGACTGTTCTTGTCCTACATGATCTAGGTGGAGAATTTGGAGAGAAAATGGGGAATGTGATGGGGCTGAGCATATATGGATATGGATGGGGGATTTCCTCCCCCATTCCCCATCCCAGGGTTCTGTGCTTTTCCTGTGGAGGGGGAGGGACCGGGGGCCATAATTCTGAGAATAGGACTACCTTCCCAAGAAGATCTCCAATACAGTCCGAGGCAGGGAAGTGGCTACCCTGAAGATGCCCACTTCAATCCCATCAACCTTAGGATGGATAGCAACACTCTCACCTCTCCTCTTCCAGAGAACACACCTGGATATTGTTTGTTGTCACGTGATTCTTTGTGTCTTGGTCCCTGTTGGTGGGTGGTGAAGCCCTGTGGGAGGTGGGCGGGTCTGATCTGTGGGCGTGAAAATAAAGTGTTAGCCTTGCTTGCCGAACCTGTTCAGTACTTGTCTCCTTCCTCTGACTCCAGGGCAACATGACAACCAGCAGGGCCTAGGGAAGGGTTCCATGCACTTCTACTGATGGTGGATGGGACCCTGGAGTCCTGACTCCCATGAGAAATGTGTGCTGCCTGTTGATACTGGTCCAAAGCTCACCCTTGCCCCTTCAGTACTTGAGCAGGTCAGGTGCCTGGCCAGTGAGCCGGGGGTCTACTGGCCCTATAGGGGACCAGAGGCTGGGGAAGTGTGCTAGAAGATACCTCCTCAGGCTACTAGATCTTTGTAGAACTCAGTTATCTCACCTGTGAAATGGGGGCAATAATACTGACCATGCCAAATTATTCTGAGCTAAAATAAGCTAACAGATGTGAAATATACATGGAGAGCTTAAAAAGGTTATTCAAGCCTGAGCTGTTATGACTGTCTTCAATCCTGTCAAGTAGGGCTTTCCTGTCACTTAGGAGCAGACAGTGTCCAGGCTGAGGAGGAGGTGGATGGGAGGAGGGTAGAGGGGGCAGGGCACTGATTTGGAGGCAGAGCAGAACTTACAGGTCACTGTCCATGTCTGGGTGACTCTTGGGCTGGAGCCGGTAGAACATGAAGAGTGCCACAGCGGCTGATAAGGACACCAAAGTCCCCAGGATAACAGCCAGGCCTCCTGGCCCCCCAAGGGGCTTATCTGGAACCAAGATAGAGACATAAAAAAGAGGGGGAAACCTTCCAGAGGCAAAGAGGCAGAGACAGTAAGTGAAACAGAGAGACAGAGGGATGCGGGGTTGGAGGAAAAGGGAAACAGCACAGGGCCAGAGTGTGTCAGGGATCAGACAGAGAACAAGACAGAGAGGCACAGAGAAACAGAGTCAGAAGCAGCCAAGACTGGGGGGTGGCGGAGCAGAGGAAGGAGGAGAAATTTGACTAAACTCTTTCCCATCATGCTCTAGTTCTCAGAGGCCCAGAGTACTCGTGCTAGTTGGGTCCAAGGGATCCTGGAATCCTAGTGGTTGCTCTCCCTGCCTCAATCCTCGGGCCTGGGACCCAGCTGCATGAGGGCCAAGGAGTGAGGGGCAAGGAGAACACGGAAGCCATGACTCAGCCTAGCTGGCTTCCCCACCCCCTCACCCTATTCCTGACTCGGCAGGGAGCTCTGGAGTGAAGGAATATAATTTCCTTACCTTCCTACCTAATTAAACTGGCAAATGAACTAATTGGTACTTTGTCCTCCCAGCTCTGGAAAGGAGCAGAAGTAGACATAAGTGGAGGTAAGGAACAACCACGAGGAGGCAGATATCTGGGACAAGCTCCCCCAAAAGGGTAAGGGAGTCTGGGAAACACCCTCAGACAAGGAGCTAGAGAAGGGTCAGAGAGACCAGCCTTAGGCAGCAGGCAGCAGATGACCCAACCAGGAATTTCTCTTTCAACAAATCTGGTCCTTGCCAGAGACTACCCAGAAACACGCATGCCCAGGGCTTTAACTAGCACAGGGTGAGCCCTGCTTTATCCCAGGCTTCTAATGTCATTCCACCAAACAACAACTCGACAACACAAAGTATAAGGAATACACGTTATTCCTGCTATTCTGTACCCTCTTGCTTTCTCCCACAAGTCCTGAGCAGACAAGGAGCAGATCACTCTCTCTCTTGACATCACTATACCCAGAGTCAGATTGTCCTCTGCCTGGGATCCCAGGGAAAAAATTGTATTGTTTGTTTCTACTCAGGCCAATCAGGATGTGGGAAAGTGAAAGGTGATGGTGGGGTGGGAGCTATGACTTGTGGTGAGATTTAGGGCAGGTCCCTCAGCGCTCTGGGCCTCATGCCAGGAAACACCCAAAAGGCTTGTTAGGACTGCATTTGGGGATTGTTTTTCACTCCATGGTCAGATTAAACACATTCACCCACTCGTCTCAACTAGGGCTTCTCTCCTCCTCAATAGCAGTAGAAGACTCAGTCTGATGAACATCCTATAGAAACCATTGCTAGCTGTGATTTTGTCTCATGAGCCCAGATCACCCCACCAAGTCACAAACTCCTTTCAGGCTAGGATTGTGGGTTGTTCATTTTTGTATGCCCCCCACACTCAAGGCCTTCAGTTGGTGTTTGATGAATGGATGTGTCAATGGCATCATGGAGGCAGGTAGCAACCCTGTTCCCCTCTTTGTTCTGTGACCTTCAGAAAATCCCTTTTGAAAGTATCAAGGAAGAAAATCACCTCTCTCTCTCTCTCTCTCTCTCTCTCTCTCTCTCTCTCTCTCTCTCTCTCTCATACACACACACACCCCTACATACATATAGAATTAATCCTAAAGTGCACCTGAATTGAGATGCTTAATTACAGTTTGCAATAAACATCATGGAACTCAATTTTCCAACATGCAGAATTTGCCTTCACTTGCATCTCATTTTGCTTCCTCCCTCCCTCCTTCCCAACCCTACTGCCTGAGCAGCAACCTGCAGCTGCCTTGATTCCTTTTGATTCAGAAACTGAGATAATTTTTACCTGAAGTTTCCCTCCTATCAGTCTCTCTGATCCTGGGTGATACCTGAAATACATATATTCTGTTCTCTATCCCCTTCCAAGCAAAGGATGATTTGATCCATAGGGACTGAGTTTTCAAACTTTTCAAAATGGGGGAAAGAGGCCGTGGAGAAAGTACCCTTCATCACTCATACCAGATCTAAACTCCTCATCAACTAAGCTTCCCATCTCCCCCACCCTCCCATCCAGTTTGATGAATACATTTGTAAGTTAGAAGATTGGCAAAAGAGGGACCTTCTTTTTGCACTCTGCTCTTTGTAACTGGAGATGTCTACTCATCAAAGGGACTTTTTACTGTCATATAGGATATCCAATGTAGAGTCAAAAATCAATGAAATAATCCTTTCAGAGTAGATAATTCCAGTCAAACTGGTCTACGTGCTGCTGTCAACCCCAGATCTAGACTTATCCTATCCAGATATCTCATCAGAACCTTGCCAGGGCAGGTATCTTGCCATCTTCTCAACTCCCACCCTCTACACTAGAAGCAGCAAACCTCCAGACAAATGGTGTCGCAAGTGGAGGATTGTGACCCTGGTGGATTCTGGAATGGCACCAAAGAAATGGAAGCATGACTCAAAGAGTTGTACTGAATACCACACTTCCTGCAATAACCAATTGTAGGGTTTATCTCCAATACAATCACATCTACACTTATTTTATCAACTCAAACTGTCTTCTTCATCTTTAATTATCTGTCCCTGACATCAGCCACTAAAGGCAGTTATAACTTACCTAACCACTACCTGCATACTCACACTGGCAACTGCATAGGTACCATGGGGAAAATGTTCACACATCCTCCCCTCAAGCACACCTGCCTCCTGCCTCCAGATCTTGTGGCTGTGGCAAGCAATCTTTGGAGGTTGGGCTCTGTGCTCAGGGCAATGACTGGTGAGTAAGAGCCTAAACCCTAAAGAGTAACCCCAAATTCATGAGTACTTCTGCCCTCTTGATCCTTTCTTGTTTTGCATTGGACCAAGTGAGTCACATAGTAGTATATGCATATAATTCATGAATAAATAAACATATGAAGAAAACTAAGTGTGTGTATGTTGAAGATCAACTTTTTTTTTTGTAGCTCATAGGGTTGTGGGACCAAAAAAGTTTGGAGTTCTCTGCTCTAGACCTCCAAGTCAGGAGAGATGTTAATCCACTCATCTTTCCCTGGAGCAGAGCTGCTAGTCATCTGGCCACTTGCCCAGCCCACACCTTCCTATGGCTTCCCTCCTCTTCCCTTCCCCTTCCAGCCCTAACCCTCCTAAGTCCTTATGCAACTCCACCTTATACTTCCATTGTGCCCTATGGAACCTTCATTGTATGTTTAACAAAAGCCTTCCACATTAGAACTCATCCTCTTATGCTCCTTCTCCCTCCTTGAAGTCACAAAAAAATGGCTCTTCCCAGAAGACATTGCATCCCTGGCCATCCTCCACTACCTTTTTTCAAGTCCCATGAAAAAATGCTTAAGGAGAGGCATGCATATTTATTACTTCTCACTGCCCCTTCCAATCATTTTTACCCAGAGACTTCTCTTTTTTTTTTTTTTCCGAAATTCACTCTACCCAGATTTATTGGTCTTTCCAGACTCAAGTGCCTCTACTCTACTGACTCCCAAGTCATTCTCTCACCTTTTCATAGAGCTCAGCGCCTGGCTTATGGTCTCGATCATATCCTGATCATACTCAATCCCATTGTCAACAAGCGTTCAACCAGCCTCCACCATCTATAACTCTCAGGTTCCTTTTTCTCTTATCACCTCTTGTGATGATACTGGATCACCTGATGCCTCCCTCTTCCTAAATCTATCCTCTGCCCTCACAGGAACTTCTAATCTTACTTACTTACTTTCCCAAGTCATCTCCCCTGTTCTAAACTCTCTTCTTTTCTTCAGAATCTTGTCTGTTTAGTTAACCAAATCAACTTTTCACTGTCCTCAACCCTTGAATCTCTTGCCCTTTGTCTGGCTGGCCACTGGAGCCACATGTCTCTGGAGAGAAAGTGAGGCTGGTGAATTTGCACAGCCTTCTCTCACTGTAATCCAATTCTCTTGCAAGTCATTGCAAGATGTCATTGATCCTCTTCCAAATGAGTGACAAAAACCACACAATATTTCCCATTGTCTTATAGTTACTTCTTTCTTCTCCCCTTCTTGGATTATTTTCCCCATCCTCTCCAACTTAAGTGCTTCTAAATGACAACCATGCTACCTGTGTTCACTACAAATTTATTATTTTATGCAATCTCCTCTTGGCCCACCACTGCCACAAGCCCATCCTTTTACTCTTTCTTCCATGATAACTAAATTCCTCATATTGGCAGATCCAAATCTTCTCTTCTCTTCTCAAACCACCTACTCCATCACCTCAGAGAAACCTCACTTCACACTTCACTGAAAAAACTTAGGCTACCCATCTCAAGTGATGTGTCTTTCCCATTTCCATACTTTTGAATTACCTCAATATCATCCCCTACATTGTCCTCTTCTGCTCCAGTCTCAGAATATGAGGGCTCCCTTCTTGAAAATGACAACTCTTCTTAATCTCATTGCCCCCTGGAAACTTGATCCTTCAATCATCCCTCTTTCTCTCTAATTTAGAGCCTTTTTTTGTCTACTAGCTAATTCTCTGCTGCCTTCAAACCTATCCAGATCTCCATCCTTAAAACCACCCATTCACTTGATCGTACTGTCCTTTGAAGCTAACATCCTACATATCTTCTCTCTTTCACACCCAGACTCCTCAAAAAAAGTCATATGCCCTCATAACCACAGCTTTCTCACCTCCCACGCACTTCTCAACCCTGTGTAATTGGCTTACTTCCCATCACTTGATTGAACCTGCTCTTTCCATGGTTACCAGTGGTCTCTTTATTGTTAAATTTAATGGCATTTTCTTAGTTCTCATCTTCCTTGATGTGTTTGCAGTGATAAACTCTGTTGACAACCTCCTTTCCCTCCTTCCAGAGACTCTCAACCTCTCTAGATTTTTGTGACATTTCCCTATCATGATCCTCTTCCTACTTGTTGGACCAAATTTTCTTTGTCTTCTTTGAATGATGGTTATTCATTCCTGTACCCCATCTCCCAAGAGGGTGTACCCTAGAACTCTGTCCTGGGTTCTCTCCTTCTCTCGCTGGCTCTCTCTGTGACGTTATGAACTCCCATAGAATTAACTAGCATCTCTATGTATATGACTCCAAAGTCTACATATCTGGCCTTTGTTTATCTCTTGGGTTACCTAGATATCTCAATTCAACATATCCAAAATAGAATTCATCGTCATTTTTCCTGGACTTCCTCCTAATTTTCCTATTTCTGCTAAGGGTACCACCATTCTTTCAATTATCTAACTATGCAATTCAGGAGTTATTGATTTTTCATTTTCACTCCCCCCTGATTACTGGTCAGTTACCAAATCTTATCAATTCCATCAAATTCACCCCTTCAGTATCTCTTCAACCATTCCTCTTCTTTCTACTCATATAACCACCATCGTCATTTAGGTACTCATCACCTGGACATAACTTTAGCCTCCTAATTAGTCTCCCTGCACTTAGTCTCTCTAATCCATTCATAGCTGCCAAATTGATTTTCTTAAAATGCAGGTCTAACCAAGTAACTTCCCACTCAAGAAGCCTCAATTACTCCTTATAAAATACAAGTACCTCTGTTTGGAATTTAAAATCAATCAATCAACCAGAATTTATTAAGCAGCTAATATGTGCCAGGCACTGGGAATGCAAATACAAAGAATAAAATAACCCCAACTTGTAAGGAACTTACATTTTAACAAGGGAAACATCTGTATAAATACAGACAGAAGAGGAAGAGTCTTTCAAATTTGACTAACTTTGCTCATTGAAAGGGGCACAAAAAACAACAAAAATTGGTATTTGAGAACTACCAAGAAATCTGATGGCAAAGATAAGGCACTTGGGGTAAAGGCTATTGAAAAATCTAGTTTCCTAAAATCTAATTTATAGGTGACTGACATGTAAATAGTTTAGAGTTGATAACTGGGAATAGTTTAGGGTTGATAACTGGGAAGTCATCACGTTCAGAACCGTTTTGTGATTGTTTGACAAATATACCTTGCCTGGTCATGGCTTGCTTGATGGAAAGGAAGATTTTGCTTATCACCACAAGTTAGAAGTGAGGTTTCTCTCTGAATGGACCCTTTTTTGGATCAGTTATTTGGTCTATAAAAAGATCTCAGAGGTGGTTAGGTCTTTACCACCTTTCTCTGCATTGTAACCTACTTCCAGGGAGTTAGGAACCCTTCAGTGCCCAAGGAAGGGACCAGAACTAGAAAAATATGTAAATCCAAGGCTAAGGATTTTCTCTCTTTTTGAAAGAGCATGTCAATATCTTGGCAACAAAGAGAAGTGGGCCTCATCCAATGGTGGAGCAAAATAGTCTAGAAGAACTCAACCAGAGAAACTGTATATTGAGCACCACCACCATGCCCATCAAGGAACTTCCGTGTAGACTGTTCCTGAGGAAAAGAAGGATTGTCATGGCCTAGTGCCAGAATTTGGAATTGCCCTAGGCAGTTGTATTGCCTACACATGTGCTTTATAGGCACCACTATAATGATATTTTAAGTTTGCATCCATTCTTCTCCATGGAGATGACATACATTGGTGGGAAAGTGTTCTCTAAGCTTCTGGCCAAGACTGCTATGTGGATGGAAGGAAGACATCCCAGTTTCTACATATCTACTCCAGAAATTCATGCTACTCTGACCAATGAATCTAATGAGAAATTCCAGCAAGTAAGTTCTTCTCCCTTAGAGGGTAATAGGAAAGGAAGTTTACAGAAACACCAAAAAGAATAGCCTCCAAACACAACTAGGGAAAGCATCATGGTGATGGCTGAGGACCTTGGAAGCCTGAGTTAGCAGGAGAGGGCAGTGACCAGTTTTCACAGCAGGCCCTGAGAGAAGGATCAGGGGAACAAACATTTATTAAGTAGCTACTAGGACCAGCTACTATGTTAAGTGCTTTACACACAGTATTTAATCTACAACACTGGGAGGCAGGTACTGTTGTTGTCCCCATTTTATAATTGAGGAAGGTGAGGCAGATAGAAGGTAAGTGACTTGAACAGAGTCCACACACCTAGTCTCAAACACCTGTTTGAGGCTGGATTTGAATTCTGGTCTTCCTGATACCAGACCCAGCATGCCTGCTAGTGTCAAAATAAAGATAGTTTCAGAATCTACCAATCATCTCCTGAAAGGAATACCGAAAGGAAAAGTCCCAGAAACATCAGTCAAAATTCATAACTTCCATATCCAAGAAAAAATATCGCAAGTATTCAGAAAGAAACAGTTCAAATATAAGTCTATAAGCAGGATTACATAAGACCTGACAATTTCTATAAATGAGAGGAGATCTTGGAACACAATATTACAAAAGGCAACTTGACTTGACTTACAATCAAAAATAATTAAAGTTGAGTGCAATCCTAGAGGGGGAGAATGGACTTTCAAGCAATTATTATGAAAACAATAGAGCTTGGTAAGAACTTTGAAATACAAACACAAGTCAAGAGAAACCTAGGACGGTAAAGTTAAGGAGATATATGATGATATAGGGTTAACATTCTAATAGAAGAGATAAAAACATGTCCTTTTCATTCAGTAAACATTATTTAGTACTACCATTATGTCCCGGCACTTAGCTAAGTGCTAGGGATACAAAAACAGGCAAAAGACAGTCCTTGCCCTTCAGAAACTTACAATGTTAATATTTTTAATGAATATTGAAGGAGTTAAATAAGAAAACAGAGATCCTAGAAGGGTGTTTGCAGAGCAGTTCTGTTCTGAAAGTTTTAAGAGGGGAAAGAGAAAGGAGAGAAACATTGTACTTAAAAGAGGAAGAAGGTAGAATTTACTATTTCTCATACTTGGGGAGTGTGAGAAGACATGTACAAACATGGAAAAGAAGGAATAGGCATCAGTGGAATCTTTTTGTTCTAAAAGGGACAAAAGAGGGTTAAATTTACACACCACACAATAGTTGGTGTAGAAATACATCAAAATTAACAGGAAAACAAAAGGTTATGTGGAAAGAGTGTCAAGAGGGGGAATAAATATTAAGGAAGGAATAGTTGTGAGCAAAACAAACTTTCTGATCTTAAAGAGGAGATTAAAAGGGGTGGGGAGAGAAAATTAAATACTTGGAATCTAAAGAGAAGCCTTAGATTGTCTCAGACAACTGGGAAATTGCTGAACAAATTGTGACATGTGAATGTAATTGAATATTATTAGACCATACAAACAATGAAAGAGACAATTTCAGAAAATTATGAGTAATATGTACTGATGCAGAGAAAAATGAGTAGAACCAGAAGAATACTTTATATAAGAACAGAACCATTTTTTAAAAAACATAACTTTGAAGAAGTTAAGAACACTGATCAGTGCAAATGACCAACAAGTCTCCAGAGGATCTACAACGAAGCATGTTACTCACCTCCTAATAGAGAGGTTGATGAATTCAAAGTACAGAAAGAGACATATTTTTGGACACAGCCATTGTATGGATTTTTTGTTTGACTTTGCTTGTTTGTCACAAGGGTTTTCCCACCCTTATCTATCTGTTTTTGATTGGGTAGTAGCATTTGGAGTGGGAAGGAGTGTTAGTAGTGATGATGTCAAAAATAAAGAAGGTCATTTAAACAATTTTTAAAGATGTAACAAAAGAGAAACAAAAAGAAGGAAGTATAGATGATTAGGGCAGTTTTGGAAGTAATGTGCAGAATTATATGCTTTTAAAAAAATAAAGTGATATAAAATGAAGTCATGGTTTCATATAGATTTTTCTGTCTCTTGCTGTGTGCTTGGAAATGCTTTTGTTGTGTTTAAGTTCAAAATTTTAAAAAAGAGAAAGAATTATCCCCAGGTTTATGGCTGGAATGTTGTAATTATTCTTGCTTTGCTTTCTGTTTAGCAAATATTTTTATTAAAAGTTAATGGGAAAAAAAGTTAATGGAATCAGCTGACCAATTTGTTAAATGAGAGCTCAGAAATGAAAGGGAAGCAGAATAGCCAGGGTTACTCTTAGAACAGAAAAAGAAACACAAAGAGAGAGAAACAGAGAGAGAGAGAGAGAGAGAGAGAGAGAGAGAGAGAGAGAGAGAGAGAGAATGAGTTAATTGTAGCTGTGTCCATCCCATGAGAATCATGCAACCTGCCATTGGGGTAAGTGAGCCAAGGGAGAGAAAGAGAGGGGATGCGGTGGGTTCATATACTTCCTATATAAGAATATAAAGAGAGCAAATGAAAATGAATATAAAGTAGTTAAATACAAAGCAGTTTGAGGGATCATGAAAAGCTTTGTCTAGGTTCTTAACCTGGGATACATGAACTTGTTTTTCTTTTTAAAAAACATTTTAATAACTGTATTTCAATATGATAAGTTTCCTTTGAAATCCTATGGATCTTATTTTATGCATTTAACTACATTATTCTGAGAAGGGGTCTATAGACTTCACCAGACTGGCAAGCAGCTCCAGATCCTCTGGTAACTAGAAGGTGGTGCTTGAGTAAGATCTTGAAGGACAAGAGGAATTTTATGAGGCAAAAGTGAATGAATGAAGGATGGACAATGCAAAGGAGATGGAGAGTCCTATATGAGGAAGAGAGAGAAGGCTAACTTGGATTTAAGGATTTAAATGCTAAATAAGTTACTAACCATTTGTTAAGCCCCTACTGCCAGGCACTGTGCAAAGTGCTAAGCATATAAAGAAAGGCACCCTTCTCTTCAAATCTCCAGTCCCTGTTCTCAAGGAGCTCACAGTCTGATGGGGGGACAACCTGCCAAGAACTATGTATAAAGAAGGTATCTACAGAATAAATTGTGGGTAGGCACTAAGAGGAAGGAGGACTGGGAAAGACTTGCAGATGGTGACCTTGAAGGAGGCCAGAAGACCGAGATGAGAAAGGTGAGAATCCCAGGCAAGGGAGACCATCAGGGAAAAGTCTCAGACTCTAGAGGAGTGTTGTGTGAAAGAAACAGCAAGGAAGCTGTATCAATCAATATATGAAAAGGAGTTTAAAAGACTGGAAATATAGGAAGGGGCCAGGTTATAAAGGAATTTAAAAGCCAGAGAGGTGATTTTGTATTTGATCCTGGAGGTAATAGTGAGTCAATGGAGTTTATTGAATTAAGGTGCAATATGATAAAGTATAGGTTTTAGAAAGATCAATTTGACAGCTGATTTGAGGATGAATTGGACTAGGGAGAGACTTGAGATAGAGAAAGCTCATACTATTGCAATGGTGTGAGGTGATGCACCAGGATGATAGCAGTGTCAGAGGAGAGAAAGGGGACATATACAAGAGATAGTATAAAGGTAGAAACAGCAAGACTTGACAACTGATTGAATGGGGAGTGTGAGAGAACGAGGAGGCAAGGATGATGCTGTCTAGGTAGGAAACTGGGAGGATGGTGGTACTCTTGACAGTAATCAGGAAATTCGGAAGAGAGAAAGGTGTTAGGGGAACGTCAATGTTTTCAGTTTTGGATATGAGCTTAAGATATCTAAAAGGCAGCAAGGAGAGACTGGAGGTCGGGAGAGCAATTTATGCAATTTCTTAGAGGCAAAAGGGAGCCAGGAGAGTTTATTAGATAGGGAGGTGAGTGATATGGTTAGATCTATGCAAAAGGAAAATTCCATTGGTAGCAGTGTGGAGGTGGATTGGAGTGGGAAGAGACTTGAGTGAGACCAATTAGGAGGCTGCTGTAACAATCCATGTGAGAGGTAAGCTGAGCCTGAGCAAAGTCCTTCTCAATTTGACTTCAGTCTGTCTTTCCACAGCAACCCACTCTTTCCACTTATGCACTCCATTCATCAGCCAAATCTGCCTACTTGCCATTCCTCATAGGAGACATTTCATTTCCTACTAGTATATTTTGCTCAGGCTGTCCCCCATGCCTGGAACGTTTCCTTCTTCACCTCTGCCTCAAGTCTTCTGGCTCCCTTCAAGACATCTTCAAGAAGCCTTCCTTGATTCTCCCAGTTGTTACAGTCACCTCCAAATAGCTATTTACTTATTTGGTTATTCATCTATCTATCTGTCTATTCATCCATTCCTTTATTTGTTTATCTGTCTATTCATCCATTCATTTATTTATCTGCCTGTCTGCCTATTCATCCATTCATTTATTTGTTTATCCATCCATCCATTCATTTATCTATCTGCCTATTCATCCATTCATTTGTTTATTCATCTATCTATCTATCTGTGTGTCTGTGTCTGTATGTCTATTTATCCATTCATTTATTTGTTTATCCATCTATCCATTCATTTGTTTATTCATCTTTCTGTCTGTCTGTGTGTCTGTATGTCTATTTATCCATTCATTTGTTTGTTTGTTTTTCTATCTTCCTATGCATTTATTCATTTATTTATGTCCTTTATGAATTCCCCCAGCAAAATGAAAGGTTCTTGAAGAGCATGAGTATCTCTTTTGCATCCTTAGCACCTAGTGCAGCATCTGGCCCCTGGTAGACTCTTAACAAATGCCTGTTGATAGATGATTTTGAGTTCTCTCTTTACCTCCACGCCCTTGCATGAACTACCCTCAGACTGTGACGACGCACTCCTTTCTCACCACCTTTGGTGATCCTTCTCTACTTCTCAAATTACCATGCATTTGCTTATCTATTTATACACTGTAGCACCCAAACAGATCCTCACCTTTGGAGGGGGCAGGGAGTATTTTCGTTCTGTTTTGTGTCCCTAGCACCTAGCAGACTTCTTTAAACAGGGTATGTATAGAATAAATGATTATTGGATTTGGATTACATTCATAGGATTTAGAGTTGGAAAGGACCTTAGAGATCACCAAAGTCTCCCCTCTCCTCTATTTTATAGATAAGGAAACTGAGGCCCAGAGAGATTAGAGTGACTTATTCAGGGTCACATAAGTATTAGGCAAAACTGGGATTTTAGCCCCAATTCTTTAATTCCAAATCCAATGCTCTTTTATATTTGAATATCACTGCTTCTCAATTTAAGGAAATATAGTACACATTTATTAAGAGACTATTGTGTATAAGAACAACGTATAAAGTAATAGAGGTGATAAAAATTCAGATAAGACAGTCTTTGTCCTCACGGAGTTTATAGTCTAGCAGGGAACTAAGACATACAGGTATTTTATCTATAACACATGTTGTTGTTTGTCCTTCATTCTGGAAGAAGACCCAATGACACCACAAATGTCGACTTACCTGGGAGTTGGATTTAAGTGAGGCAGAGATGCACAACTTCACCTACCTCACTCTCTCCTAGAGTATCGAGGTCTAGGGGCAAGACAAGACAAGTGGCAATGGCCCAGAACACAATGGATGACCTTAGCATCTTTGAGGCTTGATGGCTTGATCTCAGCATTCCACAGTGCCTGCTTCAGCATCCTTCGTGGACTTTGGCACAAATTATTCCCATCTGCCCGTTATTCTGGGGAAAGTCTTCCAATTCTTGGGGTAGACATCCTCCTAAGTCACTGACAAGGTTGAGGCTTGTCGGTTACTCTCAACCTGCTTTAGCCCATCTGCCAAGACAATTTTACTGGAATACGGCTGCTGTGTGTGATGCTGCTTCTGGAGTCACAGGTGAGAACTGGGTGAAGGAGGATACCAAAGGTGGATGAACAGCCTTGAAAAGGGCTAGGCAACCCTCACACCACAGGTGCTAGTCCTCCCTGAACACCCAATGCACCCATATATCCCTATCTATACATCTATAGCACGTACAAGTATATTGAAGGGGCAGAAACAAATAATTTTGTGCGGTCCAGGGTAATCTACTTCTTAACATTTATTGGTGTGCATCAGCAAACCAACCCCATCCTGGGGTCATCCTCCTCCTCCATTCAGCTAAGCTACCCCATTCTTTAATTTGCTTTCTTTGACAAGGCAGATAGGGTGAGAAAATCTGTTTTCCTTCAGTGGGAAGTTTCTGCCAGGTGGCCAACTCAACCATTTCCCTGCCTCTACCACAAGCTGGTACTCACTCCCACAGGCCCAGAGATGGATTAATTATTGTGCTGATAAATATTTAACAACCAGCTCTCCAGAATGATAAAATAAATATATGTATATATACATATGTATACATGTAAGCAAGATATATTTTTAGGCTTAATCGCTATTGCTACATTTTTTCCTCATCATTTTCTTAAGTCTAGGTCAGAGGTGTTAAACATACTGTCAACAACGCTCCTGAGGGCAGCTGGAAACCAGATTAAAATATAATTGGGAAATATTGAACAAAATAAATAAAAATACAATAAGACATAGGTAATATTACATTTTAAAATTGTCAATATGCAGTCCACAGGAATCCTTACGTGGTTTAGAGGCCTGTTTCTATTAGAGTTTGACACCTCTGGTTGAGGCAATTGACTAAGTAATAAATCTGGTCCTGGTTTGTAGCATTTGGTGATTTCTGAGGTGTTTATGCTCACACTGAAAATTTAACAACTAGCTCTCCAGAACTAGGTGGAGTTGGCTTTCACACATTCCTGGATGCCTTAGGTCTGGGTTTCCTTCTCTACAGCTGAGTGTTTCAATCTTTTCAGATACTTTATCCTCCCTCCTGCTGCAGCCAATATCTAACAGTTAATGAGTGAAATAGGCAGTCTGGGATGGGGAAGGAATAGTGGTGAAGGGAAAGTCTTCTGGCGAGGGAAGGGATTTGAACTGGAAACCCTATCAATTTCCCAGTCAGCACAGTCCAATCCCAGTACAGTGGACCATGGGCTCCATGGTTAATCCTAATCATAACCTTCTTCTATCTAGAAGTCTTCCTTGTTAAGTTGCTTTGCAGTATCTTTCCTCTTCCTCCTTCCCTCACCCCAATCCCAGTTTGTAGGAAATCCCTTCTGGAGCATTCATTAACTCCCTGAGGGAGGTCACCATGGGGAAGGCTCAAGCACTGAGTCCTGGGAAGAAGTCCCACCCCACTCCCTTGCCTGATCTTCTCAAACCTGTAAATAATCCATCTCCCTTCTGAATCAGGAATGGGCAGGGCTGGTGGGTGATGACCGTGGTGGCCGCTGGGACTTCAGCCTAGTGGAGTGAGTGACAGTGGAGAAATGGGCAACAGGCTCCCAATAATTCTGATGAATTGATTTCCAAAGGTCTCATCTCTAATAGGAAGTCTGAGTTTGTATGTCCAACTACTCCCTTCAATGGTCTCAGCTTTGGTTAAGCTCTGAGGCTGGAGGAGAGAAGTAAGGAAGGGATGGGGAGAGCTGCCTTGGCTTGGAGCTGTCATTAGTGGGAGCAAGAGAAGGGGACAATAAGGGATCCTCCCTTAGGGAAAAGCTAAGAGGAGAAAGGGAAGAGAATCAAGGTTGAAGTGGGGGAAAAGGGAGACCAGAAAGGAAGAAGGGGTGATGTGTGGGTTTGCATGCTTCCTCAGGGCAGGCAGGACACAGCATCAGGCTGGGGAGGAGTGGGTGGGGGACAGAGAGGACTGGAGTTTTAACACAACGACATGTCCCAACTTCTCAAAGTTTGGACAAGATCATCATTAAGCTACTGGGCACAAGCCTGACCACTTTCTGGGGGAAGGCAACAAGTCTGATAATAAAAGATGGAAAGAAAATTGAGAAAGGAAGGGAGAGGGATTGTTTTCAGTTCTCAGTTTCATTGCATAGCAGAAACTGTGAGCTTTATCTCCCCTCCCCCTCTACTTGGTGGTTCCCTCTCAACAGCTGTGGAGAAGATTGGCTTTGGCCCCAGCTGGAACCCTGGCATCCAGGGGCCCCCAGCCACTCTCTGGTTACCACCATGACTAATCCCTATTCCCGACATGTTCCATGTCCACAGCCTTCCCCAGTGAAGCCACCCGTGTGGGACTCTGGGGTCTTGGCTGGTGAGAAGGGACCTTTAACAAGACCCATCCAGGGTCTCCCTGGATCCCCCATAAGCAAGTCTAGATTAATAAATGGCAGTTGGATTTGCAAAGCATTTCCCTAACAATAACAGTTTAGGGTAATCCCACTGGAGGGAAGTGACTTGTCTAGGGTCACTTTGGTCTGGCCTTAGTTTCCTCATCTGCAAAATGAGGAGGTTGGACTAGATAGCTGATAATGTCCCTACTCTGAATTCTCTGACTCTATGACCTTTCTTTATTTCTTCCTCCCTCCCAGGATACAGAGAACACAATAAGAAGAGATTACTATAATAATTTCTCAGCTATAGGTGACTCAATTGATAGAGTACTGGGCCTGAGGTCAGGAAGCCCTGGCCTCAGACAATTACTAGCTGTGTGACCTTGGGCAAGTCACTTAATCCTGGTTGCCTCAGTTTCCTTATTTATAAAAAGAGCTGGAAAAGGAAATGGTAAACTATTTTAGGATCTCTGCCAAGAAAACCCCAAATAGGGTCACATCAGACACAATTGAACAACGAAAGTGGAATAGCAGAGTGATGTAGGCTCCATGAGAGGAAAGTAGAGACAATGTGGGTAGTAGGTAAAGAAGCTGGTTTGGAGCCAGGAAGACCTAGTTTCTGACCCCAGCTCTGATGCATGCTGACTGTGTGACCCTGAAAAGTCTCAACTCCTCTAGGGCACTAGGAAACTCTTTAAGACTCTCCAGTTACAAAGAAGGTGCTGATTTGCATTGGTGGAAGGAGATTGAAAGTTCCCTATACCAATGAAGCATAAGTCCAGTCCCTTTTCCTTTTACCTCAAGAACAAGAGAGAACTCTAGCCCAGCCATCCTCTGCCACTCACTTCAGGGTGAAGAATTTGGATAGTTCTGGCCTCAAGTCCAAAGAACTGAAATCTATAGCCATGGTTAACCCTGCTTAGACAATTCTTCCAGACCAACCCCCCAGTCCCCTAGTATCTTTCCTTGGCAATTAGACCATTCCTCTGGCTCTTTTTTCCTGCTGGAAATGGAATCCAGGTATTCTATTTCTCAGCTTCCTCATGAAGTTGATCCATTCACCTTACATGGATGTTTAGAAACCTTTTCAGTTATCTCTCTCTCCACACACCCAATTTGAGAAAGGGGGAGGGAGGAAGGAGTGTAGAAGGTTCCAATGCTCTTCTAAAATAGCCTCCCCAACACCTGAATGGGGATGCTTGCCTGACCTCTCTGCCCAAGAGTAGAAGGTGCAGTGGAAAGACCTGGATTCCAGTCCTACTTCTGATACTTACTACTTGTGTGACCCTAAGAGCTTGGTGGCACAGTGGAGAGAACATATTGGACTTGCAGTTAGAGAGACTTGATTTAAAATCCTGTCTCAGACACTTATTAGCTATGTGACTTTGAGGAAGTTAATTAACCCATGCCTCAGTTTACTCAGTTGTAAAATGGAAATAATAGCACCTAGCTCTCAGGGTTGTGAGGACCAAATGAGACAATAGTTGTAAAATACTTAGCATGGTGCCTGGCACACGGTAGGCACTTGATAGATGCTCATTTCCTTCCTTCATTCCTTGGGTAAGGCACAATCCTCCTTGGCCTCTGTTTTCTCATTTGGAAAATGGTGGTGGTGGCAGTAGCGGTGGGAGATTTGGAGAAGATGACCTCCAAGTTCCATTCCAGCTTCAGATAATGAGCTCATTTACGTAAAAAGAAGTCAGAGCTAGAAGTGACCTTATAGATGATTTAACCCAATTCTTTTGGTTTCACAAATTAGAACAATGAAGCTTTGAAAGGCAAAGCTTACATTCAGCAGAATATAAATTACTTGTGGACAGAAATGATTTCATTTTTGTCTTTCTATGTGCATGTAGCACAGTATCTGGAACACAATAGATGTTTAATAAGTACTTGTTGGATGATTGAAAGTTACTTAGGCCAAGGATCATACAATCTAGGTTTAGAACAAGAAGACACCTCAAGGGCCATCCAAGTAGTTTTCCTGCTTACCCCCATTCTATGGTTAAGGACACTGAAGCCCAGAGAAGACTGAAATTCAAATTCGGCCTCAAATACTTGCTAGCTCTCACTTAACCTGTGTCTACCTCAGCTCCCTCAACTGCAAAATGGAATCATAATCATGTTTACTCCCAGGGTTGTTGTGAGCATCAAATGAGATGATATTTGTAAAGTACTTAGCACAGAGCCTAATACATAGTAGGCATTTAATTGATGTTTATCCCATTCCATTGCAGAGAAGTAATATGATTTGTCTAATTAGAATCAGGATTTGAATCCAGGTCCACTGACCCCCAAATCCACCACTCTCTCCACTGTGCCACTCTCCCAAAGTCATGTACCTTGGTCTCTTTTCCTAAAAATCTTCTCTAGAGAATTTATATATTTCACCCAGTTTGAGAGAATGGGGGTGGTGGAGTAGGGAGGATGCTTCACCTTTTAGAAGGACACTGCATCAGAGGCACAGGTGATGCTTGTCATGACCCCTGTTTATTGGAGGTACTCAGAGCAGGTGACTCTGGGGGCACCATTAATGAGACTCTAGAGGAGACAGCTATTAGAACTTGGCATGGGTTCTCAGGTTAGGTATTGGCTTTGGGAGAAGTGGGGGTTGGTTTTGCTAAACTTCTTTTTCCTCTCCTTTTTATTCTTTGTCCTAAGGGATAGTTTTCTGGGAGGGTTTGGGGAAAAGATATGCAGTGGGAAATGTCAATGATATAAAAACAAAATATATCAATACAAAATTTGAAAAAGAAAAAGGGACAGTAATAGAGGATCCTGAGTCTCCCACAGTCCCTGTATTTCACAGCAGCATCCAGATAGTTGGAAGCTTGGGTACGGAAACTGGAAGCACTCCCTGTTTGTCTTTTCCTTTCCTTTCCTTTCCTTTCCTTTCCTTTCCTTTCCTTTCCTTTTCCCTTTCCTTTTCCCGTTCCTTTTCCCTTTCCTTTCCCCTTTCCTTTTTCCTTTCCTTTCCTTTCCTTTCCCTGTCCCACTTTGTTGTTTGAAGAGGTCCTTGAGAGGTCTGATTTATATAGGCAGTCTTAGGCTAGCCTCTTTTTTATAGTATTTAATGCTGGAAGAAAACTTACACATCATCTTGTTCAATTCTACCATTTTACAGATGAGAAAACCAAGGTCCAGAGAAAAGTGATTTGCCCATGATCACACTGACCCTCTATCTAGCCCCACTACACTCCATCATATCCTCTCTCTTATCTCTCTAGTTTTGCCTTCCTTTCCTCTTTGTAGTCAAAGCTGTATCTATTTCTACCTCCCAGTCTTGACTTTGTAGGAACCATGGGGCCCCAGGACAAGGAGGGAAGGTATGTGTACATGAGGATGATAACTTTGAAGTTATGGAATCTGGGTACTCCACATACTTATGCCTGCTCTCTTATGGCAGCGTGGGCAGCCCTTGCCAACTCTGCAGCTGTCCTCTCTCCATGGAGTTTCTCCCAGAGTGATGGACTCCAGATGCCCCCACATGAAACCCAGCTGCTTAGGGTTATGAGGATTTCACGCACATTCCTAGGGGCTGAGAGGAAAGAGAAACACAGAGGTACTATCTTTCACTATAGAACCTTCAAGCTGACCCCCACATCTGCCCCTAAGGTCCTTCCCAGGTGGAGAGGAGAGCTTTTGAATGGGTCTCTTCCTTACAAGGAACCTAGCCCAAACTGTTGGAATGAGTACTTGAAGTGACCATTCTGCTCTGCCTCCCACCCCTGGACTGTCTCTGGCCAGAGAAGGGCTACTTTGCTGTGAAAACGCCCCGTCTCCTGCTGGGCACTGAGGTTTTCCACATGGCTTTGCAGACTGCCAGGTTCTTGCTGTCCCTCTGGTGTGCCTCCACCTTCTTCCCTTTCCATGCTTTTTTCCTGTGCTTTTGTCATAGAGAATCAAAATGATACAGTGGGCAAAGAGCTGAACTGGGAATCCAAAAATAGGGGTCAAATCCCCTCTCACTAGCTGTGTGATCTTGGAAAATTTCCTCGACCACTATGGGCCACAGATTTCTCATCTATGAACAAAGTTTCACTACACTAGACGATCTTTAAGGTTCCTTTTTCACTCTAAAACCGTGGGATCATTATTTCCCTCCTTCCTCCGGGCATAATATGGGATGTATAATTCTATGACCATCTCCCTCACCCCCCCCCAAAAGTACTACTAAGGTGATAATTGGTTAAAAGTGGACTGAGGGAGAAATATTTCTCCTTTCAAGCAGGTCACAACTTATCCATGTGCTCTCATGCCTCTACATGTGTCTTGCCCATATCCTCCCACGTGTTCTTCATGGAGGTTCTCTGAATGTTCTGGGGCCCTCTTGTTCTCTTCACACAGAATGGATGCCAATAGAGTGGGAGGACTGTCCATTACTTATCCCTTGCCCGAAGATCTCAAGATAAAACCTTTCATACTGTGGAATTCTTAATCAGTAATATCACAGTTCGCTCACATGTACTGTCCACCTTTCCATCACTCTTTGAGTGACCTTGGACTTTAATTCTTCAGGAGACTATCATATCCTTCAGTAGTCACACATTACTACTGGAAGATTGTTGTTGTTCAAAAAACAGGCCTTTTTTTTTCAGGGAGAAGTTTGAGATCATTAAAATTTCTGTATATTATCTCTAAGGCAGTTTAAGTCACTCCTTTCTTCCTGTTAATTTTTGGGTCCATATAACTGTTCTTGCACAGTTTGTTCGAGGTATGTGCACTGATGAAGCAGTTCAATGGGTTGTCCCTCTAGGTACATCCCATAGTCTGAAATACATATATACATGTATGCATGTACATATATGTGTATATACGCAAGGACAGACATTGCTATAGATAGATATGGATATATACTTATAGAGGGATATAGAGATATAATTTTCATTTGCTTGATTTTTTCCAGTGTAGATGGTTAGACATAATGTGCTAGAGTGATTCAGGATCTCCTTTTAGGAATTTTCTTAATTTTTTGTAGTTACATATAATCAGCACAATGTCATCCACAAATAAGAGCATCTGGAGAAAGTCTTCATTTATGGTAAATCTATCTTCCATTTGTACTAGACATCCTTCATTGAAGAGTATATAGTGAGGTGGTTCAGTGGATAGAACATTGGGCTTGGAATCAGGAAGACCTGAGTTCAAATCTGGCCTCAGACACTTACTAGCTGTGTGACTCTGGGCAAGCCACTTAATCCCATTTGCCTCAGTTTCCTCATTTATAAAATGGAGACACACTAGAGAAAGAAATGCAAACCATTTCGGTATCTTTGTCAAGAAAATCTCATGGATAAAGTCCATGTGGTTATGTAGAGTCCAATCCAACTGAATGACCAAACAACCACAGTAGAAGAGTACATTTTCCTGTTATAGGGAACAAAATATAAGACTGAAATCCCCTCCCTGATGGCCATGTAGTTCAAGGACATGAATAAGCAATCTTCAAAAAGAAGATTGAAAACTATTAACAACTTTAGAAAGTTTGGTCCAAATCACAAATAAGAAAAAAGCAAGTGAAAACAACTCTGGGGTTTTACCTCGCACCCAGCAAATTGGCAAAAATGACAAAAAAGATGGGTAGGGTTAACAATGGAAGGGTTATGAAAGATAGGCACACTAATGTGATGATGTTAAAGCCATGAATTGATCCAGTCAGTCTAGAAATCGACTTGGAATTATGCTAAGAAAGCTCTGTTTGGCCAAAGATACTACTGGTAGGCATACAGAGAGAGAGAGAGAGAGAGAGAGAGAGAGAGAGAGAGAGAGAGAGAGAAAGAGACAGACAGAGAGAAGAAAAAGAAAAAAATAAAGAAAACAAAGATAGCCCATATACAACAAAATGTTCTTAACAGTATTTTTTGTACCACATTGGTACATTAAATGAAATGGAACATGACTGCAATGTAAGAATGAATACGAAGAACCTGGAAAAGCATGGAAAGATTTATTTGGATCAGTGACAGGTAAAATAAACAGAATCAGGGAAATAATATACAAACTACGACAATGTAAATATAAAGAGCAAAAACAAAATTAATTATAATCACCAAACTCGACACTGAAGGATCAATGAGAAAATGCACCTCCCCCTCCCTCCCTCCCTTCCTTCCTCTCATCCTCCACCCTTCCCCCTTCCCTCTTTTGCTGGGTATGAATACTGCATAAACTGTCAGACTTGGCTGGTGTGTTTTTCAATTTTACTCGACTGCTTTTCCTTATTATTCTTTGTTTCAAGAGACAGCTCTCTGGGTTGGGAAGAGGAATGACCAGGGATATTTTTTGAAGTGGAGGGATGTCATAACAAAATAAATGAATAAAAAATGTAAAAAGTGAATACATTGCTCTGACTTATGCCTTCCTTGATACTAATAATCTGAGGGTTGTTGAACACAGTTATTTCTGTCATTTCCTTCCAGGAATCTTACATGATTCTGATATATGTGTGAAAGACCCTTTGTGGGAAAGGAAGCTTTATAGCAGCATTTTCCTGTACCAAATAAAATACTTTAGAAAAAAATAATCAACAAACACTAAGCGTGGTCAGTGTGTTCTCTGTACCTTTCAGTTAATTGTATGGTGATGATGTGTAGATTATTCTCTGCAAAAGCCTGTTCCCATCTCATGCTTAAATCAAGGATTCAGATTTCAAGTCAGACTCTTTCTCCACTACATCGTGCTCCTCTTCATCCTGCCTCTTATAGGGACTGAGGGCTGGGTTGTGTGATTTGGGCTTATCTAGGAACTGGGGAGGTGGTCCTGGAGCAGGCAAGGAGGGAGAGCCTTGGACTAGAACCTCCTGGTCTTTATATATCCATTGAATTAATATGTCTAAGGTCCCTAATAGGTGGAATGCTAGAAACCAGCCTTCCTCCACCACGGAGGTCAGACCAAAGAGTCTTCCCTTCCTTTGCCTCAACAAACTTCTCAGACCCCTCCACCATAGGGCAGTTAGGTCTGGGATGATGGATGGGGAAACTTCAATGACCGAATTTTATAGGACTAGAGAGGTTGGGGGGAGGGGGCAAAGAAGATGCAGATCTTTAGACAATCTGCTCTGGGTTCCTGGCCTCCTGCATGGGGATGGCATGTCTGTGAGCTTATGTGGTTCTCTTCTTATTTCTAGAATCCCTTGGAACTCAGGTCCCTAGAGAAGAATCATGTATTAAAGGGATATGGGGGAAAAGATAGAGATTAGACCTGTGATGTCACTAGCATAGGGAATCTAGGGTGAGGGAATTCCCTCTACTAATACAGCCCAACACTTCTCTGCAACTTCCAGTTACAGTAAGTTGCCTAGAGCACTGAGAGGATAAGCGACTTATCCAGGGTCACACGGTCAGTCTGTCCTCTTTGCTTCTATGCTAGCTTTCTATTCACCAAACTAGGCTACTTAAGAAAAGAGGGAGTCCTTCCTGTACCTTGGGGATAAACTCAATGTCAGATTCTGGGTGATGAGCAAAAGCATGAAATCATCTTTTCTGTGTTCTTCCTCTCCTCCTTCCCTTTTGGGGAGAGGGATAGGGAGGTATCTTATCCTCGGTGACTAAGGAGGAATATCAACAGCATGAGACACCAGTCTTTTATATTCTTGATTGACTGAAAATCAATCTGGAATTGTAAGCCCAGAACATGGAGGACCCAGATGTATAAATCCCAACTAGGCAAAGCATTGAGTTGGGGAGGGAGTCTGGGGTGAGAAGTATCATTCTGTGACAAGACAGAACAGGGACAGCATCCCTTGACTTGGGCTCTGGATATGGAGAATCCTAGGGCAAAACTGGAATCAAGGGAACTTTAATATTTTTAATCTTATTTTACCAATACCTTTTGTTCATTTACAAATACATTCCTATCCACTTGCCTTCCCAGAGGACAATCCCTTTAATAAAAATTTTAAAAGAAAGAGAAAAAAAGAGTAGTTTGACAAAATCAACCAACATATCACTCATATTTGACAGGTTATGCAACATTTTGTGAGTCCTGGGAACTTTAGGAAGAGCATGGCTCAGTAGGGTCTGAACCCCCCAATCCGTATTGGGCATTTTTCCTCTTACTGTTCTTTCCCCTTCTGAATAAGAACATGTTTATGGTCTAGAATATGTGAAGATAGAGGGAGGGTGAGAAATAAAAAAAAAGGAAAGTAGGAATGGATGCTTGAGCCAGGTATCCAATTTCAGTGACAGGAGCTGTTGATGGGAGGAAGGTGACCAGGGACTGAGCCAAGCAGACCTCAAAGTCCAGGGTGCCAAGGGATTTCAGGGGCCAGAGATAAGAGATGTTATCTCTGTCTTCTTAACTAGTCTATATATTGTACCTCTCAAGAGAATATAAAAACTTTTAGGAGTGCCAATTGCTGGCATGGTACTTGTCACATAGAGACTGCTTTAAAAATGTTTATTGGCTTAAATTGAATTCCAGCCAGGGACTAGAGATCATTAAATGGTTAAACAATTATAAAAGAATAAGCCCTTCCTGCCATACTACCTCTCACTCCCTTTTCTTTTCTAATTTTTATTTTTTTAAATCTTTTTCTTCAATGAGCAAAAACCCATTCTTCCCTACTCACTGATCCTGTCCAATTAAAAAAAAAAGAAAGAAAAAAGAAGAGCACAACCCTTGTAACAAGCAATCATAGTCAATCAAAGCAAATTCACTGATTGGCCACATCCAAAAACTCACTATACTTTTTGAATCTGATACCTCTCTGCCAGGACTGGGTGGTATGTTTCCTCATTGGTCCTCCAGAATCATGAATGGTCATTGAATTGATCACAGTTATTCAAATTCAAAATCGTTTGCCTTTACAATGTTGCTGTTATTGTATAAATTGGTCTTCAGGTTCTTCTCACTTTCTTCTGGATCAGTTCATACAGGTCTTTGAAGATTCCTCTGAAACTGCCCTTAATCATTTCTTACAGTGTAATAATTTTCCATTTTATTTATATACCATATTTTGTTCAGCCATCCCCTTTATTTTATAGTTCTTGGTCATCACAAAAAGAGCTGCTAAAAATCTTTTTGTATTTCAAGGTTTTCCCCCCTCTTTCTTTGATCTCTTTGAGGCATAGCCTGTACGGCAACCAAAATGACAACTGCTGCCACCATTTCCTCACCTTTTCAGTCCTCCTCATGCCTCCCTGCCCCTTGTCTCAGTTGAGGACATAATTTAAAAATTGAGGCATTTCCAGAGAGTTTCTTCTTCTCCTCATCTTGTATCACTCAGACATCTTTCCTATTATCTCCTTCTTCAGCCCTGTCTCTCCTGAAGAGTAAGACATTCTCATTGACACAGGAAACCTCTCTACATGAACCCTTGATCCTGTCACCTCCAGTTCTCTCTGAGAGATTGCCCCCACTGTCATCCCTACTCTTTAACCTTTGATTGATCCCAGTCTACAGATTTTTCCTCTCTTGCCTACAAACATGCTTATGTCACTCCAATTCTTAAAAACTTTTACTTAATCTGACCCTGCCCAATATCCCTGTTCAACATTTCTCTTTTATTTTCTGCTTAACTCTTGAGAAAGCCCTCTTCATTAGGTGCCTCCACTATAGTTTGATTTCTTCATTGTTCAAATGAAATCAATCTCTCCAAAGTTATGAATGATCTGATTGCCCAGTCTAATGCCTTCTTGTTCTTCTTTCTTCTTCTTCTTCTTCTTCTTCTTTTTTCTTCTCCTCTTCCTTCTCCCCCTCCTCCTCCTCTCCTCCTCCTCATCCTTCTTCTTCTTCCTCTTTTTCTTCTTCTTCTTCTCCTCCTTCTTCTCTCCTCAGTCTTCTTTGCCAGATCTTTATCCATGTGATATGCACTAACTATGGATGTACTCCATGGCTCTGTCTTGGGATATCACACTAGGTGAACTCATCAGCTCCCATTAGTTCAATGATCATCTCTATGCATATGATTCCCAGATCTAGATATCTGGGAATTAGTCTCTCTCCTGAGCTCTGGTCTCACATCCCCAACTCTTTTTTGGACATCGTGAGCTGAACTTCCCATAGGAATCTTACATTTAATACCACCAAACGGAACCCTTTATCTTTGTCTTTAAACCCTCCTCTCTGTCCAAATTTCTTGTTGTTGTTGTCATTGTAATTGTTTATCCTTCATTTTCAAAGAGGATCAGTGACATTTGACTCATGCATGAATTGGGTTTAAGTGAGGCAGAGCTGCACAGAGTTGTCAGCCTTACTGTCTCTTCCAGAGTTATTGAAGTCAAAGGGCAGAGCAAAAGTGAAGATGACTGGCAATAGTCCTGGATGCCATGGATGACATTGGTGTCTTCAATATTTGACAAAGCTCTAAGCTCTCCATGGCACCTGCTTCAGTCACCTTCATGACTATTGGGACAAGTTGTTCTCATTTGTCCATTCTTCCAGGGAAAGTCTTCACATGATTGGGATAGATATCACCTCTCTCTTTGCCCTCAACTCACAGACAGGTTTGAGTCTTATTGGTTACGCTCAATCTGGTTTAGCTTGTCTGCTAAGATGGTTTGCCAGAGTGTGGCTGCTGCACATGCTATAGCTTCTTGGAGTCACATGTGACAGTTCAGTGCCAGATGGACACCAAAGGTAGATGAATAGCCCTGATAAGGTCTCAGCAAGCCCTTACTCCAGAGGTGTTGGTCCTTCTTGAATACCCATTACACCCCAACTACCCTTTCTTATCATTGCCAAGGGGGCCATCTTTCTCCTAGTTACCCAAGCTCAAAACTTGGTAGCCATCCTAAACTTCTCATTCACACTCATCCTTAAAATCCAATTGATTATCAGTTCTTGTCATCTATATCTTCACATGTTCCCGTCTCTCTGCTCACACGGTTACCACCCTACCATAGGCTATCAAAACCTCTTTTCCAAACCATTGCAAAAGTCTCCTGCTTCATTTCCCTACCTCCAGTCTCTCCACATTCATCTAACAAAGTCATTTTCCTAAAGTGCAGGTCTGATAATACCATACCCCTTACTCAATAAATTCCACCAGCTCCCTATTAAATCTAGGATCAGCTATAAAGTTCTCTGTTTCAGATTTAAAACCTTTCACAACCTGGCATCTTCCTACTTTTCCAGTCCTCTAAAGACTTTATTCCCTTCCACCCCTACACTAGCCCACCCCCACGTTGCTAGTGCTAATACCTTCACTTTTCATCCAACATAAATGCATATACATTATGGCCATATATGTGTATGTGTATACAATTGTGTATACAAATATGTGTATATATATATAAAGGTATTTATATCTATGTACATATACATATGTGTACACACATATATACTTATACATGTATATATCTTATATTAGATATTTATTATTATATTATATAATTATATATAATAATATTATGTAATATAATCAATTATTTATTACATATACTATATTGTAGCATTATATATTTTCCCTGAGGGTGGGGAAGAGACAGTATTTTTACCTCTCTTTTTATCCTCAGTTCTTAATAGAGTGCCTGGCACTAATAAATACTCAATAAATATTTATTGACTGTTTGACTCCTCAAATCCTTTATAATCTGGCTTCCACTCCTGCTACTCCCAAATCCCCAAAGACCTATTGTTTAGCAAATCCAGTCACCTCTTCTCCATCTTCACATCTCCCTGACCTTTCTGCATCATTTCACATTGCCATTACTCTCCCCTTCCTTCTGTATAATGTAATCCTTCACTATTGAAACATGACACTCTTCTAGTTATCTTCTGGCTTCCCTAATCACTTTCTCATCTTCTTCCATGGTTCTTCTTGCTCCATAATTATGGGTCTCCTCCAAACTCTGTCCTCTTTTGTTCTCTTGCTATGCTCTCTCCCTCAGTAAGCATAGCCATATCCAGAGCCGTGAGCAGATGATTCCAAAATCTTTCTCTTGAGACTTGACCTCTTTCTTGGGCCTCTACCTGTGGATTATCAGCTTCCTGTGTGTCCCACCAATAACCTCAAGCACAGCACATTAAAAACGGAACTCATCATCTTCTCTTCATACTCTCGTTTCTGTCCATGGTACTACTATCTTCCTATTTCCCAGGCCAAAAGTCCCATTCTATTAGTGACCACACTAAACCAGTTTCCAAGCCCTGTTCATTTTATTTTTTTAAATGTTATTTTTTATTCTTGACTTTAGCATCACTAAACAAAATGATCATTTTTATAACTTAAAACTTTTAATTTTTTTCTTTATAAGAACTTTCTTTTCAACTTGTCATTCCCACGAAAGCCAAAATGAGCATGTCAAAAACAAATTTAATTTCTCACAGTCTGGAATGTATGGTCTAGTAGACAGAGTCTAACCCCAACCTATCCAACGACCATCTTGCCCACAGACCAGGAAGAGTTCAGCTCCTAGGATGTCTGTCTCCGGGTTCCCTTTCTCCCTTTCCTATCCTCTTTTAATTGAACAAAAACCCACGATCCTTATCTGTTGGTTAACCATGGATGGGCATATTCAATATGATTCAATATTCAATAGATTCCCTACGAAGTCCTTTTCTTTTATGATTACCTTTTTTTTTGGCAAAATAAGAAATAAACAATCACCTAAAGATAAGGTGGGAGGGAAAGAGGGATTTTTTTTTCTAGGAGAGAGGCAAAAGGGATGCCACACTTAGGATAGGATGAGATAAACTCGTGCAGGGAGGGACTCCAAGATAGACTTGACCCACTGCCTGCCTTCTTTACTTCCCTTCACCCTGCAAGATCATTCCTGGGAACCATCTAATGCTCCCATGGGCCTGGCTGCACTGCAGGTGACAAGAAGTGCCTCATTCTGCAGGGAGTGAGGAGCAGAGGATGCCAGACCAGCCAGCCCTTGCTTGGCACTATGGATTTTGAGTCTACATCCTTTAAAGCTTTTTTCATTAAAAAACAAATATATAAAAAGAAGCCTCCTCTCTCCCTACTCCCAGTGCTGGGCTAGATCTGCCCTGACATCAATGGCCTGCAATTTCCCCTTCCCTTCCAACACTCTTTAGAGGCCGAACATGCTGCCAAGGGTCCATTGCTTGACACATTGTTTGAGATGTCTGGGTGTGCTGAAGAGTGCTCAGAATACACAGGGAATAGATTACACATAACTCTCCTGAGTGTTAAAATTAATTATCTGAAATAAAAAGAAACTGAGGCACAACATTTCTAAGTATTTATGATTTAATTTACAAAGCTAGCATTTGCATATCAAAGCAGGTCATCTGATTCCTCAGATGTCAGACACAAGGAATGATTTACAGAACTGATTTTTGAGAGGAATAAAAAAATACAGAAACTTGTTTTAAACATTCAATTGGACAAGGCAAGTCATCTGACTAGTTAGCTTCTCCCAGGTTCTCTTCATCCAGATCTGTATTGTTGGCAACATTTAGATGTCAAAGTGAGATTAACTCAGAAGTCCTTGCCCTTAGTGATGGCTGAGATAAACACCTTCAGGAAGGGGACTCTAAGTTAGCCTGATCTTCCCTTCATCCTACCAGACCTTTTGATACATTGTTTAAGAAGTGATGCCTTTTGTAACCAGAAAGCTTCCTGAGAAAGAGAAACTGTGGTTTGTGGTTAGCAGTCACTCCCCCACCCCCATAACTTCCAACTGCCAACCTTAGAAGATTCCTTTTAGACTTGACTTTAGCTCATGGCTGGAAAGAGGAACTTGGTTGTTATCCTTTGTTCTTGAAAAGGACCAAAATGACATCATTATATTAGAGTCAAGTTACAATGTGACTGACTATGGCTGATTAGACCAACATGAGCTTGGAATGTTCTGCCACAGGTTGGCCACAAAAAGAATATGTGAACATTTGGGGAAGATTCTCTATATTTGCGCATCTTGAGCCACCCCTCCCCCCCAATACAAAGCTATCCAGAAGACTAAGATATGATTTTTTTAAAATATGGAGGAAAAATACATAATTTTCCCTGATCATTGCTTCCACACTGTTAGAACATTCTTGAACTTTGTTATTTTTTCATAACATAATTTGGTCTTCGGGAGAAAGGTCACCTAGCTACCATGCCCTTACACAATACTATTCAATAGTCCTGTAACTTTCTTTTCTCCTTAGTGAATAAAGCTCTTTTTCCTGCAGATCTTTTAATCTTTCCTGCTAGTTCTTTTTTTCATCCAATCTCTTTATCACCACCACTGTGTGTATCCTTTTTATGCTTCTCTGGAGTCTTGTATTTGAATGTCAAATTTTCTATTCAGATCTCTTCTTTTCATCAGAAATGCTTTAATATACTCTATTTCATTAAGCACACATTTATTTCCCCCCTGAAGAATCATACTCAGTTTTTCCAGGTAGGTTATTCTTGATTGTAATTCTAGTTCCTTTGGAATTCCTTCTGGAATGTCATATTCTAAGCCTTATGGTCCTCTAATAGGGAAGTCACTAAATCTTGTGTGACCCTGACTGTGGCTCCAAAATATTTGAATTGTTTCTTTCAATTTGCTGCTTGAAGTACTTTCTCTCTGACCTGGAACTCTGGAATTTGACTATAATATTCATTTTGGGATCTCTTTCAGGAGATGACTAGTGGATTTTTCCAATGTCTTTTTTACTCTCTAAATCTAAGAAATCAGGGTCATTTTCCTTTATAATTTCTTGAAATATGATGTGTAACGTCTTTCTTTGATCATTGCTTTTTAGGTAGTCCAGTAATTCTTAAATTGTCTTTCCTCAATCTATTTTCCAGGTCAATTGTTTTTTCCAATGAGATATTTCACATTTTCTTCTAATTTTTCATTCTTTTGACTTTGTTTTATTATTTCTTGATATCTCATGGAGTCATTAACTTCCACTTGCTAAATTATAATTTTTAAAGAATAATTTTCTTTAGTGAGCTTTTGTACCTTTTCCAATCTGGCCAATTCTATTTTATAAGGGTATTTTTCTTCAGTGAATTTCCCCCCGCCAAAAAATTTTTGACCTATTCTGCTTTTTAAAGAGTTTTTTTCTTCAGTGAATTTTTGTGCTTCTTTTACCATTCTATTTTTTAAGGTGTTATTTTCTTCTACATGTTTTGATGTCTCTTTTACCATGCTGTCAATTCTCTTGTTCTTTGAGGCTTTCTTTGTAGCTGTTTTCACATTGTTGTCTTCTGAGTTAATATCTTGGTCTTCCCTGACAGCTTACTAGCTTTTTATGTCAAAGTTCTTTTCGTTGTTGTTTGCTCATTTTCCCAGACTATTTCTTGACTTTGAACTTTATATTAAAGTTGGGTTCTGCTCCCCGGGGGTTGGGGAGACACTGTCCCAAGTTTCAGTCTTTCATGTGCATCTCTTTTCAGAGCTAGTTCTGGGGTCTGCAAGTTTTTGGATGCTTCCAAGGTGGTATGATGTGAGGAGAGCTGTAATCACTGCTCTTCTGGTCTGTGCTCTATTCTTTACCCAGGACAGGTCCTGGTCCCCTGCAGCCACAAATGCTAGTGTTCCTCTTTGCCTGGGAACTATGAGCAGGGTCCCTGCTCCCTTCTGACTGGCCCCTAATTCCTTTCTTCACCCTTTAATTGTGACCCAGAACTATGTAGGGACAATATGGACACTCACTGTACCTAGTGCCAACAAAGGATTCCCTGTAATCGATTTCTGACCCTCTTACCATCTCTGGACTGAAAGCTCCCAAAGCTGCTGCCCACATGGCAATAGGGTTCCAGACAAACCTCCACCCTGGTGCACAAACTTCTTTTGACCTCCTAAGCTTTTTTAGGCCAGAAAAATATCTTACCCTGACCTTTTTTCTGGCTCCACTGCTCCAAAATTATCATTTCCATATATATAATAGCACAAAACTTTTTTTACATGAAACCGAATCTCTGTCACAAATAACTTGCTTTTCTTTTTCAAATATATTACAAATTCAACATTTTACTTTCAAAGCTGTCCCACTTACCTGTGATTCTCTCTAGGTTTGTTCATTTTACCTTGAAAATCTCTCTCCCATCCTTCCTCTCTCTTTTTCACTTTCACTGCTACTACTTTAGTTCCAGCTCCTATTATCTCGTCTCAATTGTTGTAATAGTCTCTGAACTAGTTTCCTAGATTCTAATCTCTCCTCGCTATACTTTAGCCTTCATACATCTGCCCAAGTAATATTTCTAATGCATAGCTACATCATAGTATTCTCTTCCTCAACAGTTCTCTGTGAGATCCTGTTGACTGGTAAATAAAGTAAAAATACTTTATTCTGGAATTCAAGGCTCTCCAAAATCTTTTTAAGCCTCTTTTTCATGTTAATCACTTTGCACACATTTGACATTCTAGTCAAGCTGGGTTCTGACTGTGGAACTGTCAACTTTAGGGGGTTACCTTTCTGATTCTGTGTATTATTTTATACATTTGAAAATATTATTCTGATGAAAAGGTCTTTAGGCTTCAACAGACTGACAGCAGGGGTGGGGAACCTGTGGCCTTCTAGGTGCTTGAGTGTGGTAACCTTTTGACTGAGTCCAAGTTTTATAGAACTAATTCTTTTATTAAGGGAATTTGCTCTGTGAAATTTGAATTCAGTCAAAGGGCTATGCTTGAGGGCCTAGAAGTTCACATGTGACCTCAAAGCCACAAGTTCCCTACCCCTGGAAGGGATCCAGGATATAAAGAAGGTTAAGAACCCCCTTCATTAAAAGAACTGTTGCAGTAAAGTACTATGTGACATTGGAGGAAAGTGGGGAGACAGAAGAGGAGAATGTTAAGTATGAGCTCCAGTCCCCACAGAGCTGTGTTATCCTGAAACTTAGTGGGTTGGTGAGTAAGACCTTGCTCAATCCTCCTCAGTATCCTGAAATTTCTGTTCTCTTGGCTTGTTGACTGTCACCCCTGGTATCTGGTCCTTGCATCAGAGGCAATAAATGGAAGAGGTGGGCTCCGGTCATAGTGATTCATCACTGTCAGTGGCTTCAGGAGCAAATGGAGGAGAATCCTGTGACCTTGTCACCCCCTTCCAAATCTAGCTCTTCTTGTCTGAGAGATGCCTGGAAGAGGCTGACAGCTCCTATCTCCAAATCTCCAAGACTCTTTGCTTTGCACAGTGTAACAGAGAGGGGGCAAGGTCTTCTGGCAGCCTCAATCCATTCTCCTGTTCAGTCCTCAACTCTGCCTGTTTCCTAGAATCTTAGAGGCTTTCAAGATCATTTAGTCCAACCCATAATTAAATAGGAGTTATCAGTACGACATTGTTATTCAGCCTTTGCATCATCCTGAGGTAGACCATTCAACTTTTAGATAGCTCAGTTAGGGAGTTTTTTCTTCTAGTGAACTCAAATCTGCCTCTTTGGAATTATGAATCTAGAATTAGAACAGACCTCAAAGGCTATTTGTCATTTTACCAATGGGGAACCTGAGGGCCAGCTCAAATGCCATTTCCTCCTCAATGAATGGCCTTGCCTTCTACTCTAATGAGGAGATTGAAGATATATACTCTGAGGTTCTTTATCTGCCTTTCTCCACACCTCACAACTTCTCTATAGATTCAGCATCCTCCCCTCCTTTCTCCAGTCTCAGATGACAAGGCAAACCCTTCTGCTTGCTAAAGCCAACTATTCTTGTACCTTTGATTCCACCTTTTCTTCGAAAGTTGGCCAGAAAAATCATTCCTTTTCTGTCACTCATTTTTGTTTTCTCTCTACTGGCTTCTTCCCTGATGTCTACAAACATGTGCAGGTCTCTACTATCATTAAACACATACATGGATTTTTTTCTATATATCATCCATTGACCTTGAAATTCCTTTAATTATTACCCAACATCTCTTCCCCTACCTTACACACACACACAAAAAAAGATAGCATCCAGTTAATGCACCCATTTCCTCATCACACATTCAATCTGGCTTCAAATTTCGTCACTTGATTGAAAATGTTCTCTTTGCCCATAGATTAGAGAAGTGCTAAATAACGTGTGGTGTATCTTTATTCTAATGTAAGAAACAATGGGTATGAACAATATAGAAGTATGAGAAGACTTACATGAATCGATTCAAAGTAAAGAAGTAAGCAGAACCAGGAAAAATATAGGCACAAAAACTACAAAAATGTAAATGGAAGGAACAATTAAATCCAAATGCTGCAAAAGTATAATTACTGGCTTTGGCCCCAAAGAAGAGAAATGAGAAGGGGACTATGGGTATCATCAATGTATAGAATTTCAGAATTATTTAAATGTGTTGGTAAGTTTTGCTGAATTGTTTTTTTTTCTTCTCTTTTTCCTTCTTTGTTTTATGGGCTGACTCTCTGGGAAGGAAAAGGAGAGATAAGGGAAATGTAGGTAACGTAGAAAAAAAATAGTATATATATATATATATATATATCTTATGAAAAAATTTTTTAAAGAAACTCTTCTCTGTATGATTACCCACTGTTGCACCACAGAATTATAGATTTAAAACTTAGAGGTCATTTAATTCAACCCTTTCATCGTATGGCTGAGAAAATTGTGACACAGAGGTGGAGGTCACACAGGTAAGAAGTAGCAGAGCTGAGATTTGAACCCACATGATCTGAATCCAAATCCAGCCCACTTGTTACTGCAGCACACTAGCAATAACTTTGTTCATTTTCCTTCTTGGATTTTCTGAAGCGTTTAACATTGTGAACGCTCTAAAAACTCTGCTCCTTCTTCTTCAGGAAATGCTCTTCCTAAGATTCTTTGACACATAACTTTCATGTATCTGTTGGGGCAGCGAGGTGATATAGTGGTTGGAGTCCTGGGTTTGGAGTCAGGAAGACCTGAGTTCAAATTTGGACTCAGATATTTACTAATTGTGTGACCCTGTGCAAGTCACTTAACCCTGTTTGCGTCGGTTTCCTCATCTATACTATGAACTAGAGAAGGAAATGGTAAACTATTCCAGTATCTCTGCCAGGGAATCCCTCCCAAAATGGGGCCACAAAGAGTCAGACACAACTGAAAATGACTAAACAACAACACACCTTGTCTGATAGCTCCTTTTCCACCTCCTTTATTGGCTCATTGTGTTGTTTCCACCCTTTAAATGTGGATATCCCTCAAGGTTCTGTCCTATGCTTTTTTCCTCTTACCTTTCTATACTCTCTCCCTTAGGTTCAATAATAACTTCTATGCAGCTAACTCCTGAATCTGTATATTCATCCCGAAGATCTCAGAATTCCCATCCTCCATCTTCAATTACCTGCTGGACACGTTCATCTAGATATCTTGTTGATCCCTCAGACTTAACACACCCAAAACTGTATCCATTCTTTTCCTCTAAGCTTACCTAGCTTCTCACATCCCTTATTTTCCATTGATGGTATATATTGCTATTCTCCAGGTCCCAGGATTTGGAGTCCCAGTGTAGCACAAGTTGAAATACTTAGCATGATCAGGCTGGTAAAGATGATAAAAACCCTAGCAAATTTGGTCTAGCCATTCTGGAAAGCATGGAACTATGTCCCCCAAAAAGTCACTAAACTCTGTATACCTTTTGACTCAGAGATATCCCTGTTAGTACATACCCCAAGAAAATCAAAGAATGAGGAAAGAGACTCATATGTATAATATTATTTATAGCAGTTCTTTTTGCAGTAGCAAAGTACATGAAGGGGTTGTCCATCTCTAAAGGAATGGCCAAACAAATTAGAAGGTTTAAATTCAATGGAATATTAAAGAAATGATGAAATCAACAGTTTAGAAGAAACCTAGGAAGGAGAATTTACACAAGTACAATATTACACACACACACACACACACACACACACACACACGCACACACACACATATATGTACTCTGATCAATGTAATGACCAACTATGACTCAGGGAGTGATAAGAAGCCTACTGACCATCTCTTAACAGAGAGGTGATGAATTCAAGATGAAGAAAAGAACATATATTTTCTGACATAGTCAATGTTTGACTTGTAACAGGGACTCCACTTTTCTATTTCCCAGCAGAGGCCGATGGGACAGTGAGGGAGGATAGATATGGGGAAGAAAAAAATAAAGCAAAGAGAGTCATTGAGCAATTTTTAATGCAGAAAAAAGATACAATATGCCAAGTCAATAGACATTTATTAAACACCTAGGGTATTTAATCTGAGTGGTACCATGGCTAGAGCACTGGGCCTGGAATCAAGAAGACCTGCATTCAATCTGTTCTCAGATACTTGCTAGCTATTGCAACAGTGGGCAAGTAATTTGACTGCTATTTGCCTCAGTTTCTTCCTCTGCAAAATGTTGATAATAGCAGTACCTACTTCCCAGGGTCATTGTGAGCATCAAAGGAGATAACTGTGGAGCGCACAGCATGGCATCTAGAATGTTATTGTTCAGTCACTCAGTTGTGTCTGACTTCCTGGTGACCCCATGGACCTTCTGTCTTCTACCATCTCTGGAAGTCCTCCAAATTCATGTTCATTTTTCCATGACACTATCTCTCCATCTCATCCTCTGCCATTTCCTTTTCCTTTTGCCTTCAATCTTTCCCAATATCAAGGTCTTTCCCAGTGAGTCCTGTCTTCTCATTATGTGGTCAAAGTATTAAAACATCAGCTTCAGTATTTGACCTTGCAGTGAATGATATGAATTAATTTCTTTAAGTATTGACTGCTTTGATCTCCTTGCTCTCCAAGGGACTCTCAAAAATCTTCTCCAGCACCACAATTCAAAAATGTTGATTCTGAATCAATGGGAACATAGTCTGGAATATGGTACGTGCTATGTAAATATTATCTATTATTTTTTACCCTATGTGCCACCAACTGTATTAAACACTGAGTATACAAAGAAAGAAAAAAAATAGTCCCTGCCCTCAATCTAATAGAAGCTCACAATCTAATGGAAGCTGTAAAGAAGCACAGACAAGTAGGACAGCTTTGAGAAGTGTAGATGGAACTTCTTTATTACTTAAAAAGAAAAGCAAATTGTACATAATAGAGATCTGCAATTTCATGTATAATTCTCTTTTTCTGGTCTACTATGTATTAAGAAATGACAAACTACTCCAGTATCTTTGCTAAGAAAGCCCCAAATGGGTCCCAAAGAGTCAGACAGGACTGAAATGATTGAACAACAACAAATGTATAAGAAAATGACCTTTCTATTTGACATTGCTAAATTTAGAGTTAAATAAAATGTTAAAAGGAGGGGAAAAGTTTGGGGTTACATTTGATTCTTCCTTCTCTTCTGTTCCCTACATGTTGCCTGGTATAGTGGAAAGAGTGCTGAATTTCTCTGTGTGACCTGACCTTTAACCTTTAACTTTAACCTCACTGGGCCTCATTTTCTTCAAATAAAGTGGTCAGACTGCAAAATGTCTAAGCTGCCTTCTAGCTCTAAACTAATGGTCTTCTAATCCAGTTCATTACCAAATTCTGCCAATTCTACTTCTCCAGCATGTCTTCCATAGGTCTTTTTCCCTCTACTTTCAATTTCATTACTCTAATTCAGGCTCTCAGTACTTCTTACCTGGACTATGAACATCCATCTTTTTTACCTGGTTTCTCTGCCTCTAGGATCTCCTTTTTCCAATCAACGCTACAGCTAACATAATCATCCTAAGGCATCGATCTAACCTATCCTTGGCTCAAAAATCTTCATTGACTTCCTGCTGCCTCTAGATAAAATACAAATTCCTCAGCCTGGCCTTTAAGGCCCTCCACAATGTAGCTCCAACCTACTTTTCTAACTTCCAGTCAGACTTAATGACTGTTTTCTCCCACAATTTACCTCCCATTACATGACTATATTTTTGCATAGGTCTATATTCCATCCTCAATCTGTATCTTCTTTCAAGATTCAGCTCAAGCATGACCCCATCCAAGGAGTTTTCCATGATCTCTCCAGTTGCAAGTATTTTTCCTCTTTAGATGTTCCCTAGTGCATCTTGTACTCCAATAGAATATACTTCTTGAGGGTAGGACATGTTTCATCCTTGCACAGGCCTTAGATATTGTAGGTACTTAATACATACTTGTTGAATCCAAATGAATCTCTACTTTGCTCCTATCACATCCTATCTTGTTCATATTAATCTGTGCATGCGCAATACAGCCTATCTGAAGATAGTGACCATGTCCCTCCACCAAGTCTTCTCTTCTCCAGGTTAACAGCCCCAGTTCCTTCAATGATTTTCCTATGATAAGGTATCCAGGCCTTCTCCAATAGTATATCATCACAGGTATAATTTAATGTTTATAGTTCTGAGATTCCTCTCAAAAAATAAAACAAAGTGAGGTTAAAATCCATGAGAAAAGCCCTCTACCCAATGTTCCCTTCCCTGAGAAGACTTGCCTGTTTTACCTCACCCTGTGTGGGTACTATGTGGCTCAATATCCCTCTTATCAATTATGTACCATAGTTTGCATGAGAGAATATTAATTTGTGTTCTATAGAATGTGCCATTAATTTTTTTATGTGTGTTTCTCACCTCCCCTAATCATCTGGGAGCTCCCACAAAGCAGGTCCTGTGTATATTCATTTCTTTCCTTTGGTTCTCCCTTATCCCTTTACCCTCTTACCCAGGACAAAGTTCCTTTTCACATTTCAGTGGGAAGGGTCTGACTAACTTTGCATTTTTCTCTTCACTACTACACAAAGGGAGTGGCAATGGGTCTGCATGGATTACAACGAGGGCAAGTGTTTTGGGCCTGGGGACCCAAAGCAGCATTTCTAAATTGCATCCATATGGATGTTCTAGACAGCAATTCAGCCAGCATTCCGGTCCCTCCAGAACTTATGGTCACTTTCTTTTTTATTCCTTCCTTCCCTTGTCGCCTGCTGTGCCCACCTGGGTTTTCTAAGCTGGTGGAACAGGAAGACACAAAGTTTGGAGGAATAACAAACACACTGGATGAAAGAATACAGATTTTAAAAGATCTCTGCAGCAGAACTATGAATGGTCCAGGCAGTTTGGAATGATGTCCCCCAAAACTGTGCATACAGTTTGATCCAGCAGTAACAGAACTGGGCCTTTATTCCAAAGAGATCAAAGAAAAAGGAAGAAGACCCATATGTACAAAAAAGAAAAAAAATAGTGCTTTTCTTAGAAGGAGGTAATCATGGGAAAAGGAAGAGTTGGGGGAGAGAGGAAGGGAGGCAGACTATTCTGGCTGCCTTCCCTCACTCTCCCCAATGTTACATTTGAGGGGAAAGGGAACAAGATCGTGAGATTATACAAGTCATAGACACAGGAAAACTCAAGGTTTAAAACATCAGGGAATGACATAGAAAAATGGTTTTAGCAAGAGCCTGAGTCCAGCATGTTGGGGGCCCATTTCCAGCTTGGACCATTCTTCTAAAAGTAGAGGCTAGCCTCCTCCACATTTTCCCACAGGATATCCTCCACCCCTCCTCTATGTCTTCAAATGTTTTTTTCCTTTCTCTTTACTGTTCCACATCCCTCTTGTTCCTCTAAAACTTTAAGAAGACTCATATCTTCCAGGAATTTGATCTGGACTCTGACCCCTTAACTCTGGCTCACCTAAACACTAATGCACTGGTTGCTTTGAGGGCATTCTGAACTTTGTGACCAGTCTCTCATATTCAAATGGGGGCACTCTGAAAGGCAAGGAACTGGGTCTTTTCTAGTTCCATGCCTACCTCCTACTTTCAGTAACCAGGATAGAGTAAGAAAGATTTGGGTACCTCTCCTTTCTCCATCCTGGGTTAATTCTGATTCTAGACACCTCAAAGAACCTATCAAGTCCCTTTTGTATAACACCATTGGGGATACTTTTTTCCTGCCTTGGCATAAGTCAGTGGTTTCTCTCTCTCTCTCTCATCTCATTTTTCTATCTTATCATCTCCATCTCATCTCTCTTTTATCTTTCATCTGTCTTTTTTTGTCTGCTTCTCTCTCTCCTTCCCCCATCCCCCCAAACTCACTCACACACACACACACACACACACACACACACAACTGAATTTGGAATCTGAAAGGCTTGGGTTCAAATCCTCTCTCTACACACTTACCAGCTATGTGACGATGGGCAAGTCATTTAACCTCTGTGACCTTCAGTTTCTTCATCGATTACATGGGGATGATAATAGCACCCTACCCCAGAGCTATTGTGAAGTTCAAATGAGAAAATACATGGAAAGTGCTTTGTAATTAAGCTACTATAACTGTGGTATAACAAACAGGAAAAACTGTCCCATAAGTCACTCCCCATGGCTGTCTGGTACAGTTGCTTACCTACCCTTTCTAAGTAGGCTACATGCCTACAGGCCTCTTTCTCAACGTCCTGGGGTCAGGTGCCCTTGTTAAGTAAGTTTTCTCCACGGGGATAGCAGGTCATGTGCAGATCATAGCAGTGTCCTGGTGCTTGAGTCTGAAGGGAGACACTTAGGTCGGGAGTACCCCTGCCCTAAGCCCTGCCTGGGGAAGCTAGGGAGATCGTCTCAGTATGGGGGCCTAATGGGGACGTCCTCCTCCTGCTGCCTGAGAAAAGCTCAGCTAATTTGCCAGAACGATCTAGTTAAATGCCAATTAGAGTTCTCCGTCCACTGCTCCACTCCAATATATTAATAATGTAATTAAGCATTTATTGCCAGCACAAATTAAAAATTAACTTAATCGGATGGCCAGGAAAACCTGGGAAGTGACCATATAAACGGACAATTTGCATCTCATTAGCATACCATATCCAAACAACACTCTCTTTACACACACCCTCAAGCTTGCCTCACCCAAATCTGCTGGTTTGGCTCACAGATCCTGGGTCCTTCCAGCTGCCCACTGCTGGGGAAGATCTTCCCCCATCCCCCCTTTGCCTTATGTCTGGCTCTTCTTTCAAGCACTAGTCCTAATGTCATAGATCCATCAGTATCTATGTCTGAAGGAGGAGGCCCACCTCCTCCATCCCCTTTCCCCCCAGGCTAACAGTAGTACCATCCCCTAATTATACACCATGGTTTATAGCAGCAACATGAAGTGGAAGCACCATTGAACCCAGAGTCACAAGATAAGGTGTTGAGTTCCAGCTTTCCAACTTACTAGCTGTCTGACCTTGACCAAGTCTTTTCCTCTTGGTTTCATCATCTGTAAAATGAGCGAGTTGGATTAGATGGTCTCTAAGGTTGCCTTCAGTTCTAACTTTCTATCATTGCACCCAAACCCACCTCCTCTCTTCTACAACCCTCTTTCCCCACGATGCAGCCTGATCCCCTGGTGTAGATTTCAGTGAAAGGAGAAACTACTTGGAGGTGGGGTAGCTACTGGAACAGCCACTGCCACCCCCTTCCTTGGAGAGGATCGATTTGTACTGCATTCCAGACCTGGAGATGGGAAGCAGATGGTGGGTTGAGGGGTGGGGGTGGATTAGGATGAGGGCTAGTAAATATGGGTCAACATGAGGATGATTTTGTAAAGCCTTCTGGGAGGAAGTTATGGAATCCTTTAGGAGGCAAAATGGTACTTTGTCGGAGAGGATCCTTCAGGGTCCTCAGTGTAAGGTCAGAGGGCAAAGCTGACCTTCCTCTCTCCAGCACCCATACATTCTCTCGGGGAGCAGTTCAATTTGACAAGTGTAAACCTGGTGGATTTCTCTTAAGGATTTGGCAGGAGTAAAGGAGAAAACAGGAAAGAAGCAGGGAGGGTGAATTGAAGTTTAGATGGCAGTTCAGTACAATGGAAAGGCCCCTTGAATTAGGAGAAATGGGTTCTAGAGGATGCTAGTACTAACTTTTGATGTGACTTTGGGCAAGTCATTCACCTGTTTCCTCATCTACAAAATAAGGGGGTTGGACAGATGATGTCTGGGTTCTCTTTGAGCTTTAGATCTATTTATTAACTTGCTTTGTGACTTTGAACAAATAGCATTCCTCACTAGACTTATCAAACTATAAAATGAATGGGTTGAACTAAATGAGAAGTACTTAACTTGGGGTCCTTGAACTTAAAAAGCTTCAATATAGTTGATTTCTTTTGTAATCCTATGTGTTTATGATTTTAAAAATATTTTTCTGAGAAAGGGTTCATAAAAAAAGTTAAGAATCTTTGAATTAGATGATCTCATTAATACTTCTTCTAATTCCACTCTTCATGAAACTGATAGACACTAGGAACCTTTGTACAATGGTCCAAACTCTGAAGTTTTGGGGAGCAAAATGAATAGAGAGGGCTCTGGGGAGGCAGAGACCATTTGGAGCTGGTCCTCATTGCTGCTAGAAGTTGACTACCAGACACTCTGCTAGTTAAGTTCCTTTACCTCTCCTGCCTGTTATCTGTCCAGCAGCTTCCTATCAGATAGTGCCCCTGATACCTAAGCCCAATTACCTTCCTATTAGAATGTAAGCTTCTTCAGGGTAGGGACTATTTCACTTTAGCCTTTGTATGTCTAGTGCTTATGGCGCCTGGCACACTGTAAGACAGGTTAGTAAATGTCTGTTGATTGAAATATACACATTTGCTGCAACTGCCAAATGTAAACCTAGATCAAAGTCATAGATCACCCCTTTCCCTGACCCAGTTTGGAGTAATGTCTCCACCACCCCAACCCCCACCTTCAAAAACTGGACGAATGCCCTTGTTCTCATTATCACCAAATGAGCTACTGACTTTAGCTTAGGTAACTTTGACACTGAGTCTGGGTGATACCCCTTTCTATGACTACTTGAAGTCTGAGAGAAGACTTCTGCTCATGCCTCCCCACAGTGCCAAGCTTGGGAATCTGCCCAAAGATAGTACTAAGCCCATGGTATTGTATTGGGCACCTCCTGAAGTCTCGGCACTCACTGTTCACAAGCTGGAATCTCTCTTGGGCATGAAGCTGACTTAGAGCTCATTTGTGAAGGACTCTGCCAAGATATCCCGCCCTAGTCACTGACAGGATAAACTTGGGGAAAAAAGACTTGGGTCCTAGACTCCTAGAAGGCACAGCCCAGGTGAGTATAAGTCATCACATGAGATGAATGGCAGATTTAGTTAGAGGAACTGCTTCAAATACTGATTTTTACCACAGACTTTGTGCATGACCAAAGTTATGCTTAACAAAGTCAGATTAAGTCATCTTGGCAAAGACTTTGTTTCAACTCTTTCATCATCTCTTACTTTCTTCATTTGTAAAATGAGATGATTGGTCCAGACATATGACAGGCCTCTTAAAATCCCTTCTAGATTTAAAACTATGTTCCTCTGAGGAATCATGTGACCTAGAGGACCAAGAGTGGAAAAACTATGCTAGGAAACCTTCTGAGACTCAGGTCCTGACAACAGGAAGGCTAAAATCCAATTTTTCTTGGTCTCACCCAGAGACATCTAAAGTACGAAGGAGAGATTCCAATGCCAAGCAGCTGCCAGAGTCCTCAGAAGACAGCCTGCCCTGGCCAATGACACCCCAAACCAAATCACTATGTTTTTGGGAGATTAATCCTGGAAACGTAGATGGGGAAGAAAACGGTACACACAAGACAACAGAATTTGTTTTAAACTCTTTATTTATAAAAAAGTACATTTTTTTTCCTCAGTACATTTTTACCCATAATTTTTTTTTTAACAAAGGGGGAACAAATATCCCAATAGTCAGAATTGGGAATCTGGCGGGCCCATCCCCTGGTAATGCTTCACTCAACCAAAGAAATAAGGGGGAGAAAGGGAGGGAAGAAAAGGCAGCTCATTACAATCTTGGGCAAGGAAGGGCCTTCTCCTTGATTTTTTCTTTTTAAAAAAAAGCAACAGTAACATCAACAACACAAGAACTCCACTTAAAACACATGTCCTCACTCGACTCTCCTGGGTTTCCCATTTGAGCCATCAATAGTAAGGAATTCAAACTTAGGCTCTTACGAGTTTCATTTAGTCCAACTTGCTACTCAGCTCCTAGATGCTGGGGAGTAGAGGGAGGGGTTGGGGGTGGGAAGGAAGAAGATACTTTCTCCCTATTGGTTCCATGGGGCCAGGAAAGACCGACTAGCTACCAAGACCTCATTCACATGCAAATGTCCTTACTCTGATTGGATGGGATATCAGGGGAAGCTGGACTGGAGATGACATAAAGGATTCCCAGGATCATCAAACCAAAGGGACTTTCCACATCCCTCATCTCTCTCTCCAGCCCCTGACAATGCTTTGAGAAAAGGTCAGGATCTGACCATCCTCCCTCCTTTCCATGTATTCTTAGGACACGGTCATCTCACTGGGAGCATTCATCTGACCCCTTTGCTACTCTTGGTCCTCGGCCCACCCCTCTTCTTCCCCAGCAATAGCGTTATTAGCAACCTGGTTCCCAGTTGGGACAATTATTGCACATATGACTTGGGCAGGGGGCGGGAAGCAGAGAGTAGCAGTGACTGGGCTATTGGGACCCCTTTTTCTCCCACTGCCCTTGTGGAACTTGGTCACTTTTTGATTTAAAATCAGAAAGGCACTCCCCCTATAGTGCTTCATTCAAGCAAGATCAAGCCCACCCCTCTTGGAGTGTGTGTGTGTGTGTGTGTGTGTGTGTGTGTGTGTGGGCACGTGCTGTATAAGCTGCCCCTGTCTGAGCATGTATACAACTGGTCATGTGTCTACATACCTACACATGTGATATGGATATGTATATCTACATGTGTCTGTGTGTGGCATGTCAACACAAGTATTAAGTGTCTGCCTATGTTTGTATGTAGCTGCTTTGGGGTCTGATAAAGGGGAGGGAAGTTCAGATGGGCTATTTGGTGGAATGAGACTGAATTCAAAATCTGCTAATTAAATACAGTAAGGAAAAGCAATGGACAGCATGGGGATGTCATTGCAAGAGGCCAAAAGGAAACAGCTAGTGTGGCTGTTGTACCAGTCATCCCCAATTCACTTCACTTCCTGCAAAGGCAGCCTTGGCTGAAGCACAGCTCACTTTGTGGGGATGGGGGAAAAGCCCTAGCAGCTGGCTAGCAAGCCCAATTCTCACTGTATTTCTGCTGTCTATCCTTCCTGATTGGCTAGTGCATACAGTGGCATTGGGCATCTCTCGTGCGAGGTGGCATAGCCCACCATAACAGCCAAAGAGTGTACCAGAAGGGGAGCTGGTCTCACCCTAGCACCCTGCCTGGTCCTCGTCCATCTGAGAATAACCAAAGAAACAATGCCAATCTTCATGTCTACTGGGGAGTTCCTGGCACAGAGTCCAAGAGGACTCAAGGAGATGGCCACCCCAGTATCCTGTCCTCTCTAAGGCTGTAGCAGTGGGCCACCTGGGGAACAGCTCCTGGGTCCAGGGGATGAGGATGCCAACTTGACACACCCCTTATGTGCTCTGTTGTGCTTTACTTTGGGAGAGGGAGGAGCACAGGAAGGGGGAGGAAATAAGGTGAGAATCAACAGGGTTTGGTGAGACACTGTATATCAGTGGGTAGAAAGGGCAAGGAGAGCCATTTGACTCTAGGATTCCAGATGTCAGATTGGGAAAACAGGGTTGAGAGTAGACTGGGGTGGAGGAATTAAGGGCAAAGGAATACTTCTAGCAGGTCACTGGCCCTGGCTCCTCTCTGGGTAGAACAAACAGACAAAGATGGTCACTAAAGAGGATGTGAAGTGAGGAGGTCCAAGGGTGGCAGGGTATAATAAAGAAAGAATCCCCTGCTCTTTGCGGGGTAGGAGTGGAGAGGAGGGGAGAGTACTACTAATACTGCTGGGGAGACAGCATCTGGGTGGGACTCTCTAGATCCAGTTCCAGAGCTGTTCCTGACCTTGCCATGGTTGAAGAGGTCTCAGGATTACCCTGACCCATCTTCCCCAATACCAGGCTTGCAAGAGAAGGAAGGGCCAGCCATGGGGTTGACATGGCTTGAGACTTCTGCTACATGGCTACTGGGCTGCTCACTGGGAGGTTAGGACAGGGTTCTTCTAGTGGTCAAGGGCTTTGGACTAGGGTCACTGCTCAGCTAAGTACAGGCTGGTTGAAGGGATCAGAAGTTGGCTGGGAAGCTCAATCATGTTCAGAGATGGTGGGATGAGAGCAGGACCAGGGCGAAGAGGGTGAAGGGGGTCTCTGTCAAATAGCAGCACCTGGGTGAGAGGACGGTTTTCTGTGTAGTATCATAGGATCCTAAGATTTAGAGCAAGAAGAATTCATCAAGCTTTTTTACAGGTGAGGACACTAAGGCCCAGCTAAAGGTTACTTGGGTTTCTACAGTGGCATCTGGTGTAGGAGACGTAAGCAACTGGGAAGGGGTTTCCTGAATGCATGGTCTCCAGGATGCCACCCCCAAAAAACCCCACAATTGCCTATCATTCCATAGAACCACTCTCTCTAGTTATGGCCCTTAGTTAGATCAAGTGGGACCCAGAACTCTGACTAGGGGTGGGAACTGTTGGTCAGTTTCATTTTCAATCTTCACCCCCTGACACCTGTCTCTGGTGCCCTTTGTGGGAAGGGACATGACTGTCAGAAGCATGGGGGAAGAGCCAATTCTCTACTGGGTTTTCTCTTCCCATGCTCATCACTCCAAATTTAGGGACAGGGCAAGCTGTTGAAAAGTCCCCCTTAACTGTGAGGGCTGAGGGGATTGAGGCACTTTGAACTTGGAGGGGAGACAGAGGAAGGAGGGAATTCCCTCTGTGCTGAGCCCTTTCTCTCTTTCCATTTACAGGTAGGAAAACTAGGGAGCCAGGGATGCCTTCTCCATGATCCTCCTTTGGTAGAAGGACATGATGAAGTCTTAATAGGGCAGGAAGGAGGACAGTGGAGGTGCTGAATAGAAGAGTAACTCTCTGGGACTCAAACTCAAGGAGCCATTTGTTCCCTTGCTCTTTTTATTAAACTTTGCTACTTTATTGATAGAGTTGCAGATTGTATATCATCAGTCTATACTCTTCTGAGTTTCATATAGTTTCCTATATAAGACTTTTTGATAATTATTCTCTCCACTCGCTACACACACAGGCACGCACGCATGCACACAGCCTTTCTTCACTTTTAACTCCCTAAATAATTTCATTCCATACTGAAAGACCCTGGGGCTGCCACCTCTGAAGATCTGAGGAGCTGGAGTTGGACTTGACTGTACGTGGGGGATAGCAAGAAAGAAAACCAAGATAAATCAGCACCTTAGACAGTAGGATGGGCTGGGAGCAAGACACAAAGGTCTTGGAATTTGAGTGTAGGCTGGACTAGACAGGTGGCCCCAGATAAAGGTATTATCTGATCTGATCACATTCAGATATTAGTTTCCCTGAGAGGCTCTTTTCCCCAACTCATGCAGCTGGGGAATATCCTCAGTTTTTTGGGGGAAGGAACAGAGAAGTGGCCACACCCTAGGCAGTGCCCACCTGGAGTGAAGCTCATGACTGAGGGTAATAGATATGGTGCTCCTGTAAAGAACAGGGGACCTCAGAGAAGAAATCACACGGGTAGGGGTGTGTGTGTGTGTGTCTGTCTGTGTGTGTGTGTGTGTGTGTGTGTTGGAGTCTAAGAGAGGAATCAAATCATGGCTAACCTAACCCTTTGTTAGGCAGTGAGGAAAAAAAATGCAAAATATAATGTGACCAGTGTAGGCTGCACATCATCAGGTCTAGAAGTCAACAACCCACATTTTTTCTTACTTAGACGGTATTCCTTGACGCAACTGTATAATCCCATCACTTTGCTTCCATTAATCCTTCATCCCTTCCATCTGGGATGAGTTAGGGTGGTCTATAATCATCCAATCACTCTAGCTAAATCATGGTAGGTTCACCCAACCAAGGAAGAGGGAACAGCATTGGGGAGGGAGGGGTGGATTCAGTTTCCTCCATGGCAACCCTCCCCCTCCATAAAGAAAAAAAATGAAGACAACATATAAACAAATTCCAGTGTTTGGGGACAGGGGATGAGGGGGGAGGGAGATGGCTGGATGCCATTGCCCCCTCATACCCCAGGGTCAAGAAACACAACAAGACATGAACAGGCTCCATATACACGGGGCAGATAGTAGTCAAAGGAAAGTACAGGAACACCAAAGCCACAGTCGAACACAACACCACAGGAAGTGGGGGTAAGGGGTGAAGGAGGGGGCAGGAAGTGGAAGGCAGTCATCCAGGAAAGAGATAAAAAATAAAGTAGCCCCCTGCCCCAGCTTGATCTTTCCCCCATATACCTTGAGAGTGTAGGGGGGCTTCAAGGTGGGGCACTTGAGTCTCTGTTGAGCTCCTCGGGGACCTGGGGGCTGGGGTCGTGCGGGTGAAGGGGGAAAGGAGCGGGCATAGAGGTGGGGCTACACGTACCACTCTTTCTTGGAAATGAAAGACCCGTCATTCTGAGAAACCATGTTCTCAGCCAAGTCCAGCTGCTCAGGGTCATACTGGTAGCCAAGAGTCCGGTCCCCATAACCGTCAGATCGGGCCTCAGCCTCGTCCACGGTGAAGTAGGGCCGCTTGACGTCCTCATCAAACTTGGGGTGTGGGGGCCCGACCTTCCTCTCCCCCCCACCCACATCCTCCTCTTCTTCCTCATAGCTGCTCCCCCCCAGTGGCCCAGCCTTCTTCTCATCATCTGAGTCGTCGGGGTACTGGAGGTTCTGGGCCATGGGTGGGTGGTGTTGTGGAATGCCCGCCTTGCTATAACCATTGCCGTAGACATGCTTCTTGGTACTGTAGTCCCCCTTGAAGGTGTGTCGGCGCCGGCGGAAGTAGACCACAAGCACCAACGCCACAAACAGCACCAGGATGATGCCCCCCACCACGCCCCCAATGATGGGCGTGGGGACGCTGGACCCAGATCGCTTGTCGTGTTCGGTTGGAGACGGGGTGTAGGGGAACTCTGGGTAAGGAAAAGACATGGAAGGGGGACAGAGTCAGTCTCTTTCTGCCTCTCCGGGCTGCTGGGGGAAGGACTGGGGTGGGAGGTGGGAGCATAGGTGAGGGAAAAGCCAGGGAGTGGGAGCTGGGGTGGGGAAATAGTACCCCAAGAATGTGGCTTCCCATAGCTTAGCCTGGTGACCCTGTGTTTCCCCCATTCCTGAAATGGAGGGATCTTGGGGTTCTAAAACCTGTTAACTTCCTGTCCTCCACCAAATCCCAAGCCCTACTGGGTAATTTATAACCAGAGTAGGAGAGAGATGCCTACAGCATCTTTGAGCAACACTTGCTAATTCCTCAGAAACAATGCCAGCTCAATTCCCTAGCCTGAGCCTTACCTACAAACCCAAATTCCTATTTTCTCAGAACCTGATGTGTTTTAGAGAATGCTGCTTCCTCCCATGTGTATATTTTTATATAACTATCTTTGTGAGAACAGACTGTGTACCAGACACTGTGGCTAGCCCTTTCTATGGCTTTGAAGACGACTGGTCTGGAGAGGCACTAGCAGGTGCCAGGCCACTCTCTGGGTCAGGGGAGAAGGGATCCTCGGGTGTTAAGATATCAGACTGAGTCTGTACCCGTGCCAATGACCTAGGGAAGAAGGTAGGGCAGGAGTGGGGGCAATAGATGCCAATGTACAGAAGCCCAAGCTGGACACCTCTGGCTCTCTTGATGAAGGTTTGCCCAGATCAGATGGTGCTGAGCAACCAGGCAGTTATAACAGACAAGCGTGATTTTGGAGCGGGGATAGACAAAGCAAGAAAGGAGTTTGCATTAGAAGGTGGAAAGAGGTGCTTGTGCACAGAAAGAAGTGTGTCTGGTCGCAGGGCATGCATGGGGATACTAGTTCAGGCACCAGCTACCTGAATAGAAGAAGCTGCACCCTAGATCAGAACTCCTTGAAAGAAAGGAAACATGGAAAAGTGACACAAGTGAGTGCTGAGCACATAGAAGTTTCACAGAAATCAGGGCCAATACGGCACATGTATAACACATGGACGTGTATAAAAACGTATTTGTACATGTACTCCCACAGCACAATCTCAGAGATAGTGGGGAAGTCGAGTGTCAAACTCACTTTATTATAGTATTTCAAGCTTCTAGCACATGGAGATCACCTAACCGGGAGGAAACTGAAGCCCACAGAGATGCCATGTTGTGTGACTACGGACAAATCTAGCCTTCTTTTCAGGCCGTAGTTTCTCAACTGGAAATTGAGGGGGTTGGATTGGACAAGCTCTATGGTTCATAACCTTCCATACTAACTTATCTTAGAGGTGGAAGGAACCTCATGAGTCATCTAGTCAAAAGTTCTGCTTTTATAGATGAGAAACCTGAAGCCCATAGATGTTAAGTCACTTGCCCAGGGTCAGACAATTCATTCAAAGCAGAGATGAGGTTGGAACAGACACACCTTGGGTCCAAATGCAGTATTCTTTCCACTATCATGACCGGATTGCATAGTTCAGTACACTTATAAGGCAGCTTACATGTTGGAAAATTGGAATTTCTGGTAGGCAAACATCCCTGGGGAGTTTATATTTATTTTTCCCATGTTGGTCAAAGTGGTAAGGAAGAGGGCATAGATGTGTATGGGAAAAAGAAAATATCTGAGATAAAGACAGGGATGATGTGCATATTGCAAAAATACACTGGTCCACAGGACAAAAATACCAACAAAAACCTGCATGTACCTCCTTGGCCCCAAGACATTCCTTTCTATTCTTAGGCTGATCATATTATAAGAGAGGTCATAAGAAGGAGAAGGAACAGAAGACAGGTGGAGCTAGTCCACTGAGAGGGATGTCTGCTATAGGGCAAATGGAGACCCAATAGCTGGCTATCTACAGGCACTGTCCAAACACAGACCACCTCCCCAACCCCACCCTGCAATCCCCCTTCCCTCATCCCAACCCCACTCTGCCTAGCTTGTTCCTCTCCAGTTGAGGCTGAGGGAGGGTTACACTCTAACAGATGGAAACAGCTGGTGCCTTTGGTTGGCTGGGGTTGAGGATGGGGGAAGGAAAGCTCACAGAATCCCAGAGGGAGAGTGTCTGTACTGAAGGTCTAGGCAGAGTGATGGGAAGGGGCTGAAGGAGGAGGAGAGATAGAGAGGTAGAACAAGGGACTAGAGAGAGGGAGGGAAAAACTGGGGAAAGGGAGAGATAGCAGGAGGAGGGAGGGAGAGAAAAGGGGGAAGGGAAAGAGAGAAGCGAGACAGACAGAAAGATGGAGAGGGGGAGGGAGAGAAAGAGGGAGGGAAAGAGAAAGGAAAGAAGGGAAGAGATGAAGAAGAGAGAGAAAGAAAGATGAGGTAATGAGTAGTGATGGAGTCACCGGCTCATGTCCAGGATGTAGAGCAGTGGTTCATTGCAGTTGCATTACATAGGATAGTGAACAAAGCCGGTAACAAATGCTCCTTAATTCCTCTTTCCCAACCCCTTACTGGGTCACCCTTTGATATGGTTCCATTGTGGACAAGTGACTGAATATGCTCATGTTTAAAGTTAGACAGTTAGAGACTTTTCAGTCTGACCTCCTCACCAAGCCCCATTTACAGATGAATCCCCAAGACAAGAAGATAATACATAGACAAGAGTCGGGTCTTGAACCCAGGCCCCCTGACTCCAGTGCTTTTTTCCCATTGTGCCACAGAAGGTGCAGGGACAATGAGACTTAGAGAAAAATGGAGTGTGAGAGAGGAAGCTGGGGGGGAGAAGGCATTCAAGAGGGACAGGGTCAAAGGCTGCAGGTCTAAAAAGGGGTCACAGCAAGGTAGACCTGGTGGCCATTCCTAGCACCACCACTGGGTGGCTCCTGAGACCTGTGCTGGCCTCAGTAGGCCTCGTGCAGAGTAAAGAGAAAACCCAGGTCATGGGGGGCTAAGTTTTGGGGTCTTAAGCTTTGAGGGTGGAGAGAGAGAATAGGTATCTGTATCCAGGTTTCAGGCCACTAGCACTTCTGTCACCTTTCTCTATTATACAGAACAGAGCAGGTACCACTGCAGACTCTAGGTGTCTCTGGCCCCTGAGGTTGGGGTGCCGGGTACTGGAAGCAGCCTTTCCCCCTCCTTTGCCTTCCCAGCATTTCAGTGAGGGTACACATACATTTCCCACATACCCTGGTCTTACTACTGACTCTTCTCATAGCAGAGAGAGAAACAGGGAAGATGAAATTCCTTGCCCCAGCTCAGTCTCAATAGTAGAAAAGGCACCAGTCAGAAGACCTGAATTTTAGCCCCACCTGTGCTAATGTTAGCTGAGCAGCCTTGGGAAAGTTGATTAACCTCTCTGAAACTGGTTCCTTGTCTGTAAAATGTGGGAATAACATCCGTTGGTCCTTCCTAGCTCTAGCTTCCTAGCTCATTTCCCGATGAGTTCTTACCACATGGGAATGACTTCAGACATTTTGTAGATCAAATAATAATCTCCTAGAAAGCATCTCTGATGAGGAAAGGCAACGGTGACAGGAGCCCCACTTACATGACCTACTATTCTCAGGGAAAACTGCCAACACTTGAGATGTAGTTGTCCCTCTGTTTGGAACCCTACAGTCAGCTCCTTGGAACACTAGTCTGCCTGTCCCCTGTTATGGTCTCATGCCTCTCTCCTAGTTTCCCTTAGCTTCCTTCATCCGGCTTAGTTCCCCATCCCATTTATAACCCTACCTGTTTTATCAGATTGTACACCTGCTCACCACCTGGAAGGGGAGGACTTTTTATGTGGGGCCACAGAGGCAGGTGACAGTAATCCAAGCTCCTCCTAGACTAACCTCCAGAACCCCTTTTCTACCTGGACCGCCACCATTTTCCCTCAACATCTGAATTTCCTCCTCCTCATTCATTCAAGAAACATCTACTGAGTGCTTACTGTGTTATGTGAAGGGCATAACACCAGAAACTCTGAGTGAAGGCAAGAAATAAAAGATGGTCCCTGACCTTAGGTTGCTTACAGTCTAGTGAAGGAGACAGGACATACATATATTGCTGCTGAAACTAATATATGGTGTTTTACTATGAGATCCTATACCCAAACTCATGGCCTTCTGACTCTATGTGCAGAGCTCTTTCTACACCATGCTTGGTAGGGATACAGACAAATCACTTCCCTCTCCAGGCCTCAGTTTCCTCATTTGTCAAATAAAGGGATTGATCTGGAGGAGCTCCAAGTCCCTTGAGAACAAATCTATGGGCATACCACAGGCATAGTGAATGCTGCAGACAATGAGTTCAGAGGCAGGAGAGGTCTCTGTGGTTTTGGGGTATACAAAGAATTCTTTGGGAGGGAGGTAGCCCTTGAAGGAGGACTTGTATAGTCAAAAGATGGACAAATTCCAGGTGTAGGACATCAACCATCATTCCACTGGGAAAACTCTCCTGTCCTGCTGAGGTCTTGGGGGCTTTTCCCTGCCTTTGTCTCCATCCTGTTTCCACTGCTGGCTCCTTTCTTTCTTCCTGTTCACGAACTTGCTTTAGCCCTTGGTCCTCTGTTCCTCATGGTCTCTCTGCTTTCCCTTAGCAAATTCTTTCAACTAATATGTTTATCCACCAGTTGTACGTCCCTTCATCCCTTACTTCTTAATCAAGCTCCCACCCTGCACCTGCTGTTGCCTGGATGCTACAGAGACTGATAATGCCTTACTGTACCCCCAAACCCTAAGTATCCAAAGACTTATGGTCTTCCCTCAGAAATTAGCTTCTCCTATCAGCTCCTCCCTTTTCCAGTACTACCACCTATCCCAGAAGAGGCTCAAAATTACATCCATTCTTAAGAATGGACGGACAGGATTTCACATCAAAGATTCTGGGTTTAAAACCTGCTTTGGGGGCAGCTAGGTGACAGAGAGCTCTTTGCCTGGGGTCAGGCGTTTAAATTCAGCCTCAGACACTTAAGTAGCGGTGTGACCCTGGGCAGATCACTTAACTCTAATCACCTCTCCCTTTCCTTCCTCCCCTCCCAAAAGAAACCTGTTTCAGTTACTTTCAGTTACTTACTGCCTGAGTTGCTTTGGCAAACAAAGTCCCCTTTTCTCTTTAGGTTGGGAGAGATGGAAGGTCCCAGTTCTAGATCCCATGACTTCAGCTCCTCTATACCACCTGTCACCCAGTCCTGTTGATTCTTTCTTTGTAATAACTCTCCTTTCAGTCTCTCTTACTCAAGTCTCTTCCCTACCCCCAACCTAAGCCCAAGGTGCACTGGACGGAAAGCTTCAGTTTGATTACTTGCTAGCTGTACAATCAAGTTGTTTAAACTCCCCGAGTTTCCTTTTTTCTTATGTATAGAATGGTGACAATAATGCAGGTGTTATCTGTCTCAGAGGACTGTGGTGAGGAAAGCACTTTATGAAAACCCCAAATAGCTTCATCAGTGTGACTGCTGCCAGGTTCACCTCACTCATGGGGCAATTTTGGTTTACCATTCCTTTGCTTGAAAACCTTCGGTGGCTTGAAACTGCCTAGAAGAAAAAGTCAGCCGGGCATTCAAAGTCCTTCATAATTCAATTCAACAAACATTTATTAAGTTTATTACTAAGTGCAAGGCACTGGTACCACCTTAGCTACCCAGCTTCCATCTCCCCAAATCCCAAATATAAACCTTTGGCCATAGACCAGTCAAGATCCTCATTGTCCATAAAATAGGCCAAACTTTCACTCCTCTATTCCCCACCAAGAGTACCCTTTCCCCTCTTCTTTACCTTTTGAGATCCCCATTATTCTTCAAGATTTCTTTGGATCCCACCTCCTTTATGTACAATTTCCCTAATCATTCCAGCCTACAATGACTCCCCCTTTCTTGGAACTCCACTAGAAGGTGATCTCTTTGAGGACAGGGATCCTATTTCTGCCTTTCTTACTCATCCTAGTGCCAGACATATAGTAAGTGCTTAATAAATGCTTATTATTAATGATGTTGATGAAAATCATCAGTACTCACTTTGGTGCTAAACTATGCCCTCCCTGAACGGAGTGTAACCGTATCCCATGTGGATATCTAGTCCACATGGGAGGGGGACAATAATGAAACCTTGATGTCTACAATGGAAAGATATAATCACAAGAAAATATGCTGGAAGAGATCCTTAGAGATCTTACCATCCAAGCTCCTTTTGAGATAAAGTCATTGAGACTAAGCAAATGAAAAACCAGTCTAAGGTCACATAGGTGTAGACAGGAACAACAACGTGGGTAGTGCTATACTATAAAATGCTTCAACCTTCTCCAGGCCCCTGTTTCTTTTTAAGTCCTAAAGGGGTAGAAGGAGGGAGGAGCCCTCTTTCCTAAGAATCTTTCAGGCTAAGGAAGGTGGGCCCCTTGTCTAGCTTGATGAACAGCCAGCCTGGAGGCAGGGGGATGGTTTGAATGACTTTTCAGTGAAAGTATTCTGATACTAGGGATCAGAAAGGGGGGAGGAGGAATGAGGGGGGATCTGGCTATGCAGGGGGTGTGGCTTCCTCCGTTCCCTCCCAAACAGAGAAGGCTGTATGCTCAGGAATGAGGCATCCGCCTTTGCTGCTGCCTGACCCGACCCCCACCCCCTCCAGCCCTGCCAGCTGTCACATTCATCCAGTAGTTCCTGTATCAATGCCAGGAGCAAAGCCCGGGGTTGGGGGAGGAGGGGCAGCAGCTGGGAGCAGCTACAGCAGGAACTGAGCTGAGGAAGTATTCCTGCTGGCTGGCTAGAACCCAGGTTACTGCCTCCCTTGATAGGTCCTACAAAGAGGAATCAAAATCTGACTGACAGCTGGAGTGTTGGTGGTTTGTTTGTTTTTTTTTTTTTGGTGGGGTGGGGCAGCGCATGGTTGAAGCATGGGTGGGAAAAGAGCTGGGTTTAAAGCTCAAGGTAGATGGTCTAAGCTTCATAGTTGAGCTAAGTCCAGTGTCAAAAGAAGGATTGGGCTTATTTCTTGGATCCAGTGATGGAAATGCTGTGCTAAAAAGCTAGAGGCTAGCTAGAGTGAACTAGGGAGAAACTACATTTCCCAGCATGCGGTGGCGATGGAGGGCTCAATCTCTCAGAAGTCATTCCCCTCATCCAGTTGCTGCAGCTGTGGTGCCCATGTCCTGCCATCAGGAGGAAGGTGGGAGGGACACAGAGCCCAGCCAAACCAGCGGTGAGAATTAAACCACCCTCGAAGGACTCGATACGCATGTTCAGATATAAACTCTCCCACAGGACCTGCACCTTTACAGACTCCTATTTGCTCACACCCAAACTCACAATTCCTAGCACACATGGATGCAAAGACAGTAATAATCACGTACATACTTCTCATCAAGCAGAACCTGCAGCGCTTTCCTTGAAGAGCTCAAAACCTCATATACCTTATTTTCTCTTAACCCCAATAGAATATTTTCCATTTGGAAAATATCCGTTCATTTAAATTTTCTTAAAAAGCCTCCTAGAATTCTTCTAAGCAACATGATTAATGTGAAAATGTGTTTAATAGGAATGTATGCATAGAGCCCATATAAGATTGCATGTCATCTTGGGGAGGGAGGGGGAGAAAATTTGGAACTTATGGAAGTGATTGTTGAAAACTGAAAATAAATGGATAAATATGGGAAAAAATAAAAGAAGAAAAATAAGGTTGTTTTTTTTTAAAGCCTTCTGAATGGGGAAAGAAACTTTATGTGTGGAGGAAGTGGGAGGAATTACTCCTTAGGGGACAGATCTAGGGTCATGGGATGGGCCTCTCTGGATATCAGTGGTCTCTTAGCCTTGTTGATTAAAAAGTATATGACAGGGGAGGTGAAAAAGCTGGAGAATACTCTCCCTTCCTCACCTTCAGCCCTCTGTTTGCTAAGACCTTGTGTCTTTCACTAGTTTTACTTTAGGCTGATCAAATCCAAAAGATCCCATACCATTGTGACCCTCATTCATATCTCCAGCTGGGGAAGGAGAATGTAGAATTAAAGTGGGGGCAGAGCATTTGTGATTGCTCTGGGACCACTTAGGAGTGAAAGTCTTAGAATTACCATCTGTCACCCACTAGGGTCTCTGAGATAAGATTTCCCCTAAAGTTCCTTGGAAGGAGGTGATGAGAGAGGACTAACCAATTTACCTGGGGGTAGAGGCATCACTGGGCCTGAGTTCTTTCTTATCAGTTAAAATGAGGGAATTGCAATATCTGTGGTCCCACCAGCTCTACCCAATGAGTCTTTGATCTATGTTCCAGTCTGAATAAATATAATCCCCACTATCCATCTCCACAACTTTGCTATGTGCTTCACCTTCTATGTCTTATCTTCTGCAATTTTATGTAATTAACCACAACCCTTGACAGGAGAAGGGAGCATGTATGTGTCTCTGTATGTGTTCTTGGCCACAAGGACACATATTCAGATTCCAGAGTGGGGAGAAACTGGGTACAGGGCCATTAAGTGGAAGCATGTTGGTATGTGCTCACACATGCTAATGTGTAGCATCTGTGCCTGTGAACATGCTATGGTTATCTATGCTTTTTCATACATGTTCCCTTCAGCCTAATTCACCACATGCAATCTCTTCTCCCCTTTCACTACTCTAACCACATCACAGTTCCCCATACAGACTTATCCCATCCACCTCCCCAGGAGAGGCAGGCAAAGCTGTTACCAAGACGGATGGCCAGAATGAAATATTAAATTTCCACTTATCCATCTCCTTCTGGACAACTCCCCAGCCCAAGAGGGTGGCCAGGGCCCTCTAGCCCTAGAGAATGAATGTCCAGGTCACTGGGTAGGGGTTAGAGTGAATGACTTTCCTTAGAGGGAGAGCTGGCTTTTCTCCACCTAGGGTAGCCAGTGTGGCAGGTGCAGTCCTGTTTGTGGCAAACAGCTCTGGGAAGAGGTTTTTGTGGTCGGCTGACAAACCTGAAATTGCTTTCGAGCCCAGGAACAAATGTCCCTGTAATGGCTCAGCATGACCGGCTGAGTCCTCTTGAGTGGGGGCCTAATCAGCCCTTGGGGAGAGCTGGATAAACAGATCCTGAGCTCATGAATGATTCAATGAGCTTCAGCTTCCCCTCAGCTTGGACTAACTAGGCAGCCAACAATCCTGTCACCCTTCACTAAGTCCCCAGACTGCACCCTTGGGGGCTGGGGGAAGAGATCTGCCTTGCTTACCCCTCCCCACCGTGATGCCTTCAAAGCACCCCATTTCCCATTAATGTCAGGGAAGTTGTGTTGTCTCCTGGCCAACTTTTCCCCGGCGTCGGTGACCCAATTATGGGCATACCCCTCTTCATCAGGATCACCGACGGTATTGTCATTACCACGATCAAGGTTGTCATCTCCTCTGCCATCAACCGACACAACCATTACTTCCATCATCTCTGTGAACAGCGAGATGTTTCTCCTCCTCTTCCCCCACCCAAGTGCCACAAACCATTCACCCCTCCCCCCACCAACTCCCACTCCAGCAAAGCACCATCAGTCCCCCTACAACCACCATCACCAAGACAACCAACACAATTCCATTAACTGACATCTGGTCAGGTGGTGTTCTACTTATAATTCCTCCCTATTGTCCTCCTTGTTCCCTCTTCTCTCATCCATTCAAAGACAAAGTCTTTTATCCTGACTTTAGGACCCTTTCCCTATTTCTCTTTTCTCTAGGTCCAGGGTTAAATTTTGCAGGTAATACACCAACTTCTATAAGCCTCCATGGGCCTCTTACAACTTTGAGAGAAGCAAGAAACCAAATACTCCCCTAAGCTTCTGAAGTTGTACAGCCAAAGCTACTTCCATGAGAGTTGTGGGTCCTGATGTTGTATTTATCCCATGGTGAAGGGAAAATGGAATGATAGTGAAATAAGAAGTGGGTCTGAGCTCAAGTCACAGGACTGTTGGGTCTCCTCTATTCACCTCAACCATGCTCACTGATCTCCGTGTAGGCAGTTTCTCCAGAGGTACCAACAGAAGATTAAATAGAAAGGAAAAATCTCTCCTTTGGAAATTAAGGACAAGAATCTCCCTAGTGCCAGGAGAAAAGATCTCTTGTTGGAAAAAGTCCTTGTTGATCTCATCAAAAGTTCCTCTTTTCTAGGGATAAGTACTTCTTCACCTTCCAGACCTACTCACACATAGCTCTTGACCTCTTGTTTGGAGATAAAGGAAAGTGAGGTTTTGCCCTGTCCCTTCTGTCCTCTCTGTAGCTGGGAACAGTATCCACTAAGGTCCTAGACTTCTCTTGCTTCTATCTCCCATTTTTCTAGGGTCAAACAGCCTGATGTAGGCATGGGGTAGTGATTTCTCTGGTGCAGGAGGATAGAAAGATACTCATGGGGATAAAGGAGAGAGAGAGAGAGAGAGAGAGAAGGCCCCAAGGACATAGCAGGTCTCTGATCACACTGGGGATAGTTCCAGGGGTTCTTTTGTTGCCTATGAAACAGATCTGCCCACAAAGAAGCTCCCCACCAAATGCTGACAACATAGCATCACTGCTCAGAGATAATTAGTCCTTGAGGTATCACTGCCAGAGTATAACTTTGCCCCATCACCCTGTATTAAAAAATTTTACCTACCAAAATCCCCAGGGACAATCCTGTCCTGGGATGCTTTGCTGGATCACTTCTTCTAACTACTAAAACCATTCTAGTGCAGCCTTTCTTATCTGTGACCACTACATTATTTTTATTCCATCAACTCAAGACAAAACTTACTTTCTTGATTAGCAACTGTGTGGCATCACTTCCTACCTGGAACGCAAACTTTCTGATGTCCCTTCTATGCTAATTATTACTTACATAACTCTGGGCAAGTCATTTAACCAGGACCTGAGTTTTCTCCTCTGTAAAATTACTAGATTATAAACTAGGTGATCTCCAAGGCTATAATCCTATGCTCTTTGCTTTCTCTCAACTGACCATACATAGCCTAACCATCTGATCGAAACAACCAAAGCCAGATACTACCATTCACCTGGTAGCAGCTGCCAGAATTGTGGACATGCTGCCGATAAGAAAAAAGGACCCTTTATAAATCTGGCTGCGCAGCCCAGAACTAGCTAAGAGGATGGTTGACATCACACATAGGCTTTCTCTCAGCAAGACCTATATGGAAATTCTAAATACCAGAACTTTGCCCTAGTAACTCATCCCAAAAGAACAAATGATTCTTCTTCTCCACCTGTCTTTCCTCCTCCAGCCTCCTTCACTATGCTTGATACTTCCTCTCCCATCACTGACCTCAATCAAGCACAGAAGAAAGACAGCAGAGCGGGATTCATCAGAGCCCAGGGTTCAAGAGAGAGAGCGCATAAGCAAAGATAGACAATAACCCCATCTGTAGATCCAAGGTCCTAAGGCTCAGACCAAGCCTAGGGAACAAGCCATGCTGCCTCAGAAAGAGGGCCAGAAGAGGAGAGAGGTAGGCATGGGGAAGGTGGGGGTGGGGAACAGTCATAAGCTTCCTACCTGTGATATTGACCTCTACCATGCCTGAACGTGTGCCAATGGGATTGGTAGCTTCACATATGTAGGTCCCAGACAGACTATAGGTCACAGGCCCTTTGAAGAACAGGGTCTTGTTTTGGGTGTCCATACTTGAGGGGAGAGTGCCATTCAAGCTGCAAGGGAAGGGATAAAGTGATCATTCCTCCTACCTTCCCATCATGAGAAATGTTTTCTTTCCACCCCCTTGACAGATCATGTCATATCTTTCCCTCAACCCTAATTAATCTCACTTGGTGCCAGCTGAGAATAGAGGATGGCCCATAGAAGACACTCAATAAGTGTCTGTAGAGTTAAATTGTTGTATTATCCCAATATGTAGCTACAACCAGCTATTTCCAAAATCAGTTTTCCAATTTTTTGGTTTTTTTACATGTCGATTTGTCCTATATCTCAGAGGGTGCCTCCTAAGGACAAGGATGATGTTTCTTCCGGTACTCTGGGTGGTGATGCAGAGTGAAGCTGGGGATGCTATCTCTTCCTTTGGTTACAGAGATAATTTTGGGAAGCATGACATGCTTATCCAAGGTAAATGGTACTATTACGTATCATTTTCCTTGAGATGATTGAACATGACTGCTTTTGTGCCTTTTTATATTGCTTCTTATAGTCATCTCTGACAGGACTGTGTTCACCCTTCTACTTACTTCTAACTACACCTGTCTAGCTTCTCTCTCCCACTAGCTTGACCCTATTTCTCAGGCTTGATCCCTCAGGGATTTCTGCAACTAAATCTGAGGTTGGGATGGCCAGAACCTTGGGATGAAGTGGGAGAGTTCAGGCTAGGAATAGCCTGAACCCAGGTGTCTCCTGACCATATCTGTCTCCTTGCACTGCACGTCATGAAGACCAGAAAGGAGGGGGTAGGGTAATTAATCTGGGGAGAGTTGAGGGTTGGGAGTGAAATCCCAGAGAACCCACAAAGTCTGGATCATCCATCCTGTCTCTACCCTTTCCTCCTTCTGTCAGCCTAGGAAAAGTAGTAAGCCCAGGAAAATGCAGCATTCTGACCACTTTTCAAGGCCAGCTTTCTTAGGGATGACTCAAAAAGAAATATTAGGGGTTAGGGCAGTCTGAGTCAAGTTGAATCATTGAACAAAAATGAAAACACATTTGGTATCAAGCAGCAGGGAAACATGATAAAGGAAGCCTATTACAGCATGACTGACTTCACTGGACAAAAGAGAAAAGCGTGAGGTCTCTCTCAGAGTGGTCATCCTTTCTCTGACCCACACCAGGATGATGCTTCTGACTTTTCTTTGAGGGTATGGGGTGGAATAGTGGTGAGAGTATAGATCTGGAGTCAGAAAGGATCTGAGTTTGAATTCCACCTCCAATGCATGCTTGCTGCACAACCATAAACAAAGACTCTTCTCTGAGCCTCTGTTTTCTCATCCCCAGCTCAGAAGATATTTTCAGATTGGAGTGGATGGTCTTAGTAGTCTCCTCCAACTCCTAAAATACTGTGAGTCTGTGAAATCAGATAATATGGGCAAAGCACTTTGTAAACCTTAAAGTACTCTATACTTGTCAGCTATCATTAGTATTAATTACTCCTGTCTCCTTCCATTCCATGGAGTTCAGACAGAAACACTATTATCATATCATTGCTGCTGTCTCCTTCTCTTCATCTTTTCTGATGGAGTTCAGGTAGAAATGGTTCGAGGACAGATCACCACTCTGCAGCTATTCTGTTCTGCTTAATGCTCTGTAGATAATTGTACCAATGGCTAAAATGACTCCTTTTGGTAACTGAACTAGTGTGTGAGGATAAAGGCTCATCCTCTACAGGCTCACAGAAAACATCTTTCAGACATCTCTAAGTAGCACAGAAGGATGGCTTCTACTCCTTATCCTGTTCCCACCTGGTTGAAATTTCTTCTACTTGGTCTCTGTTTTTAAGAGTTTTCTTCTTTGTGGTTTGGAGATTATGAGTATTTGGCACTCCAACCTTTCTTAATAACATTATTCTTCAAGTGTGGTCCCAAAGAAGAAATAGGAGAAGACGCACACCTCTGTAGCTGGAGAGGTTCGTGGTTGTAGTATATCACATGTTTTCAGATATTCTCAATGGATGAATTGATTTTGCTTTTTTTCCTCTCTTGTTTCTTTAAAAAATATTATTTGTTATACAGGAGGATCTCTGGGAAGGAGTAGGGAGAAGGATACTGGGAGTTATTTTAGCAAATCCTCTTCCAGCTGTTTATGTTTATATTACTGATGTTGTTACTAAGACACTACCTGTAGTGATGTGCAGGTAAACTATAATGTGCCCACAATTCACTAAGTTTAATCCGCATTATCATTTTCCTCATCTTTTTCTTAAGTCTAGACAATCAGAAAAACAATAAATGAAACCCTGATTTATAGTACTTGCCCATTTCCAAGGTGTGAATGCTCACACAGAAAATTAGTCCAGAGCACCTGTGTCTACCTGTATGACCTGGGCAGGTAGGTGCTGATAAAAGGAAATATAATAAGTATGTGTGGATAGTGTGGAGGGTTAGACATATTTGTTCCCTATAGATTGGAAAGAAAACATCCCTATCTAGGAGCTGGATCAGGCAAACCATATCAAGCTTCCTGGTTAGAGAAGGAGGAGATTCAGGTGCAAGGTCCAGGTCAAAATGGAGGGGGTCTACCACAGAGGGGGCAGGAATCAAGTCTCCATTACATGGAGACTTTTATATTGGGTTGTTAAGGTTAGGGGTACTAGACAATACTTCTGTCAATGGATTCTGCTTTTGATACTTTATAGCACAATACTCTTTTGTATATGCTTGAAGATTATTCTCCATAATTAATAAGCCCTTACTCATCCTCAAATGAATTCCCTACCTGATTGGAAGAACTCTAAATCTGGGGGTAGTGGTTTTAGTGCTGGCCCGAGGCTGAGGAAAGAGAAATGGGAAATACTTACAGTTTCCATTGGTAGTGGGTGACTGGAGGATTGGCATCACACTGGCAAGTGAGTTTTACATCCATTCGTTTCAGGTACCAGTTTCCATCAAAGCCCTCAATGGTTACCTCAGGTTCATCTGTGGGTTGGGATAGGGGAGGGTGGAGAATGATGGGAGAGTCAGGGAGGATGTGTTGGGGAAAAGAGGGATAGTGAAAAGAGGCAAAATTGAAGGGAACAGTAATGTAGTACAGGAGAGGGAAAAGGGGATGAGAAATGTGGGGAGAGAAATGACATAGACATAATAAGTATAAATAAGGAAATAACAGGTTGATGGGGAGGAAGAGGAATGAGAGAAGGGAAGAGGAGAGAAGGGAGAATAGAAAAGACAAGGAAGAAGAAGGGAGGAGTGGAGAAGGAAAAAGGAGAGTGTGCATATGTATACACACGTACAGAAAGAGAGGACAAAAAGAAAAAAGAGAAAGAAGGAAAATAAGGAGGGTAAAAAAAGTCAAGAGGAGAGAAAAGAGAAGATGGGGAGCAAAAAGAATGAAAGGATAAAAGTCAAGTGCAATGGTGGGGACAGAATTTGGAGTCAAGGAGAAGAGGTAGCAGTTGGTCATTCAAGATCATTTTCACCCATCAGCCTTGAGACTTCTTCCCCCCAAAGCCCCTGCCACCCTTTGTCCCACTCCTCTCCCTTCCCCTGGCTCACACTGCACGTTGAGGATGACACTCTCACTGAACCGGTCCAGTTGGTAGTTGACGACACAAGCCAGAGGCTGCCGATGGGCTTCTCGACTGGGCACTAGGCGGTATCGGCTGATGACTGTCACTGTGCCATTGGGGTGCCGGATCTCCTGGAATTCAGCTTCACCCTTCAGCCGAGTGTCCCATGAAACAGTACTGGGTGGTTTCCCATTGGCTGAGGTACAAGTGGCCACCAGGACCTTTTCTGTCTGTCCACTCCTGGCTGTAAGGGTTTTCTTTGTGCCTTCCATCCAGTTTGTTGGCTTGGCTGTCAGGAAATAAGACAGAACATGATAAAAGCCTCCAAGTCCCTCTCTTTCCTATCCTTTACCCTACTGATTATTCCCCGCAATAATCAGGTAGAGAACATGGAAGAGACAATGTAAGTACAAAGGAAGAAATAATCTGTACTCTTAAGGACTTTTCAATAGGAATCACAACAAAGAGACAAATAAGTATACACAACATAAAGATAAAGAGATTAAATACAAAGTGAATACAAAGTAAGACAATAGAATGATGTTTGGGAGGGAAAGTATGCATCAGATAGGGGAAGTGGAGAAGCTTCATGTGAAACTTCTTGTAACTTGAAGGAAGAGAGGAATTCTCTGAGGCAGAGATGAGGGAGAGGAGCATCCCAGAAACAAGGGTAGTAAGTACAAAGGCATGGAGGTAGGAGAAACTGAGGGAAGGACAGTTTGGCTGGATCAGTGTTTAGAAGGGGAGTAATATCCAACAGTACAAGAGAGATGGGCTAGGTTCAGTCTTGTGAAGGGCATTAAAAGCTCAAGAGAAAGGTTTACATTTGATTTTAGAGGCCACAGAATACCACTAGGGTTGACTGAGTAGGGAAGTGACATGGTCAGACCTGCCCTTAAGAAAAATCACTTTGACTCAAGATGGAAAATGCCATCCATATCCAGAGAAAGAACTAGGGAGTCTGAATGCAGAGCAAAGCAGAACATTTTTACTTTTTTTCTTTCTTGTGGTTTTTGCCTTTTATTCTGATTCTTCCTTCTCAATATGACTAATGTGGAAATGTTCTTTAAAAAAGAGAAAATCACTTTGGCAGAAGTGTATAGGATGGACTCAGGTGGGGAGAGACTTGAGGCAGGGAGAAGCTGTTACCCAAATCTAGGTGAGAGGGGATGAAGGTTGGAAATAAGGTGGTAGCTGGCTGAGCAGAGAGAAGGAGGTGGATGGAAGAGGCGTTGTGGTAGTAAAAAGGTCAAGATTTGGCAAGTGACTGGATGTGAGAGGACAAGCAGCTCAGGACAATGCCAAGGTTAGGATCCTGGGAGACTGGAGTTGGGAGTGCCTTAGACAGAAGGGAGAAGTTTGGGAGAGAGAAGTATTTAGAAATGGAGGGAAAAGAAAATAAGTTTATTTGGAACATGATGAATATGAGGTGTCTTCAGGATATCCAATTTAAAATATCCAGCAGGAAACCATTGATACAATAGTTAAATTCAGGGGAGAGGATACACACACACACACACACACACACACACACACACACAGATAGAGCTATAGATACAGATATATAGATGTGGGAGTCATCTGCAGGGAATTGATATTTAAAATCATGGGAGAGAGGAGTAGCAGCTGGAGAGAGCATTGGCCCTGGAGTGAGGAGAACTTGAGTTAAATCTGACCTCAGACATTAGCTGTGTGACCCTGGGCAAGTCACTTAGCCCTGATTGTCTCCAATAAAGTAAAGTGATAGGGGACAGATGAAACTGATCCCATTGAGAGAGTGTAGAGACGAAGGTCTATCATAGAGAGAGTGTAGGGATGAAGGTCTAGGATAGAACATTTATACTTGTATCCCTTGTGCCTAAGCAGTGTTTGGGCTATAGCAAGTATTTAATATATGCTTGTTGATTGACTGATTGATTGGTGGTATGTGTCAGGCCCTCCAAAGGTCAGGATCTGTTATCTTTGTCTCCTAGTTGTTTTTACTGTAACTCATACAGAGAAGGCTGATAATAGAGCATCATAAATTTAGAATTGGAAGGGTCTTAGGAATCATCTAACCTACCCCCACATTTTGTACTTGAGGGTAACTGAGGTCCAGAAAGGTTACTTGCCTAAAGTCACAGAGGTATTAAGTGTCAGAGCTAGAATTTGAACTTTGGGTTCTCAGATAATGTTATGTAAAGCATTTCATAAATTTAAAAACTCTATACAAATAAATATTCTTGTGGTTTTTGGTAATAAAGATAGCTGTTATTATTGTTTCAATTGTACCTGGTACACGGCTTCCTTCTAAAAGATTCCCAAACCTCGCTTGACTTTCTGGTCCAAGGCTTTGCACCCATCCTAATATGCAGGCCCTTCTGCCCTGCCTTCTAATCTTCCCTCCATGCTCCTGGAGCAGGTCTCTTGACCTTCAAAAACTCCCTGATACGACTCACTGTGGCATTCCCAGGGAACACTTCCTCAGGGTCAGAACAATGGTTCACTAAATTCTATCACTTAATTGTTCCAGAGCTAACTATGTTCCTAATCCTTGTCCAGAGGTACCATGGAAACAGCTTGACCAAGCCTTAAACATATGTAAACCTCAGTACTTAGGCCTGGGACTGTATCTAGTGGTATGGGATAGCATCTATCAGGTTGGCGCAATCAATCCTTATGAGGCCTGGCTCAGATTACTGTGGTCTAGAGGGAAAGTAGAGTATCCTGGGGTCCCAGTCAAAGCTACTTCTCCATCTCTACCCCCCTATAAATGGGAGCAATGTAAGATCTCCTGTAGGCTATTGATCAGGAGACCCATCATGACTGAGGAGAACTTACCTAGAACAGTGAGGTTGAGCTGACTCTCCCTGTTCCCTGTGGGGAAAGTAGCAAACTCGCAGATGTAGACACCTTCATCCTCTAGCTGGAGACGGGAGAGTCGGATGGTACCATCAGTGAAGGATGGCTGGAGAAAGGTCACACGCTCACGGTAGGGAGCCAGCACAGAGACTCCCATATTTGGATTGTAGATGGCCACATTCTGCTTGGAGCCATTGGTGGCTTTTTGCCATGTCATCTGGGTGATCCTCACCGTGGGTAGAGGGTTCGAAAAGCTACAGTGGAGTACCACATCTGTGCCAATGAAGCCGGATACAGTGTCATTCACCTGTACCACTTGAGCTTGCAGACCTGAGAAGGACAAAGAGAGACGGGTCAGGGACACCTGGACAACTCTTCTATTACTCCCTGAATCTTCTTCTAAAGAATAAAAAATTCAAAGAGGAAAGGACTAAAAGTTAGATACTTAGAATTTCTACTCCTGGCTGTCATTAACTTACTGCCAAACCTTATGGATAAAATGATCTAATGGATGTGAAAACACTTCAGGGGAAAAAAAACCCAGGCACCTTCCAAGTATCAGGAATTTTCATGATGGGTCCTTCCCTTCAACCTTACCCTAGCCCCAATTTTCCCTATGTCTATTTAATTTACCCTTATGTCCTATGAATCTTCAACTTGGACCATTTTTTTGTCCAGTCAAGTAGACCTCTCCATTTTGACATAGCTTGTCTTGTCTCATCTTGGAGCTGCCACATATAAATTTTTCTAAAGTAGGAGGATTCCCTTCCCATCACCACATCACCACTTGTGAAATCAAAGCCCTTCTCTCATTTGGAGGTCCACTCACACCTCTCCCTCTCCAGGAAATGTTTCCTATTGCCCAGGAAAACATGCTTGGGGGTGGGGGTGGGGGGTGCAGAATGGTGATGTAGCTAGAAAACTTTTGATTCAGAAAACCTTCATTCAAGGCCCCCTCTGACACATACTGGTTGTGTGACTCCAGCCAAGTCATTTAATGGCCCCAGGCAACTCTCTGAAGGAGAGAGTTCTGAGTATAAAACTATGTAAGTGGCAGAGTAGTTATACATTGGCATTAGTATACAGTAACCACTGGGAGTTTTCAAAACCAAAGAAATCACAGATCTGGACCAAACAAACCAAAAAACTTTTGTGAACTAGTTTAACTGTACATATCTGTAACAGTTTTCTTACATATTTGACATTGACATCAGGATTAGTGATTTAGAGCATTGTAATGGGAACAGATGCAGAGAACCAAGTGGAGAAAGAAGAACACAGAGCAGGAGGAGTCGGGTCCAGCCAAGTAGAGCTGATGTATCCTGTGTGTCTGAGGTTGGATCCAGAGGGGTCAGTTTGACAGGTCCAAGTGGATCCTTGGACAAGTTTGTTGGCTCTGGACCAGGTTGTTTTTTGATATCTTTGGAGTACTCTTTAAACTTCTCTACCATTTATACATACTTGCAGATTTTTTGCCCTTCTTTTGTAATTTACTTCTAGGTTTTTACCCTTCCTTTGCAATTAATAAACCCTGGCTAAAAATCACTTGAGACTCATAGGAGCACAAATTTAGAAATGGAAGGAATCATGGAGAGAGGAAGGAAGGAAATATACATTTATTAATCATCACGCTATGTGTCATAGGGCACCTAGGTGGCACAATGGGATAGAGCCAGGAGTCAGGAAGACTCATTTTCTTGGGTTCAAATCTGGCCTCAGACACTTCCTAGCTATGTGACCTCAGGCAAGTCATTGAACCCTGTTTGCCACAGTTTCCTCATCTATAAAATGAGCTGGAGAAGGAAAAGGCAATTGTCAAGAAAACCCCAAATGGGGTCCTCAAGAGTCTGACATGAATGAAAAATGACTGAACAAGCATGTGCCATGTGCTAAGCACTTCACAAATATCTCTTTTGAGCCTTATAACAATGCGGGGAGGGGAGAAGAGAGAAAAGCTATTATCCCCATTTTATAGATGAGGAAACTGAGGCAGAGGTGATTAAGTGACTTGCCTAGAGTCACAGCTGATGAGGAACTCATATCTTCTTGACTCTAGGCTTACTGCACCATCTAGCTGTCACTGAGTCCAACTTCTCAAATGAAGACACTGGTAGATAGAAAGGTTATATGACTTGCCCTCACCTAGCTCAGATAGAGGTTAATGGTCTCAGGCAAATGATATTGAGAGGGAGTTGGGTGTAGTAGGAATGGGGAATAGTAAGAGGAAGAGCTGTGGTGGGGCTTTCCTTGCTAGGATTTGGTTGGATTGTTTGTAGTCTGCAAACACCCCTGAGGAGGTTTGGGATGACATTTGCTTCTGCTAGGTACTTTGGCCTTGGCAAATTCCAGTTATTTTTTTTAATTACCACATCCTGGTTCTGCCCTTTCCTGACTTATCTAGCTTTATAAAGTCATTCTCCATTAGGTCCCCAACTATGTGTCCTCATATCTGTATTGTCCTCTTTGTGCAGCTATAGGCTCACATTTAGGTCTTGTTCAAAGTATGGGAGTGGTTCCAATGACTTCTGGTGAGCACTTCCTGTCTTCAGTAACTGGGCTTGGGAAATCAGGAGTCACAGGGAGATTATAGTATTTAGAGGTTGAACTGGCTTAGGAGATCAAATTTACCCCCTTAAAAGAGCAGAGGAAGATTCATTTTTGGTAGCACCATGTCCACCAGATCATTAAGACATACTTCATTTTTCACAGGCTCATATAATGGAGATCTATCTGTTCAGTACAATTCTCTTTCTTGCTTTACAGGTGAGGGAAATGAGGTCTAGAATGCTAATGTGCTTAAGGTGAAATGGCATTCCTTCTTGAGTTTGTTTAGAAGAAGAGATATTTAGTCTGATGAAGATAATCTGGGAGTTGGGAGCAGGATGGAATGTAGTAACATCTTCAACTGTTTGACAGTCTGTCTCATGGAAAAGAAATTAGACTTATCTTGTTGGAAAATGCAGAGACATATTTTGATTTGATGTTAGGATAAACTCCCTAACAATTAAAGCTATCTAAAAGTAAGTGGTCTGTGTCTCAGGAGGACACCTTTAAGTGGAGGCTGGAATACCAGGGAGGTTACAGAAGGAATTCGTTTTCAGGTAGGGCTTCTCACAGCTCACCTGCTCCTCTGATGATTTCAGGGGCAGCGAGATGGTGCAGTAGATGGACATTGACCCTCGAATCAGGAGAACTTGAGTTCAAATATGACCTCAGATTTGTTAACTGTGTGGTGCCTGGGCAAGTTACTTAACGCGAATTACCAAGCACAAAAGAGCAAAAAAGAGGTTCTATGATTTCTTATTAAGATCACACCAATATTTAGTAGCAAAATGGGGACCAAAACATAGGAATCCATGTATAAACCATGTACTTCTTATGATTCTCCAACACAGGCCAGCCTGTTCCTGCAAGGTTAAGCTTCTCACATTTTTTTCAAAAGACTATGCAATGCCTTTCACCTTTCCCTCTTGTTACCCTTTAAAGTCTACGCAAGGTCCTTCCTCCATATAACCTTATCAGACTTTTCTAGCCCTGTAATGGGGAAGGAACATTTTCTCTTTCTTTGAAGTCACAATTTGAATGGAAAACCAGTAAGAAAAAGCAAATTCCTTGATGGTAGGGAGCATCTCACTTTTGTCTTGGTATCTCTTAGTGCCTGATATGAAACTTCTGTTACTGAATTGTTTTGGCTGTGTCTACGTTTATGTGGGGTGTTCTTGACAGAGACACCGGAGTAGTTTGCCATTTCCTTCTATCGCTCATGTTACACGTGAGAAAACAGAAGCAAACAGGGTTGGTTAAATGACTTGCCCAGAGTCATATAGCTAGTAGTGACTGAAGCCAGATTTGAACTCAGGAAGATAAATCTTCCTGACTCCAGTTCTAGCACTGTGCCACCTAATTGTCCCTGGCATAGATTATAGATACTCTTGTTTAATTTAATTGAATTTATATCCTGTAATTCAGAATTTGATTTTACTGTACTGACTGTAGGAGTCTTGCCTTCCCATCTTCTGTAAGACCTGACCCAGAACAAACACTGAATCAGTACATAAGTTGAAGAATTTCCCCATGGTCTATCCATTCCAGAAGGCAATTTGGAACTATACTCCTAAAGTTACTAAGCTGTCTGTGCCTTCTGACCTGCCACTAAGGACCTATCCCAAAGAGATCAGAGAAAGAGGAAAATGATATTTAGAGCAGTCCTTTCTGTGATGGCAAAGAAGTAGGTGCTAAGTCGGTATGTATCATTTGGGGAAGTTAAATTATGGTATGATTGTAAAGAAATACTATTGTGAGGTAAATAATGATGAGGGGGACAGGTTCAAAGAAACCTAAGAAGACTTGTCTGAACTGAATTGAATGAGTGAAGTGAACAGAGCCAGTAAGTACAATTCATACAATAGACACTGCAAAGATAAGCTTGCTACCTGTAGGTTCAGGATGCAGAGTGAGGAATTTATTTTTTGGTCATGGTCAGTTCTGGAATTTATTGTTTGGCTATGTATATTTGTTACAAGGGTCATTTTATTTATCTCTTTTCTATAGGCAGTGGGGAAGAGAAAACAAATTTGTGCTAACTGAAAAAAATTAAATTCAAAAGAGAGCCCAGCTTCTTGGCTCTGTTTTAGAAGCAGATGCTCCCCAAGGCCAGGGAGCCTTAAACACCTTTTCAGGATTAAGTCCTCAGTTACCTCTGGGAAAAAAGGAAGCTGTGCCTGGGTCTCAAACCAAGAAGAGGTGGTATCGACCACCGTCACGAAAATCGGTTTCAGTTCCTCTTTTTTCCTGGCCTATCATCCCTTTCCAAAGTGGGCTGGAGATAACATTGCAGTAGTTGCTGAACATTCAACACAAAGCAGAGAACAGGAAAAGCCAGTCTGGAAGGCTTAGGGACAAAGGGTGAGAGCTGGGGGTGGGGGCAGGGGCGTGGGCGTGGGCCTGATCAAGAGAAGAGGCTTCAGAAAGGGTGCAGGGGCACAGTGTAAGTCCAGCCTGCTCCCCACCCCATTTCACTTCAAGCTTTCCTCCCTTTCCTTACTCTGTGCCTCCTCCTCAAGGAGAGGGCCCACAAAAAGATACGGGGCCCCAACTCTGGAGTCCATGGAATTCTGGGATTTGGTTGAGGTTGACAAATTGTAGGAGCTGGAAGAGCTGCCTCATACCTTCCCCCCATTCTACAGGCCAATTAAATTCAGCAAGCATATATTAAACACCTGCAAGGCCATAAGCCACCGTGCTAGGCACTTGGGGCACATAAAACTCACAACAGACCTTGTCCTCACGGGGGTTCACATTCTATAGAAACATAAAGAAAAATTACATGTATGTGTTTGTGTGTGTGTATAGTTATAGTTTTAAGTATATATAGTTTTATATATAATTAACTATTTATATATGTGTATAAATACATGCAAAAATAATAATATAAAACAAATTCAGGTAGGAGGGAAGAGAACTGACAGGTTGCGGGGGAGGAGACATGAAGGCCCTTCAGAAGGAAGGTTGCACTTGGCCTGGCTCTTTCTCATTCCACATGTTCAAGGTCATTTAGATATAGATTCAGAGCTGAAAGGGACCTCGGGTTATCTAGCCCAACCCCCTCCTTCCATTCCTATAAGGCTCAGATACTACAAAGCACCCCCTCACAACACTGTGCAATAAATGCCAGTGTTACCCCCATTTTGTAAATGGGGTGAAGTGGCTTAGATGTAAAACTATTTGCCCACAATGGCACGGATAGGAATCATCTCCACTCCTACCCTCCTAACTCCTAGTGTGATATTCTTTCCATTACATATTATGGTCTTCCCTTTTGGGAGTGGGCTGTATGAAGGCTGTTCTACCTAGTCTTGCTTATGGAGCAAGAAGTGGAATTGAGGGGAGTCATTGCCCATGGGAGCTGAGGGTGGGGTAGGAAGAAGGGATAAGCAGCCACCATATGTCCCAACTGTGAAGCTCTCAGGCAGCAAGAGCATGCTGGGGCACGCTGGGGAGTAGGGTTCAGCATTTAGCTGAGTGTGAGAATAAGAGTGGAGGGGTTGGATCCTGGAAGAGAGGTTAAGTGGGAGTCTGGATGCCCCCCAAATGCAGGAGAACTCTTGAGTGAGAGACTCTGCACTCTCCCCCTGCTCAGCTCATCCTTTTGAGAAGGAATGTAAATACATTTCCCCCCTAATTCAGTGAAAAAAATATTTGGTAATTTAATTGGGATGGCATTGAATATATAAATTAGCCTGGGAAAATTGCTATTTTTATTATATTGGCCCTACCTATCCATGCACAATTAACATTTTTTCAATGATTTAAATCTGATTTTATTTGTGTAGTTTTTTAAAAAATAATTTTGTTTACATAGTTCTTGGGTTTGTTTTGGTAGATATATTTTTGTCCTAAGGAAGTCCCCACATGAAAGGACTCTGAAGTGTCAATCTGGGTATAAAGGGGCACCTGTTCTTCATGGGGGGGAGAAGTACAGAAATGTTTTCCGTTTGATCAGCTGGTTTCTCAGTCAAAAAGGTACTTTGCCCTGGGGAAGAGGGGAAAAGACTAGGACATAGAATCTTAGTCTTTTTTTGGTATCATCAATCCCTTTGGCAATCCGGTGAAGCTTATGCACTCCTTCTTAGAATGTTTTCATATGCATAGGATTACCGAGGAAATCAAATAATTATCAAAAATAAAACCCCCAAACAATACAAGTTCATGGATCTCCTAGGAGAAGGGGTAGGATGGAGTGATAGAGAGACCAACAGCTACTTTATCCAGGCTTGAAGATTGTGCCATCAATTCCTCCAACTCCCTCTGCCCCCAATTCCTATAATAGTCACCAAAAGTAATCAAAGGGTGTGTCTAAGATCCCAACCCTGGGGTACTTGGTTTAGGGCCGGTCAATGTTCCCAAGGGAAGCCAGGCTACCACACAGGGTACAAAGCATCATTCTGAATCATTTCTCCCCTCCCTCTCTTTTAACTCAAAAAAGCCACATCCCACCCCCTTTTCTCCCCATTCTGTAGATTTGAAGGGTTATAATCACAGAGTCTTTCAACTAGAAGGGACTTTAGGGATTATCTCTTCTTATTCCCTCATTTTACAGTTAAGGAAACTGAGACCCAGAGAAAGGGAGGGACTTGCTCTAAGTCACTCAGCTAGTTAGTAGCAAAGCCAGACCCAAAGGAGCCCAGCTTAGGAGGAAGTGTGGTCTTAATTGCACCCCTATCTCCCTGGGCTCAATTCAGGAGCAAGCAGTCCTTGACTGAGTTGTGCCCTAAGCTTTCCCTGCGTTGTGGGTGAAAAGAATAAAAGATGGAACCCAGCCTCAAGACTAGGGTGAGGGACCAAGGCTAGAGTGCTCAAGTACACCACTTCTTTTGGCACTTTGCCTGAGCTCTGAGTGGGCACACTCAGGCTCTGCCCTCCTGCAGGGCAGGCATGTAGAGCCCTGTAGTCAGATGCCCCATGGTCCTAGGAAGGCTGGTTGCCCAACCTGGTTGGTTTCTGAAGTTGAGTGGGCTGGGGAAAAGTGCCAACTGTGCAAGAATAGCCTGGGGGTGGGAAGGCAGAAGGGCTAGAGCAGGTCCCCCCATGACCTTATGAGAACCCCCTGTGTGGGAGCACTGGCAGTAAAGGAGGAGGAAAGTGGCTGAGAAAGGGGCCAAGAGATTGACTTTGAATCCCCAAATCATATACCATGCTGACTTTGGACTGGGCAGAATTCCTCAGGGAAAGTCAGAGGAAAAGGCAATCTCATAGAACCGTGAGATGGTAGACATTGGATACCTCATAACTTGGGGAAACCAAAGGAGAAGACCTTGAATTTCTTACCCTCTACTAACTCCTCTCATTTTTCTCCTTGACCAGGCAGAGACAACAGGATCTAAAGGTTTGGGAGCTGTCTAGCTTCTACCCCTCACATTAGGCTGTCAGGTCCCAGTGCTGGGCAGCCTGGATACCTTGGTCCCTGGAGGAAGTGCTGACCTAGCAGTGCAGGAGCCTGGCCCCCCCAAGATGTCATCACCCCACAAAAGCCCAAGCTCAGCAACAAAATACAAAGGCTCTTCAGTGCTGGCTGACAAACCTGCTCCCTAGAGGGCCACACCCTGCCCACCACTCAGCTAATCTGCCCAAAGTTCTACAGATTCCCACGAAGTGGGCTGGGGCAGGGGTGAAAGGGAGGTGCCCTACTGGAAAGTCTCATCTTCCCTGGACCCCTGTCCCTGGCCCACTTCCCTCTCACCCTCCTTGGACCTCTAAGCTCTTTTTAACAAGGTACAAGTGGCTGGAGAAATCATCTCTTCATGGGCAGAAGTATGGTTGGTGAGTGGGAAACAGACATGGGGTATGAGACCAGGCGGTAAAAATCAGGGCATGTTGATCTTTCCATATGTTCAATCATTTTCCAAGACTTCAGATGTGTCTGGTCCCCCCCTTTCTTGGTGTCATCTGTCAAGGTAGCATAATTTCACTGCATTCTAAACCCCAAGTCAAGGTGGCATAGGTTTGTTTTACTTATTTTGTTTTTTAGGAGAGGGAATGTGGGGAGGCCTGACATGGAAGCTGAAATAGATGATTTTCTAAAACCAGTATCTTTTGGAGGCGGTGGGGGGATGAGGGAAGTGCCATGTCATTTTACACGGAAGGCACTCCCAGCCCCCTATTCTCTACCAGGAAGGCACATCATGTTGGATGAGAAACCTGCTAAGTGGAGATGACTCACCCACCTCATTCAAGGACCTAAGCCAAAACTTTGCTGACTCAGCATGGCAACTGAGAGGTTAATGCTTTTGATGACCTTCCTCCTCCCCCCTTTCCTCCATCCTCTTCCTCACAACTAAGTACATACAACCACTTCCTTAAAAACCATTTTCTTCCAGCCTGGCCATCCCCCAGCTCACTGATGCCAAGATGCTGTTATGGGAAGGGGGGTGAACAAGTTGGGTAAATAAAGTAAGGTAATAAGAGAGGGATGACCCCTCCCCTTACCTTTATCCTTTTTAATGCCAATGACTTCCTACTGCTCAAAACTGATTGCTTTCAAGAACCCTTCCATGATCGCTACAACCAGGCTGGCTATGGTCAATTCCATTACTAAGTCCTTTCATTTCTTGTTTCTGTGTGTGTGATACCTGTATCCTAGGTGTGTTGCCTATGCCATAGGTATCATGCCTATGTGACTAGGAGTGCCCCCTCAATTATGATCAGGTCTTCTGTCTTTACCTCTGGACACTATCACTTCCTCCAACTTGCCGGAAGCAGCTTGACACAGTCTTACCATTGTGTCTATGGCTCTAAGGGCAGAGGTCAAGGTGAGAAACTAGACAGCAGAGGGACTAGGAGGATATGGAAAGATGTTGGCAAGATTCCACTCACTTTTCTTCCTTTATTGTGTCACCCAGACAAATTAGACCAATACTTCCGAGTAGTTTAATTTGCCTGGTATCTCTGAAGTCTCAATTTGGTCCAAATCAAGTATGTCAGAATCTTGAGGGCAGGACTTGCTTCCCTTTTGTCTCCAAGCTCCATAGGGCTTAGCACTTTGTAGGCACTTAATAAACGTTGATTGATTCAGACTTTGTAGGATATAGGAATTGGAAAGGAAAAGTCTTTTATCTTGCCCCAATATCCTTATTCTAGCCAAGGAAAGCAAAGGTCCTTTCCTCTATTTCTCATAAGTAGTGAGTGGAAAGGCAGACTATGGCTCTAATGGCTAGGACAGTGGTAGAGATGCATGAGACAAGTAAATACACCTCTGCTCTGGAGATACAGTCAGTTCCCTGTGAGGAGCAATGGAAGAAGACTGTGGGTGAGATGCTAGACTGTAGCTGTGAGATCTGGGGACATGGTGAAGAAAGAACCAGGGGCTCTGCTCTGGAGATAGATTCCTGGCAGGGGAAAGGGGAGGTAGAAGGCTATGGCAGGGCAAAGGGTCTAGAGTCTCTCCCCTCTATCTTGCCATGAGGTTCCCTGCAGAAGATAAGGAGGTGAAAGTCCTATGGGTCATGGAGTGGTGTAGGAACAGTGGAGAGAAGGAGACTTCATTGGGCATGGTGAACAACTACTGTAGCTAGGAATCTCCCTGCAAGACAGCCAAGAGGGCAGTGTTATGGAGGTGGAGTAGAGAGAGCCTATCCAACTGTCTCTGGACCTCAGAGCATCAGGGATAGAAAGAGATGGGATAAACAAATGCTTAGGCAAAGTAACCTGCCCCCTTCCTGACACCACCACCCACCTCCCCCAAAACACACACACCTTTGCTCCTGGACAGGAGACTGTCTTTCCAGGAAAAGAAAGAGAGGGGATGAGCAAAGATCCTGGTAACTATAGCACTAGCATTTTTTGGTACTGGAACTAACCAATCCTTCTATCCTAAGAGGCCCTATCCCTCTGCACATGCTCCAGGCTTGGCCATTTAGTTACTACAGGTGGGAGCAGGAAAGGTTCTACCACACTTCTGGGAGGAGCTGCTGAACCAGGGCTAGGGTGCCAGTTAAACTGCTTCACTGGGGTGGCAGCCAGTAGGCCAAGGGAGTGCCCACTGTCTGGCTTCTCCCTGAAGGGCATCACCCACAGGAAAAACTCCCACTTGTCCAAGGGGTCTCATTCAATATGCCCCCTCACAACCCAACTTGTAGACTGAGATGAAAACATCTCAGGCTCCTACAACTAGCAGCTAATTGCTACTGTCCTATTCCCAGCCCAGACGCCTCCACCTCTCATTTGGGGTCATGGAAACTATAGACATTCCCCTCAATATACTTGCCTGCCCCCCCCAACCCCAACATTGGGTAGGTTAATGATGGGCTGTGTAGCTGGCGCCGGGCTCTTTGAGCGGGTGCGTGGGAGAAGAGGGGGAGGGCAATAGCTTTGGGGAAAAGCCAAGATAAAGGAGCCAAGGCCCCAGCCAGGCTCCCCAGATGGAGGCTTGGCTCCACGGGGCCTTATGCCTGGGGGCACTGAAGGGAAGGAGGCAGGTAGGGCACTGCCCAATCTCTTACTCTCACCTAGAAGGATAGGTTGTTGGGGGCAGGGTGGGAATGAATAACTGACAGAGTCCTGACACCCTTACCCTTAAGTAGACTTAGAGGCTAGATGCCAGGTTGAATCTGTACTCAGGACTCCGAGGCAAAGAGACCAAACCATGTCCATTTTGGGGGGACATCCCTCCACTAGACTTCCTTAGGGTACACTGCCATGGTCCAAGTTCCTCACTCACCATCACTTATGTGGAGAACATTATCTCCCACCTTCCTTCTCCATACCCACTCCCACCTCACCAGCAGACTGGCAAAATCCATGGTGGTCTCACTCCTCATCCTGCCCTGTCTCCTTCAGACCAAACCTCTAAAGTCAATATCATTGGCCATGGTTCCTAAAACACTTTCCTTCTTGATTTGAAGTCAGGAGGGTTCAAATCCCACCTCTGACACTGTGTGGACACAGTTAAGTCACAGTCTCTGTAAACTTCTATCTTATCTCTTAAATGGTACCCATCTCACAGGGCTGTGGTGAGGCTTCAGTGAAATAAGTAAAGCTTTAACTTCATATCAGTTGTTATCTACCTTTCAAGTCAGGAAGTCTTATCTTCCTGAGTTCAAATCCTGCCTCAGACATTTACTAGCTGTGTGACCCTAGACAAGTCACTTCACCCTGTTTGTCTCACTATCTTCATCTGTAAAATGAACTGGAGAAGGACATGGCAGACCACTCCGGTATCTTGGCCAAGAAAACTCCAGATACAGTCATGAAGGCTCAGACATGATTAGAAAATGACTGAACATCAGTCCAAGTCCTGACTTCTTTCTGACCCTTACAAGTTATAGGCTAGAGACAGAAAAGATTAGAGACCATTTAGTCCAATCTCCTTTACTTACAGGTAACAAGTAGAAGAGCTGGGATTCAAATCCAACTCTTCTGTCTGTTCAGTTCTTTCCCCACATTCTTACCTTCAAGACCTCACCTGTATGTTCTCATCTCTCCTTCCTCCCTTAAGTCCAGTATTTATTTTGGCTAAACAGTAAGATGAAAAAGACATTGGATTAAAATCTAGTCCTATGTTCTAATTCTGATTGTGTAGCCTTGGAGAAAAATCACTTCCCCTCTCTGGGCCTTAGTTGGCTCATCTATAAAATGAGAGATAATCTCTTAAGTTTCCTTCTAGCTTCAATAGTCTATAATTCTGTGATTCTGTGTCAGTCTCTTGACTCCCTTCTCCTAGTCCAGAGTTTGCTCCATTTTCTACCTCATACCTTCTCTTTCTGCCTGTCAACCTACCACTGTCTACTTCCTTCACATGTCCAGGTTCTCCAAAAAAATTTTCCCTGACAAAATAGAAGTAGAGGACAGATATGGTGTACTCTTTGAAATCATACCCTTACCCCATTTCAGTGATGTACAAATTAGGATACTGAAGGTCCTCTTGATAACATCTGTAAATGAGATGGTAATGCAATCAGGAGTCATTGGCATCTCCGAATCCAAGTCTGAAAAACTCCCAGGGAAGTAGAAGTTGCTGATACTTCTCCTGGGAGAGACTCAGCCCAGGAGTCAACCTTTGGAGGCAAAGGCTATCATAAGATGAGATAGTGCTAGGTGTAGGTGGGTGGAGTAAAGGTGGTGGTGAGACAGCTAGGTAGGGTAGGGTAGGGTAGGGTAGGGTAGGGGGACCAAATTATTGGTGGGGTAGGGGTGAGAAGGGATGAGTATGGGATCATGGATTTGGCCTACATATTTCTATACTTATTTGTGTTCCTAGGTGATGTTTTTCTAGACCTATAAATTTTCAATCTGTTAATATTATCGTATGTCTGGATTTTTCTGCATGTCAACCTTATATATTCTGGTTCTGGCTTCTAACTGCTGTCTCCTGATACTTTTTTCTCCTCTATCCTCTTTCTTTTTATTCTTTATCCTCTCCTTAGAAATTCCTCACCAGCATCAGTCTTTCTTTCTCTTTCCCAAGAACACCCTTCCCTTAAATAGCACCCCCCCCAACACTTTCCCAACATCCTGGCACAGCAATGCCCCAGGGCAACATTTCCCACTCATTTAGCCACTGAAGACATTTGAGCATTAAAACATTCGGATGAAATCCATTAATTCAGGTGGTATGGGTGTGGGTATAGATGTGAGAAAGGGATGGAGGGAAAAATGTGGAGTGAAATAGAGGAAATGAAGCCTATTTTTATTTCTCCAAATTGTTGAGCACAACAAGTACTTTTAATTCATACAAAATTTCAGAGGGAAAAAATATTGCCAACATCAGAATTTTCTGGTAGATCCCATCCCTCCCCATTCATGTCCCCATGGGACAACCAAGATTCCTGTGAATACAGTTTAGGAAGTTGAACCTGATTAATCTATTTTCTGGGTTCATATACTCAGTTCCTCTAGTACTGTCCTTCCAGATACAACCTCAACTATTATGCACTTCCTTCCACCCCAGTCCCTTTCCCACCTTTCACTGAATGCAGAACTAGTTGGAACTGGGACAGTTCAAAACCCTCATTCTTTCCAGACACTGAAACCCCACTCCACCCCAGCAACAGCAGCAGCAGCAGCAAATGTAACATTTCCCAACAGACATTACAATTTAGATTTCCTGCAGCAATTGTGCATTTTTAATGACACACTTTAGAGAATGTGGGCAGTCTCTGGAAGGATGAGGGCTGTTGTGGAGTGGAGAATTTCCCAGGTTTCTCCAAGAGAACTTTAAACACTCTGCATTGACATATGAACCATCTGAGCGCCCGCTGGCTCTATGATGATGTTCAACACCTGTTTGGAGGAGGCTTTTCCTCTCATGATGGGATGTGGGGTGGGGGGAATCTATCAGACCACCCTGCATGCCAAGTCTTGGCCCTTTCTACTCTCAAGCCAGCTGCAGTCAGTCTATCAATACCCCAGGGCTGAGTGAAGCCCCCATGTGCAGAACCCAGTAGAAATGGAGATATGAAGAAAAAAGAAACATGGGGCTCCCCAAACAATGATACTCAAGAGGAAGGGATCACAGAATCATGGATCTGAAGCAGAAAGGAACCCTAGAAGCCATCTGGTTCAACTTCCATCCCCTCTTTTCTTTTTTTTTTTTTTACAGATGATAAAACTGAGGCCCGGAGAAGTTAAATGATTTGGTGATGTGCAGTATCTGGGACTTGAACTTGGTGCTCTAAAAATGGTTACTAACACCAAGTGCAGCAGGGTGTGGGAGTCAGGTCCTGGACCTTGGGCAAGTCCATTCTCTGGGACTTATTTTCCTTATCTAGGAAAGGTAGGGGTTTGAATAAGTAGATCTCTGAAATACCTTCCACATCTGCTCCGCAAGGCATGTGAACCTGGTGCCTATGTATCGTGAAGGCTGTGAAGCCCACAGCGGAGGAGTACGGTGGCCCAGCTGTGCAAAGGCAAGAGAGCTTTTCTGTAAGAGGAAAGCTTTAAACAGGGATTGTCCATATCCAACACCCTTCTATCCCAGTTAGACTCTGAGGGATCTTGTTCCAGTTGGAGGAAATGATACATGAAAACTCCAGAGGCAAGGAATGGAGAAGGTTTTCAAGGTGGGAGGGGAATATTAAAGCTAGGAGGTCATAGGCAGGGGCTCAAATGAGGACAATGACCAGGCAATAGACCCAGGGGCTAAAAGGCCTACCAGTCTCTAGAACATAACAACTCGATTGTATGGACATTACTTAGCAGGCAAGTCACTTCAACCTTATTTCTTCATTTGAAAGAGGAGGTCCTAAACATTCCTTAAAATGAAGGAGTTGGACTGACCAGTGGTGTCAAACTCAAACAGAAACCGAGACCTCTAATTCATACATAAGAATCCCTACAGGCCCACATATTGACTTAGAAAAGCACATGTAAACCTTATCTGCATTCCACTGTATTTTTATTTATTTTGCTAATTATTTCCCAATGCTAATGAAAGCTGGTTCCACTGAACTTGGGAATGATGAAAGATTCAAGGCTGTGAATCTTATTTGACATCTCTGGACTAACTGACCCCTGAGGTCTCTTCTGGCTCAAAAATCTGTTATAATGACAACTATATTTAGATGGTGATTTTAGGTTTGCAAAATCATGTCACTGGAACCTCACAATACCTAGTGAGGTAGGGAATATTGGTCCTACTTTACAGATGACTTTCAGAGACAGATGGGCAAGAATTAACAGAGTCACTATATGTCAGAAGTGGGATTTAAACCAAGGTTTTCCTAACTTCCAGCCCAACACTCCATCCCCTTTTCCAAGCATCAGAACTGGAGATTGACCAGCTCTGCCCGGTACTCTCCGGGTCCCACTTGGTTCCTCTATACATGAGGGAGATGGGCCAGATGAACTCTAACGTCCTTCCTCTTCAGTTCTAGATTTATAATCTGCTATGGCATGAAGGAAAGAGAAGAGACAAAGTGGAGCAGAGATACTTAGATTGTAAGGACCATGGAGGTGGGGTCTGTCCATTTCCCTCTTTCCATCCTCATCCCCTAGCATAATGCCTGTTATGAAATAGACGCTTCATAAATGTTTGCTTAATTGAATTGAATTTGACAAGGAGAACAGAGACAAGCCTAGACAGGGGAGGCGGGGGAGGATCAGGGACAGGGGAATACAGTTCTAATAGTGAGGTCGAGTGTCTTCACTTGTAAACTGCTATCATTTTGGAAGGATTTTCACCTCATTTGGTTCCTGCTTAAGTGAAATCCACAACATGTGTTCCCTGCATTAGTGGAGTGTTTGTGCTTAATTAGTGGCACATTCTTCCATATTAAAGTCATTAAGTTTTGCTGTTTGCTCTCCTCCTTGGGTCTGTGTCTCTCTCTCCGTCTTCCTTTTTATTCTGCTGGGTTTAATTTGCTGTGTGAGGTTACGATCTGTCGAGAAGCATCAACCCAGCCTTTGCGGAGAATGCTAGCTCAAGGTACTCCCAAAGTATTCCACACTATAGCAGCTTCTCATCTTGGTACCCTTGCCCCTTGGCACCTGTCTTAGTCTATCGCCTAATGCACAAGCCTCCAGTCCTTGGTACCTCTATGCATGTCTTCCCAACCTTGCTCCTCTTTGCACCTCCCCCATTCCCAGGGACTCTGTATCAGTCTGGATTCTTCAAAGAGGGACCCAGGGACTGATGCTACACTTGCACAGGCACTATATGTCAAGATGCCCACCTGAAATGTCTTTGTGTATGGGTGGGGGAAGAAAGTTGTCTTCATTTCTAATGAGGGTAATATAATTTTACAGACAAGTTCTCATTATTTGCCTAGTTTATTTCTACCATTCCCTACCCTGAGAAATATTTGTATATTCTAAGGAAGCAGCAGAACCTAAGAAGTCACAGGTGAGTTGTCTTCTCTCGGTTTTTCAACACTTTCATGAAATTAAATGTTAGGAAGACTCTTGTTCACTAGGCTAACAGCTCCTGCACAACCATGACCATCTTTGGTCTTCCTGACTTCTTCCTCTTCCTTCCCAGAGAGCCACTGTCTCCCAAGACCCCGGTGCACGAAGGCAGGAGCTTCTTGGGTGTCATTGGACAGCCAAAACATAACCACAGTCAGAAAGAAAATATGAAAGTTGTCGATCAAAGGGCAAATGGCTATCATGGGCCAACTCAAAAGACCCCTTGGGGAACCTTTCAGTCGGAGACCTGGAGCCCATCTCAAAGGCGGGTTGATCTTCTTTCTCTTGAGAAGCTGGTTATTGTCATCCCTTTTTCCTCTCGCCCTTATTTGGCCTTTTCTCCAACTCTCTTCTGTTCTTCCTATAACAGTAGTCCTTGGTCCCAGGGTCAGGGAGGAAGGTAAGACCTGGTGGTGAGGGAGTGGAAGGCTAAGTGGTTATCTCTTGGCAGCTGTTTATTGGATGAATCCAATAAGCCAATCTAATTATCAGAGCCCAGGGAATTAGAAGAAGAAAAGAAAGAGAAATTGCAAAGAAACTTGAGAACTATAGATAAGCAACAGATTTAGAATTATAGAACATGAATGGGAATTCTGATGTTGGCCACATAATTTAAATTTTCTGGGCCTCAGTTTCCTCATCTGTAAAATAAACTGGTTGTGCCAGACAACCCCTTACTAGCTCTAAATCCTATCATTTCTTGTGTATTTTAATGACTTATTTTCTTATGGAAAAAAATTGTTCTCAGTGACCAAGAGGAGCATATTTTCTAAGTTTCCTTACAACTCTAAAATCTGTATTTTTCCTATGTAGGCTAGGCTAAAACTGAGCTCTTTTTCCCGATGGAAATGCCCACAGTCATTCTTTGCTAAATTACTAAAGGAACTGACCATTCACTGTGGGCAGGAAGCAAACAATGGAAGAATACTTGCTTCATCCACGCCCATAGGGGCAACCAAAATGAGGAATGATGGGACACTCTAGAAACATACTCACACACAACAAAGTTGTGGCTATATGAATAGGATTGATTAAAAGGCCATTGGTAAATGACCAGTCCTTTTGCTCTTCACCAGTTGGCTGTCTATCATACCCTTCCCACAGAAGCTGTTCCAAAACTTCCCTTCTCAAGCCCTTAATCCCATCCCTGCCCCCATTTCTTAAGCAGATGAGCTCACCTAAGTCACGTGTTCTTCAACTTTTTTGAGTGTCATGGACCCCATCTCAGAACACTGAATTTTAAGTGCATAAAACAAAGTTCATGGAATTACAATGGAAACCAATTATATTGAACTAGTCATTAAAACATTGGTCCCAATTTGAGGCCATTTCCTATTACTCCACACCTCAAAACATCTCTACACTTTCTCTCATCTTCTAAAGTCTCAGAGGATGAAGTAGTTTGCCTCAGTGGGGCCAATCCCCTTATTTGTTCCTGTGACTCTCATCTTTAAACTTCCCTCATATCCTGGTTCCTTCCCTGATGCCCACAAACATGGCTGGATCTTTAAAAACAACCATGATGTTCACCTGACCCTGTCATCCCCTCAAGACATCCTGCTATGTCCTTATTTCCTTTAACAAACTCCTAGAAATAGTGAATTCCTGTTTTTACTTCCTTATTTCCCTGAGTAGGACCACTTGGCATTTACGTTTGCATTCCATAGTGTGCAATGGCACACAATAAGAGTTTTTTCTTTCATTTGGTTCATTCCCACTCCTTTCCTACTCCCCTTTGTAATCTGGCTTCAGACCCTACCACTCAACTGCAAATTCATTCTCCTATGTAAATCAATGAAACTGTGAATCACCTTTTGCATTTGGATAATCTTTCTTTCTTTCCTAGGCTTCCATGGACAAAGCTCTCTAGGCTCTCTCCCTATGACACCTCCTCCTTCTTTTCTTCCTCCTCCTCCTCTTCTGTAGTACTCAATCTCACTTGCTGAATCATCCATCTCCATCCCCCAAAGCATGGGTGATCCCATGGCTCTGTCCTAGTTTCTGTTTCTCCTCTTCTTCTCCACTCTTTCCCTTGATGGTATCTTCTATTTCTATGGGTCTGCTGCATCTAGTATCATCCTAACTAGAAACAGGTTGTTGTCATCCACCTCCAAGTCATTCTCCTCGCTTTCCCAAGGAGTTCAGTGTCTGGTTCAGTCACTCTCTCCACCCACCCCATGCTTTGCTCCTACACTGAGGGCTTCAATATTCATGATGATAAACCCTTCAAACACCCCTGAGTCCTGGTGCAAGTCCTTCAAATCTCCTGTCTCCTTGATGTTTCACCTCAGTCATGAGTAGGGAAAGTCATGCCCTGGATCTTTTCCATCCTCATTACAATCCTCCAGGGCCATTACTTCTGCTAGGTTGACTTTCATCTCTTCATAGGCTTGCCCTTAGCATTGCTTGGTTCAAATATGGACTCACTATCCCCTGCCCTAGAATCCTGTGCCCCTTGTCCTAGCTCTATGCCTTGCCAAATTCTAACCCTGAGGCCCCTCCCCCTCCCTCCACTCCCACTCCCTTGTTGTTGAGCTGGAGGAAGTCACCCAATCTTGCTGATTGGGTCTGCTATAAATTTCTATTATCTAATCTAGACTTGGCCTTCATTCCTGCATGGACATCCTTTTATTCTTCCCTGATTGACTCTAGTACAACCCTTGATAGAGGCTGTTGTGAGCTCCTCAAACATTTCCTAGCTGGGCAACCCAGGGCAAGTCACTTAAGATGTCTCAGTTTCAGTTACCTCATCTGTAAAATGAAGATAGTAATAGTGTCTATCTTATAGAGTTGTTGACAGGACAAAATAGGGTAATACGTATAAAGAACTTTTCAAATATTAAGTGTTTATATAAATATGAGCTTATTATATTCCCTGATATATAACCTCAAAACCCTTCTGCATCATCCCTCATTTACTGGATAAGAAGGACCTTCTTCCTTCCCAAAGAGGCAGTTGGTGACAAAATAGATAAATACATCTGTGAACTTGTTTTTGTAAAATATTTTGATGTCTATTTCATATCACTGGTTTCCTTTGTAATCTCATGCATTTTATTTTATGCATTTAAAAACCTTCTGAGATGGGATCCATGATATCCCCCAAATTGAAGAACACCTGACCCTATCTGTTTAGAAAGAGGGGGCAGGGGTGGTATTAGGGGCTTGAGAAGGAAAGTGTAGCTGTGAGGATCTGGGTTCTAATCCATCCATAGACAGTCAGTGGTGTGACCCTTGGACAAGTCACCTCTTTTATGTTTGCCTCATTTTCCTCATCTGTAAAATGGAGATGATTATAGCACTTACCTCCTCATGGTTGTGTTGAGGATCAAAAGAGATCGCTGTAAAGCACAGTGCCTGGCACAAAGTAAGCTTTATATAAATGTTAGCTATTAGTATAATGGTTATTCAGGTTATATCTCTTCTCCCTTTCAAAGTCAAACTCCTGGGAAAAGTCACCCTTTCCAGATACTTCAGTCCCTTTCAAGCACTCTACCCAAACTGGCCTATGTTTGCTGAGAAACATCAGATAGGATACCTAGGATACCTTCCATCTGCCTCAGTTTACCTATGAGAAGCCATCTCAGTTGTTCCACTTTCTTCTTCATCAAATTATCTTGTATTTACTTATTTGTGTACATTGCACCCCTCAGCAAATATAACTCTTTGGGGGCCAATTTTTTGTCTTTGCATCCAAAATAAAGCGTTTCCCACATCATAGAAATTTCTAAACCAATCTAATCTCTGAGTTCCAGTTCCATATCTTCAATTGCCCACTGGATACATCAAATTCAACATGCCCCAAACTCAGCTGTTAATCCCATCCGCCTCCAAAGTTACCTAGTTCTACCTAGGGCACCACCACACTGCCAGCTATAGAGAGTTGTTGCCACCAATATATCAGTCCTCTTCAGAAATCTCTTGAATCCACTCCCTTTCCCCACTCAAGATCACCACTGTAGTCCAGGCTATACTTATTACTTGCCTAGAAATGTAACAACTTCTTAATTGTACTCTGCACCAGAAGTCTCATCTCCAATTTAGCCTTCATAGGAATCTTCCTAATGTACAGGTCTCATTGTGCTTTCCTCTGATTAAAATGTAACACCTAAAGGTCTCCAACCTACCTTTTCAGTTCCTCCCTTCTCCCTCTATGATGCTGTCTTCCAGTCTAAAGTGGAGTATTTTTTGGAAGCTGTTGCCTGCGCTCAACACATCATTTCTTAACCTCTGCATATTTATACAGGCTGTCCCCATGTCTGACACATTTTTCAGATAGATACCTTCTCTGTCTTCATCTTTCATGGCTTGGCCTTAAGATTGCCTTCTCAATGAAACCTTCCTCAGATCTAGATGTCACTGCTCTCATCGTCCCTTCAAACATTCCAAAACTCTTTAATATAATGATGTCTCCTTTTCTCCCTTCACTTCACTACCATTAATTTATTCTCATCTGTATACAGGCTATTTCCCCATAAAAGTTTTAGCTCCTGAGATCAGGGACCATTTTGGTTTTCATCTGTATCTCCAAAACCCAGCCCAAAGCCTTAAACAAAGTCAGGATGTAATCAATGTATTTCAAGTTAAATTACATTGAATGTAAGTGTAGCAGGGTGTAAGACTGACTACAATTGAATACAATCAGGATGCTTAACCTTTTGTTGCTTCAGAGACCCCCTCAGCAGATGGGAGAATCCTACAGACACTTTCTCCGAGTGTTTTAAAGGAATAATTAAGGCACATCGGATTACAAAGGAAATCAATTATATTGATGGTTGTCAAAATATTTTAGAGAAAAAAAATCAAGTTCATAGACCTCAGGTTAAGAATCCCTGATCTAAGATGACTCTGGGGAGAATGAATCCAAGCCCAGACCATGCTTTGGAGAACAGGAAAACAATGTGGCTTGACAAATGTGAGATGGGCAGAAGAAGAAGAAGAAAAAGAAGAAGAAGGAGGAGGAGGAGGAGGAGGAGGAGGAGGAGAGAGAGAGAGAGAGAGAGAGAGAGAGAGAGAGAGAGAGAGAAGAGACAGAATGAAGACAGAATGAATAGCTGTGGATGTATGGTGGGTGAGGTCTACCTGGCTGGACAGTGTAAGAAGCTTCCCCTTGGTAGGAAACAGGGCCAAAGTGGGAAAAGGGTAATATAGCTTTACAAACAAACAAAAACCTGTTTATGAGCAGCTGATTTTCAGGATGTTGACCAAAGCTACTTTGTCTCTGGAGGTCTGTCTGACTAGGCTGGCTGGCTATTTGGATGGGAGGATCATTCAATTTCACATCTCCAGTCAGCAACCAGGGATGTATCATGAAATCAACAGAGATCCCCCAGCTCCAGGTCTTCTCCAGGGTCAAAGCTCTAATCTCAAACCCCCATAGACATAGCATACTCCTCTCTTCCTGTTTCCTCCCCGCACCAATCCTGGAATTGGAAGTGCTTCTTAGGAACTAATCCAGACCCTGGGAACATGCAGACAAGGGTTCCAAGCTGACAATATGGTTCCCTATCCTTAAAGCTGCAAAGCTAATTAGCCAATTTCCTTAATCACCTTGGAGGCTTTAAATTCTAGCTAAGGAACAAAAAACATGCAAAGCAATTGTTTCCAGTTTAGTCCTGTTCACAGGACCTCAGAACACACCTTCTCTGGGCAATTCTGACCTATTCTAGTCTTCGGAAAACTGTCTTATCATGCAGAAGTCTGGGTCTTCTTCCTCTAAAGAAAGAATTTTCTTAGAAGATTCCTTCTAAACTTCTTTTAATTCCCTTACCCATTTTACATGCCCACCATACCTTTATGGCTTAAACTATCTTCCTAACCCAAGGTGTGGAGAGAGAAAAACATACTCCTTGAATGTGGAATCCTACCTCTGTGCTCAATCATAGGCTTCATCTCAAAGCTAAATTCCAGTCTTAACTCCATTAATCACCCCAACCTAAACCTCAGTGTAAACCCTGGATTTAACCCAATCTAATACCAACTCAAACCCTGCAATTAACCCCTGCCTAAACCTAAACACAAAATACCAACCATAACTCTCCCATTTATTCCTATTGTCAACACTAGCTATGACACTAACCAAATTCCTAATGCTGACCATCCTAGCTGACCTTGGCTAGTCTTAACACTGGTGCAGACAGTAGACTCAGTGCTCATGCTAACCTCAGTCCCAATCCTAGAGACCTTTCAGGAAGCCATAGTGAAGGAAACTTCACTCTGTGTGTCCTAAAGCTTTCTCAGGATAGGTTCCAGAGCCTAGAACCCAGGCAAGTACTCTGACATCCCCTAAATTCCTTATCCTGGGAGTCCTGTAGGTCTCTGACCTTTTAGATAGGTTTCCCTGAGAGGGTTGTGGGTAGGGAGATTGGTGGATTGATGTCCTAGGCCTCATTCTACTCTAAAATAAAAGCAAACCCCATGGACTTTCTGATGCCCATCTTTCTACTACCCACTACCCTTTCTTCTTCTGCAACCTCCCCCTTCTTGGCAGACTGCTGGGAGAATGCATCTCATTGCTGTTTCAGCTTGTTCCCCTCCTGGCCCTCCCCTCTAACTCCTCCCAGGCTGGGACAGGCTGGGGTGGGGGGTCTGGGAACCAGGAGATGAAAATCCCAAGTTTTTGGCCACCCCCACTCTCTCTCAGTTTCCCCAGTCCCCAGCAGAGTCAGAGTTTCGGGATCAGGGTCCCTCCACACCCTTCCCCCAGCAGTTGCTTCGCCCGCCATAAGTCTGCTGGGTGCCTCACCCCATCCCTCTTCCAGCTCAGACTTGTCAAGGTTTCAGGAGTCACTAGGTAGGGGCTCCACATGTCGGGACCTGTTCTCACACTCCCTTGTGGAACCAGCACGTAGGCAGGAGGGGCGCTGAGCCCAGCTGTGCAGCCAGAAGCTCAGCTTCCACCGGGCACCACTTCCCATGTCCTCAGTGCCTCTCTGACTCACTTGGGCTCAGCGGCTTCCTCCCTCTTCCCCCTTTAAGAAACCCTCAGAAACTGAGGTACAGGAACAGCCCCAGGCTGAAGGCAGCTATGTGGTGCAATGGAGTGTCAGACCTGGAGTTAGGAATGAGTTCAAATTTGGTATTAGACACTGTGTCACCCTGGGCAAGTCACTTAACCCTGTTTGCCTCAGTTTCCTCATCTGTAAAATGAGTGAAAGAAGGAAATGGCAAACCACTCCAGCATCTTTGGGAAACACTAAATGGGGTCAGGGGTTAGAACTGAACAACAATACAGCCCCAGGCTGGGCCCAAGGGCTTAATCTACTGCTGGTTTCTCTTCTCACTTCCTGGGCAGGGAAATTTTTTTAAATGACCAGATAGGCTGAGAAGTCATTGAGAAATGTCTCAGTCATCAGGTTGGGGCCCTTTCCTGGCCATAGGATAAATGACACTTGGTACTTTTGGATCATAGACTGGAGCTAAAAGGGAGTTTAATGTGTCTCTAGTCCAAACTCACTTTACTGATGAGAATACTGAAGTCCAGAAGGAAGCTAACATGCCCAAGGTCACACAGGTCGGAAGGATCAGGACTGGTTTGAACCCAAGCCCTCTGCCTCTAGGATCAGTTTGTTTTGCATGGTACCATATAATATCTCCACTTTCTAGAATAGACATCCTGAGGTTAGAACTGTGTCTAGAAGCTAACTTCTCCTGCCTTTGCAGGTCTGATAGGATTCCCCAATACATTAAGGTGCTAGGTATCAGTCCAATTGTGCCTAGGGATTATTGTGGTGGGGATAGGAAACACTGTCCTTTCTCCTATCTCTGCCACTCCAGCACCTTAGCAAAGTCTTATATCCTTCCAATTCCTCCTCCTCCTCCTCCTCTTCCTCCAGCACCACCACTACTACTATCACCAACCAACCACCCACCCACTCCTGAAGTTCCAGCTTCTAACAAGGAGCTATAAGAGAACCCATAAGCCCCTACAGAAGAAGTCTCATTTTATCTACTAGGGGACAGGAATTCTGCAACTAAGGCCTGAGAGACCTTAGAGATATACAGCCCAATGCCCCCATTTTACAGATGAGAAAACTGAGAAAGGAATTGTCTTAAATCTAACCACTCTTCCCACTATACAGTGTTCTTTCCCTACCTTCCTCTTCTCTATTTCTTTCCCTGTTTTAGGATCACAGGACCATATAGATTATTGAACTAGAAGGAACGTTTAGAAGTTCTTCAATCCAACTCCATCATTTTACAGATGAGGAAAAACTGAGGTCCAGAGATTAAGTGACTTGGTCAAGGTCACACAGTAAAAGGCAGATGCAATTTGAATTCAGGTCTTTTCTCTCCAAGGTTAGCACGTGCATGGGCACACACGTATATTCGCATGCATACACACCCACACAAAGCTAATAAATTCTATTAGTATCTCACCATGACCCATAGGGGTCAAATAAAGGGGGATCTGTGTGAAAATATAATAGCTACCCTGGAGAAATATCCCCCAAGTCTCTAAACTAGCCTGCACCTCCACCAGGGAGGCTGCTGAGACTAAATGTCTAATTAGCTGAATGAACAAGGCCTTAGCTTCTAGTTGGGGGGCCTCTGATAATTCATGAATTCTCCTTCTGCTTTCATTTTTTACTGCTGGGAAAGGGTGGGTTTTCACTTTCATTTTCACCCTGGCTAATGGCTCCCCTCTCTGAAAGGACCCTGCAATTGTTAATTGGATTTAATTACAGAGGTAATTAATGATTTGATTGGAAAACTGAAATGGATGTGTGTGTGTGTGTGTGTGTGTGTGTGTGTGTGTGTGTGTGTGTGTTTCAGATAAATGGGAGAGAGTCAAAGGGAGGACCAGAGAGAGACCAGTGGAAATCCTCAATGACACTTGGGGAAAGAAAGGCAGCTAGAGGAGGCTTTTGGAAAGGAAATGAACCCTGACTCTGGCGATAGGAAGGAGTAGGCAGCGGGGAATAGAACTAGAAAGTTAAATGGAGATCCTACAATCCAACCACTTCATTTTCAGTGAAGGTGAAGTGACAAGTCCCACAGGTGGTAAGAAGTGGAGCCAGGACTGGAAGCCAGGTCTTCCCATTGCTAGCTTGGCACTCTCTCCAATGCATCAGGGGAAGAGAAGGCAGCATGGCACATGCAGATCACGGATGGAGAGGGGGCCTCCAGCCCTCTTCCTCAATAATGAAATAATAGATATGAAAGCACTTGGGAAACGTTAACCAAGCTACACAAATACAAGCTATATTTATGACTATTGTCTTTCACTCTTGCTGGTAAAATGTACTTGCTTCTTGGGTGATGGATGGATAAGCAAATATCTAAACTGGCTGGGAATCAGCCCAACTTAGTGAAAATAGCACTGAAGAGAGGAGTCAGGAGACCCAGTTTTTTTTCCTAACTACAACATGTTAGATCCTTGGGCTAGTTTTGCCATCTCCTTGCTCCTCAGTTTCCTATATAGGGCATTTAACTGGAAGATCCCTGAAGTCCCTTTCTACTCTGACTTTCTAAAATTCTATTCCTTCTTACCTGCTTCTGTAAATTCATATTCGCTGGCTCTATTTTCTCCATATACCCATCCTTGTAAATACTGTCTCATATGAACCAAACCCTACCCCCCAAACATGTGGTAACTGGGTATCTGCCTGGTGCTCTATGGAATAACTTATCATTTCTTCCTTCTTCAAGTGGTGTGTGGGGAAGATAGCTCAGCAACTACATTAGCCCCTGGATACTCTGGCTATTGACTTAGCAGCACCAGAACATGCTGGCCCTGCTTGATTTAGGGTCTAACAGCCTGGAGAGGCAAGTCTTAGCTGGTAAGCTTTCAGGGGCCAGTTTATAGTTCTCTTTATAGGGTCCTCAGTACAGTGCCATGGTAGCTTTTTGGTTGAAGGAGGAATTGAGATGCTCTCTTTATTTGTGCCAACAGCTATGGGGATACCCAGAAGGTGATAACTTGTAGCTCTTATTATAGGTTGGAGGAAACATCCTGCTTCCTCTCACTTGTCTAATTTAGGGATCATCTCTTCCCCTGAAATTCAAGCTGGCCTGCCTGGGCCTACTCATTCCTTTTGCCTTCTGTCTTGGAACCCACCAGCCCAGAGTAGCAAGAATCACAGAACGTTGTAAGTGGAAGGAACATTAGAGATCATCTAGTCCAACACCTTCTATTTACAGATTGGGAAACTGAGGTTCAGCAAGGGGATCTGATTGACCAAGGTCACAAATGCAAGTCAGTAGTAGACCTGATCACCCAGGTCTCTGGTGTTTGTTTCTATTCCAGGGCTCTTCTCCAGCTCTAGGGAGAAAGGAAAAGTGACAGGAGGAATAGGCAGCAGAAGACCCTGACAGTATAAGCAGAGGATTTAGAGCTGGGAGGAATCTTAATGAGACCTCTAGTCCAACTGCCTCATTTTAAAGATGAGGAAACTGAGACCCAGAGAGGTCCAAGTGTTTTATCCTAGGTCATTTGGGTAGCAAGTAAATGACAGTGGTTATTTTAAGCCAGTTGCTCAGACTCTAAAGTCAGTCTATGTTCATTCTACTATACCACTAATTCAAGTTTCTGGAGGGTAGGCTGGGGTTTCATGTTCATTTATATTTCAGTGCTTTCTGGGAGCAGAAGAGGGTGTGTGTGTAAGAGACAGAGAGAGAGAGAGGGAGAGAGAGAGAGAGAGAGAGAGAGAGAGGAGTAGGGTTTGTTTCCCAAAGTTAGGATAACTTCCTTAACAATCTAGCTACAAAATCAGCACCTTACCCAGGGGAGTAGGTGGCACCTCTCTATCTAACAGGGCAGGCACTCTGTCCTACCATATTTTACTAGTGTATATTTTACAATCTAAACTTCATTTCATAGGTTAAAATTCACTGACTTCACTAGGCGTACTGTCTAGCTAAAAGGATAAAATGTTTATATAAATACCTAAAATATACATGTTAAGTACATTAGAGAGGTGCAAAACAAAGGGCTTTGGGAAGTCTGAGAGGGAAAACATACAGCAGAGATCAGGGAGAGGTAGCCTTCCCCTCTCCCAAGCAGTGATTAGCCTAGGGACCAGCCCCTCTGCACCTGGCCTGAGTCAAAGGATGGAAGGAAGGGACCGAATTCTGTTCCCACTTCCTCCTGCCAAGCTGCCTAGAATCCCATGAAGGGTTTAGGCTTCAGGGTCCTCAATGTCAACTTTTTCCTGGGAAGGTGGCTTCAAAGTTCAAGCCTTTCCCTGAGGGGAGGAGGGGGAAGCTAGAGCCAAGAGAAGCAGGTCAAAGCACATCCCCCCCACCCGCCTCCACCCAGCCAAGCAGGCACAGACAACTGGAGCCTGTCCGACCAGAACCCGGTTGCCCTGCCTTGACATGCTCCAGAAGCAAGAGCTAAGGAGCGTCAGTGAGTCAATTCCTGGGGTTGTGGGAAGCTGGGGTGGGGGAGCTGGAGGGAAGAACCAAGACAGTAGGATGAAGAAAGACAGGTAGAGTGAGAGAGGGGGAAGGCTATACTGGTCCCAGTTTGCTTGCAGAATATTTACAATGGGAAAGGGAAGGGGAAGGGCATGCTGAGAAAGAGAAAGAACAGAGGGGTGGGATAGGATCAGTTCTAAGGACCCATCCAAATGTAGCTATGAACTATACAAGTGAGATAGTGGGGGGAGATCATAGGGTCAGTTGGGAGGAAGGGGTGAGTGCCCCATCTTGTACAGTATTACAAAATGGAAGGTGGGGAAAGGGCACAAGAGTTCCATTCTTAGCATGGAAAATCTGGCTTTGTTTGCTTGACTGGTCTTTTGCCCAAGGTGCTTCTCCCTTCCCCCCCCTTTTTTCAGGACCAGACAAGTCCCAGGCATCACTGCTGGCTACAGATAGGGCAAGGTTGGAGGCTCTATCTCTCCTTCCATTGTCTGGGGAGGAACCAGCACAGGGCCTTGATAAAAGGGAGAATAGATCAGTCACTTTATCCTGACAGTACACCACAATCAACAGAAGGCTGCTGCCTGAATCCACTAGAGAGAGACTCCTTCCTTACACAGCCTGAATAGCCATCCCTCCTCTCCCCTGACAGTGATGGGAACAGATAAGGGAGAGAGGTTTGAACTGGGGTGTGGTGGCACAGAGGGTGCCCAGGAAAAGGCTCTCACGCTGTGGTCGTGAGGCCAGTGTGTGTGTGTGTGTGTGTGTGTGTGTGTGTGTGTGTGTGTGTGTGTGTAGCAAGGTGGAGGGAATGGGGGGGTGGAGATTACAATTAGTCTTTGAACCCTAGGAAGACTAGTGGGAACTGGGTATTAGATCCCAGAGGGAGAACAGGATACTAGGAAGTTGTTGCTTTTTAAATTTACAAAGATATGAACTGTAGCAATTAAATGTTTTGCTACCATCCGCCCTGGGCCCCATCAGAATGGTCGTTTTACAACAACTTTTCATCTTCAAAAGTAAATGAACGCACATGACCTTTGCCCTTTATACTACCCATCTTCAAAGTCATCTTTTTAAAAGTTAGTGGCTTAAGTGACAGAAGTGAGAAAATGTTGCTTAATGAAGAAACACTAGATTAAAACTTGGGTAGCAATCTTATACCGTTCCTCCTTCATCCAACCTTAACAGTTATGGAACTGTAAGTAAGTCTCAGAGCCTCAGTTTCCTCATTTGTAAAATTGGCCATCAATTACCTCACAGGTTTATTGTGAGGAAAACGCTTTGTAAGACTTAAAACACCGAGGAAATGTGTTATCAATAGGGGTCAGTACTTAGTGGGTTTCAGCTTAGTTTCCAAAATTTCTTTTTCTTTGCTTCCCTTTATTCCTTGGGGTCTCATCTACTTCTTTTTTGGGGGGTGGGGGGGAAGGGAGGAGAAAGGCAAATGGTTAAGTGACTTGTCCAGGGTCACACAGCTATTAAGTATCTGAGGTCATATTTGAACTCAAATTCTCTTAATTCCAGGGCTGGCACGATATTCTTTTTTGACACCTAGGTGTTCCAAGTCTCATCTACTCTTAATACCTTCCAGGAGGGGTACCCACACATGTGGGCAATGAATGAGGAAAGGAGTGGCACCAGCAGGAGGAAATCTTAAATTCTCTGCTTCTTGGCCTGTAGTTTAGGGGATGTGCTTGTCCAGCTCAGGAGAAGTGGTTCCAAGATGGCTCCCTTCTCTCTATCCCAGTGCTGTGAATTAAAGAGGAGAGCAGAAAGCAGAGACCTAAGAGTTGGGATGCAGTATGGCTCCATTCAAGGCAGGAGGGAGTTGCCAGGGAGCGGTGAATCTGGGGACATCCACCCACGGGCTGGCCAAGCTCTTCCCTACTTGCTGCCCCAGGCACCAATTAGTAAAGGTACTGGAGTGGACCTGGGTGAGGTGGTGCTCTATGAAAGGTAGAGCCTATGCCTGAAGCTATAAACACATCTAGATTGGGGTGGGGGGGTGGGGTGGAGAGAAACACTAGATTCACTCATTCATCCCACAAATAGTATTACTTACTTGTGCCTTAAGTACTTAGTAGGTGCTGAGGACAGTGCTAGGCTTTGGGGAAGCTGTAAAATTTAGGCAAAACATGTTCTCAGGCTTCACGGTAGGGGAATTAGTTTTTGTGGAACTTCTTAAAGCAGGAACGAGATGTTGGAGGTGGGGGTGGGAAAAGATAGAGTTAGGATGGAGAAAGTAAATTAGGATCAACCCTTCTTCTTCAAGGCAAATTTCACCTGAACCAACCTATACTGATGGATATCAGTCCTTGAAGGTCTCCAGGGCAGTAGATTTCATCAGGGCTCCTGAAAACCTGCAGGGGTGTTTGACACTCTTTGCTGATAAATTCTTCTGTGTGTCTTACTTTGACTCTACATTATAACAGGATATCAGTTTGTCAGTTCTGCAAATTGCCTGGGGCAGATGGGATGAAAACGGAGAGGACACTGGGCTGTATCTCAGTTAAGATTAAGCTGGAGGCATAGGAAGACCCCCCCCCCCCTTGAAGATTTGGGAAGAAGGTTTTCCAGAAGATTTGGGAAGGAGGTTTCCTTTAGCTTCCGATCCAGAGATGGAGGAGAAAGGAGGACAGTGGATGCAAGCATTTCAGACCATCCTATCCCCTAAAGCCAGAGGAGGAAATCAATAACAATTCCTTTCCACTTTTTCATTATTTGATCCTTGTAACAATCATTAGTTAGTAGACAGGGCAGCCATTAGTTAGTATAGGATCCAGGAAGAAGAAATCTTGGAAGATAACCATCTGACCCTCTCATTTTACAAAAGAGGAAACTGAGATATGAAAGGAGATTTAACTTGCCTGAGCCCACATAGGAATAAGAAAATAGAGATTCAAACCCAGGGCCTCTAACTCCGGACAGGATGCTTTTTCCACTACACCCTACTCAAATGGATGTGATCAACCTTCCAAAGATGTGAGTCCCAACCAACCATATCTGCCCATATTCTGTTATTCTTATCCATGTTCTCCTTACAAGGTTCACTGTCAGAGTGCCTACCTAGTGTGCCAAAGTCCTTCCTCTCCTCAATTTCTCCCAATATCATGAGACTATTAGTGAAATACTCTGGCTTCCTATCTTTCATGCCTTCTCTCTTCATGTGTGACTAGTCTATCTTTTTTGTCCTGTCTCATAATTTCTTGATGGACATCATTTACTCATGGTTTTTCATAGTTCCTAGTTGATTATCTATTGGAGCAAGCTCATGCACAACATGAACCTCTGCATGATTCTCATCTTCAGTTCTTTGAAGGAACTAAGTTCCACATCTCACTGGCATGTAACAACACTTGGCAAAATATTAGTAGTGACAAGATAGGCCTTTGCTTTAATGGGAAGCTTGGGGTCAATAAAAGACTTTTGCACTTTCCTGAACACCATCCCAACTTTCTTCTTCCTTTTTGAGCCTGGGACCAGAACATTTTCCATACTGACTATACCAGGTAGACTGCTGAACAAATTCTATGGGGTGTTTATCCAAAAGAATGTGAAAATCTGGGTAATAAATAGTTTTCATACACTTGGTTTTCATGTGTGGATGGATGAGCCAAACTCCTTTAAGTGATTACAGATTTCTCCCAGGGTACTGTGCAACATCTCAGGGCTTGATACAACTAGCACTTTTGCCAGACAAGAGCATCTCAAGGACCTCCCTATTCAGAAGGTATCTATCCCTCTACTCTGTGCCAGATCTTCTCCATGGCAGATACTTTTGGCGATCTCTTTGTCTTATGCCTCACCTGTTATTTATCATCACAGGGCCATTGATCAAGACAATTTTTTGCCATTGTCCTGACACAGGTCCCAAGGAATCATAAATGATGTTTTAAAGTAAGATGGGACATATTTACTATAAAAGAGCCTTTAAAAATTTCTTTACTGAATTTTATGCTTTTCCTAATCAAAACAATACTTATTTATATTTTCTACATCTTTTAGTTAATAGTCACATGGTAAAGATATAGTCTGTGCACATTGCTTGCCAAGGTCTGCTTGTTCTCTGCTAAGAGCCTCCCTGAGGATACTCTCTGTTTGTGTATAGATCTTGTTGTTCCTCAGTCATGTCTGAAAGAGTCAAACGTGATTCTTCCATGACCTCAGTTGGGGTTTTCTTGGCAAAGATACTGAAGTGATTTGTTATTTCCTTCTCATTTTACAGATGAGGAAACTGAGGCAAACAGGGTTAAGTGACTTGCCCAGGGTCACATAGCTAATAAGTGTCTGAGGCTAGAAGTGAACTCAGGGAGATGATGAGTCCTCTTGACTTGAGGCTCTGCAATCTATCCCCTTTGCCACCTAGCTGCCCTGTGTGTACAGTCAGTCAATAAACATTTATTAAGCACTTATGTGCCAGGCACTATGTTAAGCACTGGAGATACAAAAAGAGCCATATGACATGTGCCCTAAAGGGGTTCACAATCTAATGAGTGAAGAAAAACAAACAAATATGTGCAAATAAGCTATAGAATAAATAAGCTATAGGAATAAACAGGAAATTATTAAAAGAGGGAAGGCTCTAGAACTAAGAGGGGTTGGGAAAGGCTCCCTGTAGAAGATGGGATTTTAATTGGGACCTAAAGGAAGCCAGGGAAGGCAAGAGGCAAGAGCATTTTAGGCCTGGAGGAAAGTCAGAGAAAAAGTCCAGAGCCAAAAGATAAGAGTATCTTGTTCAAGGAACAGCTAGGAGGCCAGTGTCCCTGTAAGAGTACATGATGGGAAGTAAGGCATAAGGACAATGGAAAGGCAGGAGGGGATTAGGTTATGAAAGGTTTTGAATGCCACAGGGAGAATTTGATATTTGACTGGAAAGGAAATAAGGAGCTGCTGGAGTTTTTGAGGGGGAGATGACATGAATGGAGCCACACTTTAGGAAAATCCCCTTGGTGGCTGAACGGAAGAGATTCGAATGGGGAGACCTGACACAGGCAGACCCACCAGTGGGCTACTTCAATACTCCAAGCCTAAGGTGATATAAGGACCAGCACCAGGGTGGTGGCGTGACAGAGGCAAGAAGAAGGGTTATTTGAGAGATGTTCCAGGGCAAAATTGACAAGCCTTGGCAACAGAATGAACATAGGGAGTGAGAGATAGTGAAGAGACAGGGTAACTGTTGGGTTGTGAGCCTAAGGACTGGAAGTGTTGTCCTCAAGAGCAATAGTGAAGGGGAAAGACAGCTTCCTATGTCAACAGTCACTGTTTCACAAATAGGAAGAGGCAGAATTGGGCCTTGAACTCAGGTCTTAAAACAATCCTGACTGTTAGTGCAGGGATGATGGAAGTGGGGGTGGGGATGGAGGGAGGGATTGGTGAATCAGCCCTGGGAGATCAACAGCATTGCTAATCTGACCTGTTACTTCCTGGGACCCTAGCAAACAGGAGGACAATATAGGAAGACAGTGGTGTCAAAAGCAAATAGAAACCAGTTGCTGAGGGCTTCATATTGATTTAAAAAATCTCAAATTAACATTACTTATGTTGCATTGTATTTTTATTTTTTGTTTAAACATTTCCCAATTATATTTTAATCTGATTCCAGTTCTAGTCACACTTCTACAGCATGAGTTTAACACCTCTGCTCTGGGGGATCTGGTTTTGGAAGAGGCAGGACCTCCTCACAGCTTGGCTTCATTTCCCAAATGACAATTACTTTTCCTAATAAAACATTTGTCATATGAAGAGTTCCCCTCACATCTTGGTCTAGGCTCCTGTGCAAGGAACCTGTTCCACAATGTTTATGGGAAGGAGGTTTCTGCAGGGAGGTCAGGGGAAGGTTCGTAATGTGCTCCCACCCAGGGAGCTCTCCCTAGGCTCCTGAGAACTTTGACTTTCAGTTATGGCTAAAAGTGGTAGCCTTCCATGAATACATGGGGTATCCACTCTCACTTGGGTCTTCAGTAACTGGTTGCATAAGGAGATGCTAGTAAAACCTGTGCACCCATGAGGGGAAAAGAAGCATGAGCCTGGGTTCTGTCAGTTACTACCTGTGTGACCTTGGGCAAGTCATTTAGGTTCCCTGACAAGCTTCATCTGCAAAATGAGAATACAAGATACTTGAATTACCAACCTCCCAGGGCTGTTGAGAGAGTCAAATGGGGAAACATAATATATGTGTGCTTGTTTGTTTGCTTTGTAAATGTTAAAGTGCTGTATAAATGGAAGCTATAAGAAGCCAAGGCAGATGGACTGATGTGACAGGGAGTTTTCTCTTTATTCAGCTTATGGAGAGGGTGGCAGGGAATGGGACCTGGAAAGCTCAAGATATCCTTAAAAAGAACCATAGAATACCCTTTTCCTCCTCCAGCATTTGGCTGACAATAATACTTCATCCCACAATGCTGATACTACTGCCAGTTATTCCTCCAGTTCAAAGTAGGGAGCTCTGTCTGTTCCTTTCAGGAGAGTAGAGAAGTCTTCTTCAGACACCTGTATACATCTGCACTGCATCAGTTCTTACACAGAAACCTGGTCAAGTCTATCAGCCTAGTTCTGGGGCAGGTAGGTGGTTCAGTGAAAAGAGCAAGAAAGCCCAGAGTGAAGAAGGCCTGAGTTCAAATCTAGCCAAAGACTAGTTGGATGACCCTGGGCATGTCATTTAATCCTTGTTGCTCAGTTTTCTCATTTGTAAATGAGCTGGAAAAGGAAATGGCAAGCCACTCCAGTCCAAGAAATGAAAAATGACTCAACAACGACCAAATTCAATACATCAACAAGTACTTACTTAGGCATCTGCAGCCTAGCAGGCACAGTGCTAGGTACTATGGATGGCAGTACAATGAAAGAAACAGTATCTCCTTTATCTCCTCACAAAGAGCTTGTCCTAAAGGGAGCAACAAGCATATATACTATGTATATACAGAATCAATACAAGACTAAGTACAAAGTAGCTAAATATAAGAGGAAGGGCACTAGGAGTTAAGTACATCTGGATAGTTTTTTATGCAAGGTGGAGCTTGGGCTGGGTCATAAGGAAGAAAGGGATTCCATGAGGCAGAGGTGAAGGAGAATGTTCCAAGTATAGAATGGACAGCATGGCCGATCCTCAAGGGGGCTGGCTACCTGCCCCCATCAACACCAATACTTCCCCTTCAGCACCTCCCAGTTGCTTTCAGTAGTGTCTGACTGTGATCTGATTTGGGGTTTTCTTGGCAAAGATGCTGGAGTGTGGGTTTGCTATTTCTTCTTCCAGTTCATATTACAGAGAACCAAATAAGGCAGACTGTGTGAAGTGACTTGCTCAGGGTCTCACAGTTAAGTGTCTAAGGTCACGTTTGAAATCAGGTCTTCCTGACTCCACACCTAGTGCTCTATCCATTCTGCCACCTAGCTGTCTGCTACAGTCTAAGGGGTAAGGGGGCTTGAGGTATGACCTTTGGAAATATAATCTCAGCCTCACTCCAATACTGAGGACCCTTTTTTCTGCTTTAACGCTGATGACCAGATTCTTCTTGAGGGTTTTTGCAGCTAATCTATGAGAGAATGTATTTTTTATAAAATTTAAGAGCCAGAAGGGATCTTCTTATCTAAGCAAATGCCTTCTCTCTATAAAGAAAATGAGGTCCATAATAGGAAAGTGATTTGCCCATGGTCACACAGTTAAATGTGTTGGGGAGAGGGGAGGATGTGTTGTGGGTAAAAGATAGAACAGCACTTGCCTGGGCCCCTAGACATCCTGCCTAGTTAGTAGCCTAGTGTCCTGTATATTGCTTAATTTACTTGGGCAAGGTTGCTCACCCATGCATGCTCTGGTTCACCTTTGCATTTCCCTGAGCTTGGGGGCTGCTTGTGTGGCAGACTCAAGGTTTTTACAGGCATATCTGCATCTAGCACAACAGTATCAGTAGGAAACGCTAACATTTGAGGAAGGACATTGATAGAATCCAGCATTCAGAGGAGAATGATGAGAATGAGGAAGATCTTAAGTTCATACCATGAGAGGCCATAGACTGGTAGGAGGTGACAGATGTTCTGCTTGATCCCAGCACCGAAAATGATGAGGGGAACTTGCAACTAATGGCCCTGCACATTTATATAGCTCTTTAAAAGGCCCTTTATTTGAATCTCATCACAATTCTGTGAAGTCACAACTTTGAATCCCACTTTATAGACCAGAAAACCGAAGGTCAGAGGTTAGTTAAGTAAATATTGGGCAGAATTTGAACCTCTTGTCTTTCTAATGCTACATCCAGCCCTCTATCCACTGTGCTATACTATTCTTTAGAGGCAGCAAGATTTATGTGCTATTTAAGGAAAAATGTCCTAACAATGCTGTTGTTCAGTTGTTTCAGTTCAATTCTCTGTGACACCATTTGGGGTTTTCTTAGCAAATACTAGAGAGATTTGCCATTTCCTTCTTCAGCTCATTTTACAGAGGAAACTGAGGCAGAGTTAAGAGACTTGCCCAGGGTCACATAGATAGTCTGAGGCCAGATTTGAACTCAGGAAGAAGAGTTTTCCTGACTCCAGGCCCATCACTCTATCTATTACTTGGTTGCCTTCCTAATTAGAATGATCCAAAAGTGAAATAAGATGGGGGTCCCCATTCTGGGGAAGTTTTACGTTGAAGACTGGATCTGGAAGACTTCTTGCTGGGGATATTGGAAGGACTCTTTTATTTTTGTATGGGCTAAACTAGTTAGCCTCTGAAGTTCCTTCCAAATGTGAGATCCTGTGGTTCTGAGTCAAGTTGCTTAGTCTCTAATGTTGCCAATATCTCAGGGTGTAATCTAGGAGTTACCGCTCTTCCAGGGCCTCATTTTCTTCATTTGTAAAATGAGGGGGTTGGATAATCTATAAAGGACTTTATAATGCACATAGCCTGTGATTCAGTTCTTTAAACTGGTCTACAAAAAAAATACAGGGTTATAGTCTTTGAAGGGGGATTTCAGCAATTCTCAGGAGAGATAGGTATGTTGTTTCAGTAGGAGATGTGTAGCATGAAAGATATTTGTTTATCAGGAGAGGGGAATAGGACAGTAGAAATTGTGTAACCTCATTTTGCCTTTGAAACAAGCTGTGACTTATATGGAATGGCACTTTATGTACCAGGAAATATGGTGTTTTTCTTATTCCTGGTTTCTAACAGCAGTGTTAGATCCTCAGAATCCTTAAAGAGGAAAGGTATATTGGGGGAGGATGACCATGTTTGGTAGGGGTGGAAATGAATCTGAAAAAGAAAACCATACCCTATCTAGTTTAATGACCTATAGTGGCTGTCAGATAATTGGAGGAAAAAGGAACTAGCCTAGGTGTGGGTTAGAGTACTTTGAACTCACACCCAGGAAATGAGTTGGTAGTTAGTAAGAGATCTGATTTTCAGTGAATCAGCCCTCTCTCAATCCCCCAGGGCTGGTAGGAAGGCATACAACAGAAATTCACAGTGGGTAGAATGCTGGACCAGTAGTCCAGAGCTCTGTACTCTAATGGCCACTAGCCAGTGGGAAACCTTGGCTAAGCCTCTTTAAGTCTGTTTTCTCCTCTGTAAAATGTGGCTAATAATAATCTTCTCTATAATGAGAAAATGTATGCAAAAGGGTTTTGGGAAGTGAATAGTGTTACAAATGCTTGAAGACCCCTCCTCCTCCTCCGTCCTCCCCTCAAAAAAGCCCTCCTGAGTCCACGGACCTTGAGTTTTACCCCAGAGGTGAATGTGTTCCATTTGGAGCCAGTTAATTCTTTGCTGCTACTATTTAATAGGATCTTCTGGAAGCTCTGCAAGTCTTGGTTTAGAGGTTTAGAAGTGAATTGCGTTCCAGTGAAAATTGTTTGCAGTGGGACCAGAGATCACAGCATTTAGAAGAAATGGGACACAATGATGCAGTGGAAATGAAATGCTTTTACATATAAGTATCTGATTTGATCCTCATACCAATCCTGTGAGATAGGTGCTATCACTATCATCTCCATTCTGCAGATGAGGAAGTTGAGGCTGACTGACAAGTTAAGACTTAAGTTTAAAGCTCAGCTCTGCAACTTCTACATGCATTGTCTCATTAAAATGTAAGTTCTTGGCAAGTAGGGATTGTTTCATTCTTTGTATGTGCCCAGCACAAAGAAGGTTGACTGAGTTAAGTCATTTAACTTCTCTGGATTTCAGTTTCCTCATCTATAAAATCAGAGTTGGACTGAATGATTTCCAAGGTCTCTCCTAGCCCTAAATCCTATCTCTTGGCCAAACCTTCCTCCTCTCTGCATTAAGGCACTCATGCCAAACCATGCCAAACTCATCTACGAGACAATTTTTCTTTGGTTAAGGAGATTATACAATAGAAATTTACAGTGGATAGAATATTGGACCAGTGGTCTGGAGCTCTGCATTCTAACGGCTACTAACCTGTGGGTGACCTTGGCTAAGCCTGTTTTCTCATCTGTAATATGTGGCTAATAATCTTTTCTACCTATGAGTTAACTTCTTGCTTAAGTTTCACTTGAAGTCTGCAGAATAAGATTCACTATTGGAAAGGTCTGTCAGATGTTAGCTTGTCTGAACAATGTAGGAGCAGGAATCCCTTTTAGAAAAGCCCTGACAAATCACCAGCCAGTCTCTTCTTTGAAGACTTCCAGTGACGGTGATGATGGGTTATGTGTGTGTGTATATGTGAGAGAGAGAGAGAGAGAGAGAGAGAGAGAGAGAGAACCAGAACACCTCTGATAACTCCCCAGCTAAGCCAGTTCTACTTCCGGATTGTTAATTGTTAAGAAAGTTTGCCCTGATATTGGGTGGAAGCTGCCTCTACCATGTCTACCCTAATTCTGTCCTCAGAACAAATCTAATCTAATCTCAGCTACTTGATGATCTGGCAACACCTCCCCCACCAACTCTTCTGTGTTCGAGGCTAAACACCTTCAATTTTTTATTATAAAGAGGATGATAACAACAATAGTATTTATAGACGGTTTTAAAGTTTGTGTAACACCTTACAGATATTATCTCATTTTATTTTTAATAATCTAGGAAGATAGGTGCTGTTATTTTCTCATCCTCATTTTATGGACCAGGAAACTGTCTAGGGTCACACAAATATCAAGTGTCAGATTTCAGGTCCAGAACTCTTCTCTAAAGGGCATGATTTCTAGTCCCTTTCCCAATTTAGTTATCTCTATCAGATGCTCTTCAACCTCTTGATCTATATTGCTTAGATCTAAACCAGGGGTGGGGAACCTGCTACCTCAAAGCCAAATGTGGCCCTCTAGGTCCTTGGGTGCAGCCGTTTGACCGAGTTCAAGTTTTAAAGAACAAATCCTTTTATTAACAGGATTTGTTCTGTGAAGTGTGGATTCAAAGTGCTGCACTTGAGGACCTAGAGGGCCACAAGTCGCCTCGAGGTCACAGGTTCCCCACCTCTGATAAACAATACCACACTCCATGTATATAGTGTAACCAGACTGAGGATGGAGGGACTATCCTCTCCATATCCTCTCAGTGCAGGTTACATGACTAAATGAGTGTACCTGGCTGCCAGGACACACTATTGAGTGACCAGAATGAATATGTTTTGGGAGTTCTTGTTTATTGGAAGCTGACAACTGAGCCCCCATCCTCTGCCCAAATAGCTGAGCCATCCACTCTTCCTGTCTTTGTCCCCTCCCTTTCCTTTACTCTCTGCCCCATGCTCCTATACCTACCGGCCTCACCTGTGTTAGCTGATTGCCATTTCCTTGGGAAGCAGGGAGATGGACAAAATGATGGGATTTACATATTGCTTACCTTCTCAATGGAGTATGTAGGGAGAGAATTTGGAGTTCAAATTTTAAAAATCAGTGTTAAAAGAAATTTAAAATTAAACAAAATTCTATGATTTAGAGCTGCAAGGATTAGAAAGCATGCTCGATCTCTCTCTCTCTCTCTCTCTCTGTCTCTCTCTCTCCCCTCCCCCTTTTACAAGGGAGGAAACTGGAAATCGAAGTGATTCACCTATGGTCACAAAGTACCAGAGCTAGGATTTAAACCTTTAAGTAGAAAGGTCACTCATCAGGTGATGTTGATCCTGTCATTATATGCTGTCTGCACCTCAGTTTCCTCACCTGTAAAATGAAGGGATTGGAATACATATAATATGGAAGTTTTATATGGCACTTTGAAATAGGCAACATACATGCATTACATATAAATTCCTTCATTTGATCCTCACAATAGCCCTATGAGAAAGGCACTCTCATCCCTGTATAGGTGAGAAAACTGAAGATGAGTGACTATAGGGTCGCTAAGTCTAAATCGATGAGCCCCTGGTCTCTGACTCTAAATCCTCCACTCTTTTCAGTATACTGTGCTGCTGCCAGGGTTCTTTCAAATCAAGATTCTATAAATTTGACCCTGGGTATCCACTCCTATTCCTTCTCTGCCTCAGGCTCTTCCTCACTGGAAGTAGGGAGAAGTAAGAACCAAGGGCTGAGAATGGCATCCTAGACTCACCCTGGGACATCCTTGAGTCTCATGCTAATGCCTAGTCCTTCTCATGTCTCACCTCTCTCCTCAGCTCAGGGTGGAACTGAGAGGAGAGGAATCTGGAGGAGATGCTAATTAGTTCTGACAAATTAATAAAGAAAGCCTCATTTATTTTCCATATCTAATTTCCGTCTTGGTGCTGTATTTTCCTGCCCAGTAAACTGCTGGCGGGTAAGCAGAGTTTGAAGAGGGTGGGATGGGGTGTGGGGAGGGTCAATCTGAAGGCAGACAAGCAAAATGGGTTTCTTTCTTACTCTGCCCCTAGCCCCCAACACACTCACACACCTCAGCACCTCCAGGAAGCCAACCTCAGACATTAAGCTGTCAAAACGGCTCCCAATTATCTCCCTCTATGCCCAGCGGCTCCAGCAGTGACAGGAGTTGTGTTGACTCATTCTGTCACCGTACTGCCCTGCCCTGAGAATTACTCCGGGAAAATGCAATTTAATGAAGTCCTATGGCAGAGTTAGAGACGCCCTGGTCATCAGCAGCATCTTAGAGAGCCCAAGCAGTTGGGAAGTTCTTTTGGTGGTTTAACTGCCATCCAGAAGCTGCAATTGAGATCCCCCTCATTTGTTTTTTGAAACAAAGCCTAGGGGAGAATTATAGCGAGTCAGCCATAATCAGAAGTTCTAAGCAGGGAGAAGGGCTGGACAAAGCCACAATGACCTTGGGTGATGGGGGAAAATGCTGCTGACTCTTTGGACTTCAACTGTGCCTTGCCTGTCCCTACCATCTCTTTCCTTGTTCTTTCTTTCTCTATAGGCTCTCTTCTTCTAAGTGATGCTTAGAAGCCAGGACATGGGCTGGGCTGCTTTGTTCTCTCTCTCTCTCTCTCTCTCTCTCTTCCTTCTCCCCACCCCTCCCCCCCAGTTGCTCCTCGGCAAATACTGGTCCCTACTTAGGCCTCTCTGCTCCTTCCTTTTAGTGTTTTCTTGCCTCTCTCTGGGCAGTTGCAGACCAGCTGGAATTTTGACACTGCTTCCAACACAGGAAGCAAATTAAGAACTCCCAGTCCCAGGGACCAGGGTGACACAGATTTTGACTTCTGTTTGCCTTTTTTAAACACCTGCTAAAAAATCATAAATAAATTATAAAAATAATAAAACTCAAGGGGGAGTGAGACTGACTAAGCACTTTCCCTGGAATTGGTTAACTGGGAAGGTAGGGACAGAGGGAAGGAAGCAATGGGTTATCATCCAAGCCAGGAAAAGACTAAAGAAAACACAGGAGCTCAGAAGGTAGCTTCAAGGTCTTGAACTGGTTCCTGAACTGGTTCTTGTCTGTCCCAGAAACAGAGTTTGAGAGGTAATGCAGTTCAGAGCATCTGAAATGGAATGCTTCTTCTGGTACTGCCACCTGTTATTAGTGTAACCTTAGGCAGGTCGCAACTCTGGGCACCTCAGTTACCTCATCTCTTAAATGAGGTTAGGAGAGATCAGTAGCTCTCAAACTTTTTGATCTCAAGACCTCTTTTACATACTTAAAAATTGAGGATCCCCTAGGTTGTAAATATTGATAGTTACCATGTTAGAATTAAATGCATCTTAGAATTATTATGAAAATACTTTTGACCTCATTGAATCCTTCTTTTTCTCCGGAATTGTCACAGAGATCATCAAACAACGCTCTGAGAATCTCTGGGCCTGATGACCACCCTATGGTTCCTTCTACCACCAAATTATGATTCTGTGGAACAAATCATCCTTTGTGTACTATTTTATTTTTTCCTGACAGTTTTACTTTCCTAGTTCTGTTTCTTTTTTTAAACCAATATTAAAACAAGTTTGTATTCCTCTTCTTGCTCAAAATAGGCTTAAAAATTTATTGGAATTAAATTATGGGCAGGCCACCCAGAGGGACTTTCATTAGGAAGAAGTGAATAGTACACAGTCAGATAATAAGGTATTGACAGTATTTGCCAAGTAGAGTGAGTCTGTCTTCCCTAACTCCCTTCTTTGAACTCAAATGAAATTGTGGATGTCAAATTTTGACATCTGCCTGGAAGTTGCTGCAATCAATCCCTGTTCCTAATTCTGGGTTCTACTTTTTCCAAAGAATCTTTTTTTGGGTCCCCGGACTCTACTCTCCCTTCCTTAACCTTCTCTCTCTGCAGTCTTGCCACATGACTATACTCACTCCTTTAATGAAGGGCCCTTGGTCTTGAGACATTCTCCTCTGTTCTTGCTTACCTCTGTTCCTCATTGGGTCTTTCAGACTCAGCCCTAACCCTTCCCCCCAAACTCTAAGACTTTTGCAGGCCTTATAGTTAATAATAGATATTATCCTTTGAGCTTGGAAAAGGTATCTATTGAGAATCCTTGTCTAATGCTCTAATTACTATGCTCTACTGTCCCTTGAACATGGATGGTCAATAATCTGGTGACAGAAATCAGTCTTCCCATTTTTAAAAATATTGATCTAAATTTTTTTTAGTTACCAGGAAAAAAGAACTATACATATTTCTTCCCCTCAGAGAATCACAGAATGTTAGAACTAGACAAGACCAACCAGCATGATCCCTTCATTTTACAGATGAGGAAACTGAGGCCCAAAAATTACTTGTCCAAGTAGGGTCACCCAGCTAATAAGTAGAGCCTGGGACTCCAAAACAGGTCACAGATTTCAAATAAAGTGTTATTTCTATATTCTATAATATTACTATATATTGTAGCATAATATAAATTATATAATGCAATAAATTCCTGTATTCCTGAATTCAAGGACCTCTATCTCCCTTTCACATTTTTTCTTGCTCCAATTTAGCAAACCTGCCCCCTTTAATTTATTACTCCCTCTCCAAGACAGTTTCAGAACATATTTTCCCTTTCCCTCGTTACCATGTCTTCCCCTCTTCCTTCCAAAATCTATTGAAGACTTTCCTCGCAGTATTCTCACCCTGGGTAACTCCATCCAGCTCTGACCACTCTATTTACTCTTGCCCTCTGTTAGTATTACTTATGGATGTAGCTCCTAAGAGCAGAAAGGGGCCTCAAGAGACCATCTGGTCCAGACCCCTACCTTTAAGCTGATGTGGCATTTCCCCTATTTTACACATAAGGCAAATGGGGCCTAGAGAGATTAAGGGCACAGAGGTAGTATTTATTTGTGTTTACTTATTGTTGTTTGCTTGATGGTAGGGACAGCATGGAGAGTGCTAAGCAGGTTTTGGAGTCAACTGATTGCAAGTCTCAGCTCTGTCACTCTGGGCCTCAATTCACCATTCCCATGATAAAGAGACTGGACTAGATGAACTTTGAGGTCTCTTCCAGCTTTATTATCTCTTTTCCAAACCTTAGAATTGAAAGTGACCCTAGACATTATCTACTCTAACCCCTATCTCAAGGTATTTGGTATCAAAGACCAGCATTTGAAATCCTCCTTTAAGGGTAAGTCAATTAATCTTTAATATCAATTTCCTTTTTTTATAAAATGAAAGCCCCTTCCATCGTTAAGTTTATGAAACTGTTTCCTATCTACAACATCCTCCAGGAAGTAATTTTCATATTATGTATGTATGTATCTATCTATTTATAGTCTCTCTGGGAAAAAAAATGTCCCCTAACAAGTGATTGTCCTATATGAGAGTAATATATATGTTATGTTTTGTCTCTCTGGAAAGGAATTTCTCCAGGCAGGTACGGACCTAACACTCATTCAGAGCTGACTGACAGGCCTACTTGAGTCTAAGACTCATATGGAAAGCCTCCAGTCAGTATAGAGAAAGGATGTTGGGCCTGGAAACAGAAACTTGGGTTAAAATCCCAACTCAAACACTCATTAGTTGAATGACCCTATACTTCAGAGCCTCAAATTTCTTTTAAGTAAAACGAAGGTGGTGATATTTATACTACACATCTCATAGGGTTGCTATGGGAAAAGGGGTCAAGAAATCTTAAAGTACTATGCATATATAAGTTAGTAATATTACTTAAAGCTTTCCTTCCTGAATTCTCTAAGGCATGCTTGAATGCCTTCTTGGACTAGGAGCTGTCTAAAGAATGAGCAAGGACTGTAACCTTTCATCCTCCTGAATTTCTGCACATGGGCTTCCATTAGAGTATACACTCCCTGAGGGGCAGGACCATGTCTCATACACCTTAGTAAGATCTACTTCCCCATTGCCTTGTGGATACTCAATAATTGTTGATTGCATGAATCAATCAATAAAGATTTAAGACAGGTTCTCTATAGTGAAGGCTCAATATTATGGGGTGCTAGATAGACTGACCAAATTTCAGATCAGCAGCTGGCAGTCCAGCAAGAGAAAATTGGAGCTGAGTGCCAATTACCACTACCCCTGGAAAACTGGGCTTCAGGGGAAAGAGAACAAACCTGAGTCAGGGCTTTGAGTCACAATTCTGCTGCCTGATCATAGTAAGCAGCACCCCCTCCCCTCCCCATTCCTCTGGTGGTAGTTGTGAGGGCTGGCAGCAGGAGACAATTCTCTTCTATGTTCTCATTTCTAGGGATATCTGAAGCAGATTCATAGAAAACATCTTTCCCTGTCCTCCTTGACTCAGTGTGTGTATGTGCACATGCTCATGTGTGTGTGTGGTGGTAGTGTGGTCTGTCAGTTGGATGGACAGGTTCAGATAAACAGCTGATGTATGCTGGCCAGGCCAAGAGTTAATCTAGCAGTGTGTTTATGTCGGGGTGGGGAGGTTGAAAACAGGGAGGTATGTTCCAGATAAGACGGAACAGGTCAAGACACAGCAATTAGGAAGAACAGATTGCCTTTGGTTGTTATCACAGAGCAACCACCAAGTGGAGAACAATCCTAGAATCACTGACAAGGACAGAAAGGTCTACAGAGGTCTTATTCATGTTCCTGCTTCCATACGGGATGGTCTGCTTCCCAGCCACTGGGTGTACAGCAGAACTCCAGGTCAGGGATAGGGTAGAGGGGAGAGACACCATACTTTGCTGGTGAATCTGACGTTCTCTACCTTATCCCTTCTGAAGTCTCCTCTGCTTTCCACTTGGAAGAGTTCACCACAGCGGCTAATGGAGTATGCACATATATGGAAGTAGAGGAATGGAGGGTGGGTGGTGAGTAGAGAGAATGAAAGAGAAATTGGAAGACTAGGTAATTGTTGAAACAGTTATATCTTTATCGGTAACTCACACGAAAAACGATGCAATGACACAAAGAATTAGGCCAAAGAGAGACCACAAATACTAGGCAAATGGAGGACACAAGGCCAAGGCCAGTATAGACTCTGCAAATTTGAGTGGAATTCAATGGGTTTAGTTAGAGCGAGCTTCCTTGGAAATGGTGAATCTTAAACTCCTTGAAAGAAGGAATAGTTATGACTTAGCAGAGAAGATGGGAGAAACATCTCCGGGGACGAAGAATATAATCTTCTTAAGGACAGAGAAAGTCCATGCCTAATCCATTTGTGTCCCAGCACACACCATGGTGCCTGGCACATTTGGGGTTGAATCCAGGGGTTGTTGCAGCTACCTACCCTTGTGCCCATTTTCAGAGTCCATATAGTGAATCCATGATTTGTTCTTAGGGTAGGGGGGGCAGAGAAAAATTGAGAAGCATGGGAATAGGATGCATCTCATCTGTCCTGATACCCACCTCCACCATTCCACTAAGCTCAGGTGAGACAGCTGGCAGCCTGACTTTCCATGTCTACCGGCAGACAATCTGTCCTCACTACCTCCATGACTGAATGGTTTATGGGGGGTGTGGGGAAGGGTGGAGGTAAGGGGGGAAGGCCCAGTACAAAACAATGACCTTGAGCTAAGATAAGAGAGATGCTTGTTTCTCTTTATTTATGATTGTTATTGGGAAGAAAACTAGCCTCCTGGCTCTGGATTAGGCTGTGAGCCAGGCCTTTGCTCTCTTTTCCTCCTTCTCCCTTCTCTCTCTTCTTTCTCCCTCTTCAGTCTCACTAGGATACAGGTTTTCTAACACACTAAGATCAAATAACTTTTCACTCAAAGGGAAAGATATTATCTCCCTTCACCATTCAGCACAAACACCAGCAAACCCAACATTCCTAGATTAAAAGCCAATTAGGATGGCTTTGTTTTTTTGTAGGGGCAGCAGGTCTGCCTGGCATCCTCCTTGGGAACTGGATCCCTTTGTGGGGAAAGTGGCTGCCTACCATAATTCCCCACATAAAACACTGCATCTGTGCATGCACCCTCCATTCTGCTGACATCTTTTCTCTCCCAGTGTATGCAGCCTGGGGTTCTAACAATGGGGGGCATATCTGATGGGAAGATTAAGAATACTTTTGGAAGAAGGGAAAGAGAAGGGGTGGAAAACACTACATAACACACATCCTAACTATAACTAGGTTCTAAATAAGGTCCCCCCCACCATCCCCAAGAAATAAATATGAAAAGTATAATTCTCTGGGTGAAAAATGATCTTTTTTCAAATGATAAGCAGTGACTGTAACCTTCTTTGGAGTTATTATTTTAACTCCATAAATTGTCTTATAAATGTTCCCACCTTTTGACTCAGAGGCAAAGAGATTGGACCTGTGATTTCATGGAATAAGACAGGGAATTCCTGGTTAAGGAAACACCTTCTACTAATGTAGGTTAGCACCCTACTGTTTTAGGGAATTGACCAGAGTACTTAGAGGTTGTGATTTGCCCAAGAACACATAGTTTACTGGCTATCTGACTTATTAGTTGGGAGAGGGGAGGGAGAGAGAGATTGAAGAGGGGGTTAGGAAGAGCAGGGGGAGAGAGGAGAGGAGAGGAAAGGATGTAAGGAGGATATGACACGTAAACAGACAAGTAAAAAGAAGAAAACAGTACTAGGCCTGAAGTCAGTCACTCATCTTCATGAGTTCAAATTCAGCTGCAGAAACTAGTTATATGACCCTGGGCAAGTCACTTAACTCTATTTGATTCATTTTAAGATCTGGAGAAGGAAATGGTAAATCACTCCAGTATCTTTACCAAGAAACCCACAAATGGGGTCACAGAGAGTGGGACAAAGATAATTTGTGAGGGAGAACAACAACCACTGGGGTGGAAGGAACAGCTTCTAGGAGGTGGTACTTGAGCTGAGTTCAGAGGGAAGCTAAGGATTCTGAGAGGCAAAGGTGAGGAAGAAGGCAATTCCTTGATAGGAAACAGCCTGCAAAGACACAAGGGAGTGGGATACCTGGACAGACTGGAGAATGGTGAGCAGAGCAGTTTGGTTGGAATGCTCTCTGTGAAAGAGTAATAATATAACAAGTGCCTACCATACAGGATGATGAAACAGATGTTTACATCAAGTTTTCAGTTTGTAAAAGTGCTTTTCTCACAACAACCCTGTAAGTGGAACCATGTATCACCACCCCCATTTTATAGAAGAGGAAAGTGCAGCTTAAAGAGGCTACTGCTATTGTTTCAGACAGCATAAACAGATACGGGGTGTACCAGTGTTCAGACAGATGGATTAAGGATTGGTTGAATGGCTAACCCAAGCAGCAGTCACTAATGGTGGGATGTCATCTTGGAAGGTGGTCTCTGATGGAGGGCTCCCAGGATCTGGGCTTGGCCCTGAGCTATGCAACCCTTCTTGTGAGTGACAGATAAAAGCTCAGATGCAATGCTTATCAAATTTGACACAAAGCTGGAAGGCATAACTAATATGTCAGATGACAGAATCAGAACTCAAAAAGATTGAATGATTGAATACAATAACATTTAATACGGATACATGTAGCCTTACACTAGGGTTTTAAAAAAAACCACCACAAATTCTCAAGGACAAGACTGGGAAGGCATGGAGGTTGTTTGGAAAAGATCTGGAGATTTTTAGTGGACCACAAGCGTAATGAATGTTGTGATATGGCAGCTAAAAACACTAACAGTTGTAGGTTACATTAAAAGAGGCAAGCATTGGGAAATAAGGAAGTGGTAGTCAACTAATCAATCAAGACTGTATCCGACTCAGTTCTGGATACCATGTTTTGTTGTTTCAGTGTGTCCGATTGTGACCCAGTTTGGGATTTTCTTGGCAAAGATAGTGGAATGCTTTGCCATTTCTTCTCCAGCTCATTTTACAAAGGGGGAGACTGAGGCAAAGAGGGTAAAGTCACTTACTTAGAGTCACATAACTGATAAGTGTCTGAGGCTGAATTTGAACTCAGGAAGATGAGTCTTCCAGGCCTCTATTCACTGTGCCACCTCCTTGCCCTGTGTGTTTTAGGAAGGCCATTTACAATTTGGAGGAGAATATGATTATTCATTTACATCATATAGGATGTAGGGTCTTATATGAGGTTTTTTTGAAGAAAGTGGGGAATTTTAGCCTGTTGAGAGAAAGACTGGGGGTGGGGTTGGGGGGAAAATGATGCCGATCTTTAAGTATTTAAAAGGCTTTCCTGTTTAAAAAAAAAAGAGGAGGAAGGTTATGCTTTCTACAAAGAGGCTTTTCCCCAAAATTAGAGCTATTCCAGAGTGCAATGGGCTTGCTTTGAGGCAGTTTCTTCTCATAGTGGGATTTAAAAAATAAATTTGTTTTTAGGTAATGCATCTAAGTGACTTGCTCAGAGTCACACAGTTAGTGGGTATCTGAGGCCAGATTTGAACTCAGGTACTCCTAACTCCAGGGCCTGTACTCTCTCCGCTGCACCACCTAGCTGCCCCATCACTGGGGCAATCTTTAAATATAATCTGGATGATCACTGTTGGGTTGTTGTTGAGGGCTTCTTTTCTAGCCACAAATTGGAGTAGATAGAGGGCCCCTTGGGTCCCTTCCAACTCTTTTAAGATTCTCTAACGTTGACTGACTTGCTCATAACCACACAACTAGCTTGTGTCACAGCCTGGATCAGAACCTGGGCTTCTTAGGGAGAGAGGTTAGAGGAAGCAGAAGCAAGAAGGGATTTCAAGTAGAGGGAATGGAGCAGGCAAAAAGCCGGGAAGTTCAGGAGATGGTGAGAAGAGCAAACCAGAGTGACTCAAGCTTTGAAATGGAGCTTGGAGGCAGACCATGGCAGCGTTTGTCTCCATTGGAGGACTGAGAAAAGGGCTTCAGGACTGGGTTATAAAGCACTTTTACAATGTCACCAATACACCCCACTTCCTTCACATTCCCTCAGCCACACCCTGAGTCTAGGGCCTATTTCATTCTTCATCCCAGGAAACAAAGGCCTCTGTTATCAGCCTCCTGCCATTCTTACCACTCACCTCCACTCTCACCACTCATCTAGTCTGCCCAGAGCACAAAGAATCATATCTTCCTTAAGTGATATTTAGTCATAAGTCACAGATTTAGAATTGGAAGAAAAATTAAAGAGAGATCATCTCGTTCCAGTTCCCTCAATCTACAGTTGAGGAAACTGGGGCTCAGAAAAAGTCAAGTAAGCTTTCCAAGGGCACACAACTAACTAGTAAGGGACAAGCTTCTGTAGCTCTTTCCACTGCTGAACGTGCCTCTTCTGGATAGCATCAGCACCTGATGAGAAACCAGCAATGCTCCCAGCAACCACAAATCCAAATTCCTTAGCTTAAGGTTTGAGTCATCCCCCTCAATTGCAATCCCTAAGGAATTCCATTTAGCTTATCTCTCTTTTTACCCCTGAGTTTACCATGTAGAGGCAGTCATGAAACCTAAGAGTTGGACAGCCAGTCAGCACAGTGGAGAAAGTTGGTCCTGAAGTCAGGAAGACTGGAGTTCAAATCCAGCCTCAGACACTTACTAGTTGTGGGACTCTGGGTAGGTCACTTAACCACCATCTACTTCACTTTCCTCATCTGTAAAATGGGGATAATGCTAAAACCAGACACACAGAGATGATGTGAGGATCTTTGTTAAGCACTTTGTAAACCTTAAAGTGTTACATTAATGCTAGCTATTACCATAATGATGTCATCTAGATCCTCAAGTACAGCCCTTTGACTGAATTCAAACTTCACAAAACAAATCCCCTTAATAAAAGGATTTGTTCTGTAAAACTTGCACTGTCAAAGAGCTGCACTCAAGGACCTAGAAGGCCACAGATTTTCCACCTGTCAAATTCTAGTCAAATCCCCTCATTTTACAGATGAAGAAATTGAGGTCTATAGGGGTGATGACTTGCCCAAAGTCACAAAGCTAGAACTGGACCTAAAGAGTCATTTGATCAAACCCATGCCTGCCTTTGTCTGAAGATCTCCATTGACAGGAAACTCCTTACCCCCTGAGGCAGCTCATGAAACAATTCTAATTGTTAAGTCTGTCCTCATTTGAGACTGAAATTTTCTTCTCTGGAACTTCCACCTACTAGTCTCCCTTCATAAAGCTTGCTACCATAGCCTTTCCTTCCTCCCAGATCATTCTTCTTCCCCAAGACTCACACCTTTCCCAGTTTTTCATCCTGAAGCCTTCACCTCTGGTCCTGCCAAAGGTATTCCATTTTTCCTCCATCCTCTCTGGCAAGTCAAATCCTTGGCTTCCTTCCCAACCCTTCATCATATCTACCTCCCTCCAGAAAGCTTTCCTAGATTAATTCTACTGAATTCTCCAGTAACCCTTATAGGGAGTGAGCTCAGATCTATAGCTCTTTTGCAGCTACAATAAGCAATGCTCAGTTCTATGGTATGTGTGTATGTGTGTGTGTGTATGTATGTATTTTACTATTTGCTTGTGTAAGGACAACTAGGTGGCAGAGTAAATAGAGTGCCCAGCCTGGAGTCAGGAGATCTGAATTCAAATGCCGCCTCAGACACTTCCTAGTTGTATGACCCTGGTCAAGTTGCTTCACCCAGTTTACCTCAGTTTCCTCATCTGTAAAATGTGCAGAAAAATAGATGACAAACCATTCCATTATTTTTCCCCAAGAAAGGTCAAAAAGAATTGGACTTGACTGAAATGACTAAACAAAAAAACCAATATTTGTTTGTGGGATATCTAGGTCTGTGCAGGATGTCTTAACTCCTGGTTTCATATTCCAGACAAGGCTCTGCAAATAGGAGGTTTGGGAATGCCAAGGGCAATCAGGAAATCTGATTCTAGCCCTGATGCCTAAACCCTCAGCTTTATCAGATGCTACTGAATATTGACTAAGTTGTACAAGCCCATGTCCTAAGAACTGTATCAACAACATATCAAAGTGCAGTGTACCCTGCCCTTTGAGAAAATACTAAGGTAGAATAGTACAACCCACATGCTGAGCTCAGAGTCTGGAGTACCACATACACAAAGCACTAGGCTACATGCTGGTTTACCCATCAGATAGTCAGATTCTTCAGTAACAGAGAGATAGTGGACATGGCTTTGACCCAGAGACCAACCTAGAAAGTAGCACTGAGAAAACAGAACCAGCTACCCAGAAATAAAAGGGGAAACAATATAATATAGATTCTTGGTATATCAGAGTGCATTGGAGCTCTTGGGAATCCAAAGCATTGCCCAGCTGGCCTTCAAGTACATACATCCCCCATGCTGTTCCCAGCACTCTCACCTTCCCTCCTTAAACCACCTTGTTTCATCTCCAGAAGTCTACCTTGAAATCTATGCTCCTCTGATCCCATGAAAGTCCCAGAGTGAAGCCAAAGGCAGGAAGCTGAGAGCCCAGAGAAGGAAAAAAAAAATCATCCAGACAAATTACATCCTCACTTAAGATGTAGAATGAGACTCACATTTTTTGGACATAACTAATGTGGGAATTTGTTTGCTTGACTCTGTGTGTCTACTTGAAAGGGTTTTATTTTTCTTTCTTAAAAGTATGTGTGCGAAGCAGGGGGAGAGGGGAAGGTGGCGGGGTGGCTCTTGGAGGTAGGGTAGGGAGAGAAAATAATTCCTTGTTAATTGAAAAATACTTAAATTTTTTAAAAGCATACCCTAGCAGACCATCCATATCACTTACCCTCTTATACCTCCTCTCTGATCTCTCAGGTTTTCTTTATGTCTGCTATGTGGTTTTTCTTTTTCCTCTAAAAAACAGAGTCCTTATTTTCCAGTTGATATAAGAAGGGGATCCTGCTATCAAGGCCTAACCTTGTAGGATGTTAAAGAGTATTTTCTAAGCCACTGGCTGAGGACATAGCCTTACCTGAAGCAGGTAGTGTTTAGTTCAGACATAAGGAACAGACTTCTTGGATATGTATATGGGGAGGGATATGAGGTGGTTGGTTGGGGGGTGGGGTGGGGTTGTGGAATCTCTTAACAGGGACCAGTGGTTATTTTCCTGGAGTTATGAGTGGCTGTCTGGAAGTGGGGGCTAACCAAGATAATCCCTGGAGGGCGCCAACTAGGACCTCATCTTCACTTTCTATCAGTTTTTTTCTAGATTTAGTTTGACTTTGTTACCCAACCCTGCTGTAGACACAAGCAGGGATGATGACTAGGGGGAGAAATATGAAAGACAGAATGCTTCAGCATCTTTCCCCTGGTCAAGAGTGGGGTGAACAGAGAGGTGGGTAAGTGGGGAACAGAAGGGGGCTCAGGCTGGGACAGTTCTAGAAGAGCAGGGAGGGAGATGACAGTGGATGGAGAGGGTTGGGAGAAAGCAAAGAGGAGTGGGAGCTGAGCACAAGAACTGACTGGTGAGGCTGCCCAGCCCAGAGAGTACTTATGAATGGAGAGGGAGGAAGTGGACTGTGGGAGAACCAGAGAGGAATCTGGGAAATAGTAGAGGCTAAGGACAAAAGAGGTTGGGGTGGGGAGAGATTAGTGTCACTGCCAAAGGGGACTCCCAAGCTCTCTGCCAGGAGAACCTTGGGCTTTATTTTTAGCTAGGGGTTTGGGAGGGGGACATGTAGGGGAAAGGGGTTTGAGGGGGAGGACCTCTGTTATTTTTTCCCGACATCCCCCAGGCTACTTCTCTCCAGTAAACCTCAGTCTCAAGCCACTTGGTTGTCATGACAACAGGCCAGAATAGAACAGATGGTCTCCACTAGCCAAATTCCAATTAGACAGGGCCAGTAGAGGGAGGAATCACTCAGGCCACAAGAGGCTCAGGATGCACTCCCCTCTCCTCCCATCTGTCCCCTCCCCAAACATCCTCATCCAGCCCCTTACTCCACACAGCAACAGGACATGTTGAGGGGCGAGGGGAGGGCAGTGAGGGGAAGAGCACTTCTCTATACCTCACAGAAATCTAGCTAAAATGTGGTGTCATAGGGAAACCCCCAAAGGGTAAACATTAGTCACCTTCAAACATAGAAAGTCACTCCAGCCAAGGTCTTCCCTTTCACCTATAACTGGGAGAGTGGATTCAGGGCACAGTCAGAGGATAGTGGGACTGTGGGTGTAGTCAGGTTGGGTGAGAGGGTGGCAGTCTCCTCCCCAAGAAAGTCTGATCTTCACCCCAGTAGTGTTGGGGGTAAGGGAAGAAGTTGGGTCCCAAGGAAGGGCCATCATGGCAACCTGTCGCTAAGGTTTGTCAAAGTCAAAGAAAGTCCATCTTGAGACCACATAAAAACTCTGGGCAAAGCCCCATTTACCCCATAAAAATGATTGCCTTGTTTCTGCTCTCCAGTGGGGAGGGGAAGGTACAATGGGAAAAGTGTCTTATACATACAAAATGTATTGAAACAGAAACACGTAAACACACTAATGCATACTCGTTAACAACTAATAAATACATAGGTATATATATGTGCATATATCTATGAGCATGCAAGGATAGAATGACATGGGTTCATAGGCATGCTGGACATGACAAAATGTTTGATTCCCACCTCAGACACTTAGCTGGATGACCCTGGGCAAATCACTTAACCTTGCTGGGCTTCAGTTTCCTCAAGTGTAAAGTGAAGGGGCTGTTCTCATAACCTCTAAGGTCCCTCATAGTTTTAAGTCTATGATCTATGACACACATGTACACTCTTGGATTAACACAGAACAAAGAAATGCTTTGAAAACATAAAATAAACATCATCACATTTTTAAAAAACCTTGGCAATTCTTGCCTCTGCAAAACATACGCATCACATACCCATAAGCTCAGCATCCATAAAGCACACGTACATATTATATATAGTAAACCTACAATTATAAAAAGCCATGTATAGCTACATAACAAACGTAACTACACACAGAATTGCCACCTGCTCATACACACAAATACAGTCTCTCTGGAGGTTGGGGAAGCCAAAGTCTTGTCTTCTGTGACTGCCTGACATAGAGAACATGGAAAACAGGATGAGGGGAGAAATATCATCAGGGTAGGGAAGGGGGACATCCCTGGGCAACATGCTATGTTTGAAAGAGGGATCTTGGTTCTGGGTGTGGGATCCACTGAGCTACAGGTTTGTCAAAATACAGAAGTGTTTAAGCAGCTGGAAGGGAGGCAGTATAGTATAATGGGAAGAGTCCTCGATTTGGAATTGGACAACCTGAGTTTTTGGTTTACCCAGCTCTTCCTTCCATTTGAGTTTAAGGCCCAGCTCTTCCTTCCACCTATATGACCTTAGACTTTCCATTGTCCTTTCTCTGTCTCAGTTTTCTCATTCCTGATGAGAGTAGGTTGAACTAGCTAGCATCCCATCTAGCTCCTCATCTATGATCCTATGAACCTTATCTTCTGGAATTCAGAGAAGAACCCCCAGAAAAGAAGCAGGAATCTTTCTCAAAAGGTCAGAGAAGGGAAAGTTTCTCATAGGGTTACACTAGAATACTATGACCTTCTAGGGAAACTACAGGGCCCATGTAGGTCACCCTGCCCCCATTCTGTAAGCCAGTGTCAGGCCCCTCCTTACTGTGGTGATAGATCCTGATAAAAAGGGCCTAATGCCAAGTAAGCTACTGGGGGCAAGTCAGGTACTGACAAGGAGGGGCATTATTAGTGCTAAGAGCCATCTTTATCTGGAAACTACTAGCAACACCTTCGTCCCTGACCCCACCCCCCAGCCCCTTTGAGGAGGTGAGATGGAGTTCCTTCTACCCTGCTTTCTGGCAGATTGAAAGATCAAGGAAACATACAGGAGGCATCACAAAGTTCGGTAGGGGAGAGCAGTTAAACCAGGTCACTTCACTTCTCTAGGATTAAATAGGAGGCTGGCTCTCCAGAACCTTGTTGGGGGGAGGGGAGAAAATGACAGAAGTAGCCCCCTACCTAGTCCCCCTTGGATTACAGTGGGAGGAATCCGAGCTTAGACTGAGCCAAGGGGACTTGTCCACTTGAGAAGTCACTGGAGGGGCAGGGGCAGGGAAGGAGGGGATGGGGATCCTCTTTTACAAGACTCCAGGACACAACCCTAGAATAAAGTGCAGGGGGAGGGGAGGAAGCTGAAATTTGGAAGGAGCGCTGTCAATGATTTATTAACCACCTTCACTAATTATTAACCCGAGATGGAGTTCCTGGTCTGAGTTTCCAAATCTTGGGCTCCAACACTTCCCCTAAATTCCTCTTGCTGCACTAGTTGTCCTGCCCACGTTTCCCCAGTTAGGTTCTGTTACTTCACCTCGTCTCTCTCTAGGTCTTTCCTTCATTCTCCTTTTCTCTAAGTTGCCACATCCCTTCTTCTCTCCCCTCAAACCCCTCATTACTTGTTATCTCCCTCTGCTCCAGTTCCTGTTTCCCTCCTTGTCTGAGCCTTGCGGGCTGGCACCCTCCACCTCCTCCCCTGTGTGGGGACTTCTGGTCTTGCTGTAGATGAATGGAACCATGGTTTGCAGGAGGGGATTTTGTTAAAGCTTTTCTTTGGAGAACTTCCTTGGGGGAATGTGGACTAGGACACAGCCTAGAGAATTTGTTCCTGCTCCATGTCAGTCCATGTCCCTTCCTCCACATTTGGGCATTGGGCCATAGGGAGTCTCTCCTTATCCCTTCCCTACCCTTCAGGGATCTGGCAAACTAAAGTCTGAGGTGCCCGAGGAAGGGGCAAAGGAACGGTACCACCCATCCCATGCCATGCATTCCCTTGTAGGGAGGGGTCTGATGCCAGGAAGTTGTAAATGAATGACAGGCCCAGAGAACTGGAGAGAAAGGCAGGCAGATGAAAATTCTAGCCCTCTGGGGCTGCTCTGATGGGGAGAGGCTGGGCTTGGGAAGAGGTGACCCAGAGAGATGCGAGAGTACAGAGTCAGGAGGAGTTCTTCCCCCTCATTGGTCAGAAATCAGGAAAAGGTGGAATCAGGTATAAGTGTCAAACCCACTGAGGTAGAAGCTGATTGACCTCTTGGCAACATGGATTCCAGGTCTAGGAGCATGTCAGAGTAGAGGGACTACTAGGCTTATAGTCCGGGGAAACCTGGGATCATCTCATGAACACTTCAACAGCTACTAGGTAACCCTCTCTGAGAGAACCTCCTATCCTTTCCTTACTTGTAAAATGGGGACAAAAATATTTGCACTGCCTACAGTGCTGCTGTGTGAATTTGATGAAATTTTGTGACTATAGATATATAGTCTTTTGTCATTCACTAAGTCAGTCCAGTCCAGGCCAGAGAAGAAAGATGAGAAGTATGGGTGGCTGTCCTTCTAGTGAAGGGGACTTTTGAGCAAAGAGCAGTCATGGCTGACAAAAAGAGAAGAAAGGGAGATGGTGAGGGGAACAGGAAGACAGAAGAAAAGCAAAGAAAAGGAAATTATCTGTGGATGGGAAGGGAGAAAGGAAAGAGATCTCTTAGGGGAAAGTAGGGAGGCCCAGGAAGGGGAAGCAAGAGGAAGGGAGGGGAGCGGAAGAGGAGAAAGGGATGTATGTGCCAGGTGAATCTTGGTGCTGAGAGTATTCCTGCAAGGACTGTCATTTTTGCCTTTGTAGACTCATCACAAGGCATTTAGTGGGAGCTTAATAAAATAGTTGCTGGATCTCACTCCTTCAACACAACATGACCTGACATGTCATGACATAGGACAGATTCATCACAGCGTAATATCACAATAGGTCACCAAGAAATCACACCATCCCACCTCTTCACTGATTCAGCACAGATCACTGGAACAGATAGCATCAATTGCATCACCAGGAGGCTCAAATGGTGATGAAATAACCTTTGTGAACCCTACCAGGGACTCTCTACAAACCAGGATGACCTGATTTTTTTGTCCAGGACAAGGTCAGCTTGGATATACTGTCTTAGCTGAGAAGGAAGCCAGACTCAGTGCCATGTGCCTCAAACACTGACTCTTCCCTTCCTCATGTCTGCCTGATGGTAAATAACCATTTTCTCTGGTTCCCTTCCTCCTCCTCCTTGACTTAATTCCTAGAAGAGATAAGCAGCTTTCCTCCAAAAAGAAAGTTGAAATGCCGGAGGTAGACAGCACCAAGAGCTCTAACCCTGTTCTCTATTATCTGTGAATGCCCATGGATCCCAACATCTGAGGAAACCTGGGCAGACAAAAAAATCTGGCTTCTTGGAGAAAAACACAGTGGCACTATGGTAACAGTACAAATCAGTAAACTGGGTTCAAGTCATATTGCTCCACAATTTCTTCCCAGGCTTGGTTAATTGAGTTCTTTGGACTTCAGTTTCTTTACCTATAAAATAGTAATAATACCTTTCCTTCTTTACCTGACAGCTTTGTTGCCAAGATCAAGTGAGACAACAGGTAAAAACGCTCTGTAAGCTATAAATCGTCATAACCAGTGTAAAGGTATTATTAGTCTTTTGGACTTGTCCTCATGAGTCCTAAGAGATAACTATGCCCCCTCTCCCAGCTGCACACACCCAACTATGAGCCAGGCTCTCCAAACCTGGGATAAGATACCGCTTCCCCTGTTCTAACGTGAAGAGGGTAACAAATGATTCAACATCTTATGAGGCAGCAAGGCTGGATTTGGAGCCTAAGAGACCTGAATTCAAATCCTGACTCAGCTGAGTGACCTTGAGCAAGTAGTAATTTAACCTCTGTCTCAATTCCCTCATTTGTAAGATGGGGATAATGACAGAACCTTCCTCACTGAAATAATACACCAAAGAGCTTAGCAAACCTTAAAGTACCATAGAAAGGTTAACTACCAGTATTCCTCTCTTCTGGTGTTCTTTTCACTTAGTTTGGGGAAGATCTTTGGAAAGGGAAGATAAAATACTCCATTCATTCATTCATTCAACAAACATTTCCCCAGGTGTAAGTCGGTAAATGTTTAACAAGTTCCTCTCAAAGGGGGGAAATAACACACTTTCATGTTCAATCTTTATTAACATGTCTTCCACCTCTTTCTTAAGTCTAGACAACCAACAAAGCAATCAAGACTTGTAGCCTCCGCAAATTTCTGAGGTTTAAATGCTCTCCAGGAAAATTTAACAATTAGTCTACCACCACACCCCTAATAGAGATCTGCTGGCATCTCAGGGCTCTGTTCTAGGTATTGGCAGTGATGGAAAGTTTACATGTCTCTGACCTGAAGAACTAGCCACTAGCAGCTAGGTGGTGCAGTGTATATAGCTCTGACACAGTAATCAGGAGATGACTTCAAAGCTAGCATTAGATACCTATAAGCTGGATGACCCTGGGCAAGTCATTTAATTTCTATTTGCCTCAATTTCCTCAACAGTAAAATGAGCAAAAATAATAGTACCCACTGCCCAGGATTGTTGTGAAGACAAAATGAGCCATTTGCAAAGTGCTTAGCATATTGCCTGTCCATTAGCAGGTGCTATAATAAATCCCAGCCATTAGTATAGTATTGTCTTTCTGCTCTCATACCAGAGGGAAGTCTGTCAGAGCCATGAAAATCCAGATAGAGCAATCAGTCTGCTTTTCTATACTACTCCTTATATGTAGAATGAGTTGGACTAGATGACCCCTAAGGTCTCTTGCAATTCTCAATCTCTGATGATCTCATGGCTCCAGACCTATTCCCTAGCCCCACAGCTCCCCAGCATAGTAGTGGACCAAGGACATTTTGGCTGGGTGCCCAGGTTGGTTGGGTAGGGGGTTAATGGGGTATCCGTACACTCAGGAGTAACATTTCATTATGTATGGGTGGAGAAGCTGCAGCCCCAACCTGCTCATGCTCCTTGGCACTTTCCCATCCCCCTATCACAAGGGCTGTACCCAGGATATCACAGCCCTGGCTAGGGAATCTCCAAGCATTGTTTTGAAGGAATTTCCCCATATAAAACCAGGATCAATACATCTGCCAGGGAGGAGCTACATTACAGCCACTAATTAGTGTGGTGGCAAGCAGACAGACCACTCTTTCATTCCATCTCATGTTGTCATGAACTGCCAGGTCTCTGGAGGCCTCAGGAGGGGAAAGGTTTTGTGATTCTCGTCTGAGAAGGGCTGTGAAATAGGTGGGTTAGGAGATGGTTTTCTGGGACTTGATCCTTAATTTCTAAGTCCCAAGGGTATGAAAACATGAGATATGGATTTTTTTAATAACAGCTTGCTATATAGCTAGACAAGGCATCTAGATGGTTCATTGGATAGACTGCTGGGTTCAGAGTCAGGAATATCTAAGTTTAAATCTCACTTCAGACAATAGCTGTGTGACCTTGGGCAAGTCACTTAGACCCCTGTTTGCCTAGGAGGCAACTAGGTAGCTTAGTAGATAGAACATTGATTGGGCTTGGACTGAAGGAAGACCTGAGATATAAATTCTGCCTCATCACCTTATAGCCTTACTTACCTGTGTGACCCTGGGCAAATTACTTAACCTGCTTGTCTCAATCCACTGGAGAAAGAAATGGCAAACTACTCCACTATCTTTGCCAAGAAAACCCCCCACGGACAGATGGTCCATGGCATCATGATTTTTTTATGATACAACTGAACAATGACAACGTAGCTAGACAGGAGTATTTATTACACATTGACTATACGCCAGGCACTGGGTTAAGTATACATAAACAAAACAGCCCTTCCCTAAAGGGACTTACACTCTAATGGGGAAAGAAAGTTCTGTAGGGGAAAGACAGGAGGGAAGTGAGTCTGGAGGTTTAGGCCAGAAATTCTACTTCTCTTAATAGAATGAAGGGTCAATAGACCTGGGTAATTTTAATAAGAGATAGCTAAATCAAGCATTGATTACAGGCACAATGCTATGTGCTAGGATACCAATACGAAAATATTAAGACAGTTCCTACGCTCAAGGAGCTTACGAATATTCTAAAGAGGAAAACAACTCAAAAGGGGATGTTAGAAGGAGACAGTGGCATGATGCTACAATCAGGCAAGCAGAAGAGAAAAGCAGAATTTCCCGAGTCAGGTGAAACATGACTTCCAAAAATGGTGGTCCCCAGGGAGGGAGGCATCAAGAACCAGGGTGGAGTTTTTTTTCATAACTCTGATTTATGTAGTACTTCATGGATTAAAAAGCCATTTCCTCCCAACAGTGAGACAGGACAGATTTCAACACTTCAAGGGTCAATGACTGCATCCATGTGGACACTCCCTTCACCCATGTGGATTTCAGCCCCTCTAATGCCTTAGGAGGTATTTTTGTGAGTTGTTTTGGCTGAAATATGTTACCTACTGGGACAGCCCTGTGGTAATGAGCCTTTCCACACTTAGCCAGGCAGATCCTCGGAAAATAAGACACCCAGGCTGCTTACTCCAACTTAGGCCAGCAACAGCATTCATAGCCTCTAAGAACTCAGGATCGTCTTCACACTACAATAAGGTGTCCGTTGAAACCTTTAGGGAAGACTTGCAAATATTATTCTCTTGGTTTTACAAGATAAGAAAGTTATGTGATATATCCATGCAGCATAAAAATAGGTGGTTGAGGGGGTCCTTAATCCTTCCATTTTCTGACTCCTTAATTCAGTGTTCTTTTCCACTATACCTTACCTTATGACTTCTCACTTCTGATTAACCTACTAAAAAGCGGTGTGGCCTTGGCCAAGTCATTTAACATATTTAGATCTTAGTTTGGTCATGTTTAAAATGGTAGATTGGGATCCTTGGAACAGAGAGAAGGGAGATGAATATGGTAGGAGGTAGAGTGAATTATGTCCAAGGTGACCTTGGAATATTAATAATTTTGATAACTAACACATGTTGTGTTTTAAAGTTAGTCAGGTACTTTTATATTCTTTATTTCATCTGATCTTTATTCTTACAAATGTTTTCTGTTTTACAGATGAAGAAACTGAGACTTGAGACTTGCCTAAAATCACACAGCTAGTAGATGTCTGAAATAATCTCAAGCCTTCCTAATCAGTGATCTGTCTACTATACCACTCTGCCTCTAAGTGAGCAAAGTACAAGTATTGTGTGTATTGTGGGTGTGAGGGGATACAGGGGTGTACTCAGAGAGTCACAACCAAAACAGCCAAGGAACAAATTGGAAAACCAGTTGTTTGGTATCCTGTAGACAAAACAACTGGTTTGTTGACCTAGTTTTGACTCTTCCTTTGGGCTGCTGTGTAGACATAGCTGTTGTATGTAGTCCATCTGCACCATGCTCATACTCCACCCTGAACTGAACACTGGGAAATGAACAAGGAAAAACAACATGCCTCTTAGGACCAGGAAGTCCATAATCTAGCAGGGGTGACAGAATACACAGGGGATATAAAAACACTTACAAAGAAACCTATAAACTGGTACAAATGATTACTATAGGGTGAACTATGTAAACAGCTCAGAGGGCACAGTGATAGCATGGCTAGAGCTAAGTGGGGTTTAATCAGGGAAAGTTTTCTACAGGAGAGGACGTCGAGGTAGGTTGGAAGGGCCTTTCTGGGAGAAGCTGCCCAGAACGCACTCGCTCACTGCCAGTCTTTTGTACCCAGGTATCTTGGCAGCAGACACAGGCCCACACAAATGCCCTCTGCAGCCATCTCTCTAGCGGAACAGCATGACAACCTCCTCAGACATCCCTTGCTAAGGTCTGCATCCCCTCACCCTGTCCCTTTTCCACTAAATCTCCTACCCCATTTCTTTAGGGTTGATCTCAAGAGTTTATCCGACTCATAGGGGGACAGGCAAAGAATGAGCAAGGGGGGCTGGGCAAAACAGGCATTGACTACAGGCAGGCAGGGCCCAGTCACATTAAAGGAGGGGGCCGCTTCATTAGCTCCCAAATGGTCATCCATCAACCCCACACTGATTACCAGTGTGTTCTAGCCCAGTGGGGGACTCTTGATTATTATGGGTGCCACAAACAACAGGCATAATTCTATGCTAGTGCCAGGCAGGAAGGGACCATGGGAACTGTCTTGGATACCTTTCTGGACACCAACACATCCATTATCCAGAGATGTACCATAATGGGCCAATCAGATAAGGTACACTTGGGGAAGGGGAGGGGGGAAGAGTGGGGATAATAAATAAAATAATCCCATGCATTATTACTTTGACTGACTCCAATTTTATTCATATACCGGGAAGAACCTGTCTCTGTATTCCCATTTATGTCCCAAAGCTATCCAGAAACTCCAGGATCTGAAAACCCAACCATTATGGAGCAGCTTCCTGATGAAGGCTATACTGTCTGTCTTGGCTGGGGAAAGAGGAAAGGAAAAGGAGGTCTGCTTATGCATCCTGCAAAAAGTGGGTTTTCTGCTTATTTCTCAGGTGCTCTGTTTTCTGATGGAAATTAGCCATAACAAGACAATTTTTTAGCACACCCTACTTCCTCCACTTGGTACTTTGCTCACAATAACCCTATGGGATAGGAAATGCAAACATTATCAGCTCCATTTGATTATACCTGAGAAAATCCAGGCTCAAGGGGGGTCAGGTGACTTGTTCAAGGTTACACAACTATTAAAATACAGAGCTAGACACACCAGGGTTTTTTTGACTCCAAATTCAGTATTTTTGTCACTAGATTACACAAGTCCATAGTCTACTATGATCTGGTGTGACCTTGGGCAAGTCACCAAACCCTTTTGGGTCACTGCAGCCTACTACTGTTAGGAGCCAAAATCTTTCTTCTCAAAACTTCCTGGGTAGAAAACAGAATTTTATTAGAGAGAGCCAGTAATGAGGCTCTAGTGTATGCTGAGACACAGAGGGTATGCAGTAATCCTTGCTAACAGAGCACAGATAGTCTAGGGCAGAAGAGAGACTAAAAAGTAATTTCTCTTTGGCTTTGGAACATATGAGGTGATTATTTTGCAGCAGATTTACCTCCCTAATTAGGCAGGCAAATACTCAAATGAGTTTTCGTTCCCTGAGTACACACTGATGGACAGAACAGTGGGGCACTCTGGGAGAAAGGGCCAGAATGGAAACCTTGCAGCAGAGAATCCACAGAGTAGATAATCTGTACATGGATCACTCAGGGTTGGCTATTAATTATTAACATAATTGATAAATAAATGACAATCTTGCCCCGTTCTATCATCTTCTCTAAGGAGAGAGAAATCCAGGCTTCTGACTGAGAGTTGTGGGGAAGGATTCAGAGCATAGGGATCCCGTGATAGAGACTGGCCCTGCCTGGGGTCTAGTACCCAGTGGGGTGGGGAGAAAAGGGGAGTAAAGGGAGTAAAGGGAGTAGGTAGACAGAAGCGTCCAAACTCCTTTCATCCCTTGAGATCGAAGTAGCCAGCAAAGAGGAACACCTTAAATGTTTTTCCCACTCTTGGAGGTGGAGAAGCTTATCTCTTGCCATCTCTCTTGGCCTCTTGTTTCCTGTCTACCCCATAGGCATCACTGGTTCTGGTCTGATGAGTACTAGGTAAGAGCTAGAGAGCAGAACCTTCTAGAGGCTTAGGGCTGGAGCTGACTTTGGGAACATCAATCTCCTAAGCCTGGACCCACTCTCAGAGCAGGGATAACTCCCTGCTAGTCACAATTCCCAGGCTGTTTCTCCTAAGATACAAGCAGCAGCAGCCTCCAAATCTTTCCAACTCAGTAAGGTGGGAAGGACCCCAAGTGACATATACTTGAATGACAAGCATGTATTAAGCACCTATAAAATTCCAGGCACTAGGCCAGATTCTGAGGCAGCAAAAACAATAAAAATAAACAGTCCATGCTCTCAGAGTTTACATTCTACTGGGGGAGGAGAAGAAGAAATAACATATACCCCAAGGTAAATTCAAAATATATATCAAGTAAACAAATAGGATTTGGAGCTAGAAGAGACCCAGGAGATAAACCCATTCATTTTAAGGAGGAAAGTAAGGCCCGAGGCTATTAACTGACTGGCCTAAGGCAGTAACTACAGAATTCGAACTCAGGTTTTCTGATTACAAAGGAAGGACTCTACATTCCAGGGCCACAATATCACACTTCAGGGATGGAATGCTAACGCTCTCAAGATACAGGAATTGGTTGTAGTGGCAAGATATTCTAGAGCAAGATATACTGTACTACCACCCTTACATAGCATTAATATTCCCAAGATATTCCCAGGACACAATGCTAATAGCATCCAAGACACTCCTTCCTCTCTAAAAACATCTATCAGCATGGTCTGATACACCAGTAAAATTAACTTACAGAGGACGGGGATTCAGTAATAACTCCAGGAACAAAATATCTATCTCATTTACTTTCTCTAGGTTGATGGTGCTATCCCTCCTAACCTTCTTACTCCTGAAATGTGGGTGAGTGTGCCCAAGTCACCTACAGCTACATCAGTCCCCCTTGTGGTCAACTGTACTTATCTGCAAGATGGCCAGAAAGCTAGATCTGTGGCCTATGCAGAAACACCAGTGATCAGAGGTGACTTCAGGCCTCATTACCATCCAATAAGCTAAGTGCCTGCAGATGTGTTTGCTAGCTGCATCCCAGTGTTCTATTTTCCTCCTAGATGAAGGTAGTTCCGGTAATGGCTGAGAGAGGGAATGTGAACAAAGCTAGGTGTGGGTGGGCATGGGAGTGGAAGCAGCAACTTGGGCAGTTCATTTTCTGATTGCCCTGGTCCAGCTGGCTGGCTAGTCTTCTGTGACTCTTTCCCTGCAGCCAAGGTCCCCTGCCTTTCATGGTTAAGTAAGGTTGTATCTATCTAGATCCTTCTTTCCCCCCTTGCTCAGAAAAACAAGACAAAGAATCTTTTGGCCTGTTGGACTCGGAGACATCTCAGACATCCTTGGGGAGAGAGGGGGCATGACTGATTTTCAAAAGTCTGGGTCTGCCTGCCCGGGAAGGAAGTGGGTGTAAGGAGGGGTGAGTAGGGGTTGTTTGTACTGCCCTCCAAGGCCACACTAGGAAGCTTTGGAATCCCTTCTGATACCGTGTATCTTTTAAAGCTTTTCAGAGCCAAATCAGTGTGGGTGAGAGTACGAAGACAGTGTCTTCTTCCAGCCTGGTTGCTATGTAACCTTTGACCCTAGGAAGCTTGTCTTTTTCCCCAGACCTTCAAAACCTCTCTGACCCAGTGTGTTTGGCAACCTGCTCCACTGAAGGGAACTCAAAGTACTCTACAAAGGTTATTTCACACCTCCACATCATAGCCCTGGGAAGGGAGCAAAGATAATGCTTCCTAATGAGTACTTATCACCAATAAGCTTTTATTAAACAGCCAATGTGTCAAGTCAAGACAAATTTTATAAGCACTTAACCAAATATGTCAGGCACTGTGTTAAGCAGTGAGAATACAAAGGCAAAAAAACCAATGCCAGCTCTCAAGGTGCTCAGTCTAATGGGGGGCAGGGGGGAGCTACAAAGATAACTATGTTCAAATATCGATCTACCTATCTAGGCATTCACATTAAGGAAGATGGGGGAAAAGTCTTCGAGAATGTGGGATTTTAGTTTGGACTTGAAGAAAGCCAGAAAGTAGAGATGAAGGGGTTCAGTCAGTGAAAATTCATGAACTGTCCTAAGCAAGGAACAGTAAGGAGAGGATGACTGTCTAGAGGGCAGAGCATGTAGATGGTAGTAAGGCGTAGCCAGAAAGGTAGTAAGGGGTCAGGTTAAGAAGTGTTCTGAATTTAAACAGTTTTATATATTTTATATGTGGCCCAACACAGGGATACAAGGACAAAAATCTAAACAACCCCTGATCTTAAGTTTTTCTTTTCTTTCTAGGGAGATAACATGGGAGACTTCACATATAGAAGTACATATGCAATAAATGCAGAAACCAATCTAATGATTGGGGAGGGGGGAGGGTGAAGAGAATTCAGGCATTTAGCCTCCTAGATGGAAAAGTGTCTCCTGACCTCTCCTAAAGGAGGGATCCATTTAGAGATAACTAGTTGGTAATAGAATTGAGTTCAAATCCTGATTCCAGACACTCTCTAAAATGGGGATAATAGCAGTACTTACCTCCAAGGAATGTTAGGATAAAATGAGACAATATTTTTACAAAAATCACTTTCCTTAAAAAGCAATGTACAAAGGCTAAATATTAGTATGGGGGGTTAAGGTGGTTAGAACACTCAGGGTATTCTAGAACTGAGGATGGATGAGATGATATCTAGAATCCCTAGAATTCTATGACTCTAAAACTTCCTGTTATATGCTCCCATCAGGCTAAAGTTCATTAGAGGTGTCTCTTAGGCCTGTGGCCAATGCTACTGTACCACTTCCCCCCCTCCCCCTTGCCCTGCTTCCCGAGTGCTCTGCCTGGCAGCTGTGGACCTACTGGAGCCACCAGCCGGCGGAACTAATGTCCTCTAATGAGATCCGGGGCTGGAATGGCCGGGCGGGTTTATTGTCTTTGGCTGGGTAATGAGACTCCTTATAAACCGGGAAAAATCGGGACATCACAGGGGAGGAAAGAGGGTGTGGGGGCAGGGGATGATGAAGGAGACTGTGTTTTCCAGATTTCATCTTCATGCAGGGAGTAACTCTTCAGTCTAGCAACGATTAAGATTCCCATCTCCCATTCCCCCTTTAGGTGAATCAAGTGTTGAACACGGAGCCATGAAGATCTGAGTTCAAATCCAATTTCTGGGACTGTGTGTGACCCTGGGATGAATGACTTAATTCGATTTGGAGCCGAAATGAATCACAGAGGGCACTTAATCCAACCTCACTTTACTGAAACCCAGAGACTCAATGATTATTGAGCCTCTAGCTCCCAGTTTTTTGGGATTCAAATAAGATAATCTTTGTAAAGGGCTTTGCCGACTTAAAATGCAATACAAAGATGGGTTAAGATAACTAGTATTTGTTTTGCAATGTCAGAAAGACATCTCTATCCCCCTCCCCCCCATATTGGTTGGACTGCAAGTGTCAAATTTTTGGAAGACAGAACAAAAAGCATCCTTCAGGATGAGCAGGCATGGATCAGTGACAATTTTTATTACTGGAGGGAACTCTCAAATCTTTAAGATCACAGATTCATATGAGAATGTTTTTGGTTTCCATTACTCTGCTTTCCTGATACTGTGGACCCTATAGTCATCTGTGCCTCTTGGTGCCTTTACACCAATATTTAAAGAGAACTCGATGAACACGCACCACAAATGGAGCCTGCAGACTTGCGTTCAAATCCTGCTCTGATGATCCCATTTGTGAGCCTCTGGGTTTCAGTGTCCTCCTCTATATAGTGGGGTTGGACCAAGTGACTTGATTCCCGTCAGCTCTAAATCCATGATCCTATTAGTTAATCAAGTCAATAAGCACTTATTAAGCTCTCATTGTATGCTGGGCACTGTACTAAATGCTAGGATACAAATAAAAGCAGAAAGACAGACCCTGCCCACAAGGAGCTTATATTCTATTCCCGGAAGATGATACATAAGAGGAAGCTGAAAAAGAGGAAGAAATTAAGGTACCCGCCATAAAGACATGGTAGAGAAAATCTGAAGTTAGGAGTGCAGCTTGGTAAGGTATGAAGACATGGGCATCCTCCTTGAAATGGAGATTTCTGGAGGACCAGAGGGGGAATCTGTAGGGACCATACTTCCCATGTGTATCCAGGGGGTAGAGTGAGCTTCCCGGTTGGAGAGGTTTCTATGGTATGTTAGAGAAGGTCTGGAACACAGCCTAGAGAGGACCCCTTCTGGGGTCATCCTTAACTTATCCTTTTGAGATCCATTCTCTTGCACTGCACAGTGATGGTGACCAGTAGGTAGGGGCCATTTACATCAGCACCTGGGCCAGTTACTTAAAGTTTCCTTATCTGTAAATTGGGCATGCTACAAATAGGATCCCACTGGACAGTGTAAACTGATGCTTGGTTTACCCTGGGCTCTTTTCTTTTGACTCATCCTGATTCTCTGAGCTTCCTTCACTCCACAAAGAAATGGTCTCAAACTACAAAAGGAAAAAATAACAGTGGGGGAAAGCTGTGAGAAGAGAGAAAGGGGTGGCTTCTGGGAGAATTACCTGCTTTCTCAATCCCCTCCACTACTGATGCTTTTGATTCATCTCCAGATCTGGCTCAGAGGGCAAGAAATGGGCAAAATGACTTCTGCAAATATTTGTTACTGCCCTACCTGAAATCTCCAAGTAACACCAAGGCTGGATCCCAAGGCTTCCCTTTAAACTCCTGGCTGCTCTTAGAGATTGGGCCCCAGATGGCCAACGATGCTCCAGCTGGGCAGGGAGCCAGCAAGACAAGATGAGAACAAGAGATTCCACCGTTAAATGGTACAGAACAAAGGTCTGGTAATACCAGTTGGTGGGGGAGAATTTGACCATCAAGGCCATTAAGGTACCAACACCTTTGTAAGGATGCAACCTGAATCTCCCTCCAAGAACTATTGCTACAAACACTATTTCCAGGCAGGGGGAAGATAGGAGATGGTTCTCCAAGCTGTTCTTGAATTTCTTTACATCTGTACCAGAGGGCCTCAATTAGGGGTGGAAGTCCCTTGAGTTCTTTTTCAAGGGGAGTTTGGTAAGTGTCTAGTTCCAAGAAAAGAAGGGGCTCATCTTCCTGCTTCTAATGGAACCAAAGTAGCCACTGACCAAAAGTTAGCACAGAGAAAACCAGATCCAGAGTCTATGGGAGGGAGAGATGCCAAGTATGTCTGCTCTGCAGTCACAACAGGGTGAGAAGCAGTAGTCATCAACTGATAAGCAAGTATTCACAGTGTTAAGTGTGTAACATGTACAGGGACTAGGGACCCAAGTACAAAGAAATGTGTAGATTCCTCCTAGAAATGAGCTGACATTCTAATGAGGAAGACAAGCATATATAAATATATATATACAGCATAAATACAAAATTAATAAATACAAACATGTAAAAAGTGGTTCAGGAGGGCGGGCACTAGAAATTGGAGAGGATCAGGAAAGTCTTTTAGAATATGGTCCTTGACCTGCATCTTCAAAGAGAAAGACTCTAGGAGGTGGAGGTAAGAAGGGAGAGAATTCCAGGCATTAGAAGAGAGTGGGCAAAGGGCTCTCTCATCTTATGGCAAGAAGAAATAAAATGAAGCAAAAAGAGAGAACAAGATTGGCCAGATCACAGAATATGCGAAGGGAAGTCATTTCCAATGAGGCTGGAAAGTTAGGGCCAGGCTGTGAAGTTTTAAAAATAGAGGAATTTATATTTTTATCCTAAAGGCAATAGGAAGCCCCTAGAGTTAGTTAAGTTACGGGAATCACATGATCAGATATGCTTAAGGAAAATTGCTCTGGTCTGTAGTTTCCTGCTCTAAGGTCAGGATGGAATATTCTTTCAAAGCAGGCCAGGCATTTCCCCTACTAAGCAGATTATCCAGGGCCTCAGGACATTTCCATGCATACCCCCTTGGATAGGCAGTATAGGAAGATGGAAAGATCATAGGACCAGAAGGGGAGAGAATTTGGCACCAAATCCCATCATTTATTATTTGTGATAATGAGAGATGTCACTTAATTTCTCCAAACCTCAGTTCCTCATCTGTAAAGTGCTCATAAGAATACTTGCCCTACTTACCTCACAACATAGTTTCAAGAAAAAGTATCTGTCAGTCGTAAACTGCTATATAAATTTGAATTGTTGCTATCATTTTTGTTATTATTGGAAAAATAGTATAGTTTCTACAGAGACAACTGAGCAAACTTCCCACTACACCCAAAGTTGTCTGTCTGACCTAGACCAAAGGCAAAAACAGCTGGTCTTCTCCTAGAGAGGTATTAGAAGCTCAGGAAGGCTCTCAAGGTTTGGTGGGATTTCTGATATGTCTCCCCAGCTCCATTCTCCCTCCCCTTACCCCAGCCAGAGGTATACCAGCAGAGCCGAGGCTTAAAGAATTAACAGTGCAAAAGTGTATTACCTCCAGCTAGGGAATCGGGGCAAGGGAGGGAATCCCCATTGAAAGAGGATTCCAACCTACATCTCCAGTTACCTGTGTCCTCATCAGCTGCTCAATAGGAGGAAAGCTGCAGCTCAAGGAAGAAAACACTCCTCAAAACGTGACAAGGTCAGGTACTGCCCCGTCCTATGACCTGAGACCCAGGTGAGCACTCCTCCACCCAAGCTCCTCGCATCCAATGAGCTCTCAGTGTCCCTTTTTCGGAATTCAGCATGAAAATGTTTGGGACAAAAGAAAGAGTTTGGAATTAGAAGAACCTGCATTCAAATGCTGACTCGGCAATTTAAATCAATTCACAAGCATTTATAAGTCGGGACAAAGGGCCAGGCACTCTGCAATATGCAGGGCATTCAAAGGGGCTTTTTGCTCTCCAGGACCATCAGGGAAGACAAATGCAGATACCTTGGGTAAATCACTCCAGTTCTGGGGCCCTCAATTTAGGATCATAGATTTAAAGGTTGCAAGGAACATAGAGGATACCTAATCCAACCCATTCCATTTACAGCCAGGAAAATGAAATCCAGAGAAATTAAGGGACTTGCCCAAAATCATTTCAGTAACAAGCTGTAGAGAAGAGATTCGAAGACAATACTCTCCAATACACCACCCTGCTTTCTCATCTGTGAAAAGCTGTGGCTCTTTTTAACTCTAAGTCCTATTTTCCTTTGTGTAATGCTAAGCATATGTGTCACTGACCCCAACATACGGACCTTTCAGAGATGCCCAGGACTGATTGAGGTTCCCACTGGGATTAGCTATTGGATGAGCAGTAGATATCCCCATTTCCCTCTCCTAAATCCTACCCTCTCTCCTCCCTCCAAGGAAAAATACTCTACCCTATGCAAAGACCTGGGAGGAGCATTCAGAAGGGTCCTCCTCCCAGAAATTCAGGGATTCAGGCTACGCAACGGGAAAGCCTAGGCAAGCCTGGACCTAATTTTAACCTCAGAGAAGGGAACAAGGTGGGAGAAGTCAATTTGTTCTCTTCTGGTTCATAATTAATGCTTGGAACAAGCTTCACATTCTAGCCAGACTCCTATCTGGTTTTCCCTATATTTCAGTCTACCATTCACTCCTAAATTTTGCATAAACTGCCCCCAGGAGTAGAGTGCCATCCCTCTCAGCCCCATCTTAAAAAGCCTCTGATTTTCTTCTTTCCATCACCTACTAGATGTTCCTGATCTCCATAGATATTAGTACTCTCACCCCAAAATGTTGTACAGTGACTTCCCTGGGTATGTGTTATAACTTTGGTAGAATGTAAGTTTGTTGAGAGTAGGGAATTGTTTAAAACTAGCATAGTATCTTGCTATCTATACTAGATTTATATAGTAACTATATTTGATATTTAATAAATGTTTGTTGCATGAATATAGTCTTTCCACCAAGCCCCTTTTTTAAGGCAACCAAGGTTAAGTGACTTGCCCAGGGTCACACAGCTAGTAAGTGTCTGAAACTTGACTCCAGGGCCAGTGCTCAGTCAAGCCAATGGAAAGCGCATTGTCTTCCTAATACATTCTACTATATATTAGATTCCTCTGCTTTAATCATTTCAACTTGCATATGTCTTATTGCAATTATTTTGTCTTTTTTGAGGGCAGAAACTTTTCATCTTTGCACATGGAGTAATCAACAGGGAGCCTTGCATACTATAAGCACCTAAATAATATATATTTATTGAGCGAAATACCCCGACAGAGGAGATGGAAAGGGCAAAGGGTACATGGGTGGGAGGAAATCACTCTAAGAGTTCTCTTAAAACCATAGACACATGATTAAGTGAGTGACAACCCAACAAATCTAAGTTCATTGTCAAGATCAGAGGAGGATCCAGGGTTCCAGGCTCCTTAGATCCCTGAACTTCCTATTCTGTGCAGCAGATAGAGCAATGGGCCTGCCTCAGATACCAGATGTTTGAGACACCGGGCAGGTCACTGAACCTGTTTGCCTCAGTTTCCTCCACTCTAAAATGAGGATAATAGCAGCTACCTTGCAGGATTACTGTGAGGATAAAATGAGATAATATTTGCAAAGCACTTAGCAGATAGCCATTTATCTTCTTTCATTCCCCCATTCTGAATGACTAGATTGAATGTGGCCAGATTATTTGAAAGAATATTAGAACTCTAAAGGAACCCTAAACATTACTTGGCTCAACTCCTTCATTTTAAATAAAAGGAGGAAAATAGGCCTAGATATGGCCAATGGAGCAATACACATATACGATGTGCATATACATGTATATAGTTGTCCTGTTGTATGGACACATTCAAACAGATCCAGAGAAATAGATTTGGGGATTCAGAATCAATCTGGAAGCACATATATGTAGACACTTAAACTCTTCTTTCTACAACCTCCCCTTCCCCCATTTGCATGCTGACCTATAGACCTGGCCCTCTACATGGAGAGCCCTGAACACAGAGAGTCACAAGCCCACCTGTATGAGTACTCACCCTATATGAACTGTACATGGTAGTAAAATATATTTTATCTCAGGGGTAACAGTATTCTCTGGTAAGCTAAGGTCCCCCAAAGGGGAGAGGCTGGCTAAGGAGCAATGTAAATGAAAAGGACTTTCCCTCTAGGCCTCTCCAACCCCACCCCAAGAGGTGGGAGAAACTGAATTCACCTAAAGAAACAGGAAATAAAAAATTAGCAAATCAAAGGTAACACCACAGCTCTTAAGGATGTTCCCACAGAGGCAGAAAAACAGCTGCTAACACATTCAAAGCCATTCTAATGGCTCCTCCAGCCCCTGCACAGTCCATGCCCTTTGCATGGTGGTGAGATACTTGTACACTTCCTTAGCCTATCCCTACAAGGGAATGGGACTTGGATTGGGGGAGAGAGCATAAAGGGTGGTGGTGAGGGAGGTCAGGAAAAATCAAAGTCGTAGATTTTTTTCTTGTGCAAAAATAAGTGACTCACAAGGCAACTGTACGTACAATGTAGATTTTAGTCTCTTTAGAGAGACATAGGAATGTAGACATTCCTTCTGTCTCAATGCCCTCCCTGACTACCCCTGATGTTTCCCTCTCCTCACATATAGACATGGATGTGAAACACTTCAGAGCTTGGCTCAGCTCTGATGTAACAATAGCTTCTGATGTAACATCTTCGCCTTCTCCTCATCTCCCTTTGCTTACCCCTATACTCCCCATGCCCATTTTCCTCTTGACTTTTGGAACGGAGATACCCGTCCTAAGTTACTGCCAGTGTCTCTATCTCTTACTAGGTAAGCATCATTTTAATTCCTGCTAGCAAGTATCCAAAGAAATCCCAGGTTGGCAGAGTTTGGTGTTTTCACAACAATACTGACTGTGATACACACACTACTGTATATGGAAGGGAAAGAGGAGTGAAGAAAAACAATATTCCACTTTTCAAAGGTAGCCTAGGCTGTAGTTATAAGGGGCATTCCAGTTGTGGCCACAACAGGTCTTCAAACCAATTCATGGGGGGGGTGTATGTTTTAGGATGTGTTTTCTCTTGGACCAAAAGGATTAGGGAAACCAATTAAGAAGGGTGGGGTGTATATAGGTGGGACATTCTCCCATTTCTAAATAATGCTCCCCCGCAACTCCCCACTGCCCCACACTCTAATCTGATTCTTGATACACTCTAAGTAACAGTGAGTGGTAATAAGAGATTTCGATCCCAGGAAGCAGAGAGAATCCAGGATTTCACTGCCCTGAGTGACAAAGTCTGTGTTGCCGAAAACATATTTCTGTTTATATTTCAACAACCAGATGGGGAGCATTTCAAAGTCAGGGGCCCCCACGCACACTCCGGGGGCTCCGCTTCTCTCTACTTCCCCCTCCCCAACTAGGATCTTCTCCTCAACAGCCTCTCGGCTCCCTGCCATAGCCCAGAGAGAACCTGGAAAAGAGCAGCAGGGCCGGCGAGACTGGCTCCCCCAGAGGAAAGACAGATAGAAGCAGCCCTGACTCCTAGCAGAAAAGACTGCTGGATAGGAAGGAAGGCTGTGTTACCCTGGGTAAGTTGCTTAACCTCTCTGGTCTTTTATTTCTTCATTTGTGCAATAGGAAAGTATCATTCCCTGCTCTTCCCTCCCTCTTAAACTGCTGGAAGAATAAGCCAATAAGATCTGTAAGAGTGCTGAGAGGTCTTGGGAGGAAAAAAGCTAGATAAACCTATGGTTTAGTCCACAAAACTTAGCCTCAGATGATTCAATACATCCATCAATTAGTCAATCAAAAAGCACTTAGTGCCAGTCTGTGCTGAGATTCCCTTCTTTCTCATTCTGGAGCAGGATTCATATTGAGCACTTGTGCTCAGGGCACCAGGCATCTGTGCCCCCTTCCCAGAGGGGGTTGGCACACAGCTGAGTCAGTCCCCAGCCCCACAGGAGGAATGAAGCCCTAGGGCATCACAGAGAAGGGAAGGATAAGACAACAATGAGATGGAAAGGAGGCTTTGTTTCCCAGTCCCCAAAAGCTTCCTGGCCTCAGTCCTGTCCCCAGCCTAGGGTGTTAACCCCTAGTGCCCTAGGCAGACCATTACCCTCCTTCAGATTTTCTGGGGATGATGGGAATGTAAGAAAGAAAGGATCCAAGGCTTACAGACAATAGGTACCAGGTGTCTCCAGCTGGTCCCACAGCCCACAGCTTCAAAGCCTCTTTCCAGAGCCCCCAAAGTGGGGGGTAGGGGACAGGGTAGAGCTTTTATCAAGTTCTAGGTCCTGAAGAAAAGGTGATGTCCATCTGATGTGGGCAGTGCCACTGTCAAAATAGGGTAGACCAACCCAGTCTTATTGAACTGGTTGTCTGTTCCAGCTGCCTTGGCACCCCACTAACAGAGATCAGAGATGGGGGTTACTGCAGTGCTAGCTTCCTCTAACCTTTTTTGCCAAGCCTATTAGACAAACCCCTCCCTATGATTTCCACCTTTCTTCCCCCTGCTCCCCACCCACCTTCCTTCCAAGGCAGGTTTGGCCTCTCCTGGACAAGCCGGCTCCTATGCCCCCTGCTGGGTCTGATGCACTCATGACTTGCACCCAGACACTCATTGGCAGCCAAGCCATATAGCCAATACCTCCCCCTTTCTCATCCCAATACAAAAAGGGTCTATACTTCCACATTCCAAGGTGAAGATCACATGTTTCAAACAGGATCCCCCCCACACACACACCACGGGGAAAGAAATAAGCATTTGTTAAGCGTCTAATCTGTGCCAGGCACAGTGTTAAATGCTTTACAAATATTATTTCATTGGATGATTTCATTTGGATTGGGGTGAAGAGTGCCCTTATTCCATCTTCCTGGCCACGTAGTATGCGTATTGCCTTCTGGCCTCTTGCTAAGGATTGGTACCCCCCATGGGGGCAGGGGGACAGTGTGCTTCAAGGGGTTAAGAACATTAGAATTGCCTCACAAACGTATTTTCCAGTTCATTTCCCAGCACAATGCACCCCAGCCTGTCCCTGCCTTCTCTCTTCCCTCTCGCTATCTGAATGGGCAAACGCCAGCCACCTTTTGTTGGTTCTCCCGGACTCTGGGCTTTGGTTAACCCCATGGTTGCCGACAGGCCCACACCCTGGGACGGGCGGGGGCACCCCCGGGGGATGAATGGAAAAGTGGGTCACGCAGCCACCAGCCAGTGAGACTACAGAAAGAATGAGCACCTCCTCAAAGGACACCTCCTCGAGCTGGGGCGGGAGATAGGGAAAGGGGGAATTCAGTTTCAGGACCTTCTCCATACATCTTCCCCAAGGATTCAAGCCCCCATCCCTGCTCACCTCCTGGATTCCTAACCTAGCTTCACTAGAAAGCCGCAGTTGAGAAGTATTCTTTCTCTTACTCGTCCACCTCCTGCCGCAGGAGCCGAAGACCCAAAGCACACAGGTTTAGGGGGAGCCTCAGTCCCAGAAATCCATTTCAGGGAGAAAAGGATTGTCAAGCAAGAACGCTTTCCCGCCGTAAGCCATTACCCAAACCCTCAGCCCACCAGCTCTGAGACTTGACACCTTCCCCGGAGGGGTTGTTGTATTGGTACCCCAAGAAGGTAATTACGGTGATTATTTTGCATTTATGTAACACATAGTGTTTCCAAACTGCTTCCCGAGCAGAGAGTTGGTTATTAAATAAATAGAACGCGATTACATATTATTATTTTTTTAAAAAGCTTCCGCAAGAAAGTGCTTGCTTTCCATGGAGAAACCTGCATTTCACCAGCTCCCAGCAGGTCTGCCTGGGTTTTCTCAAAGCTTCAGTCTCTCTCCCATATTCTCCCACCCCCAAACCTTACCTAAACCAAGATTCAACTTTTCTGGTCCCTCTCATTCCCTACAGATCAGGCGCCTGCAGTCCAGCCACCTAGCGCCTAGCCTCGCCGAGGATGTGAGCCTGGGAGGGACGAGAGCGAAAAGAAGAAAACCGCTTACCTGGGAGGAAGAGGGTGGTCAAGCTAAGAGCGAAAGCCCACCAGCAGCCAGAGACGACCGCATGCCCCATCCGAGCCATTGGGGGGCTGTAGGTCCTGGGAGAGGGGGTCCGAGGAGAGCTCTCCTCCCTCTCCCGAAACGATCCCCAAAGACGAGCTGGGATCAATATTGGGTGGCCGGCACTCCAATTATCCAGGTCAACTCGCTGCAGTGTGTCAACTCGGGATCGGATACAGCGGGGGTGCCCAGGTCGCAGGCACAAACCAGCCCCCCAGGGCAGCCGTCTCAGAGCCTCGGCAGATGCCCGCCGCAAGTTAAACGAGTCATGCCCCGTCTTCTCCTTTCCTTCTTCCGCCCCTCCCCGCCCTTCTCTCTCCCTTCTCTTCCACGCAGCCCCCGGCTGGGGCAGGAGGGAACCCCCTCCCCCCCGCCCCGCGCAGCTCTGGGCTTCTCTGACTCCCGGAGCCCAAGCACAGACTGCCCCCTGATCTGGGTCTCTGGGAGCGAAAGGGGGGTGCTCGGCACAATCAATCAAACAGTCCCTGTTCTCTCCAAGTTGCAGGCATCCATGGCTGGCCGGGGTCCTCCGAGAGTGGGCTCCAGGCGGGATCCGGGGCCCAGGATCCTATAGCGTTGCGAGGTGACTGGACTACCTCCAGGGCTTCTCGCAGCATCCGAAAGGAGAGAGTCCCCCTCCTTCCCTCTCTGTCTTTCCCTCTCCGCCTTCCTCCCGCGAGCTGCAACAATGTAGCCCACATCCAGCACGAACACACACTCTCTCTTTCTCACACACACAGCTCCCAGGCTCTCACCCTCTTCCAGTGATGTCAGACGGGAGGAGGAGGGGTTAGCTTTAACCCCCTCCTGGCCCCCTAAGAGCCGGACCAGGCCTCGGGCAGCCCGGACCGTGCGATCCTAGGGAGGAAAGCCCAAAGGTTCGGCTGCAGTGACGGGGGGAATGGGGTCACCACCAGGTCCACCCCTGGAGTTGGAGGGGGATGCCAGTTTAGGTAGCTTTTTGCCAGGGGAAGGGCCAAAGGGGGAGCCTCCCTCCGGCATTACTGGCGAAGGGAAGTAGTGGCCTCTAGTGGTCAGAGCAGAAGGAGGTTTGGATGCCGATGGGGGGAGGGGGCAGAGGGGAAAGAGAGGAAGGACTCTAGGATTTTCGACGGGATTAATAGCTTCTGGTCTAGGGGCTGAGGATGAGGAATCCTGAGCCTGGGTGGGAGGCTCTGTGGTTGACCGGTGAGACTGCAGGGCAATGCATTAGCGTTCCTTTTCTAGATTTTCTCATTATCGCCTCGCATCGGGGAACGTTTTTCAGTTCTGAGCCCAGTCTTCCCCAGTCACCAGTGTGGTTACAATGTTCCTTTCCATTTGGGAACGGAGGGGGAACTCTCCTTCCTTGGTCATTCCCTCCCTCTTCTTATTCTGCCTGAGGGAATTTCCTTGTTAAAGTGGCCCACCCGGAGAGTGTCCCCAGCAGGAACTCCCCACTACCTTCCCGTTTCATACGCATGCCACATCCTGGTGAGTGGGGCACTTTTCCAAGGGGGCCGAACCCAACAGTCATTTCTACCCCAGCAGCCTGAAGCTCTCTCTTCATGCTGCGGTTTCCCCTTTCGGCATACCCCTAGATCTCCTCCAGGAATGAAAGGAGACTAAGCTTCCCAGTTGCAACCAAAGAGAGCCGAGTTCCCGGTACCGGCCATAGGAGAATTAGACGAAGCTCTTCTAGCGCTTTGTCCAGTCCCCAAAACGGGGCCTGGAGGGGATGAGGCTTTCTTTTGATAAAATGTAAATTCGTTCCCTAAACTGAAAAAAAAAGGGAAGGGGAGGGGCGATGAGCATGTTCGTGGAGTCTCTGGTCTTTTGACCTCCGATTTTCTATTTTCTGTTTTGAGTATAAGTTCCTGGAAATATAGAATTAAAAAGAACCTTAGCGTTTAACTCTCCAATTCCTTTACTTTGGAAATGAGGAAAGAGAAGAGGAAGTGACTTGCCCAAGGTCACACAAATAGTGAGTAAGTAGCAAAGTCAGGATTTAAAAACCCTTGTCTTCTGATTCTATTTCCAGTGTTCTCTACCTCACTTGTTCACCTCAACTCTTTGTGACCGCATTGGAGGTTTTCTTGGCAAAGACACTGGACTGCTTTGCCATTTTCTTTTCCAGCACATTTTACAGATGAGGAAAATGAGGCAAACAGCATTAAATAACTTGTCCAGGGAGTGTCTGGGACCAGATCTGAACTCAAGTCTCCATTACTTGAGGCCTGGCGCTCTTAGCCAGCTATTTCAATACCTTTCTTCTCCGGGGTTAGGGAACCTCCATTCTCGAAATCACATGTGGTCTTTAGGTCCTTGGGTGCAGCCTTTTGACCGAATCCAAGTTTTACAGAACAAGTCCTTTGATTTGCTTTTTGAAGCTTAGATTCAGTCAGATGGAAGCACTTGAGGACCTAGAGGACCACATATGTCCTTGAGGCCAAAGATTCCTCACCGCAGCACTACACCGAGATACTTCATAGTCCAACTCTGCTTACATGCCCACACTCTAATATTTACACACTCAAACACCTATTTACACACCCTCTCATATAATGGCAGATACCTTGTAATGATCCTCCTGTAGTAGACAGGTGGGATGGCCTGAGTTTAGGCTGATCAAGTCAAACTGTGGCTGGGAAAGATTAGACATCTGCATATTAAATAGCTTGCATTTATATAATGCCTACTTCTTCACAACCCTGTGGGGTAGCTAGTTCAAGTGTTATCTCCACTTTAGAAATGAAGAAACTGAGGCTTGGAGTTTTATTCCCCCCATGATCCTGCAATTAATAAATAGGACTATCTAAAGATGCTGGGCATTCTGATTCCAAGTCAGCTTCTAGGTCAAATAGAGCATTGTCATTTGGGTCAATGTTTGAAGGGAGGAGAATGTTTAGTTTGGGGGGAAAAAGACTCTAGGATGATGTGATTTCTACCTTCAGATATTTGAGGGGTCATCCTGGGAAGATGATGCAGAATTAAACTTCAAAGGCAAAAGTAGAGTCTTCTCTCCAAAAAGAACATTTCAAACCATTAGACCTCTTCAGAGAAGTGGGTCACAACAACTGCGGACCTCTCCTACTAAAATCCCATCTCCTACTGGAAGTCTTTCCCAATACCTCTTAAATCCAGCACTTTCCCTGTGTTAATTAGTTCCTATTTCTCCTTTAAGTACCTTGCTTTGAATATTTTTGTTTGCATATTGTCTCACCCATTAGTTTGTAGGCTGCTTGGGGGCAGGAACTGTATTTTCAGCACCTTTGAGCATTCTCCAGAGATGCAATCTGCAGAAGGCATTCCTGAGTTGGGAGAAGTTGCTCTAGAGTTTCTAGATGAACCCTATATCCCTTGCAACTCTGTAGATTCTATGCTTCTCAGGACAAGAACCCAAAGGGAATTTGGAGGATCTCTGTTCCATTCACCTCTCTGTCCAGGGATGAGGTGGGATGGAGTAGGATGAGGCAGGAGGAAGGGTAAGCAGTTCTAAGAATGATCCCAGTCTCTGAAGCTTCAAGACAGCAACTGGAAGAGCTTCTGACTTTGAAGGAGGCGCAGTTACCCTACCCCTAACAATACTTAGTGATTAGCTCATCAAACTAATTTCTCTTCAGGAAATAGTATTATTATTATAAATTCCTGAAGACTTCTC